>JALRMK010000003.1:600000-1200000 GCA_026119845.1 Pezicula carpinea | reverse complement strand
CGATAATCGCCGACTTTTAATTTCAAATGCTGGGAAACTTTAGGGCTGATGAACCTCCAGTTTGCTTCAAGTCTGCGTTGCTGTCCATAAGCCCTATATTGCATACCTTCAGCTTCCCTTTCTTATTTCGTGAGAACTGAGCCTTCTTTCCCTTTTTGGGCGGCCAGCATGCCTACAACCGAGTCTTTCCCTTTGCTGTCCACTGGCGATCAATTGAGGCCTCTGAAAGCGAATGGCACCTACGAAGGACCGCGGATTCGCAGGAGATCTAGCGGACTAGGAGGTGAGATCAGAGCAGGAGACACCGGAGCACCAGCAATGGCAACATTCGACGCCCGACCGCCGTCACCTAGGTCCGTAAAGGTCCGTCGGCTCGATAACCTACTCCTCGCTGTGACATAGCTGACCCCTTAAGCAGTTACAGCACGAGAAAGATCGCAAGAGACCTTTCTCCAAACGGCGGAAAGCAAGAACTCTCTTACAAAGATGGAAGAACTATGCGCTGAAGCATACCTACGTGGGCCCGCTTGTAATCATCTGCATCTTCGCCGCCTTATACGCCATCAACCCACGGGAATCGAATCCCCTCCATTACTTCATATTCCTCTCCTACCCAATACCACCCGATCCTGGGGCTGAACCGGGCACGCCAATCCAATATGGCAAGGGGCTAAAGGATTTTGCCTTTGTTGCATTCTACATAGTAGTCCTCTCCTTTACTCGCGAATTTATTATGCAAAAAGCCCTCCGACCATTGGCCCGCCGAAGTGGGTTAAAAAGCCGAGCAAAGCAATCTAGGTTCATGGAACAGATGTATACCGCTATCTACTTTGGCTTTCTGGGTCCTGCAGGCATGTATGTTATGAGTCGTACACCGGTCTGGTATTTCAACACAAGAGGGATGTATGAGGGCTTCCCACACAAGACTCATGAGGCTGGCTTCAAGTTCTACTATCTGTTCCAGGCCGCATACTGGTCTCAGCAGGCTATTGTATTGCTTCTGGGCATGGAAAAGCCTCGAAAGGATTTCAAGGAGCTAGTTGGGCATCACATTGTTTCTCTGGTACTCATTGGGATGAGTTACCGCTTCCATTTCACCTACATGGGTATAGCAGTATTTATTACACATGATATCAGTGATTTCTTCCTCGCCGTAGGTCCCAACTGGAAGTCTGGATGAATTGTGCTAATACATTCTAGACATCCAAAACTCTCAACTACCTCGATCATCCTCTTGTAGGACCTTACTTTGCTTTCTTCATTGTCGCCTGGATTTACCTACGACACTATCTAAACCTCCGAATTCTCTGGTCCGAGTTCAATGAATTCCAGACCGTTGGACCCTATGAGTTGAATTGGGTTACCGAACAATACAAGTGTTGGATCTCGCACTACATCTCCACCGTCCTCTTGGCAAGCTTGCAGGCACTCAATCTTTTCTGGCTATTCTATATTTTCAGAATTGCCTATCGGTTTGTATTTTATTCTGTCCACGAGGACGACCGAAGTGACAATGATGAGCATGAGCTGGCAGAGGAGATGAGGCTGGATGCGTTGGCTAGGGAGGGCATAGACGCTGCTTCTGCACCCAAGATGTTACTGAACGGCAGCACTGCGAACAGCAATGGGAATACAAAGACTACCGCCATGGAGACGGACCCTGTGACGAATAGGAAGAAGTAATTAACGAACGAGGATTTCGCTAGAGATGAGGACTTCTCTTGGCTGCAGGATTTGGGGGTGGGCATATAGGCATTGAGGCGTTTGAGGGAGACTTACGTGGTGGTTTTACGCATGCTTCCTCATTCAACGAGGGATAAGATGGCACGCCTGGCGTTGTTGAGTAATTGACTGTCGCGACAAAGCCATGAAAGGGAAAGAGCGGAACAGCCTTGCAACAATAACTGCATGGTTGAAAGTGGCGATGGGTATTGCACCGGGTGTTCTGATTCTTGTATTGAATTGGCTCTGTTTAGCATGGCTTTAATTGAAGTTTGTGAGTACCCAATATGTCGCTGTTTCTGCAGCTCATTCGTGACTTTTGTGAGACGTTAAACCACCGTGGCAGGCTGTGCACAGGCTGTTGTTGAATAACAACTAGATGGGTAACATTTGCTCGTGGGGTTTGGGGTAACGGTGGGGGTTTTATACAACAACTGCTGAGAAATGCTACGAAACTTTGCCAAGTGTGTGTGGCATGTGTTGGGCAGGGACGACCACGATAGATAGACAGGGCTGCAGCCTTGTACAAGATGTGGAGACGACGATGAGATTGACGTGCGATTGAAAGCAGGAGCATGTGATTCTTGTAGCGTTCAGGGCTGGTTCAGAAGATGTCATTGAGGTGGCCACGAGAGTTTGCGGCCCAACATCATCTCAAGTGCTAGGAACGTACATAGACGGGATGGCAATGGAATAGTGACTTTGGGCTTTGGGCATATGATGGGATTTGTATTTTGGCTACAGACTGTTGCATTGTGGCGCGTCTTTACTGAAGCTTTTGTCAAAGCAGTCCTGTGCGTGATCCCCCTTCGGGCCGCTCCCTGCGGCACATTGCTACCTTAGCTATCCGAGCTTTAGTAATGCCTGCTGCTAACTGGGTATTTATTGTACTGTAACCCTTTTAGAGATCTTGTGAGCCAGATGTTACACCTCATAGGACCTGGGGCATCACATGCTGTGCGCTTTGCCACGAGCAAGCCATGCGGTTGACAGGCAAGAGCTCCCCGGTGCTCGATGGCCATAGCCTAGGCATATCTCCAGTCCGGACATTGTTCTGAGGTTTTCTGGTGTCGTCATATTTGATTCTGCAATGGTGTCATCCTTGCAGCGAGTACAGGCCACTGCGGAGTCGCCGCGATCTCGCTTTTACCTAACATTGCATGGTAGGAATAACTGGTGTGGAGTAGCAAACACCACATCAATTCTCAGATAGGACTACTTGCGCTTAGCAGCTCCCGCTAGAAACCCCAGGTTTTGCCCGCAGAAAGATTCAGCCTCCTCCTCAGACTGGTCCATGGCACCAAGACTGGGCTTACAGGATAGTGCATCATCCCCACTCTTTAGAAGTATGCAGACATTAGAAGTGTCTGCAATGGCTTCTTGTGACTTTGTGTAGCCTCCTGCCACGCCTGTGATGAACGTCTAGAACGTGCTGTCAATATCCCCCAAGGCAACTTCTCTAGCAATCGAGAAGCTGATTTGTACGGACTGAAGTCATCCCGACCTAGCCACTGTCAAAGCAACTTGGTTTCTGCCACGCAAGTACATTCGTTTACAGCTTGGAGCTTTTTGATTTGAGCACAGCGTTGCCATGTTGTCCCAATATGATGTGCCACCAGCTCAACACCTTTCATCTCTTATTTCCCGTTTCTTTTGTTGGCGGTGGTATTTTTGCTCGCATATTCATGCTTTTGGAGGCGACGCGCAACCAGTCGTCCGCCTTGCCCCGATGATGAATTACTGTAGTCATCTTTTGAGCAAAGGACTGCCGCTGAGTGGATCGTTACTGCGATCGTCTTTCAAGAAACTTGACCGCCACTTGCTTAATTCGAACGATTTATCCGCATTCGTCGGCATGCCATCCGTCGGACATCAACCCCAACTGGTATAACTCTCTCGCTCATTGCTCCTCGCCCTTCAGGACAATTTTGGTAATTGGAGCTTGAAGTCTGCATGTACAACCATATGAATGCCAGTAAGTTTAGGCCGTGAGGCAGATAAACTTCCAAGAGGCTTGCTTCTAAACAAACTCAAGTCACTTGTCACCATTCTGTGATTAAGCAGATGCTGTCTGAAGTGTCATAGAATGAATGCATTGTGCGAATTATCTCTGCTATTTCCATCGTAAAGAAAGTAATAACATAAATGACTACTAAAACGAAGAGCACCGAAAAAATTCAGGCTTTCTTGGAGACTTCCAAGGTGAGATTGACTGCCTCTGCTAGACCGCCATGACGGATGTTCGCAGGTGATCGTCTATCAAGTTCCAATTGAAATTCGATCCCGTCGAGCTCGCGGCGTTTTTGGAGGTGGTGGATGGGCAGTAATGCATGACAAGGGCTTGCAGACCTTAAGGAAACATTCGTAAGACCACCTGCTTCAAGCTCTCAACCTTAAACAATAACCTGCAGTTTTATCACATATTGGCCCCGGATGAGGCCTTGCTCTACCCGGTTGCCAATATCCTTATATCCCACCGAATGTCTAGGCGGAAGCGAGGACGAGGCAAGATATGCGGTAGGATGTTGAGAAGGATTGAAGGATGGCCTCACCGCTCGTCTCGAGATCGATCTTCCAGTTTGGGGGCTTCTCTCTGGAAGTATATAAGCCATGGTACAGGCCATGAAGCGGAGTGAAGCCGGACCGACCCACAAGTCGTACAGCATGATCCAATATGCCGTTGCTTTTTTTGCGTGAGAGGGAAGCTCTTTGGGTAGATATACCATGACGTGTTCGAGAGGCTTGCTTGAAATGTGCTGAACGGGTGCATACATGTACGCGCCTGTGCCATTTGCAAGAAGGGCATTCTACCGAGAACCCATGCTCTGAAGGGACGTGATCGCAGAAAGCCAGCGTCCAACTGGGATTCCATTCGCATCAGCGATCCAACGGGAAACGGGCTACCATCCGCGGAGAATGTGGGCTCGGAGGTCCACCGTTGCCGCTGTCAATTGTCGCCGCCATGGAGGGTGCTCTCAGCAGCAGTTCTGGCCTCCTGGGGGCCTGCTTCCTTGCTAAGAGGATGCGAGTCTCTGCGGTCGTGATAGAGCAAACCACGTGTCAGATTTGACAGCACGGCAACAAGCAGCGTTGATAGGGCCGACGACCTTGCACCCAGTGCAGTGCCCACGGCCTCGCCCTTCTGGTGGTGCAACGGCGGGGTCGTACTGTACAGCTGACATGCCGAGCATGCTTGTGCTCGCGCTGCTGGAGGACGAGGAGGGGCGTTGGAGGGGTGGTGGCATGGTGGACTGCGAGGCTGATGATATTGGTAATAATAAGGCACGCAGAATCCAGTTCCTCGGGTCGCTGTCGCTACGTCCTGTACCCCAGTGCCCAGCCTCGAGAGCCAGGAGACGACCGAGTGTGACAGCAGGTGTGCGAGGGGCGAGGGCAGGCAGGACATCGCACCTACACACCTCTTCCGGCCTTGTTATGTCCTCGTTATATACGACGGCCGACCAGGCATGGCAATGGCAATGGCAATGCGCTCAGGTGCTGGCGGCCCAAACACTGGAGGAGCTGGCCTATAATTAGAGGTGCTCCTGTGCTGCAATGGTGCTGTCGGTCTGCTGTCCTGTGCAATGCTGTGCGGTGCGGCGATGTGCTGTATCTCGTATCACCTGCTGCTCCGGAGGCAGATAAAAGCAGCTCCTCGTCCTCCTCGCCGGTGGGGAGAATAAAAAAACATGCCCGTGTCCAGCACAGGACGTCGTTGGTTATCATGCTCCATGCGCCGCCGGTCTGGAGGAGACCGAGTTACAGAGTACTTCGTTCAGAGTTCGCGCTGCGGAGCGTGAGATAGACTTTGTCACATTGCGAAAGTCAGTTTTCTATTTTTGCACCCGTCGAGTCCCCTGGGCCTGGTGTGCCTTGTCTCTTGACTCTTGACTCTTGCACACCCAGTTGCAACGGAGTCCTGGCCTGGCCCAAGAACAAGAACTCGCCTTCACCGCTTTCGTAAAACGGGCCAAGGTCACCATCGACCATCCTCCATTCGCAGACAGATCGACACCCAGACAACTACTACTGTATCCATTTCCAGAGCTTCCTTTCCTAAGTTCTCTGTTCGTAGTATTGAGGATCGTTGCCAATCCTGCTTTGCCAGTAGAACAACACCCTTCACACCCTCCTCCTGCCCCCCCGACTCCTCGTCGTCCAATTACTCGACGAACCACTTATTCGCCCTCCCGGAGACCGTCTTTACACACTTCCAGCTTTGCTGCCTTCTCGGTCGTCTGTACGAAAGTACTATCGATCCGAGTCGATCGCCTGCCTTGTGCTTCGTCTGTCTGTCGTTTGACCTTTCCGGCCGTTCAGCGAGACCATCTTAGCCCCCAAAGCGACGATCCGTCGCCTTGCCCATCGTTTCTCACCCACAGTCGAGTTGCACGCACTCAGGTAACTTCTGACCCTCTCCGACCCCTCCGCCTCTCTCTCCTTCCAATTCACCAATTCTGCTGTCTCATCACGGTCCCGGCAGAACGCGCTCTGCACAGCGCTCCATGTCACATGAACCAATTGTCAACAGAGACATTCCTCTAAGCCACACTGCTGACCCTGTTCGGTGACCTTCCAGGTGGCAATTCACAACTATTAGACCGAGGCATCACAGCTTGGTCCTGTCCGCTACCCCTTTGAATCGAGTACTTCCCAATCGCACGGGTCATGAGCTGCCAACAATCGCTGTGCGAACTGGAAATCTGATGCGGGAGGAGGACGTTCGTCGGGTCTCATAATCAATAAGTCTAATGGCAGCAGAGGTCGAGTTGGCCTCAAATTGGAGCATGTCAACAGCAGCAGGAACGGCCAAAACTGTACTGGAGTACACCCAATTCAACTATCCATGGGTGCTTCTACTCATATTCCTCGTGGCCTTTGCTGTCAACAGCATCCTCACGTCCGAATCAGCAAATGAGTCCATTGCGCCCACCGTCACTGGCCCCGGTGGCAAGCCACTACCACGAAGTGCTCTCAAGAGCAAGCAGGAGAAGGAAAAGCGAAAGGATCAGGATTTCAGTCCCATTCGAAAACTTGTGTTTCTCTGGCTCTCTTCTTTCATCCTAGCAACTTTTGTGGGAAATGGCATGAACGTTGTTGCCCATGCTCTGGTTGAGCGCGAAGAGGGATGGTGGTGCGGAGAAGCAACGGCTGTAAGTTGCAATTCAGAAGTGCTTTGGTCACGCCGTGCTGATAATCCTGCCTCAGATTTATGTTGTTGGGTCGACGTTTGTGTATATTTTGCTTCTCATATCCTTGGTCGACACTGCACCTTCGCCAACCATTGCTCATCAGATTACGTGGGCGGTTGGTCTATTCGGAGAAATAATACTTTTAGCAGCCTCGCTGGCGCTTTACACTTCACCGCATAAAGATTCAAACTCTCTTCAATCGAATGACCTCCTCCTCAGGAGGGAGCCCAATGACTGGGAGATTATAGAAGTCGCCGTCGATGCTGTGAGAGCTTTTCTTCTTCTGATGACCATGGCATTTTACGCTTTCTTCTCTATCGAGCGTTCACGCAAACAGCGGAGGGATATGAAAGTTGCAGCCTTGCGAGAGCATCTAGGAGTAGCTGGTCTCCCTGATTCTGATTCAAACGAGAGTACACCGCTCTTGGGAAATGGCCACGCGAACGGAAATGGTTATGCTACAGTAAATGGGGGGATTGTGAATGGCTCGCCGCAGGGAAACGGAAGTGATTCTCTGCCCGAGAACGGATCCGCAACCGCGCCAGAGGTCCCTGCGAATGGACATGCCAGAGGCGGCCAAATTGGTCCTGCTGAGTCTGCCGCCTTCTACAGACCCACGGAAGCTCCTAATAGGACTTGGTGGGAGTACTTGAAAGGATACTCACTTTTCTTCCCCTACCTTTGGCCTAGCAAGTCCGTTCGCCTGCAGTTAGTTGTTATGATATGCTTCCTACTTGTTGTAGCACAGAGAGTCATCAACATCCTCGTACCTCGGCAAGTTGGACAGGTCACAAACGAGCTCGCGGGAAAAGATGGTTCGCATGGAATGCCGTGGCTTTCCATCTCTCTTCTCATCGTCTTCAAACTTCTCCAAGGACCCTCGGGTATTCTTGGTTCTGCTCGATCTGCTCTATGGATTCCGATATCACAATACTCGTACAACTCATTGACAACTGCTTCTTTCGAACACGTCCACTGTCTAAGTCTTGATTTTCATCTCGGCAAGCGCACTGGAGAAGTCCTATCAGCTCTTAGTAAAGGCAATGCCATAAACAACTTCCTCGAGCAGGTCACTTTTCAGGTACTGCCAATGCTTTTCGATCTCGGAATAGCCGTTGCATACTTCGCGATATACTTCGACGCGTACTACGCCTTGGTTGTCTCAATAATTGCATTTTGGTATCTCTACTTAACCATACGTATGGCACAGTGGCGTGCCCAGCAGCGTCGCGAGATGGTCAATGCCGATCGCGAGGAAGAAGCCGTCAAGAATGACTCTATCATGTCGTACGAGACCGTTAAATACTTCAACGCTGAGCCTTACGAGTTCCAGAGATATCGCGATGCTGTAAAGGTCTATCAAATGGCAGAATACAAAGTCCTCCTTTCTCTGAACGTGATGAACATCACTCAGAATATGGTCTTCATGTTCGGCCTTTTGGCTACGTCCTTCATTGCAGCCTATCAAGTCACTACAGGTATTCGCGAGGTCGGAGACTTTGTAACTCTCATGACCTTCATGACTCAATTGCAGGGGCCTCTGAATTTCTTCGGTACATTTTACCGCAGTGTGCAAAGCGCCTTGATTAGCGGCGAACGTCTGCTGGAATTATTCAAAGAGCAGCCAACAGTCGTCGATGATGCCGATGCAGTCAAACTTCCAACATGCGAGGGCTCCATACGCTTCCAAAATGTCAAGTTCTCTTACGATCAGCGCAAACCGGCTCTGCAGAATCTTAGCTTCACATGTCGTCCAGGAACAACTACTGCCCTTGTAGGTGAGTCTGGCGGGGGGAAATCGACCGTGTTCAGACTTCTCTTCCGCTTTTACGACACTCAAGACGGAAGCATTCAACTTGATGGGAATGACGTTAAGGGCATCACCATCGACTCCCTCCGTAGACATGTCGGTGTCGTGCCCCAGGATACAATTCTTTTCAACGAAACTCTGATGTACAATCTACGATACGCAAATCAAGATGCCACTGACGAGGACATATATGCGGCATGCCGAGCTGCTTCCATCCATGACAAGATCATGGCGTTCCCAGATGGCTACAAGACGAAAGTTGGTGAACGAGGCCTCCGACTTAGTGGAGGTGAAAAACAAAGGGTTGCAATAGCTAGAACCATTATCAAAAATCCTCGTATTATTATGCTGGATGAAGCAACCGCGGCTTTGGACTCGGAGACAGAGGAGCACATTCAAGAGGCATTGAGCACACTATCGGAAGGTCGCACAATGCTTGTGATTGCGTATGTATTTACTTTTGCGTTATACTACTCCTCGCTAATATCTTCTAGGCATCGTTTATCTACAATTACTAAAGCAGATCAAATCCTCGTCCTTCATGCTGGAGCTGTTTGCGAATCTGGAACCCACGAAGAACTCCTCGCAAAGAAAGGACGCTATGCCAATATGTGGAAGAAACAAATTCGCTTCGAGCGTGCAGAGGAGGAAGCACGAGTGTTGTCTGAGAGGGCAGATGCTTTGCGGAAACAAGCATTGCTCCGACCAGGATCCCGCGACGGTGCAACCAGTGAAGACGTCAGCGAGAATGAGGCTGAACTCAATGGAAACATGAACGCTGCTGCCGGATCGAGTAATTTGGCTACCAGAGCTCTCGGGCGTGCTGTTGATGGCCTTCGCGGCGCGGCATCTATAGTACGAGGTGGCCGATCTACTGAGGCCAGTAAACTGAGTGAAGAAGATTTTAACAACGCCGACGACGATAGAAAGACGGACGATGGCAACCCTTCTGATGACGACTCAAAGTCTTCGGATGGAGATGGAAAATCAACTGGTCGCCCTTAGGACCCTTAAATAAATACGTTTCGGAATAACTTTGTGCTTTAGAATTTGGAGATCTGGTCATGCTACGTCTTCGGGATCGTATTCTTTCCCCACGGAGACTTTTTGCCCAAAATGCATAACTCGACCTCACCTTGTCAGAGTATCAAGGCGAGGGCTAGTTCGACTCGACTCATCTCGCTAGAAGGCATTTATTTTCAAAAGGAGGTTTTCCAGTCTCCTCTTCATTGCAAACTTGCCTTACAATACTACACTACACTATGTTAATAAGATTCCCCTCACGATGTTTTTCACGAAGAAATTAAAATGGGGAAAGGGCCTGGTGGCTAGCGTTTGCTTTTGGTTTGGTTTCTTGAGTACATTCACCCCCACACCATACCTCAACATGGAGGAAAATGGTATTGGATGTGAGTAAAATGGATAAGTAATGGCTTTATTGCCATTTGTGCAGAGTAGCGAGCAGCATAGACAATTGATGCAAATCACACCACCAATCATGAAATATCTGTGTGATCATGACTGTCATAAATCCAAACACTAAATAGTAATTCTCTGCACCGAATAAGAACTAGAGTCAAGAGCATAAATACAAATCACTTAAACATGTCTTCGGTTGAGAAACAGCAGGCTTTCTGAGGATTTTACTATAGAAAAAGACCGTAAGCAACGGCTGACGAGAGCTAAGTGATTCAAAACCTTTGTGTCAACGGGAATAGCGATTGTGCAAATATCGTGGACCAATTTTCAATTGACGTCTATACTACAGCCTCCTTACACTGAAAATCTGTTCTGCTATACACCCCTAGGCTCAACCATCAAACACATGGTTTACCGGTACTCAGGGCGGACAAAATCAGCGAAAGTCTTGGGTTCGCCCTCGTAGTTGTGCGCACCATCGCCGTGAGCGTGGTGATCATCGTGTCCGTGTCCATCGTCAACTGGGCCAACATACTCCATCTTGTAAACGCCTCCACATTCTGGGCAACGCTCGACGGGACGGTCACGAGACATCTATTAGGAACATAAGTATACCTTCTAATTAGTACAGCCCGAAGGTGCGTAGACTTACCGTGAGCCAGATTGTGACGTGGGAGTCGGCAGGATAACCGGTGCAACCAGCGTGTTGCTCGTCACCAGCAGACTTAACCATGATAGGGTTGTCCAACGTGCCTATATGTATCATCTTCTTAGCTCCAAATACTTTCTCGTAACCAGCTATGTCGTAAGGTGGGTTATGGTCTGACCTTTGCGAGAAGCATCCAATGGCTTCATGTCGAAGACATCAATGCCCTGCATCTTTCCCAAGATTTCGAGACGGTCGAGACCGGTCGCCTGCTCAAGATCCGTAGGAACGGTACCTGGTGCGGCACCGGGACCGATGAGGTCGTCCTCGCTTTTGATTTCTGCATTTTTGCCCATCGTCAGCTAACTTGCCCCCTCTCGCTTCACCACATCCACCTCGTCAAGATCGGTATCTCCAATTGGGAAACGTGCCTTCGAACTTCTTAATCTTGCCCTGGTCCGAGCCGCTTGCTGGTGTAGGTGCGACATTAACTTTGGCATCTCCTATCGCTCCCGGTCAGTATGAGAGCTTCGGTTCGAAAGGATTGGGGGTCGTACGGCGGACGAATGATGTGGTGAAGCTGCGTTTGATGGCAGGGCTTGCTGCCGCTCGGCGGGCGGCAGCGATTGCTGAGCGTTGGAGAAACATGGCGTCTTCAATTGGGGTTGAAAGGAAATTTTGTATATCATACGATGAGCGTTGACGTTGTCGGACTTTCTGGAGCTTGCCGACTAGCGTTGTTTCGGCCTCAGGTGTCAACTTTCTTCGTAATTGGAAATGCCTTCTGGTCTACTTGCGAACACCTTATCTTCTGACTATCTAAGTTATCCACGGACAAGTCAACTTCGTACAGGAGTCCGGTTTATGTCTTGGCTCTTGAGTTTGTGCCATTTTTCCATATCTGGAAGTACACCCCCCAACCTTCGCTGCTAGTTATAACAGCCAACACAGCAAATATACATAGAATCCCATTAGAAAGATAAACCAGTTTCGGAGGATGGGTGTTTCTTCGTCTGATGGGTTTTAATTTTGCCCCAATCATCTATGTACAGCACTGAGAATCTGCATTTCGGCATCGTTGCCTCTGAGTACATCGCACAGAAGACTTAGTAGAGAATCAATGGAATTAAGAGAATGCCGTTCCAGGTTTTCTTTTCTTTGCAAGCCTCAACGTTATTCTTGTGCTGCCCAAAATCGGAAAGGCATAGTGATGGGTAGGATGGGCTCTGGCCCGTAGGATGGACAACATGAGTTACTTCAGTCTTATCCATTCAATCATTATGGTGGTTTCAGTCAATAAAAATGGCTCGGCCACAACTTGACTGCCTACCTATGAATAGGTCATGGAGAAACAGAGGCAACCGCTTGTTTGGGGCAACCTAATCTAAGTCCTTCTTACGAAGACTCGTGATTAATTTGTGGCTGCTTCCGTTGGTTGTATGACTAATGGAAGCTCACTTGATATTAAGGGACTGAATCAAGCAAGGGCTTTGTGGTTGAGCACCGATTGGATACACCTATATAGCCAGCAAGCCCCGGCCGACTTGAGCACTTCTTATAGATTCTAAAGGGTCATGTTCCTATCGTTGCAATCTTTTTCTTCCTGTCATCCGGAGGGGGCACCAGGGGCTGTCAGTCAGTCATTTTCGTACCGCTTCTAATACATTGCTAACCTCAACACGTTAGCATCTAAGCCTGCTTCTAAACCGCTTCGTCGCCTCCAAAAGGTCCATGTCGTCTAAACCCTTTGTCTTTTATTAAGGCTAAGGATGGTTAAAGAATGGCTGTCATTGTACTAACATTATAGACGATGAGGGTGGTCCGATGTCGAATTTAATACATCATTCGGACAGTTTATGTATTATATTTAGCTTGACAAGGGCCGGGAATATCTGCCGAAGCCGTGCGAGGTCTTTGCAATGTTATCCGATACAATTGCAGGAGGGTTATTGTTCCATCCGGATACTTTCATTGTAGGATATTAATCGCATTACGTGATGGCATGAATGACGATGCTTGGGGCGCCTTGAAATGACAGCTGACGAAGTAATGTATGTCTTGTAGGAAACATTGAGTGATAATATAATTGGATTATCCGACTGGCAGTCTGTTGGGTCTATGAACCCCCAAATGTAGCAGTCTCTTACTGGAGCAGCAGGTTTGAAAAGAGGATGAAATTAGGTTGTTGACAAATTGCACAAGAAATGTTACTGAGTTGTAAGCGAAATCAATTTTAGCAAGCGGCACTCATTTTCTCTTGGTTAATATAGTTCAAGAAGAGCGACTTGGTCGACTGCTCACTGGAAATGAAATTGGATGGCTTCAAGGCGAGGGGTTTTCAAACCTGAGAATCGTTAAAAATTTCATAGAGCGTACAAGACAGTGGAGAGAACTCGCCGAGCCCGAGGAAACAATAAAGGAGGAAATGAAAGACTTGATGGCGAAGAGGTAGGATAGCCTGGTGGATATTAGGGTGGTGACGCGAAAGAACGGGGAGCTGAAGGGGGATTATTATAGAGCGGCGTTACTATGCTGTTATTCAGGCTTATAAGGGTCATCGGCACGGGACGTGCGGGTTGGGTGGCGCACCTGGGCGCTCAGTATCTCTAACACATAAATATATTGCTATGGATCGCTGATCACTATTATTAATAGTTTCGTGGGCGGCAAGGTACTGTTAGTTTTCGATGTGGTATTCAGGAAGCTGGATCTTTCGGTTTGGAACTGGGAGCCAGTGCGAACTTGTTTAGACTATTTGGTGTAAAGACTTACTGTATACTTTTTTGTAGTTTTGTGTCTATTGAACGATCAATGTTGGTCACTACAATACCTAGGCGACTGGATACATCGCGATGTTTTGGAAGATATTCGAGAATAATGAAGGCTGCTCCCAGATGCCTGTAAGAAGATTGTGTCTTGAAACAACAGATTGGGGTTGTCCTTACTGCTAAGTGGTTATTGGGAGCAACCCACGAATGGCATGCTTGAATTAGATTTGTTGCATTCTGTGTTTTTGCAGGACCTATAAATGACGAATGAGTGGCCGCTTGGCTATTCGTTTCAAAATTTAGTAAATCAGATGATTTGATTTGATTCAGGAGACACATAGTTAGTATTTGTCGACCTGTCTTAGGAGCGTAGAAGCTATCGATTGAAGTCTATGGGAGAGGCTGTATATATAGACTAATAGAGGTAAGACCCCCTAGAAGGATGGTATAAACCATCCTATTTCCGGTTCACAGTATTACATGTGAAGTTTGAGCTACTTACCTAGGTGGGTTTGATACAGTCGTCCTTTATAGTTCGACTTGATGAGATCCAATGTAACCACTCCACTAAACTTGTACAGTACACCCAAACCAATAGTTGTAGACTACGTGATTTGTTTTGGCTTTTCTGATACAATTAAGTGACTTCTTGGGCGATGGAATTCACTTCTAGGTCTTTCTGGGGCTTGTATTTGCTCTGGGTCGCTACAATAAGAGTTGGACTTACAGTTCATGAGTAGCTTAGCTGCCATTCCCTTCTACACTATAACAGAAAACTTAGGTGCTAGCAGTATCAATAAGTTGCTTCTTGGCATTTTGACTCAAACTTGGTCAAACGGTTCTTGGAGATATCGCCAAGAGATAAAGATGTAGATGTTACATTCTTCCTTTTAGGGGTCTCTCAAATCACTTTCGCGAGGTAAGCGAGGCAACAACATATTTCTTCATTCCCTTTTGGCTAGCCCAATCTAGTCGGATACCGCACAGGAGAAGATCCAACCCTGAAAAAGAATTCAAAAAGAGAAAGTGCCATCGAGAGTGGTGGAACATCAATGAGACCAGGGTGTGCAGCCAGTTGATTTCGAAGAAGCCCCACCTCGAGTAAGGATGTTCTGCAGTAGATTTTCACATATCGATTGCGATTCAAGACGGGAAGCCTACTGATGAGCACTTTAAAGCATGGACCACGTAACAGGTTATGTGAATCAAGTGTGATTACCATCCAAAAATACTGGTGATCTAGTCAGACTAATAAAGCTTGAAACTAAACTATAAAGACTGTCTTCCTCAGTCATAGTGTAGGCTATCCTAGCCCTCGCCCTCCTGTGTATATCTCTGGCTTTAAGCTCTGGCTGTATCTCTTGATTCTGTTCGAGCTTTTTACTACCAACTTATGTCCCCCGACATCCTCTCCCAATCGACGTCTGACATGCCCCCAATGTCTGGAGTTCCTACCCTCCAAATTCTTTTATATTGACCTGGTTCTTCTGTCGGCTCGAGAATCAACGTAAACAAACCCTAAGTTCTTAAATCCCAGTCTCACCATTTCGCTATCTGCAGATAGCAGCATAGTGCCCTCACACACTGTATTGCTTTCGTCGTCGCTATGGATGTAGTCGAGTCTCCAAATAATTTGTTGCTGCAAGAGCTGTGGGTTATCAGAATCCTTATCCTCGTCATATACGTGCTATGTGTTGTCTTCTTCAGGTCCCAGATGCATGTGCGACAGTCGAAGCCAGAGGTGAATCATAAGGTCAGAGGAATTCTTCCATAGCTTTACCAAGCTTCACGCTTCGGGAAGAATGAGGTAACTTGAAGAGAGAGAACCAAATCCCAGACCAGTACTTTGGAATACTTCGCACTGTAGCACTTAGTAGTCATAGTTTTCATCTCTACGAAATGAATGTACAGTGTTCCATAGAAGCCCTCGCTTGTTTTGAAGTCTAAAGTAGCATCCTGGTAGAGAAGCGATGCCCAGCTCCACGAAGTGCCAAGTATACTTTAGGCTGCTAGATGTATCCACTTGTATCCCAGCGGAGTCTTTATGTAGATCTTCGTACCAAAATCCTGCAACGTATCTGTAGCCGGTCAAGCTTTGACTTTCAGTAGCCAGTCCAGCAACCGCGGGAAGCATGTCTAGTGGAAACGTGATTTCCAGACGTGCAAAGTCACTGGTTAATTGGTACCATTTACAATAGTACTTCTTAGTCCCCTTTCAAGCATAGAGCTTTCAATATCTCACAGTTGTCGCACCTTCATTTGGTGATAATTTAGAAATAATCGCATGTCCAGTAGAATTTAGCATTGCAAAAGTGAAGGACGCGTTAGTGGCAGAGCCATTTCTTGCAAGGTCCAAGCCCTTGACTGCAATGTTTCCCAAGGTTACCTATGAAGATACGGAATTAAATGAAGCTTTTGTGTTATACAATTTCCTTGCAATCTACGCATCACATCAGAAAGGCCATTGCAACAACGGATGCCAATGGTAACCATGTATCCAACTTTAGGTGTCTCTCAATGATTTAGCAAGTGTTTGAAATCAGCACCCTTGCGGGACTTGAAGTTTGACCGTATGACACAGTCAAATACCACCTCTTCAAAATCAGAATTCGCCGATGTTATGAACTCAGCACTGTCTTCATTTCGACCGTAACACTCTTGATAACTACTAAAACATAAGATAATCTAGTTTCGCTCTTCATCATCATGATCTTCTGGCAAACAGAAACTATATAAAGATCATGAGCACCTGTAGTACTTGTAAGCTCCGTGGGTACCACCATGGTGTCGTCGTGGTAGAAAATCCCTGTGGGCGTTGTTTGTGGTTTCCAAAACTGGATCCAGCAACTACAAGCCTGCATAATGGACAACCATCAATCGTAGATTTAATCAGCTACAAATATCCATAATGGTGTCTATATCTAGCGCCAGCCGTCCTGTGCCAGTTGATATATTTGCACTTGCTACAGAAATTAGTAATCATCTCTGAGCCACGTCCATCGTTAGCAGACTTGCGCAATTGTCTTAGTTTGCGCCTGCTACAGGACGTAATAGGGATCAGTGCTTTCAAGGCCACTGTTGGTGATGTCTCTCGTCGCCGTGTCTATGTGGAACAATTGAAGAAATTCAAAGCTGATAGGTGATGTATCTCTAAGGAGTTTAAAGCTTACGGAGATGGAACACTATCTTCTAATGCACATTGGCCGATTAGTGCTTCCGATGTCAGGCGTTATGTCATCGAGGCTATGCCATTAAGACAGCATTCGATCTTAATGATAGAGAGATCAAAAACAGCATCAAGACTGCAGAAAGCCTGGCAAGATTTTGCAACGCTACTCTCGGTATAAAGATCCCTGAAGTAATTCGACTCCACAGTGACTCTGAGAGTACTTTTAATCGGGTTAAACAGAAAGGATTTTAAAGGTGTAGATTGCCCTGTAAAGGGTTCTATCTTAGTATAACTTATAGTGCTTCTATTATACAAAGGTGATATCATGAAAAAAGGAATAAAAGAGCTTATAGTCTCTAGAACCAATCTATTTCGAGTTGTATCAAGTTAGACTTTTAAGTTGAATTGGTCTTACTCTATTATAGGGCTATATAGCTAAGATATCGTACGAATGCAAAACAACCTTAGATTGGGAATTGTGGTAGAAATGTGTAACGTAGAGCCGTAGCTATATCTTTAAATTGCACAGAGCCATAACTACATCAACAGCATATCTACAACCTCGCGCCAAAGCATTTCAACCCTCGACCAAATCACAACGAGAGGTCGACCTTTTCTCTATCCTCTTCCCCTTCCTCAGCCGAGTTCGAATTACCCTTTCCCCAAGACAATCCCGAACCTCTTCCCATCCTTACCCGCGACGAAAGCTAAGCCGAATCCGAATAACAATTAAGAGAAGGATACAAGACTGCATTTCAGTCTGGCATTTTAAGGGTGTTATATTTGAAGGTGTTACTTATTTTAGATGTAAAAGAAAGAGGAGGAAACATGTAAATTTTAAGCCGTTTTACATTATTATGATGCTACATCGAAGCGTAGACGTAAGAACGGACGCAGTTTATATGTCTCATTGAGGGTGGGTGTGTTGAATGCTTAGGACAGTTAGTTATGTGACTGTGTTACGTGATATGTTGCCTATTTATATGAGGCTAATCTGAAATTGTAGTTCTACACAGATTACATGTACTGTACAATACAACTTAGACTGTCCTATATGTTACTAATCTACTCGTGACTTATTAATATAAAGTACACAGTATATAGTGCTGTACAATACTTACAATACAGGTTGGTCTATGTATAGAAGCTAGAGGTTGTATAATAAATGATCTATACATGTCACGTAACTACTTCCAGTATAGATTACACACATAGTATAGGTAACATACCGATGTTATCTAGAAATAATACTCTACAACTTTTTACCATACTTGTAGCCCAGGCACATATAGTTGTTATAAGTAATCCTTGGACCGCTGTACAAATAATTATTTCTGTACAGTACACTGTCAATAATTCTAACACTTACTGTACTCTCCTGCTTATACCAGTACAGCGGTGAGCAAAAATGATTCGGAGTACTATACACGTACAAGGACCCATATCAAAGAAGACAAGAATACTAACGTACTAGACGCTACCAGGATTTCATCTTACCAGCTCGAATTAACCTTTATTCCCATTTAGTCTTGAAGAGATACTGCGAACAGAAGCCATTGCTCATATCCAACATTTTGAAAAGCTATGTAGCTTTGCACAGACGCACTTAATTTTCCAGTCAATCGGTGGACAATGTTGAAACTCCATTTCAACCATCGATTGAGTATGGTAAGTGATTTACAGAAAGCAAGTCAATGGCCGAGAAGTGACGTCCCAACAAATCCGTTGGAGAAAATTGAGATTGGAGTACCACCTCATAAGACTGCGGCCTGAGAAGACTGTTCTAGGGCTTACGTACCTGCATTCCCTCTTGAAATTATTAGGACTGACATCTTATTAGATCTTATGACACATCACCTCAAGGTCCGTCGCTGGCTGCAATGATGAAATGATTACTAAGTAGGATGCTTCCAGCTGGTGCAGCTGAGTAGTAGTTACGTAAATTGAGAGCAGTTCGGTATAATGCTATCTATACTTCTGTATTATACAGCTTTACAAGTAGTGGTTTTACTGGGAGCACCTCATTCGATTTTGTTTTGATGCTCGGAAAGAAACCGAAAGTTTCCTGAAGTTCTTATGAGATACTTTGAAGTTCTTGCTCCCTGCACTTGCATTTTTTGACGGTGGTTCCCTAGCTCAAGTGCCTCGCGACATACCGTCTATGCCCCGACAAGAAAGTTTCTAGTGGTTGACTGAGTTTCGACTTTGACTAATCTCTTGATGCCATGCCCACCGTATTGACCACGCCATATTTAAGATAAGTGGAATTATTACGGATAGTGAGCCAGTATACCGACTAAAGAACACGAAAGACTGCTAGCCAAAATTCTTTGAGCATGGAGGAGGAATGACTCCAAGTCAAGGGCCAGATTAAACATAATCAAACAAAACAACAGATACTTTGCAATACCGCTGGAATTACCCACTGCAGTCGATGGTCAATGCTGCTGCTACCAAATAGCAGAAGTACACTGGTAGAATCTTGTCCGCAAAAATGTTGGTAAATACAAGCGCATCCTTTGAAGCTGGAGTCCAATTCAGAGAATGAAACGAAGCCAACCCGAATCCGAACCTCGTGTCAAATTTGATAGCACGCTCACCTTGGAGCAATGGATCCTGGCACTGGCACACCGACTTTCAGAGCTGCCGGTAATACCGTAAAGGACCTGGTGCCACGCATACACACTTTTGGTAACTCAAGCGTCACAGCAATTGCAGCAACTGCAGTCCAAGAGCAATTTGAAATTGGCAGGATCTAGACGCTCGTGGCGGTCAAGAAACAAACAAAGTGAAGGTTGCTATGAGGCCCTTACGCAAACGCAAAGAGAGAATAGGTAATTGGAGAAAGCAGGATGAATGCTTCTGTCGGCAATACTTCGTCGTTCGGCGTCTATGAGCACTGGGCAGCGACTAACAGACCAAGAGAGGCAGACGGGTCATAGGGCAACAATTACGAGTGGTGGAACCCGGGTTGGTATTGCAGGACCAGCAATGAGCGTGAAATAAAACAACTGGTGCTCTCGTTGCTTGTGCTGACCTCAGATGTGTCCCTGTGCTGTGCTGTGCTGTGCCCGTGCTGTTGTGCCTGTGCCTGTGCTCGTGCTCGGTGAGTCGGTACGGGACGTAGCCGGCACATCATTCAGCTCGCCAGAACAGACAACAAAAAGGGGGGACGTCGTTTTCGGACTCGCGCATCCATCCCACTCCCACTGTTTGATTCCGTACATCCATCCAGCGGCATTCTGCACTGTACATCGGTACATTCTGGGTTAGCCAGCCCTCGCTTGTCAACTTGACGCGTCCTGCAACTTTGGCAACTTCTCGGCCCTACGAAGGAGACTGCATGTCGGGAGGCAGACGTACAACTATCCACGGTCCCACGCACCAAGTATTCCAAATCTTTGCTTTCCGCCAGAGCAGTCAGGCCAAAGACACAAGACAGAGACGCAGAGACGCAGACACGCAGACACGCAGACACGCAGAGACGCAGAGACAGGCCAGAGACAGGCCAGAGACACCTACCGAGCCGTGCCCTGCATGGATGGAACAATGTCTCTCGAGATGGACACCGACTGACGAGGCCCCCTTACACCTCTATCTTGGGGAATAGCTTCGGACGCGATGGCCTCCGTGTCTCCAGGTCTCCAAGTCTCCCAAGAGATCCTCAGCCTCAGCCTCGTCTTTGAGCCTCGTCTGCCTCCGCCTCGTTCACACAACGCGTCGTTGAAATAAAGACTTTTGACAGCTGGCTGTCCTGGGTGTCATCTTGTCAAAATGACACAACGGGGCAAAAGTCATGAATCATGCCGTGCTCCAACTCCACCCTCCTCTCTCATGGCCCCCAGCGCCCAGTTGTATCGTGGTAAGCTTAAAAAAGAGATCAGACAGAATGTGGTCTCCATCGGCAACTTGCGTCGTCACCTTCCTGGAACAGAGTCCTGGACGAACGCCCATCCGATAATCCTGAACATGGAACATGGGCCGAGATCGTTGGATGAGATGAGAAGCGGGAACAGAGACGAAAGGACCGAGAACAGCTTAGAAGCTTGGAACTTGGAAGAGTCTGACATCGACAGAGAGGAGAGCCGCGGTTGAAACATGTGCACCACACCGCCCACCCCGGTTTTCTCCCAGAGAGCAAAATAAACACGCAGGAAAAGCAAGCAACCAAGCAACCAAGCAACCGAGCAACCGTGGCAATCTTCAAGGCTTCAACCATCAATCAAGCCATCAACCAATCCATCGATATCCATCACGAGAGACAAGCACAACAAGGTCATGGACACAGGCCTCGGGGAATATCCTCTCCCATCCCATCTGGGCACCGGATCAATGCGAACACCATTCTTTGCTTGGTTGTTCTAGAATCCTGCGTTCATCCCTGATGCCCAACAAGAGCGGCCACCAAGTGAAATTCGGCGAGGCGGGCATAGCTTGCCCACTTGGCACACTTGCACACACCACAACAATACACTCAGACTTTCTTCATCGTCTCCCCCAGCTTCCTTTCGCTCGGTAGTTATCTACCACGCATTCCTCTGAACCGCTCGAGAAGACGTGTCTGGACCTGAGAGGTTGAGCTTCTTGCCGTTCCAGGGATAGTATCGCATCCCATCTGCTTATGTCGTGTTGCTGTCGCCCTCCTCCTCCTGCTGCTGCTAGCCTCTTCCTCCTCCTCCAGGCGGCGTCCCCATCCACCTCCCCCCTGTTAAAACTCCCGTTTCATGTTTTACCTGTGAAGCCCAGTAGTCTTTTCCTTTCAGGCAGCAAAATTAATGCACGATTGCGTGTTTTATAGCAGGTATGCATTATGCGATCCACCCGCGCACAAAATATTTATGCTGCTCGTGTTCGTGATTGGTGAATGCTCTCGTGCAATCCTCTCGCGTGAGCCTGAGGAGGGGGGTTGATTGGAAATCCGAGAAGGAAGAGATGAAGACTAACCAACTACCGACCAAGCATGGCATGTCAACTCCCAACAAAGCTCGTCCCAAGTACCAAGATTTTTCTTGACATTTGAGTTGGATAGGCGCGGAAGAGACTGAAGTAAAAAAGCGTATGCTAATACTAACACTACTAAGTACGGTAATAAAATATCTACGTTTGAAAAATCGATCTTCGTTCTGCATCTCGCCTATCGAGAAAACCCCGAAGAAAACCTGACCGGCCCAAAAGATACATAATATAAGACTAACATGAGAAACTTGCGTGCGTGCTGGGTATATTCTTGATAGGGGAAGCGTATGTTCAACCCTGGTGATGAGGGTATAATGCGATCATGGAACCGTTCATATATACCTTCCGATCCTTCCCTTCTACCGTACCCCTCCCTGAATGCGCCCCGAGATGCTGACCGTGCCTGCCAACCAACCAAACCCTATGAATTCCCTTGCTACCCAAACTTTTTCTCAAACGGCGGAGGCGATGTTCCCCCCGAGTAATCATGGCATGAATTCCGTTGAGTTGAGTGTTGTGGACTTCGTAAGGACTGGCGCGCCCCAGTCGCGTGTTGTGTATACACAGATATGTTGGTAGGAAATGAGAACAAATGTAGGACATTTACAAATGGAATGATGGAGTGGAATGAACGTCTGATGAGGAGGGAGAGACGTTAGAGGAGTTATGTCTGTCGGATTTGTAGAAGAGTGTCTCTTCGAAACACTCGTTGAGAGTCGAGCCGCTCTCGAGTAGCTGTGAAGGGCTACTGGTACTCGGTTGTGTCCCCAAGATCAGAAGCGGGTGCTTCTGCTGGAGACGATAAATGCTATAACTCTTCGGCTTTCTCTTTGCAGGCCGCCGAGGTGAAACCAGTGCCAACTTTCTGTGCCACAATGCGCCATTTCTCTTGCTCGTAGTCGTGAAGAGCAGTACGAAGCTTCTGGATCTGGATAGAATGTTAGCTAACAACGTAGAAAGTTGGCAGTGCATCAACTTACTGTCTCATCTGTCCATTGTGTTGTCTTGGCCTTCAACTTCGTGCAATAGCGAACTTGCAATGTGCCAGACGACCTCCCTGGGAAGAACTCGGCAATCTGCTTCCAAGTCAGGGACTTGTTCTCCTTCAAATCCACCAGCAGTTGATCATCCTCGGGCGTGAACTTCAACTTTGGCCCCCGTGGTCGCGGGGCAGGTGGTGGCATTCCCGCAGTTCCCACAACACTTGGTGCACTCTGCGACATCATACTGGAGTCTGGGTCCTCACCGAGTCGAGGCATCTTCGACCGTGGACCTTGGTTTGGCAAAGCATGACTGTGATATGCCTGTGGTGCACCTCCGTACCCTCCCATCGGAGCCCCCATCTGTTGTTGAGGCATGCCTTGCATACTTCCCTCGGGCGCCCCCATCTCCAACTCCAACTCATCATGAGGCCTCGGCCTCTTCGACCCGGGCTGTTGCTGCATAGACGGTTGCTGCTGCATGGGAAGGCCATGGTGTTGCATTGGGGGTGCACCATATCCCATAAGTCGCTGCCCACCACCGAACTGCGGGGATTGGTGGTGGGCCATGCCGTGAGGATCTAGCAAGACTTGCTGCTGCTGTTGCTGGTGATGCTGCTGTTGCTGCTGCTGCTGCTGCTGCTGCTGTTGGTGATGCGCCGCGAGGTCCTGCAGCGTATCGAGACTTGGTGCACCGACGTGTTGAAGTTCTGGGTGATGCGACCCGTAGGACCGCTCCTCGGGATGGCTTTCGGAATGGGCAGCATAGTCGATATAAGGATCGTGACCTGGTCGATAGCCAGACATGCATGGATTCCGCCACAGCGAACTGCTCTCGCAGGTCGCCGGGGGCAGTGATAGTGCGTGTTGGATCACTGCTAGGTCGTGTTAAGGCTCTGTAAGGCGTGCGGGTGCTGCGTCGGGGCGGTTTGTCTTTTGGGATCAATCCAAACAGGAAGAGTTTCGATTGTGTTATAGGCTCTGCTATAGGTAGCTCGGAGAAGCGAGCCTTATTGCATTGGCCGATGTGATATAGGCGGCGGCGGGCGTGATACTCGAAACAAAAACTTCAGCCTTATCCTTATTTTCGTGAGGGGCGCTGTTCCGCGGGAGCGGGTTTGGGGTGATGTGCTGTCTAATATAATAACGGAGGAAAAGAAGAGTTGGAAAGGGTTCGGGTCGAGAGGGGCGCTCCTGTCGCATTATATCCATCGTCTGATCTTTGACTTGGTCTGCTGGCATTGCTGGCATTGATGGCAAAGACCAGCAGTAATTAGGGCGCAGACCCGGCTTTGATCAAGACGCAAAGCATAGCAAGCGATTCGCCATGACGAGACGGGAGCTGTGTTGGGGGGAGCAGCTGCGAGTGATGCATGTGGACGAATACATCTGCGCGGCCCTGGAGGCATAAGCTTCGCATTATGCCCTGGGAGCGAGAGCGGCCCAAAAGGGAAAGCAGGAGCAGGCACAGGAGATCCCGAGCCGGGAGCCAGCAGCGAGGGGGCAGAGGGGGCAGAGGGGGCAGAGGGGGGCAGAGGGGGGCATGGACACCGACGAGCGGCTTTGACAGGCAGGGACAGCGATGGCCGCCAGACGGGGCCCAGGCGACGAGGGGGGCGGCGGCCGAGGCATGCATGCACCTTGCGGAAAATAAGCCACAGGGCAGGCCTTCGAGAAGACGCATAGAAGGCCGCGAGACTTCGGAGACGAACGTGGTGGTGGGGGTGAAACCTGCCTCTGGGACAGCCGTGACAGGGCCCTGGCATTGACTCCCGCACAGAAGACCACACACCATCATGCGCAAGGGCCGTCGGTGCGAGGGCAGAGAAAGAGAGAGAAAGAGAGAGAGAGAGCGAGCGAGGGCATTGCCAATGCCACCAGATTGGGCCCAGAAACGAGGAACGAGGAACGACGAGCAAGAACAAGAACAAGAATAACAACGCGCAGAGGAAACAGAGACGGCCGCCAGTCAGCAGCAGCACCAGCAGCAGCACCAGCAGCGACCAAACCGAACAATTTGGGGCAGTGAGCGCACGACGGCGGTGCGGAGATGACGATACAATGCGAGCCCCCAAAGAAGCATCGTCATGTCCACAATCTCCAGAAGATCGCAACAGGGCGACAGGAGATCGGATGTTCTGCCTGCCAGGGGCCCAGGGCGTCGCAAGGGCAAAGGGCAGACAAGAGAGAGAGAGAGAGAGAGAGAGTCAAGAAGCCGGCCGAGCCAGGCAAAGACATGACAAAAATAAAACCCAGGACCGCGATCCTGACGTACCTCACTTGCCTCATACTCCTCCTCCTCCAGTCAGGCCGACTCCACCCACGGACAACTCCCTGCAATCCTGTAATCTGCTATCCTGCAGTCTTGGAGCGCATCGCCGCACCTTGGATTGGTGACCACGCCGTCAGCCTCTTCGAGCGCGGCATCCCAGTGCTGCTCGTGTTAATATTAGAAATAAAGTTACCTCTCAATGCTGCCATGGCCACCTTCTGCATTCTGATCATGGACAAAGGGTCGCAAAGTCGCAGTGTCGCAACTCGCAAGACACCAATTCTAACGCATGAATGTCGATCGCTTGGGCGATGAAGGCGACACATCTCAGAACAGCAGTCGTCCGACCTCGTCCCCAGCTGCAAACCAGGTAGAGTGAGTTGTCGCGATCATGTGTGGTGGACATAAATAATAAGGTAGATGCGACGGTGTTTCCGAACGACCTGACAGTCTGCTGGGGGCCCAGGGAAAGGGGGATGAACTGGAAACGTTTGGAAACAACAACATAATTTTACATTTATATTTATCGAAGGGAGATGAACAGGAGGGACACGAACGACGGCGCACTGGTAAAATGGCCTGCCACGCCTGCCTCCTGTAGGCCCGTCTTGTTTTGGAACGTAGCCTCACGCTAGTGACAAAGGGATGCAGGAACCGTTGAGCAGCATAAAAGCCCAATGCAATGCACAACGGAGAATTTCTATGCATCGCATGGGCATGGCATGCCAGTAACGTGAGAGGAGCCTCCTCGCATACAGCGCACTTTTCTCTCGGCCTTCCTCGACCCGACCTCCTCCCCTTGATTGACAACGATTGGATTGACAACGCTCGTTGACAGAGACATTGGCAGACACCAAGACACGCTTCACGCCCCAGTGGAGGGCCGGCGCAGATGTGTTTCGTTTTGGGTCAGCAACCTGCGGCGTTAATCAAGGCGCCTCTCAACGCTATTGGCGTGCTTTTCTTGCATGCGCTTGTTTTGCTACCTACGCTATGAATATGGCTTTACACAAACAGACTGACTACACTTTGTTACAATACACCCCAAGCCTCGCATTAAACGCCTTTTACCAAGCCTTCTGAAGATCCTGTTACACATCGTTTCCTGAGCAGATCTTCCAGGAAACACCCTACCAGTTGTTATTCAACCAATGCAATCCATTCAAGCGAAAGTATCTTCCCGATCCACCCAGATGTCTTCCAGCTCAGCAAAATTCTGAAAGTGCAAAGGCCGATGTTGGTCGCTGTAAAACGGCAGCGGCGTGTCGATCTTGACATGTACCGGTTTCTTCTCGATTCCTCCAAATGCACTTCCCATGAAACTGTAGTTCCAGGTGTTGTTCTCTGGCACCAGGAAGTATCCTCGAATCTTGTCACTAAGAAGTAGCTGACACTTCTCCCCCATGGTCGTGCTGAACCCTTGAGGCTGGTCGCTTCCCATATCCTTATTCTCCGCTCCCCACTTGTACCCGGCAGGGGTGAGAGCCCACGATGCGAGCGAAACACTTCCTGGAGTAAAGGAAACAGTCATGCTGATCGTCTTTTTATCCCACGATGGATGAGCATTCATGAGACGGGCATGCTGAGTAACGTCCGCGGCAGTCATGTACGGAGGCTCATTGCCGGACACCGTGTGGATGATGCCAAGAGGTTCCATTTTCTCCAGATACTCATGTTGCGGTAGTTGATGAGGCAGTTGGACATCCCGTGTATTGCCTATTTGTGGAACCATGACAATGCAACGGATCTCCTTGACTTGATCATTATCAGCTGGCGAAGAGCCGTAGAGATAACCAGCAACTTGAACTCGAAGGTCGGCAATTGTAATGAAGCGTTTGAGGACATTCTTGGGCATGATGTATGTGAAGTGATCATCTTCCTTAATGTCGTCTGACGAGATGTAGATGTTATTAGCGCGAGTTCGAAGATTGGATGTCGCGATTGCTCTTGTTCTCCACTCGGTCTTGGATGCAAACGTTTGCTGCTCAAACTGGGAGGTTGTCGTTACGATGATATCCTCTCCATGAACATTCTGTGTCTTCGTAGTGACGGCCGTGAGTTGCTGCTGCTCTTGTTGCTGTTTCTCGATCTCTGCAGCTTGCTGTCGTTGCATAGATGGGGCACTAATTTCCATACCAAGAATAATGTCTCGAACTTCACTACTGGTCAAACTGGATGTGTTGACATTGTTCTTCTTGCCGTAGTCGTTCAGGATAAGATCTCTCAGTTGCGTCTCAACCTTGATCCAGTCCTCATCTGAGAGTGTAGGCCAGATATGATGCTCTTGCGTGATGACGGTCTTGTCAGGTCTCAAAAGTAGCTTCGTTTTGTCTTGGTTCACGTGGAGGGCACGCAAGATCAATATGAGACGAGAGAATGCCGTATACGAGGAAATGGTCTTCAACCACTCGTCGTAGAGGTTGAAAAGAACCATTTGAGGCTCTGTGGCTCGAAGAATCATGTCACCTAACTTCTCTACCTTCATGGCAGCCTGGAATGGTAATTGAAGCTCGGAGGCACGAATAGAGATATTTGGGAAGTCGAGTAAGTGAACCTCCAAAGGATCAAGGAGGCCCTTTCGTGTCACAATAAGCTGCTTTGGCTGTTCTTCCACAGGCAGGGATCTGATGAGAGCGGCAACCTCCTCGGCCGTTTTCCATTTCGCCAGTTGTCCAAGACGTTTCTGTCCAGCCCATACGCTAGTGTGAATAATCTTCAAGAACAGCTGACCTGTACGAGGATTGAAAATAAAGATGGCACCGTTGATTGGCTTTGTGGTCAAGTTACCTTCAAAGGTCTTGTGGATGGTCACTCTGTAAACGTTCGTATCATCAATGAACAGTTGAATCTGGTTGCTGAAGAGCTCGGAATAATTCTGCGAGTTCAAGAACTCCTGGTTGCTTTCCGAAGCATACAACTGAAGACCCTTGCGGATACGTTCTCGAAGAACATAAAGAGCTGGGTTTGCCTTCATGATCTTTGCCATAGCTTGCTGAATCAATTGCTTGAGACCTGGGAAGTATTGACCATAGGCGGAATAGAGATTGTACGCGAGATCAATACCGATCATAAGACCAGTTGCAGAAGGATATATACTCATGCTGTCGGTGGTGTAGTCGAGATACTTGGCGCGTACATATCTTTCGATATCGTGGGAGTCGTAATCACCATATCGAAGCTGGACATCCACCCAGAATTTGTTGGTTGTGGTAGACTCAATCACGTCCTTGGTGTCGAAGAGAATCGAAGGTCTGGTGACGTTCCACTTGTGACTGGCAAAGAGAAGAATGTCGGCACAAGAGCTGTTCATCTTGTATGACTTTCTGGGATGGATTGTTTCTTTCTGCACAGTCTCGATACCCAGCTGCTCCAATTCTTGATCAAAGACCTGGCACAAATCCATAACAACAGACTCATGAATCTTTTGCCATAAATGAGCTCTGAAAATTTGGATAAGAGAAATCTTCAAAGTCGGAATCTTGCCGTGTAAGAAGATACCAGTCAAATCCAATTGAACCTGGAAACCAACATATACGTTTGCTCTATTTATTGTGGAACTCCTACCTAAATATTAGTATTTTGTCTTCTAAACTTTGCAAAGAGAGGGCAGGGCACTTACCACCAGAGAGTGAAACGACGGTTGGGAATCTGGTTGAGACCGGATCGTTGAGCGTTTGTGAGCTTCTTGAATTTCATTGATTCTTCAAAGCCTGAAGCCTTCTCCCAAAAGAGACCTTCCCAAGATGGGAAAGCAGTAGCTTTGAATAAAGTATGCTCAAGAATTGTCTCAACACCGCCAAGAGCCTGAATGACATCTGTTCGGTAGGCATTCAGGTTCCACAATTTTCCGTCATGTCGCTGACTTGTCCACCAGAATGGATTGCTCTTCATGAGTTGATACGTCTTGAATTCTGTGCGTGCGCGAAATCCCTTGTCAAAACTCAAAGTGCTTCGATCTTTTTGGAAAAGGGTATTGATGCGAGGTAGACCACGGTCCCAACTGTCTTCGAGGTCCTCGAGTGTCAGTCTTCGATTCTGTTGGTTGGCCTCTTGCCGCTTCTGTGAATATTCTGTCCATACTCGCTGGGAGTCGATGAATTCAGCCTCCCACGGAATGATGTATCTAAAAATATTGGGGATGAGAGTATCCTCGTCGTGTGTCATACCAGCACGATAATGAGTGACGCCAACATCAGTCTGCTTGGACCATCGTTTATCGCTTGTTGGGATGAGAATGTGTGAACCTGAAATCATACCAAGACCACCGAGCTCCTTGGGGGTGTAGAAGACAGCCGGTGGGAATCGAGAAGGCATCTTTGAGTTCAACCCAATTTTGACCCGAGTCTGAATCTTGGTCTCGCATTTGACGATTGTATCCAGAAGATTTACTGTCGAGACTGCTGCTTCGCGGTAGTAAGTAAAGAGAGCAATGAGACTCGTATTCCATTTGTTGGCAATCTTTGTGAAAGTTGTGGATCCAGAGGACATGAGGATTTGACGAATACGGTTGTTGAACTTCGCAATATCCTCTTCTGTGACTTGAAGAAATGCATGGGCTGTTCTCTCCTTCGTAGTTTGGTCGACCAAAGACCATACACTGTCCTTGACCGGGAACTCATCATTCTGATTTCGAATCTTTGGCAGGATGCGGACCTCAAAACCGCACATGGAGAACAGCAAGTTAGGGTTGTCTCTGCTGTAGACGCTTGCGAAAGTGTCATCCCATTCAATCGTTGTCACGGATCTTGGCAGACGATTCTTGAGGTCCCAGAACACAGCCCGGCCCAGGTTGACATCATGTCTCATGAGACGCATACGGGAGTCTCTTGACCAGCATTTCTTATTCCTGTAACCAATGACGTTCTCGAAGTTAGGATCCGGCTGTTCGGTAAGAAACCGTTGAATGAGATCGCGGGATTCATCGGCGCTGAACCTAAAGAACACCCATATGCGGTCGATGTACCTCGTGTACAATCTAATGGGATGTCTAGTCTCGGTCTTCAAGTCCCTGAACTGCAAAAAGTCGTTAGGGCTTTGCGGCGGTCCAGCGATCTCACTTGCGCGCTCAAGACCAAGGAGTAGGAGATCAAGGATGAGACCATAGTACTGAAAGACGAAAGCCGAAAACTGGAGACCTCGGATCATACCGTAGCTGTTAACATGGTTCATGTCCTTGTAGGTCAACTGCACGTTATTCTTTGAGGTGATGTAATCTGCAAGGTTGTGGTCCATGATCAATCGCAACAGTCGGTTGAGAAGTGTCAGGTCCATCTTCTCGTATACTTTGGACAATTGTGTCTCAATCATCACATTACATTCTCCATCAGCAGTCTCCCAAACCTTGTTCAAGTTGTTGATACCATTGGCCCATTTGTAAGTGAGCAGAGGAGGCACCTCGGAGTCAGACGGTTTGATCCAGGCAGGAAACAGGTGGCGCTGGTCTGCCTGATACCAGAGATACTGGTCAAGGTAGGCATCGCTGATCTTCTCGACTGGTTCGATGTCATAGACGGGATTGATTGTACTATAATTGTCGTTCATATCAATGCCAACCTCCTTGAAAGCTCTCTGCGTGAGCAAAAATCGTTTGATTCTCTCCAGTGTAGTTCCAGGGCTGTCGTAGGCCTGCTCGATCAACGCTAATTCCTCACGTTGACTTTGATTAAGACGACCCTTGACAGAGTAAGCTTCTCTTAGGCGCTCGAGAGCGAGAATAAGAATCTTCGTGTCGTGTTTATAGGAAACGCTGGGGAATGGAATCGGTGAAAACTTTCGGGATTCGAGCCAGTGTACAGTGCTCGTGTAGATAGCCACGGCCTCCTCGGGCGAGGTGTAGGGTCCATCCTTCATGTAGTTGTGTTGTCTCTCTTGTTCTGCCTTGAGCCAGAGGCGGGTCAAACGGCCCAAATTCTTCTTCGCTACAGTCTTATCAACAGTGGCACCTCTCCGTATACGCTCACGGTTATAATGAGCAACGGAAATCCACCAATCTGCTTTGGATTTTACATAGCGAAGAATAATATTCTCGATGGGAGCTGGAAGACCAGGCACCTTCCAAGGAATATTACTCTTCCAACATCTCCAAGCCTCGGACAGATGTTGGAGAACGGTGTTTACTTTGTTCTGCTTGATGCCCTCTGGCATCATATCCATGAGATCAGCCATAACTGATGCACGGAGCTCGAGATCGAAATGGGACTCTACACGTTGCTTTGTAACGGTCTTTGCGACTCCCTTGCTGTGCCGTCCTTCGAACTGACGAGATAACAGATTTCCGAGCCATCGCTCGAGCAATGGAATGATGCCACGCATGAAAAAAAGCCAGACTCTCCACGCGGGTGCCCAAAATCCACATCCTGGACCTTTACCGACAGGGCCTGAGTTGAACCGATAGTAAATCAGATGCTTGAGATCTTTGCAAGATCTAATTTGGTGCATAAGCTTATATTTGTATCGGTACATTCCCGTCAATTGGCCAACGTGATTAAAGGCGTAAAGTATACCATCAGCAAGCTGGAAGGCATCGATATTGCCGAGTCGGTACTGCACCTGCGCATCCACAATCAACTTGGTTAACCGTAAAATTTCACGCATCAAATGGAAAGCATTTCCAAAGCGTGACTTCTTTCGCTCCTTTGTCGTCAAAGTCTTAACTGGCTTAAGATTGAAGTTGTAATCAAGATGTAGATAGGTGAGATTCTTCCTGTGGATGAGGAGATTGAGCATATTGAATCCTTGACGGCAAACTTGAAGACCAGCTTCAACCCAGTCAATGCTAGTTTGCTGGAAGAACTTTGTTTGTTTCAGCGACTTCATCAGACTTTGCTTGCTTTGTGCCTTAGGCTTCTTTTTGTGCAGTTCGTTCAAGACGTAAGTTTTCAAAAGCTTCTGGTAAGAGACTCGGACCTTTACTGGTTGGCCTTGTGGGCAATGTTCAAGATACCACTGCTTGACCAGAGGTACGTCTTGAGCTCGAACCATGCGACCTGATCTCCGGTCGAAGGGAAATGGAGCCCACCAGAGGGCAATTGCAGATGCCGTCTCGCTGGTGTACAACTCTTCGTCGGCTAAGAATGGTTCTGCTTCCGCGGGAAACTCGAAAGCATATTCCTCATCTTCTTCATCATTCCCGGCCCCAAAAATTTCGTCCTCGTGGCTGACTGTGAGATTCTTCGGCGCAACTGACCTCGATGAAATAGGATTTATAACGGGGTCGAAATAGAATGCAGGTAAGCTCGGGTCTTCAGCACGAACATAGACTATCTGAGGATGCGAGTACAACGAGAGCTTTACGCTCCGTGGAAGGGAGTTGTAAAGGAAGGGGAAGGCCACACGGTATTCGGTTCGTATAGGCGCGCGGAAAATTATACGGTCGATAGCATTAAACTCGCCAAAGTCCTCCTCGTTTGGGTCTACGTCCTTGTACAGAGGCTCAAACCTTGGCCCGCCTGGAATTGCTACATTGAGTGCCTTCGCAGTTAGAAAGCTATTGAGTTCGAACATGTGAAAGTAGTTCTTGTCAACAAGATCGCTCAGTAACTGATGACTCAGTCGATATAGAGTGACCATCTGTGGTAATGTTAGGTTCCACTCCTTGTAACTTGGCCCATTTACATGTGGTGTGTCGAGAAGTGGCTGGTTATCATAGAACCATTCCACAACTGCAGCATCTTCTGTCTCATCCAATTCCATCTGTATAGGTTCCAGTGGTTCCACATCCTCGATATTTTCGGACCAGGACAGAGGAGGCTCTTCGTCATCAAATGGAGGGAATCGCATACGCTTGAAATGTCTTCGATCGCTCTTTTCCCTCCTCATACACACCCACATTGTGGCCCACTGTGCGTGAAAGACCGGCTCGATGACTCGAGGAATCTCGTTAACCAAGGTCAAGCATCCGTTGACGTGATATAAGACCTTGACCTCTCTGGCCGACTCCCAAGGCATAGGCATATTCTCCAATAATTTCATAACAGCATGAGGCATAAACTTCAGCGCGCCGAGATAACTGCGCTTGTCGCTACTGAATTTCTTCTGCGAAACATCTCCAATATCCTTAACGATCTTTCGTAAATGCTCCGGGGGCATATCAGCCTTTTGTGTCTCGACAAATCCACCCTTTCTCTTCTCTCCAAATCGATTTCTCTGTGACCGCAACCATTCCTTCTTCTTTTGTGCAAACTTGGCCACCTGGGGGTCTGCTGGAGGTCGATATCCTGGGGGAGGAGGTGCGCCTGGTGGCGCGCCCAGAGGCATCGAAGGGGGCGCTGAGGAGCTCCATCCAGGCGGTGGTGGGGGGGGAATGGAGGACATGATAATGCGAAATTATGCCCAAATCATCAAAACGCGTACAGGAGAAGAAAGTTCGATGCTCGCTCCTGGGGCGATGGAGGAGATGAAAGATTTCTGCCGGTTGATACTGTCGCGGGAGTAAACTTCTTAGCGCAACTCTCATGCAGAAGCTCGGCACGTGATGTCTAACCCCATGCGAAATAGCCTAATCTTGCGGCCTCAAGCGAGCTCTTCGCACTGTCAGCCATTTTACTCAAAATATTCAAAATATTCAACGCCGAACACGACAACGACATCGATCAATAAATCCGCCAAAATGGGTTCCAACAGATTGACCTACAGACGCCGCAATCCGTAAGGACTCACGAATTTGAACGAGCCAGAACAATTGGGCTAATACTCAGTAGATACAACACACGATCAAACAAGGTCCGCGTTGTTAAGACCCCAGGTGGCGAGCTTCGATACCTTCACATCAAGAAGGCCGGCACTGCGCCCAAGTGCGGAGACTGCGGTATCAAGTTGCCAGGAGTAAGCATCTCAATCTTTGGGAAATTTTAGTAGGGAACGGATACAGCTTCGCGACATTCTGAGATATGCATGGGAATTGGACCTGGGCTTTGGGGAATCCTGCACCTTGGCTTCAGACCAGGATCCTATCTGGACAATATATGGCTAGCTCGGTTTATTCCAGAAATATTTCGCCGTGGGCTAGACGCACCTCTGGCCTTGCAAATCTCAGCATGCCGCGAAGCAGGTTGATTCCTGCTCAGCAAAGCCGCCAGCCAAAACAGAGGGATCAAGATGCTAACTATGATTTGCTTTCCAGATCCCAGCTCTCCGACCACGCGAATACTCCCAGATCTCCCGACCAAAGAAGACCGTTCAGCGCGCGTACGGAGGATCAAGATGTGCCAACTGTGTTCGTGATCGAATTGTACGAGCATTCTTGATCGAGGAGCAGAAGATTGTGAAGAAGGTTCTCAAGGAGTCTCAGCAAAAGAAGCATTAGGGTGGGGATATTGATGTGGTTGCTTTGGTGTTCAACTGGGTGGGCTTGCATGATGCAACAGGAATGGCTGTAAACATCAAAAGGGTCTTCTACGAATCAATGAGACTTTCTTGCCTCTGATCATGGCATATTATGGCTGGAGATTGCGATGATATGCGTTGTATTGCATGTGCCTAGACCCCAGAAACTCTGTGTACGTACTTCCAGAGGACACTGCACTTAGCATTATGCTTTTCGAGGTTCACGTCTAACGAAATGCTTGGGGCCGTACCACAAATCTGAGTCTTGAAAGGTCTAACCCAAATTTGATTGCGCGCGCCACATACGTGAGTACGAGAATACATGAATACTTGAAAAATAAGATCCCTCTGCTCTAACAGACGGAGTGGTCCGCCAAAACTAGCTAGGTACCCTTCCTACTAATAATCTTCAAGTCAACATTTCTGTTCAAACCACTCCTTTCCATTCCCGAGCTTCACTGCCTCCGTAAGTGCATGTTGCTAGCTCGCTCAATAAAGTAAGTACTAACGGTCTACAAGCTGCTACAAGCAGATCGAAACCCACAGCTTCTGGTTATGCTAAGCATCCCCTTGAATTCAACTCAGTTGAAGTTTTGATATGAGACTTGATGCAGAGGGGAATAAAAAACATGTACTCAAAGTGCTGCTTAAACTTGGTAAACGTACGGGATGTGGTCTACGGCCAGGTAATACCTACCTATGCATTTGAGTAACTCAAGCTACCTAAGGTAACCTGGTAACTCAAAATGGAGCCTTAGCTTCCTTATGCAAGGGAGGAAGAGGGGCCAGGTGAATGAAGTCGTTGGGGGGAGGGCACGTATCATGTAACCCGGTTATCGCCGGTCCGTCCCACCGCCTGCCTGCTGTACATATCGACAACTCCCAGTAAACAATGTCTTAGCTTAGACAGGAAACAGGTCACACGCAACTCCAACAACTCTTGCTTGAGGTATATTCCCCATACAATTCCTTCCACACTTCAACCACTGACTCTGTACTTGAAAGTTGTGCACTATCTGCAATGGGTCCAACAAAGCCACTATTTGCGGACGACAGACGACCTTCCTCCTCTCACTCTGAAGAGCGCGCTGCTGCTGAGGATGATGCTTTGCTAGGGAATCAGCGCAGGGGGTTGTATAAAGCACGGAGTCGCTATGGATTTTGGAGGGAAGTTGGCCTGTTGACCTGGGCTCTGGTAGCTACAGCGGCAGTAATTGTGCTTGCAATCTTTTCGCAGCACCAGGCGACAACTCCTCGAGGCGGAAGGAGCTCAAAGCCAAATGGGAAGAGAAACCTTATATTCATGGTATCCGATGGAATGGGGCCTGCGAGTCTATCCTTAACTCGAAGTTATCGCCAATTCGTGGATGCACTCCCGATTGACGATGTGCTCGTGCTTGACCAACACTTTATTGGATCCTCTCGGACACGATCTTCTAGCAGCCTTGTCACAGACTCTGCCGCTGGAGCCACTGCCTTCTCCTGCGGTTCTAAGAGCTACAACGGTGCGATTTCAATGCTTCCGGATCACACACCATGCGGCACCGTACTTGAAGCTGCGAAGAAGGCAGGCTACATGACTGGACTTGTTGTTACAACGGATATTACGGACGCAACTCCCGCATGCTTTGCTTCACACGTGAACATGCGAACCGAGGAAGATACTATTGCCCGTCAGGAAGTTGGGGAGCACCCCCTAGGACGCGTCGTAGACCTCATGCTTGGCGGTGGCCGTTGCCATTTCTTATCCAATACGACGAAAGGTAGTTGCCGTGCAGACGACGTAGATGTTACGCGGCTGGCACAGGAGAAGTACGGGTGGAACTATATAGATGACAAGAAGGCTTTCGACGCTTTGAAGCTTGGAAGTGCAGTGAAACTTCCACTTTTAGGGCTGTTTGCGCTGACCGACTTTCCCTTTAAAATTGACCGCCGCAAAATGGAAGATGTTTATCCTTCGCTGGAAGATATGGCAAAAACAGCACTGAAGGCCCTCGAAGCTGCAACTCAGGATAGCGACAAGGGCTTCTTTCTTATGATCGAAGGGAGCCGGATTGATCATGCAGTAAGTCGGGCACTCCCATTCAGCCACGTCCTTGCTCTGAGCCCATCTAATATATTCAGGGACACGCGAATGATCCCGCTGCTCAGGTCCATGAGGTCTTAGAGTACGATAGAACATTTGCAGCTGTGGCAGAGTTCCTTGAGAACAGCGAGACCGAAGGAGTAGTTGTCAGCACGAGCGATCACGAAACTGGCGGTTTGGCCACTGCAAGACGTGAGTTGCTCTCTGTTCTTTGTTGCTCATAAGCCTAACTTTTCCAGAACTCCACCCTCCCCCTTCGTACCCTCAGTACTACTGGAAGCCAAAGATTCTCGCAAATGCCTCGCATTCTTCTGAACATCTTGCTCGACGTCTTATCTCCTATTTAATCTCACCTGAGATCTCAACAGCAGGACAGAAGCAAATTGAGCGATTTGTCAGAAACGAGCTTGTCCAAGATGGTCTTGGTATCTCGGATGCTACCGACGCCGAGATCTCCCTTGTTCTCAATAGCCCGGCTCTATCTTCGGTTTACTTCGCAGACATGGTTAGCCGCAGGGCACAAATTGGCTGGTCAACTCACGGGCACAGCGCCGTTGACGTCAATATCTATGGCTCTGCAGGATCAGATAAATTACAAGGTAATCACGAGAACACTGAGGTTGGGAAATTCTTGAGAGAATACTTGGATGTAGATGTCGAAGCTATTACTGCAGAGCTAAACAAGAAGTCACAAACTTTTGGTATCACAACTGGAGATCAGGAAGGTTGGACAGGCAGACTACCAACCGAGGAGGAAATAGAAGCAGTATCTCAGCATTATGGGCAAGAAGATCTAGCATAATCAGCCTTGTTTAGGGCTGGGAGCTCGAATTCTTCCATAGAATAAAATTAGACTTTGTTCGCTGAATGTAAATGCCAAATGCTAACTCACGGCTCGCTTCGCCGGTGTACAAGTGAGTTTCCATACAAACGTTTTGGTCCGAGGTCACACAATGGTTCTTCGTTTGTGAGTAGAAGAAAGTATTGTTTGGCTTTCGAAAGCGTACACGTCTAAGGAACGAATGTAGAGTCATAACCCCATCAGATCCTTGTGTGTCTATGAGCAGAAGTGCTGTCTCATACTCTTCGTGTTTGCAAGCGAGGAGCAGCTGCCCACACCACTGAGTTTATTTTTGAAGACCCGTCTGACTTTTGTTTGATTGTGCGGAAGTTTTAATTTTTTTGGCGGCCAAGCGGCTCTCTGGAAGCGCAGCAGTTTGTGCAATCGTAAACTGATTTAGTTATATTTGAACTGGTGTTGAGAGTAGCGCTATGCCGCAATGTTTCCCGTTAATTCTCAGGGCCTCAATGCAAACTCGTGGGCATCATAACCCCGTTTGAGTGGGGAAGAAAGATGCAAGTGCAACAGCAAATGGCTGTCTCATACTTCTAAACCTCATGTAGTTCCAGGCGGAAGTGTTCTCGTTGGACTTCAGGCCGGACACCATCTCTTGAAATAAGAGCTTGGTTGTACCCATATCTATGTCTGCTCTTCCTCCCAAAGTTACTTCTCCATCACCTCTGGCAGCAGAACTTTCTCTAATTCTCTTCTCAACTTCCAACTTTGGTGACATCCTCTCTCGCCAGAATTGTCTTCACTCGAAGCCATAAGCAAGTAAGCCACCAGCCCAACATACTGCATACTATAATCAACCTCCCACTCACCCAATATGTAGATCGCTCTCAACTCGATTTTGACTACACCACGATGTGCAATTACTGGAGTATGGAGCGAGCCTGTGGGCACCACATTCTCCTCGCGGCATCAAACTGCTACCGAATTTACGACCAACTCCAACGTATCAATGATCCGCTAGAACGCTCACGGCCAGGTCTACCTTTCCAAATGCCTGACCAATGCCTTCCAAACCGATGGAATGTTCGCTGGAGATACGGTACTCATCCCTCGTACTGTGGCCTTGAGTGTGCAAATAACTCGCTGTACGGGCCAAGGTGCGGCGAGGAGGATGCTTGGTATGGACCTGGTTCTGAGAGGAAAGGGGTTGGATGGAGGGCTGCTGATGAGAGGTTGTGATGTTGCTGTTTGCTTGAGAAAGGATTTTTGAGAGTCTTTGGGATGGAGTTGGAGGTTTAATAAACTGGGTTTGGTCACTTGGAATTGAATATCTTTTTGAGTAATTCGGCAATATAAAAGGTTGTCCTTCCTGGAGAAGCGACTAGGCATATGCAGCCTTCAGGTATGGAAGGGCTTGTCAAACCAGGATTGGAACCAATAGAATCTGCTACAGAAATACGAACATCAAGGAAGAAACTTGAGGTTCTACACCAGTCAGGCCCAACTCTCAGTCCCGCAAGATCTTCTCATTTTGTAGTACGGATTTGCTCCAAGACTTTCTTTCGCCTTGTGAAGGGAAAAGCCAATCAAGCTCCCAAACATACAATCTGTACGCCACCCACTCGGTACTTTTGAGATGCCAAACAAAGTTAAAATCCACAAGAAAATGGAAAGATACTCGGACTGGGTGGAATACTTCGTACTGATTACTGCAAATGTTTCCTTGCTGGAGGAGTATTTTTTGGGAGCGCTATGTGTTTGTCCACTGAGACGGTGCAATGTTATCCTCAGCTTGGCGCGTGAGCATAGCATCATCAAAATTACCATCTACCATACGAAGTACTCAGAGCACAATACTGCATTTTCCCACAATTTCCCAGGCGTGGAGCAACACTTTTTGCTTGGTCAGCATCATCTTGAGGTGCATGAGGTGTCGTCGTAGGTTGCCAGCCAAGCAGCAGACAGAGCGTCTCTGGTTCTGGTTCTGCTCTCGTTAATCTCGCCTGCAAAACCGGGACCAGGGCCAGGGGTGCGGAAAGTCTTTTCACTGACATCCTTCACAACTTCATACCAAGAACTTCGACCTCACGCAAGTATGCCTCAAGCCAGGCGCATGCATACGGTACAGCAACAACGAATACGGACGATGCATGTTTATTATTGTTTATTCTGAGAAAGCAAGGCATTGCCCGATCAGCAGAAGCATCTACGCGCAAATCCACGAGGCCGTACTACGCCGTCTCGTCCCTGATCGACCCGGAAAGTTGGGGGCCATCTAGGTCTGACAGACGGCATTGCTGCTGCGAACTCCTCTGAGGTGACCACCTCACGACCTCGGAATCCCCTCTACCACGACTGTTGGCACTGCCAAACAACATCATCATGTCTTGCTCTAGGAATGGGTCTGGAAAGTGGACAATAATAGACCGATCACTGCATTATGCAGCCTCATCACAGCGAAAGCCACATTGTGGTGATGTTCGTGAGAGGTTTGTGGTTGTAGGATACGCTGGGTAGTACTGATCGAGGCGCAGCTTACACAGCTACCCTCAACGACATCATCTTACATTTTCCTGGCCGGTATCAGTGTGGACAAGGGATACGCTGGTTTTCTTATAATATGCGCGCTTTTTTCTCTTTACCAAAAGAATTCAGTCTATTGCACTTTACTCAATTCCTTCAGCAGATCGTTGCTCAAGAGTCAACTGTGTCGTGGGGATTCGTAGTCTCCCAGAATACCCCACACTGGGAAGGAGAACCCCTCAGCTCAGCTCAACTCAACGCGAGCTTCTCGGATCAGTGTGCGGACCTGAAGTCGTAAAGCAACTCGAATCTTCAGATTATCCCACGGCATAATGTCCACCCCTTCGGCAGCCTTCTCCATACTAGCCAGAAACGGCTCTCACAGTTCTTCGTCTTCCTTTGAGTAGGTGACCTCTTCCAGACCATGCTCCAGCCAACCCTAATACATTCTCAGCTCTATTGAGCACTCAAGCCATAACCATATCCTCAATTATATACGCTCCAACCCTACGCCAATGTCCTGGATTCACGAATGCTGGTCTGCACAAAGCCTCCGTCACGAGCGAATCGCAACTGGGACAATGGCCAGAGGATTGGGTATCATGACCAGAGAGATGCTGGAAATGCACATTGTCCAGGCTCACGATATTCGCGGGTTGCTTGACTGCATTCCGGTTGCGGATAGAGCCAATCTAAGTTTTATGGGATGGAGAAAGAAGGCTTGGACTTGGCCATCTGTGAAGCAGGAAGAGCTACGATCTAGGCAGTTCGCTGTGTAGCAGAACGAAGCGTGGGGCGCCAACGCGATATGACACACGTTTCTAAGGAACGAGGTTCGGGGTTAACTTGAGGGTTCTTCATCATTTGGCGTTCAATATGTTTTCGGGGGAGTTAGACATGTACCAGGTACCCTGAAGGCGTCGGAAGGGTTTGCGGTTCAGGACTTTTCGAGAGCTATCTAAAGTTGAAAGAAAACATCTCACATATGGTTCTGGTCCCGCCTCTTTGAGTCTTTGGTTATCCGTCGTTGGCTCAACATAGATTCAAGCAGAAGATACCAGCATCTTCTACATCGATATAGAGTAATCATGAGTGAACCATAAACCAGAGATAGTCTTTTCAGCAAGGCTGCCGAAATACTGTGCATCATCCCATGACTCGTTGAGTACCTAGGTACCTATGAATGGAGCAAACCGTTAATGGCCACGGATCTCAGCCCCTTGTGATACAAACAATACATAAATTGCAGCTCAATAGGTAGATGCAGATGCGCTACCCAATTATTGTTGGCTGGCGTAGGAAAAAGCATTGGGGTTAGCTTCGCCGTGCTGTCGTGGCCTATTCTGCCTGGAGTTGAATATATCTAAGCGTTGGAAGGAGGTGGAACTTTCCTACCACCCGCGCTAGTCCCAAGCGAGAGCGTCATATCGTCAGGAACACGGTCTTGAGCTCTCTACCACACTACATCTAGTTTTCCCCATCAGCTCCTCCACGCAATCTCCATCATTCCACGACTACTCGAGCTTCTCCAGTAGATCGCAAAAGATTTCATTTATTAAGATCGCCATCGAAAGGCAATCATCCATCAAACAAACGCCACCAAACACCTTTCATTAAAGACAACCTGATCAAGATCGATAACCGCCATCATGTCTGCTGAACCGGACCATGTCGAGAGTAAGAAGAAGGTCAATCTCAAGTAAGCTATCATCTCGGTCTTCACCTTTGTAACTGATACTAACGATACTTGCAGCGATGCTTCTGGTGCAGAACACAAGACTGTAAGTGGACCAACGGCACAGGTGTTTGGAGCTATCCAGCTTGGCTCTATACTGACTTTTTATCTAGGCTGATGACACGGCGACTGCTATTCTAAAGAAGAAGAAGAAGCCAAATTCGTTGATGTAAGTTATTTCTAAGCCTGCTCTTTTTGGTACATCCACTGATACCGTGGCAACAGGGTCACCGATGCTATCAACGATGATAACTCCGTCATTGCGCTGTCCACCGCCACCATGGACACCCTACAATTATTCCGCGGAGACACAGTACTTGTCAAGGGAAAGAAGCGGAAGGATACGGTTCTTATTGTTCTCGCAGATGATGATTTGGATGACGGGAGTGCACGAATGAACCGTGTCGTTAGGCATAACCTACGTGTCAAGCATGGTGATATCGTCACTGTTCACCCATGCCCTGACATCAAATACGTGAGTTCGTTCAATAGCCCATCTATGTACGGTTTGCTAAAAGATAAATAGGCCAAGCGAATTGCAGTTCTCCCAATTGCCGATACTGTCGAAGGCCTAACAGGTTCCCTTTTCGATGTTTTCCTCGCCCCATACTTCCGCGAAGCCTACCGGCCAGTGCGTCAAGGCGATCTTTTCACAGTCCGTGGTGGAATGAGACAGGTAGAATTCAAGGTTGTCGAGGTGGATCCACCGGAATACGGCATTGTTGCTCAGGACACAGTCATTCACTGCGAGGGCGAGCCTATTCAGCGCGAGGATGAGGAAGGAAACTTGAACGAGGTTGGGTATGATGATATTGGAGGATGCCGAAAGCAGATGGCACAGATTCGTGAGATGGTTGAGCTGCCATTAAGACATCCTCAGCTTTTCAAGTCGATCGGAATCAAGCCTCCCCGTGGTGTTCTTATGTTCGGTCCTCCCGGTACTGGTAAGACTCTCATGGCCAGAGCCGTGGCAAACGAAACTGGTGCTTTCTTTTTCTTGATCAACGGACCTGAGATCATGTCAAAGATGGCCGGTGAATCCGAGTCGAATTTACGAAAGGCATTCGAAGAAGCCGAGAAGAACTCGCCCGCAATCATCTTTATTGATGAAATTGACTCTATCGCACCAAAGCGTGACAAGACCAACGGAGAGGTTGAGCGCCGTGTTGTTTCGCAACTGCTCACCCTCATGGACGGTATGAAGGCTCGTTCCAACGTTGTGGTCATGGCTGCCACCAACCGACCTAACTCCATCGATCCGGCCCTCCGCCGTTTTGGACGGTTCGACCGTGAAGTCGATATCGGTATTCCAGACCCAACTGGCCGTTTGGAGATTCTCCAGATTCACACCAAGAACATGAAGTTGGGAGAGGACGTGGACCTTGAGCAAATTGCTTCCGAGACTCACGGTTACGTAGGATCCGATGTTGCATCTCTCTGCTCAGAAGCTGCTATGCAGCAGATTCGTGAGAAAATGGATCTTATTGATCTTGACGAGGACACTATTGATGCCGAGGTTCTTGACTCTTTGGGAGTTACCATGGAGAACTTCCGATTCGCGCTCGGCGTTTCCAACCCTTCAGCCCTTCGCGAGGTTGCCGTCGTCGAAGTACCCAATGTCCGCTGGGACGATATTGGAGGATTGGAAGAGGTCAAGCGCGAGCTCATCGAGAGCGTCCAATACCCTGTCGACCACCCCGAGAAATTCCTTAAATTTGGTCTTTCTCCCTCCCGTGGTGTTCTCTTCTACGGTCCTCCTGGTACCGGTAAGACTTTACTTGCCAAGGCTGTTGCAAACGAGTGTTCCGCCAACTTCATTTCTGTTAAAGGTCCTGAGTTGCTGAGCATGTGGTTTGGTGAGTCTGAGAGCAACATTAGAGATATCTTCGACAAGGCCAGAGCCGCCGCACCTTGCGTTGTGTTCTTGGATGAGTTGGATTCCATTGCTAAGTCGCGTGGAGGATCGGTTGGGGATGCCGGTGGAGCTTCTGACCGTGTTGTTAACCAGCTTTTGACAGGTAAGATTGATCCTCATTTCAACAAGTCAAGCATCTCAAAACTAACACATATTAGAAATGGATGGTATGACTTCAAAGAAGAATGTCTTCGTTATCGGTGCTACCAACAGACCGGAGCAATTGGACAATGCCCTGTGCAGACCTGGTCGGCTTGATACCCTTGTCTACGTTCCTTTGCCTAACGAGTCTTCCCGTGCTGGTATTCTCAGGGCTCAACTCCGCAAGACCCCCGTTGCTGATGATGTCAACATTGAATACATTGCATCTCGAACCCACGGTTTCTCTGGTGCTGATTTGGGCTTCATTACCCAGCGTGCCGTCAAGCTTGCTATCAAGGAGTCTATCTCTTTGGACATTGACCGCCGCAAGGCTCGTGAGGCTGCTGGTGAGGATGTGGACATGGAGGAAGATGACGTTGAGGACCCAGTACCTCAATTGACTAAGGCTCATTTCGAGGAGGCCATGGCGTCAGCCAGACGCTCCGTCACCGATGTTGAAATCCGCCGTTATGAGGCATTCGCACAGAGTATGAAGAGTGCAGGTCCAGGTGCATTCTTCAAGTTCCCCGAGGCTGGTGAGGCAGGTGAAGCCGGCGCAGCGAATGGAGGATTTGGAGATGCTGGCAACGACGACAGTCTGTATGACTAAGCGTAGAAAGATCTGTATTTTATTTCCTTTTTTTATTGCATAGGAGATACTTATGGTTAGGTTGCGGAAGCCATAAGGCGGGTTTTATCTGGAGTCGGAAAGTAGACTTCTGGTGGCACGTCTCGTGGGCACATTTACATCAAAATTGTGCACAGGGCGCCATTTTTCTCTAGGGCCACATTCGGTCTACATAGTACTTCGGTATAGACTGTCCAATAAATTGCATCTTTCATAATTATCTGTTGTCCCTTCCGGTGATGCGACCTAGTCAATACTAATAATGTCGGCATAAAAGGCTCCGACGCTGCCTAAAGTTTTCAATGTCATAGCTGACAGAATAGAATGTTCATAGCAACGGAAAACGATTCTTAACCTCATAGCGATGGATCAACAATGGATCTGAACCTTTGAATGCCTGTAACGGATAAGGCAAGGGGTTAATCTGGGATTCACTGGATAATTGAAATGCCCTTATCCACAACATCTTCCAGTCACTCAAATCAACTTAATTGAGAGACGGGGAAAATCTGGTATCAATACGTTCACAGTAGCAGAGTAACGGAAAGCATTTTGGACCAAAATGAGCGCCTTCAAATCTCTTTTTTGCTTCTCGCAGTGAACCGAAACACCATTGATGCTACAAAAGCTCCCTAATACTCCGTCATGATAATGCAGAATGCAAACCCCGATGATGATTTGTTTTCTGGCGTACTGCCCTACTCATAATCCAAAATTCGATCCTCCCATACTCATCGGTGATGTTTTGACCTTTTGAACGAACCCAGCATTTAAACTACCACCTGTTATGCAGATGCACCGTAGGGCAATAGCTAGCGGGCTCCCTTATATACCTACCTTATCCAACTAATTCTCGCTTCCATACCAAACCACCTTATGAAGCGATCTCACAAACGGCCTCCAAGCATTCCCTCGTAACCCTCACCCCTTCCTCAACAACAGCCTTCGGCAACGCCAAACTCGCCTTCTCCTTACCCCCTGACACAACCCCATTCGTCTGCTGTTGCTGCCCATCCTTATCCTTTTCTCTCTCCGCAATTGTCTCTCTCTTAACGTCCTCTAGTACTCGGGACATGAGTTGTGGGAAGCTTGTGCAGTCGCCGGACCGTAAGAGGTCCAGTGCATAGTTTTGAATTACTGTGGGCCAGTTTGAGGGCGAGGCGTTGAGCGAGTGGAGGAGCGATTCTTGGATCCTGCGGATCGCGAGTGTTAGTTCTTGTGGGTTGGGACTGGGGTTGGTACTGGAACGGGCTTGGAGGGGAGGGCTTTACCGGGAGACGTGCCCCTCGCGGAGGAGGACGGCGTTGATTTGTGACCGCAGGTCTGGGTCTAGTGTTCCTTGCGTATAGTGTGCAGCAGCTTTGGGCACGCGGACTGGTGTTGTAGGCTCGGAGGGTGGCATTTTGACGGGTGGATGTTGGTTTTAACAAAGAGAAGAGTGGCGGTTATGCGAGTGTTGGCTTCAGCAACAGCTGCGGGCTTTGTTGCAGAGAGTTTGATCCCAGTGGAAAAAGAGTTGCACTGACAGGAAGCAGTACAACACAAAGATGAAGGCTAGACTGAAAGAAGATGACCGTTCACGCGTTGGATTCTCCCACAGGAGGTTTCCCTTTGCCAATTGGGGGGTGTATTGTGAATCTTGAGGCTATCATCGACACGACGAGGCTGGGTTGAAAGTGGAAAGGCTGAGACTGGGAAGCTCCTGTCGGACATAAGATTGACCGTTCCGATGCCGAACCACTTGGAGCCTCCACTAACTCCACGGTTCACATTCCTAAGCTCCGAGGTTTAACACAACTTCAGCTCGTGATCCAAGGACAGTATTGATATCCTTTATATGAGTACAGACTTGGCTTCACCAGGTGAGCTTCACGCTTCTCCATCTGCTTTTCCTGCTATTCACGACCAATCCGCATCCCCAGATCCTCCAGAGCACGAGCTGTATTATTACAGTATGTGCTCCTCGGCTGGGGCCGCACCTTCAGATCTCCAATGGGACCGGGCCACCAGTGACAACACCATCACCATGGCCAAGTGAAACCGAGCACAGTTTCAGCGCAGAATCCGTTCACAACCTCCATTCTCCAACCACGCCAACCACAAGATCGTCGTCGTCCAGCAACAGTAACTGGACATGCTTACATCGCGAACCAAGGGCGGCGCCTCCGGGACGCCAATTGTGGGCAGGCAGTCCCATGTCTTGTTCCCATTAGGCTGGTCCGGATGTTGAGATGGCTGATCGTGGCTCTCGTCGCCCGATTCGTAATGGAGGATGGTCCATCAAGCCGCGGGACACTTGGTGGTGGTAAGCCTCCACATCGTGAGTCCGTGAGAGCTTCAGATACCCCCTGAATGCAAATTCAACCGCTCGTATTATTCCTCCCCTACTTCAATATATACGAATGTACCTACTCGTGCTACTGTCTCTTGTGTCACAGATAACCTGTGATCTTTCATTCTTGCGTTCTTACGTTCTTGCGTTCGTGCATTCCTCTCCTTCGTCGCCAACCACCACCAGCCACCGTGCTCGAAGCGATAGGTACGAACTCTGTACCGTCTTCCAGCACATCACTTCTTCTTGTTGCTTCCACCATAGTTCGTCACATATTGCTCAAATCGTCGGCTCGAATCGTCGGGCCTGATCTGCGTCATTCCACAACTATCTTCAAAGGCAGTAGTAGTGTTTGGACATCAGGCTGGCCGGTGTGTGAAACTCAGAAGGAGATCTGAACGCTTAGTTGCCCACCTCTGGCAGGAATTGTTGCAGCTGCAAGAAAAAAACGTGGTATTGGGCGAATTGCTTGTCGCCGTTGACTTTCTAAAACGCTGCTTGTTTTGACTCGGCCACTCCTCCACAACCACAAGCTTCGGACAACCAGGAAACCGTCGCCATCGCCTGTCATTAACCAGGTCATCTATCGTCAGCTCGAAACGTGCGACAGATCTGCTCTTATCGACAGCTCCTGCCACGAGGTGACAAAAGAGTGGCATTGCCTTCGTTTACACTTTCTCCAGATCTGCATTGTGTGAAAAAGAACATCATCGACTTCAGTATGAGACATAGAAGGCTTACGGTCGGATTCGTCACACTTCCTCTGGCGAATGCCTTGTCCTTTGCAAATTTTCAGACGATCACCTCACTCACAATACCTATCGTATGTCAACTTAGATACGATAGCCAGATATCGACCTGTACTGTATCCGACTTCACGAATGGCTGCTCATCTGCCTGCGTGGCCGCCTTGAATAAGGCTGCAAGCAACGTCCAGGAGTCATGCGATACCATTTCCGTCAATTCATCTACGCTATTGGGTATCGTATTAAATGGCGGCCAAGTTGCAGCCCTCTGCCCAGCAGCCAAAAAAACAGCAAGTACTACTTCTATTGCGAAAACGACTGCTGTTACGAGTGCTGCCAAAGCCACAGAGACAGCGGTGACAATACCTACTTCTGCGGGCGGAGTACAGCTCTCCACCACCCAGCAATCGAGTATAAAAACAAGCTTCACAACTACAACTCCATCACTATCACTACCACCATCTAGCACCAGCTCAGTTCAGACTCTCACTTCCTCCACCTCATCGACGATATCAATAACAGAAGAAAGCTCAACAACCTCCTCCACAAGCAGTGCTGTAATTGTATCCGCAACTTCAGCAGCATCCGCAAGCCAAGCATCCATAAGCCAAGCCACCTCGACGACCAAGAAGACTTCGGCAGCCACAAGTTCCAAAGCCTCAACAACGACTGTCGCCTCGACAACCACCAATAAGGGGTCACAAAACTCGCAGCAGGCGCTAGGAGATAGTGGGGGTGGCAGTCCATTCGATATAACTTCAGGCGCTAGAGAAGCCACCGTTGGGTCGATGATGAGCTTTGTGGTGGTAGCAGGATGGATGTGTGTTCTACTTGGGCAGTGGCAATAGTGGAATTGGCGCAGTGACTGATTGCGATGACGGATGGCCAATAATAATGTCTGCATGCAACGAATTGGATAATTGGATACCCGTATGAGGATGAGATGAAGAGGGAGCCGATGAAAGGACTCTCATTGTACAGATATTGATATTTTGGGATTAGCACGGAGTACTGGCGTATATATATCCAATGTGGAGAACGACAAAAGGAAGACATTCGGAGCAGAAAGGCACCAGGTACCTTTGGGTATCAAAATAGGATGAGAAGCGAAACGCAACGGTATATATACCATCACACGAACCATTATATAGGTCAATATCATAAACTTGGCTACCCTCATATCGCAACTGATAATACTTGAGCACCTTGTTCATGTAAAGGTGTATAACAAACGTGACATGATGGAAATGTTATTAGCAATCTTTGGTATATGACGCTGTCATGGGTGGGCAAAGGGATCAAGGTATTATAGTAACTTGTGCAGCATGGATACATCCATTAAAGACTAGCATAAAGTATGTAGAACACTCATGAGCCAGCTAACAAGTAACAAGTAGGTACGAAAGGGGGTCGGACGATCAGTCTAAAGAAATAAGGCACTACCTCTCTTCTATTCAGATAACATTAACCTAGTCGCCAATGGAAAGTTCGTACTTACTGCAGTACTGTAAATCTCATATATAAACAAAATAACCCGACAGTTTACGAATTATATTGCTAACCTTAAATCGACGGGTTTAGTATTTGAAAGATATTAAGATTGTACATCTCACTGTTTTTATAGTTGTTTAGTAGTAAGGGTTATAGGATTAAAGTATTATAATATAAGTAGAGGATAAGTAGTAAGACATTATATTATACATTAATAATATAAAGTTTAGTCTTATCCTAGTGTTTTTAAATTTAGTTATATTCTATAGTAAACACGTCTAGGCTATAAGTCTAATTAGTATAGTAAGACGTAGCTATGCATTTAAGATTAGAGACTTAAGGGAGAGAGAGTTAATATAGATATATCTTAGTACTAGAAGTAGAAGATAATAACTATATAGTATGTAGTAAGGTAAGTACTTATAAAAGTTCTCTTTCTTTTCTACCTTAGTTAAACTATACCTTATAGTAACGCTAGTATTAAAAACATCTATATTATTATTATTATATATATTGAAGTTATAGTACCTAATTAAAAAGAACCTTAAAACTAGAATGTTAATAGTAGAAGGGCTAGAATACTATATAAAAGGTATGTACAGTATATATATTAACCTAAACACTAGGAGTGCGGGGGTTGCGAGAAGTCTTAGGGGAAAGCGTGTATTACAATCTGTTAATCGGTGATTGGTTGGTGGGAGAAGAGCGGTGGGGAAGCGGTGAAAGAAGATGATGTGCTAGGTCCTATAGTAAGTATACCTAACTTCGCAAGGAATGAGTTGGAAGGAAAGAAGTCAATTGTGTTTATTTTTGGAGTACATGTAGGGAAGGTAATGATCACGCACGTATGCAAGATGCTAACGATGAATTGATGATACAACCAGTACAGATATATCAACAGTACAATAACAAACGAGTTTAAGTGTGATAGATATCCTTGATAGAAGTCAAATTGGATAGAACCTAGTGATCGAAAAATAAGTGAGTGCTTTTAAAAATTCCTACACCCCTTCCTCTGTATCCATTCAATCTCCCCTTTCCCTCACATAGATAGATAGATGTAAGGTATGTATGTGTGAGTACTAGCCCGATTCCTATCCTTGGGCCCCCTTTGAAACTCCTGAGATGTATCGACGATTACGCCTTCGTTCCGTGATGCCATTGTCCGATTCGTATATGTCATTAGATGGCACATCCTCCTTTCTCTTCCTGCTCACTCGAAGTGAGGACCGTAGGCCATGACCGATGGGACCTTCGAGATTTCCTCTCACTCGACCTTCCACATCAATCTTCTCGGATCTCTCCTAATAATAGTCTCTGTGACTGTCCCTTCTCCCAGCACCACTCCTCCGTGACTTGGACGGCACTTCCTCGTAGAGGAAGCTAGTTTCATCTTCCCTTATGTCATGTCTTGATCCCCTCCGCACGTAGTCATCAGCATGGCCCCTTCCCTCAGCATACCTACTTCCCCTGCGATCATCCAAATCCCTTCTCTCGTCGTCGTACCTACTCACTCTCCTCCCGTCATCCTCATACCTCCCCCCCCTCTTCCCCCCACCCCTCCTCGACTTCTCTAACCCTGAGGACGACGAGCAGGAAGACTTATTCCCAGACTTCTTCTTCTCATGCTTCTTCTTCTCCCACTCCTCCTTCTCACCATACGTGGCACCCTTTGGCCAAAAGTGGTGTGCCACGAGGAAAGCACCGACGATCTCAGCGGCATGAAGAATGAGGCTATGATGGACCATCTTGACAATTGCGATGGCGACAATTCAAGGAAGAACGAGTGGAGTGTTGATGTTGTTGTCAACTCAAACTGGGTTCTCGGTCGAGAGTGGCTTTCTTAGTCCCGAAGAGGATAGTGGCTTTTCAATGTCTTCGAGTGAAAAGCCAGTGAAAACGCAGAGAAAACCCAGAAAACTCTTCCAGTGGTTATAGTCCGCGAGGAATGGGTGACGTGCGTGTAATGCCTGATGCACCCGTGAGTGTCCACGGCGGAGTCAAAGTCCTGAAGATCCGGAAGGGGTGAGAACCGTTGGCGATGGACTGTGATGGCTGTTGTATGTATCACAAAAATGGGAAGAATGTTCAGAGAGGGCAGGTGGAGGTAAAGAGAAGATTGGGCAGTTAAGAATGTACTGTACAGCAGGGAGTGATGGAGTGACAGCAGGGTTGTTCGAACCCTGATCGTAGCGTTGGGCAGACAATCCCGTTTCGAACTGATTATTGAAGTGATCAGCACGCAGTTGAGGACGCTTTGGGGGTATTTTTTACAGTTTTCTCTTTCTTGTATGCAAGCTGTGGCCCTCAAAGTAAGAATGGGAGGATATTCCTGGTGATGAACCTCTAACTTGGCACCGATTGACGAAAGGTAACGATGCTTATATGTTACTAGACATGAGGCACGAGGTGCATAGAGACTGGTGATAGATAGGATCTGCGCCTAGCTTGAGAAACGTAAGGGGTGCAGTTTAATTGTGCTTTGAAGAGACGATAAAGGAGGAGTGCTGCGGTCGGGCGATATGGCGTAAATATTCATTGCGTTGCGCCTAAACACGTCGTAACGGCTGCTGTATTGAGGTGTGTGCGCAGTTGTGAGAGGTCCTGGTAGGGGTAAGAGATGCACTTTGCCCGTGGTGTGGTGCCGTAAACTTGCAAATGATGCAAGCCGTACACCGACTACAGCTTTCTACCCACTCTCTGTTACTACCACCACCACTGAAGAGGCATCTCAGGGTTGAAGAATGAGGGGTGCTTAGCCTGTGTGAGTTGGCAACTGGCATGGCAAACTCGGCTGGCGATTTTGTTTGCTACACATGTCAAATGCATGAAACTAGGCTTGAGTCTGCAACATGAGGCATTGAAGTTGGGATTCCCATACAAAGAACCGTCTGCTGGACGACCTGGCATTGTCGCCGATGACTCGCGTACGTAATTGTGCCGATGGCTCCAAGGCGTCTCTTGCCAGGGCCTGAGCAATGACATAAATCCCAATAGATTACAAAATCTGAAGTAAAACGATACTGCAGGTACAGAGTGTGCACATCCTTAAACTTGTTCTTCCATTATTGCAATTTCGCAGACCACCACCAAAGACTTCTTCTGGCATGTACTATCGTACTGTACAAAAACATCACGCACACCGATATTGGGGCAAGGTGCGCGTGTCCACGACACAGTCGAGATATCTCGTCAAGGCTATCCCAGCGCAGCTTGCTTCTGTGCCATCTAAGACCCTGTCAATGCCTCTGATACTCCCCGGCATATAGGGCAGGTTGAGCCTCATCCTACTTGTCGACCTTTACTCATACACCGCTCAATATGCTGCACATGTCGTCGTCGTTGGTCTTGCTCCCCAAGCTACTATCTTCAACTTCGGCATTTTCCATTCAGGATACGCCTTCGCCATACCTTCCAAGCTCTTAACGATCGGCTCCGCCTGTATGTCTACGTCATGCCGCGGAAAGTCGATCTCAGAAGGACGCGACGATACCCTATTAGCTATCTGCCCAAACGCATATGTTGAACTTCGTCGCTCATGTTCGGTGAGGATGCGGAAGACAATGTGCAACTCCTCCAGGTTCTTGAATTTCAGCAACCCTTCTTCGCCCAGCAATGTTTCACGGATATACGACGACTGCTTCCACAGGTTCCACCAAGCATTGCAGCTGATGCTCAACTTCCGTACGTTGTAGATTCCGCCTGGCTGATTGATGTTCCGAGCCCATGGCCACACGAAGCTTGGAGACAAGTCGTCAACGAAGATGCCGTCTTTCGAGGGAGCGAGGTAGTGCAGGCGATAGTAAGGGTCTTTCGGAGAAGTAGGTTTGAAGAGAGTCTCGTACTGGCTTAGGACAGCATAGCGTGATTCGCGGCATAGGTGAAGGAGGATGAGGATGATTTCTGGGAGGCCAAGGGTAGGATAGCACAACCTCCTCCTCCTCTTGAGACCGACTATTCTGCTGAAGCGTAAGGTGTTCTTGAGGTGCAGTATGCGTGGGCCAGGAAGGGCATACTTCCAGACCATGAGGCGTATCTCTGGAGGGAGGCGTGAAAACCCGCGAGATGATGTCGCCATGTTGGCCGATCGGAGATGCAGACACAGCGAAGGAAGATGGAAGGAGGAGGAAGGGTGAGAAGGAGAATATATATTTACCCGTGCCTAGGAAGAGGCATCTCTGGAACAAGAATAATTTGTGATCCAACAGGAAAATAGCGGTGCGCTCCTTCTCCGGCTGCGCGCAGGAATAGCAGCCACAATGCGGGGGCATATCATAAGGTACGTTCGTACTACAGTACTTACTGTGCAGCACTATTGCTCGTACGGACTTTGTATGCGAATGCGCTCTGCGATGCGAGTCTTCCGGTCACTTGCGACGTGGGCGAGTGCAGTTTGATTCCCGACGCAGCCTATGAGATGCTAGTAGCATGGACAAGAGACATTTCATGATTGGAGATGTATGCGAGTGCCGAACGGGCGAACGAGCACAACCTGGCTGGGAGGGAGGAGGAGGGGAGTTCGCCTGGTGGAGGTGCGACGGCGGCGTCAAGGCCATTTCCGTCGCTTGTAAGCGCAGCCCGAGAGATGCATAGTACTGACTGTAGATGTGGTGATGCTGTTTGTTCCATTTCGCAATGCTGCCTCCCTCTGTGAACGAGCTTGTGTGAGGCCGACAATGTTGCAGCGATCCAACAAACAGCGTACGAGATGCGCGCCAGCTTAGGAAAGGCGCCGGCCGGAATGCGACGTCGTGTCTGGAGTCGCACAGCTGAATTATATCATGTTGGACTTGTTGAACTTCAAATCAACCAATGTGTGAAGAGGCTTTCAGAACTTTTCGTTTGTAAGGGGCGATCTCGTAACATTTCGTAACCTTTCGTTTGTGACGAATGATGATGTGTTTCCGTGCGTTGGTCTGAGATTAATCTGCCCATTACGGACTGCACCCAGCCAGCCAGCCAGCCAGCCAGACAGACATCGTGCATCGGGAATCGAGATTGATGTGTGCGAGCTCTGTCGCTATGAGGCTTCATGCTCGCTTAAAACCAGCAAACCATCTTCATGGATCTATGTATCAATAGCTAAATACACACACGCCTTGGCATTGCTGACCACACGTAAAGTACAGCTTATCTCACCCACTGTTGTGATAAAGCCCTTCTACAATTTCACAAGCTTCAACAGCTTCCACCTTCCTCAACAACGATTTAGCAACCTCTTCCAGCTCACCATTCTGACAATCGCACGCCGAGTTCAATTGCAACAATGGCAGACTCCTCGCGCAAGCCTATCAAACCCCTCACATCCAGCTCCCCAAAAACCCAATACCTGATTCTGTACAACTTCACCTCCGCCGTCCTTTGGCTCGCAGTCCTAGGACGTGTGCTTTTACTTGTCCCACTCGTCGGTTTCGGGCAGACATATGAAGGCGTTGGAAAGTTTACGAAATGGACGCAGACAATGGCTCTGTTGGAGGTGGTGCATGCTGCTACTGGTAAAACTTTCCCTCAATTCAATATGGGAGAGAAGGCTGATTGTGAGGGATGGGTGAACAGGCGTAGTACGAGCCCCAATAAGCACAACAGGCATGCAAGTGGCCTCGCGTCTTCTCCTCGTCTGGGGCATCGTCAACAAGTTCCCCTTCCTCGCCAAGTCAGCCGGATACTCCAGCATGCTCATAGCATGGAGCGTCACCGAAGTAGTCCGATATTCATACTTCACTTTCACACTTAGTGGATTCCAACCGGGTTTCATTTCTTGGTTGAGATACAATACTTTCTTTGTGCTGTATCCGTTGGGTATTAGCAGCGAGTGTTGGCTGATCTATAAGGCCATCGAGCCGGCGAGGAAGGTCCGTCAGGAGTATGCTTGGGTGTTGCAAGCGATTTTGCTGATTTATATTCCGGGTATGTTGTGTCTATATCGTGCGTTGGGGAGTGTGACTAATGGGTTCAGGCTCTTATATCCTGTTTACTCATATGATGGCTCAGAGAAGGAAGGTCATGAAGGGAAAGAAAGCCCAGAAGAGTCAATGATAATACATATAGGAGGAAATGTCAACAACGTCCTACACAACTTGTAGGGATGATTCAAGCACCCAAGTTCAACCGGCCATCCAGCTTCAAGACCTCTAATTACCGGGTAAAAAGTCAAGCGATGGAGTTTGACACCCTAATCGTACGTAGATATTAATTTATGAGTATATATCTAACCGAATTACTGAAATGGGGCATAGAACAAAGTTCATCTTGATACTGTGTCTATCGAAAATCGTAATCTCATATCCATAAGTCCATCAACGCCGGCCATATAACCAACGCCAGCCACTCTATGCACTCCCTCTCCCCATATGCTTTGGTATACTGAGCCCTAAAAGAAAACACTTTTCTTCTTGGTAACTTTTTTACCACTATTCCCTGCACTAAGAAGATTGCTATTCTCCTCTCTCTGTCTTCCTCCAAGTCCGAAAAAGCCACTTGAACTTGCAGCACCTTGACCGGGTGCTTGCAAGTAAGGTGAATTTGAATTCGCCGCCGGTCGTTGTGGACCTCCCCACAGACTGTTTATTGTAGAACACTTGAACGGCCCACTTGTAGATTGAGTATGAGGCGTGCTCTGTGGCCTGGAGACCGGCGCCGGGACTGAATGCGGCGCGCTCTGATACTGGGGCATTACCTGTGGTCTCGATGGAGGCCCAGAATATGATGCGTGTGGTTGGTGGTAGGGTTGTTGTGGTCGAGGTGGCATAGCTGGTGGCGAAAACTGTATACTTGGGCCAGCATCCATTGCTGTAACACCATATTGTTTCCTTAGTCGTTCGGTCTCTTTGGCAACCTCTGCATCCTTTCTCCTTTGCTCCTTTTCTTCTGCCTCCAGCATCTTTTTGATGCGCTTTTCTTCCAGGCGCTCTTGTCGTTCGCGTTCTTTTTCTTCGGCCTCTACTAAAGCTTTTAACCTGGCCGTTTCTGCATCTATCTCCCATTGCGTCCTCGCATTTGTAGGAGGAGGTCGAGGTCCTGCTTGTTGTTGCCTTGAGTGGCTTTGGGCTGGAACCTGTGAAGCAGGTATATTCTGTAGTGGTCGGGTAGGTTGAATAGCTCCGGACATGGTAGCTCCAGCCATAGCAGGTGGTGTGGTCCCAGTTCTCCCAATTCCTGGTGCAGCAGGTCCGCTGTTCTTCCTCTTGGTATTTGCTGCGACCGATGCAGGACTAATGTTGAACATATCCCGGCTGGCATTGAAAAAGATATCCTTGATCACAGCCGCACTAAGTATAAACACAACCTCAAGGCCCTTGACATCCTCAACGTCTACCCGATGCATATTTGGTTGGTAGATTGTAAGATCCTTACCACCCTTAAACATAGCCACAATGATGTCGGGCTCCTTGTTCTTGCGACCATCTGTGGACTTTCCAGCCAAGGCACATGAAATATCTTTTGAGAGTTTGCCATCTCTCTTCCATTTAAATGTCACCTTAGGTGTGATGTCTGAAACTGCAGGATCACTCTGACTTCGGTCGAGTGCTGAGGCTGAAGGTATGCGGAAAGTGCTCTGCGGCATGTCGAATTCCCAGTAAGCAGAAGAATTCCATGTTCCTGCTATCTGCCTTACCACCACTTGCTGATCCGGATTGTAGAGCTGGACTGTGAAGTTATTCGGGACGATGGGAACGGGAGGAGGAGGTACGCCATTCTGTGCTCGAATCTCGGCTTGGGAGAGTGTTGGCTGGGTCCATTCTGGCTCTACCAATACTTCTGCAAATAAAACCTCTGGATTATAGGAATCGTAGAGTGCTACTCCATATCGGTTCTGCGAGGTTGGAGCCTTGGGATCAGGACGACGTAGCGTGTATTCTGGTTGGAGTTCGGAGCCGTTCTGGCTCAGGTATATGGTACTTGAGAGCGGGGTTTCTGCAGAGGATTTTATGAAGAAGGTGGGTAGATTCTCGTCGAGCATCGTGCGTTGGCGGACAGCTGCTGCTGCAAGGTCTGATTTGTCTGTTCAGCTGAAGGGTGGACTTGTATTTCTTCTTTCTTCGTAGGTTTTTGGTAGGATAAGGTATTTCAGATTCGCATCTCGGGGATGTGGCAGATCATAAAGGCAGTAAGTAAGTACAGCAAGTACAATATGGAGGGAGGAGGGGACGCAATATCGTCGGGGCTGAATAGGTGAACAACGTGAATCAGTGAGGCTGAGTTTCTTGGATGCCTCGAGCAGTTCGTCGCAAATGACCCAGTCTTGATGCTATTTTGAGCTTCCGAGCTGACCTATCAGATGAGGTCATATATGTTAGAGTCACGTGCCGACTCGGTGTCCCATGAGCCCGGTTTCACTTGCAAGCTCTTCAGACACGATGCCATTCCCATTGCGATCCCCATTCCCATGAGCATTTATTTACATGTTTCAATTTAACTGTTCTGGTTGCTCTTCGCAGAGATTTGAATACTACATACAGACTGACCTTGGTAAAAGTGTCTTTCCATCAACTGCTCAACCTCCTCCCCACCCACTTCTTCACTTCACTTCCTCCAACTCACCTTATTCCACATCCACATGTACTCCCCCTTCCACTGTCCCTCTACTCTTCCTAACCCTCTTCTTGAGCAATTGAGTCTCGCTCGAAATTAGATATTTTTTCGTTGTTCTTCCTTCGCTCCATGCTCCACGCTATGCTTAAAACAGTCAATGATCAACGCAGCACCAGGCCCGCAGATTTCGAGAGATTCGACAAATCGAAAGAATCGAAGAAATATAATATATATACACTGAACATATCTTGCCAGAGAGAGCCCATCCTAATTAATACCAGTCTTTTTATCCAAGATACTACTTGGAACTCTGGTCCCCCGATTCACCTCCACCTCATTTCCCGGATGCTGCTGAAAGGCAGGATCCTGACTTATGTTCCTTTGATGCCCAGGCAAAAGCGAAGCAGGAATGTCTGGCATGTTGGGAACTTCGTCGGCAACCTGTTGGTGTCTTTGCACACGGTCACTTTGCTGATTGACCCACGAATTAACTGTTCGAAATCGCGGAGCAGAGTCGACCGATGTTGTTGTGTAAACAGTATCTCGCTGTCCTACCGATCCACCAGCTTGACTTGGTGCCCAGGAGAAAGTTGACTGGCGATAACTTTGCCGTGATGCGCGAGGGAATTTGGGATCCTGTGGTCCAGGGTCAAGGCCCTCGGGAAGGATGATTTGGTCACCAAAACCAGAAGATAGAGATGAGAGCGAGCTCAAGTACTTTTGATTCTTTTCAGCGGGGTTGTAGGTGTCTCCCCCATAATAGGCGCCTGTTGTGTTTTGTGTTGCATCTGAAGCTTGACGTGTGAGTCCAGGTTGTGGAACATAGAGAGTGTTTGTGGATGTCTGTTGCGCCTGTTGGGGAACGCCACTAACACCAAACGGAGCGGGGTTATCCAAAAGTGCCTCGCGCATTTGTTCCCGTCTCTTTGGGTCTTCCTGTGAGAGGATTGCCGCTTTCTCGGGAGTCGCAAGAGGTGGGACGGCCACCGGAGAGAAGAATCCATCAAGTGTTCGCTGCTGGGGAATGTTCTTCTCATCTGAAGTGAATCCGTACGGAGGAGGAACGTCATCAGCACCATAACTTCCATCGCCAGAATCTGAATCTCTCTTATTTAGGAATCCAAATGCATTTCCTGGCTTCTTACGCAGAGCAGCAAACATGTCTCGTTGCCTCATTCGCATGACAAAATAAACGACAGCAGCAAATATAACAACAGCGCCTGGTCGTTATGGTCAGTTCGCATTCAATTATAAGCGGAGAGTAAGACACATACCCAGTGTTCCAAGGGCGACCAGAACGTGTTGTGCTGTTGGAGATAAGCCTTGGTCCCTGTGGTGTGGTATATCAGTAGGAAGGAGAGGGTAGAGAGTCGTGGTTGCGGCTGCAGTCTCTGCCTGTGCGGAGACGAACGCAGTTGTAGTTGTAGCGGGCATCATCGTCTTGGTTATGGTGGTGGAGGTGCGGATAGGAGGGAAATCAGTATCGGTCTCTTGCGGGTCACTAGGACCCGAGCCTAGACCTTTCCGTGGCTGGCTGGAAGTGTACGCCCCACCGTCTGGTTGAAATATGGATGACTGTGCTGTTTGTGTGGGTTCTGACGTGGTTGTGGGTTCCAACGTAGTCGTCGGCGCGGTTCCTGTTGAAAAGAAAGACTAGTATTTATTAGTATATATGATGCTTACTTACACGGGGCATACTAACAGGTGCTGGAGACAGGGTCACTTGTGGTGCAACAGCTGGTTTGGGACTCGAAATGGTCGTTGGGACAGTGACGATGGTCACAGAGGTAGTAGAAGGTTTGGCTGTGACCTGTATGACCGAAGGGGTGACTGGTGGAGGCGCTGCTGCGATTGTCTGCTGAGGGGGAGGGGGGATATTCTTCGAACTTCTTGGAGGGCCCTCTGGATGATCACCATCCTCGTCATCATCATCGTCGGTTTGGTTGTTCTTGCCGCCATTCTTAGGCCCCCCTCCACCACCATTTTCATCGCCGCCACCATTACCACCGCCGCCGCTGCCTCCTCCTCCGCCGCCGCCGTCCCTCCTCCTTAGTGTTGTCCCATCCTTCAATTCTTGTCGTTGTTCAAGGCGCTCCAATGCGCTCCGCCTTAATTCTTCTACTGGTGCCGGTGCCATTGTCGTATTCATCCTCCGTCGAAACAGCCTATAAATTCGAGTTGGCGTCGGCCAGACTTCTAGACGTGGCCAGCATCTACCGACTAATCCTTCAACTTTTTCGAAGCAAGAATAACCCAATGGCTCAAAAGTCCATGACAAGTCCTGCTCGAGAAGGAGAATGTCACGAACCAGTCGTGTATGGGAAGAGAAGCAAAAGAGAATGGAAGAGAAAGAGTGTATCAGAAGCGAAGATCGCTCCAAGTAGGAATGCTTGGGAGCAACGAGGTATATGAGAGGGCCACAGACCATAGCCCATAGCCGACTAGTGCGGATCTGGTTCTCAATGCACGGTGGTTGTTTGATACAAGCGCAATACAGCCATGGATCCTGCGAGAAGTGGAGCACATAAAGGTCACGACACATGGGACTGCAACGAGGGAGTTTACCTCACGCCGACAGGCCCGGCAGCTGTCCCAGGGAGGCAGCATCATGAGGGCGTTGTCGAGACCTCTGCGGGTCTGCAGCAGTGTGCAGCCACAACGGCAAAAGTGGTCTGCCACACGAATGTCTTGGGACGTTCGGTGTAGGGCGCGTTGCTCCTATGCGTACATGTGAGACTTGGGAGGGCCGGTTCGGAAGGGTGGGAAGGGTATGATGCTCAAGAATGGTCCGCTCCGGCTGGAAGTGGGCAGTCTGGCATTGCCTTGATGCAGATCATAAAGCACAGCTGGGAAGTCCTGGAGGAAATCGCAAGGAGTGGTGATGGTTGAGAGGGTGCGAGTGGTGCGAGTGGTGCGAGGTGCTTTGCAGTCAGTCGTACAGTAAGTACAGTCGCAGCTGAGAGGGAAGTTGACGAGAGGCAAGAAAGGCTTGGTGGCCGCGGTCCCTTGCCGGGGACGAGTTCTGGTGTTTCGTGCAAAGCAGGCCGAGTTTCAGGAAGCCCCAAGTCGTGGACGGCGCATGGGACCGTGCCATGTCCATGCCTCCCTCTCCTCTCGCTCTGTACGTCGTCCATTTCTGCCAAACCCCGTCAGCAAAGAGGGCGAACTTACTGCCTCCCTCGTGCTCAAGTAGTGTCGCATTGCTGTACGGGTACGCATGTCGTCGCACGCTGTGGCTGTCTGTTGCAGGCTTTGCAGCTGTCAGTCATACAATGTCCATACAAGCCTTTCGTGCCGTCGTACGATGCGAGCACGACGAGTAGGCAGCCTTCTGTACTACAGTACGTACCTTTGTTACTACCTTGCTGTGACCTTGGCGTGCCTGATGATGAAGGATGGAAAACAGGTCTCTCGCACCTTACGCCTGTCGCGATGCTGGCTTACTAAGTAATTACTTACACCACCACCGTACCGGTATTCCTCTCGTCTTCTCCGTCATCTCTTCTCGTCTCTGGGCAACTGGTGGCGGCTGAAGGAAGACCCACTGGATCCTCAGCCTTGCGGCGAGGCAGATTTGACGCCAGCTTGAACCAGTTTGAACCAGAGCCTCAATGCATTCCACCATTCCGCAATTCGGGGAGAGGTCGTTCGAGAAGCTTGCTGATTCAAGACATGGCGTTCATGCGAAAAGACCTCTAACTCAAGCGAGCGATGCGAAGGTTGAGGGTGAGTAAGAGTGCGAGAGTATTCTCGTACTCTCCTTCTTGTTGGCTGACCCCCTCCGTCTGCAGATACACGGCACGTGACAGCGGACAATGTCAACTTCCGATGTCCGTTAGTGCTTCAGTTGAAGTGACGACGCGACGCCTCGACGCCTCGACGCCAGGACGCCAGCCCAGTGGTGGAGATGAATCCTTATCAATGCTAGTCACGTGCGTAACCTACGGTACAGTATCTCTTGCGTTCTGTACAGCGGAAGATAGAATTGTGTGTGTGATATTGAATAGTTGATAGGTTGTCTAATTGTATGAATTGCAGAAGTGTGTGCAAAGGGGTAGGTATTATTCACATATGAGACTCTGAAGGTGCCAAGTCTTCCTGCCTAAGGCACCATTTGTAAGCACGAAATATCATCCATCGCTATCTTCAAAGACAAAAGACTCCCGCTAGGACTCGGACTCAGGACCGTCTGAAGTATTATTCCGTACCTCGCCATCTTTTTATTTTCTCCCTAAGCTCCGTTAATCCGCATCTAAGGTTCAACCTAGGATTTCCTTGCAATCAAGAGGATATCAAGATACATTGGAGGTCATCGCCAGCGCTCTCCTCTTCACAAAGCAACTTCGTGATCGACGTCCTCCTATACAAATAGCCATACCATAAAATAAGATGGCTATTACCATCTCTCCTCTCACGGAAGAAGATATTCCAGGCGCGGTTAATGCAATCCAGAAAGCCTTCGCCGATGATCCATATAACCTGTGGGCTTTTAATGATCGTAAGAAGGTCAGTATCTTCAATATCTTTGGTGGCACAGTACCTACCTAGCTCTTCATACTTTCTTCCTTCGTTGTCGAAATAATCGCCAGCTGCCCCGGTTTTTCTTTTTCGTCGAAACAAGTGCCTCGTCATTTGCTTGCGAGATTCGATTAATCCCAACTTTGTTTCGACATGATCGACATTAAGCGCTCCCAAGCCTCATCTCAACTCTCCATTGTCTTGGAAGCAAATTCACTTCGTCATTTCAGCTGGTGTCTGATCGATAGCACGAGTACGTGATGACGAAGGGCTGATAATTACTATTCGCATCGCCTTTGATCATTACTAGCCAAACACGAAGCTGACTGTGCGACCATAGCTGGACCTGACCAGAAATTCAGTCTCTCTTGGCATTCGATGTAAATGGGGGATTCGTAATGCTCTCTTTTATGTGGCGAAAGACAAGGATTCCGAGAATCCGGAGAAAGTCCTTGGAATCTCCTGCTGGCTTCCTCCCGTATCAGGTACCCAGACTTGGACCGACTGGTACGAGGGATGGAAGCTGTGGGCTCAGCAAGTCGCAATGAATCTCTGGTACGGAAGAGGTGGGCTTAACGTCAAGGTTCGTCTGGTTCTCTCCTAAATTCCTTGCATGTCTCAAGCTCGGGTGCGGTAATGAGAAGAAGGGTGGCTTGGCCGACAGACAAGAACTCGGTGGTCTCACTGTCATTGTTTCAATCCTCAGCCGCACCACCAGGCTCCAGCAACCTTACACATCACTCAACCCTAGCAAGTCATCTGCGGGCTGTCTTTAACAAACGTCCAAGAGCTTGACCAGAGAATACTAAGCCGTCATACACGGCCATTTGTGCAATCCGATTCTTGATGAACAGAGTGACGAAAGAGTAACAGTGTTTGGGCTTTCTAAGTGCAGGTTTATCCGTACTCAAGCAGTCATCCCCTCCTCCTCTTTTCTACATAGTTTTCGATGCGTCTTGTATTCTCTCATATCCGTCAAGTAGCATAAGGGATCAGTGATCCTCCCCGGTTGTCACCTTCAATTCTAGTATGAGTCTGCTGACTCTGGACCACCATAGAGGTACTACATTTGGAAAACAAAGCAAGCAGAAGCCCAAGCAGAGATCTGGAACGATCCTCGGGGCTACTACTTCCTCAACATCATGGTGGTGCTACCGGGGATGCAAGGTAGAGGCATTGGAAAAGCTTTGGCAAGCGAAGTAACCAAGCGAGCCGATGAAGAGGGAGTGAAATGCTACCTCGAATCGAGTCGAGATGTCCCAAACATGAAGATATACGAAAGCATGGGGTTCCACTTCGTGAAGCAAATGCACTGCGAGGATGAAGGAGATGTATGCAAGCTTTATTGCATGGTTAGAGACCCAAAGACGACTTCTTAGAGTATTCTCTAGCCCTTTTCGATGCTCATCTCACCCTCTTCTCTAGACGTACACATCAGCTCTTCTCCGCCCCACAGCTTATGGAGATAGATTGACGGGTTTCGTGGGGGGCGGGGTTCACAACCAGAAAATATTAGTCAAAGCATCCAAGCCCTCGCATTTATACCTCCGAGACTATCAGACTAAGGCGACTCTATGACGACACCCGACTGTTCTTGACCATTGCGGACGCTCCCAGGTTTTTATCCCTCGACGTTAGCGATGGAGTGGGACCTAAGCGAGCTGGCCATCATCTGGGTCAAATGTCCTCCTCTTTCCCTTACCTTTCCTGCTAATCATGTCAGCCCATTGTGGAAGTCTTACTCAACGCAGAGGAGTCAAGTTGACAGACGGCATCCTATCGTTCTGTTGAACAGTGAAGCGTGTTCAGTAGATGTCACGTAATCTATTACCTACATAAAACGAGGCTATTCCGAAGTCTTAATCCCTTACAGATTACACTACGGTATACTGTAGGTGAACTGCCTGTAAATGCTGCTACTTCCCACATAACCAATGTTCTATAAATCCTAGTCAAATATGATAGCCGCCTTGATGCAAGTTTTATTACGTATGGCATCCAATGCTTTGCCAAAGTCTTCGAGCTTGTATGTATCCGTCACAATTCCGCGAACGTCAACCTTGCGCGATTCGAGGTAATGGACAGCCCGTGGTAAGCACCACATTTCTGAAAAGGATCTACAGTCAAGGTTTTAGTACAAATCGGAGTTCAAGTCAGGTTTCAACATACCCTATCATTGTGATCTCATCTGAGAACACTCGCGCTGGAGAGACCTTGATCAATGCCTCCTTAGAGTATACTCCATAGTATACCAATTTCCCACCACGAGTACAATAGTCAATGGCTTTCTCCAATAGTACGTGCGATCCAGAAGCTTCAACAACAACATCAAATCCATATGGATATTCTGCTTTCAAGTCCGCCCATTGCTTGCTCGGATCATTGCGATCAAGCTCAACGTATTCGTCAGCACAATCCAACTTCTTCGCCAAATCCATTTTGGGACCTTTGTTACTGGCAATGACCATGTGTGCTCCTCCGTTCGCCTTGAGCAATTGGGCAAGGCAGAGGCCTGTGGCTCCAGCCCCAATGAGGAGGATGCTGGAGCCCACTTCGGGTCTGATTCGATCCATTCCATGCACGGCGCAAGATGCAGCCTCGAAGAGAGACGCTTCTTCCCAAGAAAGATTCTCGAAGTGGAAGAGTTTCTCTGCTGGGTATGCACAATACTCTGCAAAGCCTCCATCGACTGTACGAGTAACAAGCATCAGCCGCTCAGTTCACCAACCATCACGGGAAGGCAGTCTAAGAGACAAACTTACGATGAACACCATGAGCCAAGAAGTTTTCGCAATAAAGCAACTTCCCTTGTCTACAGAAGTGACAGTGCCCACAGAGCTCGGAGTTATCAGCAGTAACCTTATCCCCAATCTTGAATCCCTTGACATTCTCCCCAATTTTCACAACCACGCCGCTTGTCTCATGCCCGGTCACCACTGGTATACCACTCGTGAGGGCTGATTCAAAATCTCCATTGTGAATGTGAAGATCTGTGCCGCAGATTCCGCAGGATTTCACTTTTTGTTTGTTAGTGCATACAAAGAAATGGCATGGGAGAAAGTGCTTCTTGCCTTTGATGAGAACTTCGTGACCTTTTGGTTGGGGGACTGGCATTGTTACCAGCGAGAAATCTTTCAGCTTGTTGTATCTGATTGCCTTCATTTGTGTGGGGAGAGACATGTTGGTGATGGGCGAGAGGAGGGATGTAGTTTTGATTGTACAGAGCAGGGAAACTATGAGCTATAAAGACTAAATCAAAAGGGCTCCAGACTTTGAAGTTTGATGATTTTCCCCCAGCTACTGTTCTTATATATCTACCTGTTCATTCTAACACGTTTAGCTCACGGTTCAGTAACGTCCGTAAAGCTTGTGCATTGATCCACATGTACGTAGAAGCTGGAGCGCAAATCGACAACCCCATGCAAATACCTATCGGGGCACAGCACTCCGATACTTCACAGAAGAAAACGGTCGACTGTACTCCGATGGCCTTCATACATTGTCATCAAGTTCTATGAGAGCTTACACTCTGATAATAAGTATCGGAGTGCTGTGTCCCGAAGGTTAGCTATGATGGGCATTTGCAGTCCCGGTTTTGGTTGCGGGGAAGATTGCTCGCTTACTACGACCGAGGACGGGGACTGGTACCTGTACCCGTATTGGAGTCTGGGGTACTTCCGTACCTATGGGTTCTCCAGACTTGCCTCATGTGACTTCGGCTTGCTGTGCTTTGCCTCTCTTCGCTTAACTCGAGGGATATCCCGTTCATATAAAAAAGTATATAAAAGCCTTTTCATTTCGCTTTCAATGTTTCGTTGGAAAGCCCAGTCTCATAGTACAGCTATCTGCTGCTTATCGCGAAGTTGTTTTGATTTACTGAACCATCTCGGCCATCTAGAATATAGACGGCCGCTCACATCATCACTGAGGACGGACACTAGGATCGTCGACCGTGGTAGCAAGTCTTATCCATACGCTTCAAAATGGTTGCAGCAGGAGGGGTCGCCATTGCTGGCGATGTCGAGATCTCCTATGGTCAATCAGGTACAGTGCCACATAATGGGGTTTTTTAATGACTTACAAGTCTGATTTCGACTGCTATCAGGCTATAAGGGTCTCGTCAAGGAGCCCTATATCTTCTTCTTGTCCTGCTTTGCAAGTATTGGGGGTTTGTTGTTTGGGTCAGTTAAACAATTCTACTGATGTTGACGACACAAAACTGATAATCATTGAAAGATACGACCAAGGAGTAATCTCAGGAGTTTTGGTCATGAACAACTTCGTAAGCTCACGTAGTACATTTTCAAGACCACAATTAACATCCCGCAGGGCAAAGTCTTCCCCACACTCGCAAACGATGCAACACTCCAGGTGAGTTTCTCGGAGCGAGATTCTGCCTTTGAGGCATACATATCTAGGAGCCAAGACATGTTTATACTCCCGATCTACTTCGCTTCTCTCATAACAAGCACTGACTCCGAATTTCTCCCAGGGTTGGATGGTAGCAGTGCTAACACTCGGAGCCATGTTCGGGGCTCTCATCAACGGCCCCATCGCGGACCGGCTCTCTCGAAGATGGGACCTCCTGCTCGCGAACGGCATCTTCCTCGTTGGTTCGGTTATCCAAGCAGCAGCCATCAATATCGCGATGATCTTCGTCGGTCGCTTCTTCGCTGGTGTGGCTATCGGACAGCTTTCTATGGTCGTGCCGTTATACTTGGGCGAGCTTGCACCACCGAATATTCGGGGCAGTTTGATTGCGTTACAGCAGTTGGGGATTACTGTTGGTATTATGGTGGCTTTTTGGTTGGATTATGGGACTCAGGTGTGTTTTTAGCCTGTCCCGAGCGAGTGACTTGTAAGATCGCAGTACTAGAGCTAACTCGGTGATTTATAGCACATTGGTGGGACAGGTGATGGACAGAGCCCGGCTGCCTGGAGGTTTCCCCTTGCTTTTCAATGCGTGCCGTCGGCTATACTGGCTACAGGGACATTCTTCTTACCATACTCTCCCCGTTGGTTGGTGAGTAAAGGCGAGTCTACCCTACCTCACACGAAAACCATAAGTGCTAAGCCAAAACAGGACGTGAGGAAGAAGCCCTCTCGACTCTCTGTCGCCTCCGAAGAGTTGACATGTCGGATGCTAGAGTCAAACTAGAACTTCTTGAGATCAAAGCAGCTTGCATGTTTGACGAAGAGACTAAAGCTGCCAAGTTCCCGGGAATCACATCAAAGCTTGTGCTTGCTATGAAACAATACCAGGAGTTGTTCGTCGTGCGTCACCTTAATAGACGACTTCTCATCGCTTGCCTTCTGCAGATCATCCAACAGTTCACGGGCATAAGTAAGAGTTTCCTACCAAAAGCATCCAGCTGAGAGTTTATTAACTGTTTTATTAGATGCCATCATCTAGTATGAACAATCTTATTACCTGTTAAGCACACAGCTAGCTAACAGACCCTTAGCTACGCCCCTCAGATCTTCAAAGCGATCGGCCTAAAGGGCAACTCAGTTGACCTTCTCGCTACCGGAGTAGTCGGGGTCATCAATTTTTTCTCCACCATTCCAGCCATTCTATACATGGACAGGTGTGTACTCCCGGTGCTTTTTCTCTGAAGAGGCAATTGTTAACTATATTGTCTATGCTAGATGGGGTAGACGCAAAGTCCTCATCATTGGAGCAATCGGAATGAGCATCTCACAAATGATCGTCGGGACCATCTTTGCCGTATACAAAGACACATGGGCTGAACACCAAGCTGCTGGCTGGGCAGCCTGTGTCTTCATCGTAAGCATATTGTCTAGGCCAAAACTTCTTCTTCGAAGCAAATTCATGAGCTACGAGACGTTCTAGAGTTAGGACATGTCTTATGCTCGTGAATCATGTCTTACCCTCCTAAATATACACGGAAGAAATCATACTAACACAGAGACCGTCTAGTGGATCTACATTTCGAACTTCGCTTTTAGCATTGGTTAGTTCCCTCACAAACCATCAGAATCCCTCCTTTCTCCTTTCTCAGAACAACTAAACTTACGCAATGAATGCTGCTTCTAGGTTGCGTAAATTGGATCGTGCCATCTGAAATCTTTCCTCCTGCTATACGCTCAAAAGCCGTCGGTTTCGCCATTGCAACCAACTGGCTCAGCAACGTGAGTTTTTGTCATTAGATCCTTTCAATATCAAGCCCCTGGACTAATTTCACACTGCTAATACTACGATGTGGCCTAGTTCATCTTAGCATTGATAACGCCACGAATGCTAAAATCCATCACCTTCGGCACATTCTACTTCTTCCTAGGTACATACATACCCGAACCCGCTCCCTCTCTTTTTCTACCCTGCAGCACCGCGGCTTCTCCCTCACACAACTAACAACCAACTACCACAGTCTTCTGCCTCATTTTAATCGTCTGGGTCTACTTCTGTGTCCCAGAAACAAAAGGCGTTCGCATTGAGGAGATGGACAAGATCTTCGGTGGTAACCAGGGCGCTCAGGACATGGCGAGGATTGCGGATATTAGGCGGAGGTTAGGTATTATAACGTCTGTGGAGGACGTGGAGGATGCGAAGGTTGATCGCGTGGAAGTTACACATTACGAGGAGTAAGTAGAGAATGGAGGATGTTAGGGATTGTGAACGGAGACGGGTTGGGTACCGATTTTGGCTCAGGTGGGCTTTAGCGGCATGCAAATAGAAAGAGAACCATAGGGAAATGATGTTTAGATTACTTGTGATACATCGGTTTTGGCTTACTACATTAGATTATATGACTGAGAGGCACTTCGAGAGATTTAATGATTAGGCACTCGTTTTGGTTAACAAAGTCGCCTTGTAGGAGGTTGAGATGCCCAGCTTCTCTCAGCGAGTTACTTTAAGCTATTCAAGCTGAGTCTGGCCACGAGTCAACTTCACTTTATTCGGAGACGCCTACAGAACGATATGATTCCAATTCTAGGCAAAGACTTTCCAAATAAAGGCTGAACAACAGCGACCGCATTCGCTACATCCCTCAATCATAGTCGAGTACAAAACCACAACCCAACCTAAGGGTATATATCACGTAAACTCCACACAACCCAACGAATGCTACCTACCAAATGCAACTAATCTATACTCTACAACCGTAAACCGTAATCTCGTAAACTTATAGACAAACCTGTACATGCTCTCCGTCTTTCCCCATATATATTACAATTATCCCAAGTCTATTTTGCGTGCGTATGCTGCGGGTCATCATCAGTCTCATAAGCTGATTCCGCAATGCTCGAAGCATAAACCGGACCGGTAATATCAGCCGATGGTCGTCTCCTATATAAGCTGCCCATATTGCTACCGGACCCTGAAGTCCTGAGAGGAGTAATCTTAGGGTCGTCCATAACACGTGGTCGTTTGAGCAGTTCCTGGATCTCGCCCTCACGTCGAATCTCCTCGCTCGAGCGCTTATCTTTACCCATTTCGGCGTCTTCGACTCCGTTAGCTGTTTCTTCGAAGCGTCGCATAATAATGGGGTCATTTTGCAATTCTTGAAAGACATCAGTGTCGTTGGGAAAGTAAGCGCGGCGTATGGAGGAGATGCTCAGGTCGAGGAGAATGGTGGCGGCAAGGATGACGAGTAGGACCAGCCACCAGAGGAGGGTGTTGCCAAAGTGATTGATGAACGAGTCTCGTTGGAAATAGCCATTGGAGATTGACTTTTGAAGTACAGATAGAAGGAGATTCCATACAAACCAGCCACCAACGGTGACCAGCCACCCAATCAACGGTATTATTGTTTTATTATGCATCTCAAGGAACCTAAAATCATCTTTAGCAAAGAGGCAGATATGGGGAACTGGGGGACAAGTACAGTAGCTTAGTATTAATGGCGATGACTACAGCCGAGAAAGCCAGATCACCTAATGGATAAATACTCTGGTCTTTTACCAATCGTGATTTGCCATATAAGAAGAGGGCAATGAAGAAGACGAAAGTTGCTTGTGCTACAGCTATGGCCATCCAACCGAAATATTTCCTAAAGTTAAGACCGCGGTTGCGTTGACCTTGAGTGTATAACTCTGGGATAGCAAGGAGTGTTGAAGCGTTGAGATCTTGTTCGAAAACTCCGAGAAATATCACACACAGTGAAGTGAAGAGTGTGTTGAACACCGTTAAAGATGTAGGATCGAAGAGCGAAGTGCCTGTGTAGCCGTTGAATTTTTGATACATCGCCTGCACGAGATAGAAGAACAGCTCTTTCCAAAAAGTCCCAAGGATGTATTTGCAAGTCCGGACATAATTCCATCGACCATGGACAAAGAGCAATCTTTGCAAAAACCTGAATTGGGCAATGGAATAGTCGGACGTCCTGGCTGCCTGTAATCCTTCCTTTCCACTGATTCCTATACCGACATGAGCCTCCTGGATCATCGCGATATCGTTGGCACCGTCCCCAATAGCCAGAGTAACTGAACCATCGACCTTTGTCCTGATCTTCCTTACTAGTACGGCTTTCTGGCTTGGACTTGCTCGGCAGCAGATCACGGAATCAGCTAGGACAACCAGGTCGAAAAAAATTTCCGCGGTGCTGTCCTTTCCCTCAATCTCACTAAGTGTCTGGCCATCAACAACGATAACAGTATGTGGATTAGTCCCGCTAGTGACGTTTAATAAGGCATGACTGATCTGCTCTTGGATGGAGCTTTTTGCGTGATCCAAGATAACGACGTGCGAGTAGTTCTTGCAAATTCGGGCACTGTGAGCAATATTTATGGCCGTTTCTCGTTTGTCTCCAGTTAGCATCCATATTTTGATATTTGCCCTCCTAAGTTTGTCAATGGTTTCGGGCACTCCTTTTTGCAGTTTGTCTTCAATAGCGGTCGCACCAGCGAGGTCAAATCTCTGCTCAATAACATCTCCTGCATTCTCTATTAGCTGTTGGCGATTGACAAGACTCGTACTCGCGTCGTGATAGATCTTCTTCCATCCTGCGTACTCTTCTTCCTCTAAAAATCGGAACCCGTAGAGAAGGGTTCGGAGACCATCCGTCGAAAAATCTTCCATATGCTGAAAGCAACGCTCGAAAATTGAAGCGTCATCCAAAGCAGCTGATTCCTCCACCCTGAAGAAATCGGTATGCAAGGACATTCGTGGTGCGGACGAAACAAGGGACAATCTACTCATGGAGGGTCTCGGTGATTCATGAGGGCTCAAGCCATCAATGGAAATGCTGCTTTCCCGCCTTTTCAACCACTGATCCAACGAGTCGCGGATTGGTTGAAGCCTCGTGCCTGATAGAGCTAGACTTGGTCGACCATGTCCAATACTGGGGCGTCCTTGGCCGATGCTAATTCGATGTGTACTTGGTCCTGCGATCGACATACTAGGCCTACTGAGACTGGACATACTAGGCCTGCCGAAACTAGGTCTAGGATGATCTTCGCTCATTCTGCGTAAAGCCTCCTCCGCTTCCAAACTCCTTGTGTGACTCGCACGGTGATTTACTTCCGCAGCCTGCTTACTTGCCAATCCAGCAAGCTTCAAGCGAGGGAGGATGACAGAATCAGCGCCTTTGCAGAAAATACAAATATTGCCGTCTGGGAACCGGACAATGATCGACATGCGCTTCCGTTTGCTAGAAAACTCAATAACATCTAAGATTTGATATTCCTCTTCAACGATTTCACCTGGCTCAGTGGTTCCAGGATGATTCAACTTTATTGAACCTGCAGCGCGATCAATGACTAGGTATCCAAGATCTTGAGCTGCACGGACAAGAGCTAGCTCATCAGGAGATGCAGCTTGAAATCTAATCTCTCCGTCCTCTTGTGTTTCAGGAAGACATGTATGGCAGAGTGCGAGTGAGAGCAGGAAGAACCTGGCCTTTTTCGTGAACGTACTTCGTGGATTACTCCGCATGAATCGCAAAAGCTCTTCTGTGCGGAACTCTGCCTGCTGCCTGCTTGGTCTAGCATTGGATTTCCATAGCGATGTGGTGCTAGAACGTCGTGGGGGTTCAGGGCGACGATCCAGAGGTGTATTTGAGCCTCCAGAGTCATGAGCAGTATCAACATTCGTTTTGGCAGTAAATCTCCTGCTCAGCATATCCAAAGATCGTCGTGAAACTGTTTTGCTCTTCCCCTTTCCTTTGTCTTTCTGTTTCTCGGCCAGTTGCTTGTCTTTTTCGAGCTTTGCTTCGGTCTCTTTCTGGATGTCAAAGTCGTGCAGCCAGGCCGTACCAGCAACACTGAGTTTCCTAAAACGCATGACATTTTCAGTAAGGGTACCAGTTTTGTCTGAAAAGACATAGTCGACCTGGCCTAGGTTTTCCAAGATTGTAGTGGTGTGAGCCTCCATGGGTGTATCAGTCTCCTCATCGTACATTTCCGCGTCGCCCATAATATACAACTGCCCAATCTTGATAATTTCAAGGCTAACATACAGCGAGAGTGGAATTAGCGTGTTGAGAAGCACCACAAATCCAAAGAAGATGAATTTGAGTTGGACATGTGCATCAGCCAAATACCACGACTTTTCTTCTGTAGTTTCTGTCCATACAGTGTAGGCAATTGTACAGAAAAGCGTTAGTAATATAACGAAAACAATGAGTAGGATCACAATCTTGTTTGTTGTTCTTTGAATCTCTGGCGACTTGATTCGAGGCTTTTTGTTTGCGTTCATGCGGATTTTACATTCCTCTCCTGTGTTCACGACCAAACCGAAAACATTGGAGGTGTTCCTAAGAGTGCTGCCTCTGAAAACAACGTCGTTAGTCGTCAGGGGTAAAGTTTCGCCGTCAATGGTTAGTCTGCCATCGAAGTTGTAGAGGTCCAGGTTGGGATCTTCCACAACAATTTCAGCACGACAAGCCATCAGGTCATCGATGGTTCTGCAGCGCTCTGCAAGAGGGCGCGGAGCTTGTTTACTCTTGAGATTTGTTTCACCATCAAGGTCCATCGTATCGATATAAGCTATACCATTGATGCCATCCGAATGGAGAAGCACAATGTCGGCAGGCACGGGGTTGTCCCGCTTCAGTCTGATAATGTCTCCAACTTTGATATTTTCCCACTTAATCTTAAACCAAGGTCCTTGAACAGCCGTCGAAGTAGTACCCACTTTGGACAATTTGTCTTCATCCACCGGAGAGTTTTTCGATTCGCTCATTGCCGTTTTCAACGCCCGATCCCACGGTAATCGCCATCTCAAGATTGCCTTGCCAAATCCCGACATGTGGCCTCGTTTCGTCGCTTCGTGATTATCAAGCAGGGCCAAGACCGTCCTGTTGTTTTCCACCTCATCGAGTCTATACCTCCGGTAATCGTCGTAGCCTTCCTTGCCAATGCTAATGGCCACAAAGAACATCAATGGACCTATGTTTGTGGAAGTACCAGTCGTGCTCAAGCCTTTGATCAGAGAGAGAATGGATATAATAAGAAAATAAAAGTTTGCCAGCTTCGAAAACTGAAAGACAATCTGGCGAGGGAGAAAGTCATAAAGATCTATACGTCCCCTAATTAGTAGATGGTCACAGAAATAGGAGCCATTCCAAGCCTGCCAATTGAGCTGCTTGCTTTGCCCATCATTTACAGACTACTATAAGAGCGACCCTGCTTTCCCTTGGGCAAGTTTTGACAACAATCTTGAACTTTCAGTGATTGAGATAGGCTGGTTTGAGCCACAGGTTTCGTGTACACTTATACCGTAGATAAAAGATAACTTCAAGTACGTACTGTATCGGCTTGAGCGAATCGAGTTACTAATATATTCTTTCCCAGTCCTCTCGTCAATAAGAGGTGTCTTGCGCGAAGCGTCAAGCGTTATATGCCGTCCATCTTTGCTTGGTGGCACTGGTTTCCACCAAGGAAGGGCCTCAACAACCCTCCCCTGCGCAAGGGTGATATTTCCATTAACCTTTTCCAGCAGAACCTTGTACCGTGGAATCGCATTTGTAGATTTTGGACCGCGCAAACGCTTTGTAGAGCCATTCTGCGCAGATGGAAGCTGGATGCTTTTCAAGCCTGTTCTACCTGGATATAGCCCTTCCTTAAACTCAATTGTCTTCGCCCCTCTATTTTCCCCAATTGGGTTATGTACTTCAACTTCGTCGCTTGAAATAACTCCGCTGGGCATCTCCTTTACCTCAGTCGAGGCAGCCTCTCCTTTAGATGCGCCGGACGCATCGGCCTGAGGAATAGTCGATTCTGCAAGTTCAATATCTCCAGATTCGGCTTGATTGTTCATATTCCTCGCAAAAAGACCCCTTCGTAAACTATATCCACGATCCCGGGTTCGGTGCGAGCTTGAGAATGCACGAACAGCAGCGGGGGCTGTTGAACTGCGCAGCGGGAGCGCGCCTGGTAAAGGGGTGTTCTCGTCGACATTTCTCGCTGATGAGGGATTCGAAGGATCCGGTGCCTTCGAGGTATCTTTGGGGCTGCCGGGGTCCATCGCGACTGATTAGGGTTGACGACGAAAGCTTTGTCTTTCATCTAGACATAATAAGGTCCAGTAGGTCGGACAGCTCTCCATGTAATTCCAGAACGCTAAATCATGCGGCAGCCAGCGTGTACATAGCCTCACCAGAAGTTGGTGGGATATTGTTGCGAGTGAGCTGAAAAGGTCGTCGTTTCTAGCTCGTTGCGGATCCAAACGTCATTACTGGCTCGCATGGGTTTGGATCGTGATACACGCGCCCCCGGGACTTCACGGTCTCCTCACTCCTCTTACGGTTTACATAGGTACGAGTAGTCTACGTCTACTACTAGAGAAGAACTATTTAAGTTACTAGGTCAATATAAGTAGGTAGGTAACTTGAAAACGGATATAGTAGGTAACCTGTGATATATTCTTAGACGTTACCCGTCTATAGGTATTAAGACTTTCTTCTTTCTCTATCTCTTTCTTACAGTTAGTAAACTGCCATCTTTTAAGTTACTATATTGTTTCGAGCAACCAAAACGAGTATAGCCCGGAGTACCTTATACGTATATTCTCTGGTAGTCGAATATCTATCTAAACACTACCTTAGGAAGGCGCAGGGCGGGCAGTGTGAAGTCTTTTGGATGGAGGGGGGGCGCGTGTATCACGATCCATGCTATGCCTCTTACACTCGGTTTGTCGGCCTCGCACACCCGAATCAAAACTTAGGATGAACTGCTTCCGCTCACGAGGTCATGAACATTAGAGTTTGTTTTTCAAATATTGCAGTAAAGTCACAAAGTCTTTGAGAGCAAATGTGATATAGCCTGTTATCCCCTGACATTTTCCCCCACTCATTAGAGAAACCCGGAATTGACCCATTAACTCCAATGATCAGTCGACTACTGAAGGGTGTTGCAGAGTTGTAAACAAAGCACACCTTTGTTTCTGTTGGGTTACTAAAATCCCTCTAGTGATTTGCATCGAGGCTGTACCAACACTCTACCTCTGTTGGCCTAAGATATTCCTTTGGATATAGGTACGTATGGCACTCAAATCCAAAAAAGGAACGAGACTGTCAAATACGAGGCATATATGTCAAAGCACAATCATCATTGGAGGGCTTTTGGTGCAGTCATCAACTCAGCCTCCTTCCTAATCGTCTCTGCAGCACACTTCTCATAGTAGCCCACTGCGACGGGCATTCGTCAATGATAACTATTTTTGTCAACGTCTCAACCCCCGTGAATAGCTTCTCAAACCTACATAATCGTCCCTATTGATCTTCTGTCTGCATCCAACTCTACGCAATGGGTGCATTTCTAGCAGTCTCTTTTCTTCATCTTCAAAGCATTTTCGCTTGTCCTGTCGTACTTGCTGGACTATATTGTATCCAAGATAGAACAAATAGCTGAACAAGAAGATAGTGCAGATTATACCCGGGAAGGCTTGCCAACTCAAGCGGGCGATAAACGAGAGGTGGTTGTTGCAGAGGTTGTTGTGTTCCATTACTGCAGTACTCAAGGTAGCCTTGAATTTTAGAGGTTTTATGCCGAGAGACGACTGTTGATTTGTATTTTAGCTCTGCGGCGAAGTATCTTGCAATAAAAGAGCAGGCAGATATACTAAATCATCCAAGAAAAGAGGCCATAGGTCCTTACGTACGGAGGAGAGCACGGCTGCCTATTTCGCATAGGATCACGCTGTCAAGCTCGTATTCTTATCAGGACAACCATCAGGCTACCCGTCAGGATATTTGTCATGATATCCATCATTAGATTCATTAGGAATCACCCAGGTTTTGAACGTGCAATGCCAGAAAAGAAATTCCTTGATGGCCATATTGAAAGTAGAGTTCTCAAAAGCTCAATACTCATTTTCAACAACGCAGGTAAAGCCTGCAGTCATACCACTGGAGGCTGGATCTTCCCTTCTAGGCACTTGCGCCGAAGTTGAATCTTCTCTCTATGGGCTCCTCTGAACAGTGCTGAATACTAGTTACTAAGGATAGGCTACGTATATTCTCTAATATTGCATGCCGTTTAATGCTCAAGTATGACCACCAAGTTAAGGCTAGAAGTCGAGCGAACAGATTCGAAGGCCGCATTTATGACCACTAGTTCCGGGTGCGAAAGTACGAAAGTCCGGGCCCATTCAAAGATGCCGACTTTTGTTTTCGGCTTCGAACCAGGATCCTAGAATCGACCCCTTCCGGCTTACGAGTCCGAAAGACTATCCTTTATAGACAGCCATCACAAGTAACAAGATTCTAAATCGCTTGACCACATGCCGTCCACCGGCACAAGCTGGCGCTAGTCCACCTGCATTATAGGATATATGTGAAGTCTCAACACCACTCCTGCCAAGAACCACAAGAAAGCTTTTTCTCCTATAAGGAAAGTGAGTTTAAGAAAATTTACGTTGTTTTCCGTCCAACTGGTGTACGTACAGTCGAGGCATAAACCTTTCAACTGAACAGAACACCCTTTGGCTAGCTCATGCTTTAAGCAGTGAGATCACCTTCCTGACACTTTATGCGGTTTCCCTTGGTGGACTTCAACAACACGGAAAAGGGAGATCAAACTGCGTCTGAATGTTTCCGTGAGCCACCCGACTGGAGCATCTCGTACTTTCGTACAGAAGTACGTAAACTCCTACATGGACTGGAGAAGGAAAGGCCAGTCTCTTGGTCCATTCTTGGAGTATGCTTGCAGAGCCCTAGAGAGCAACATGAAGACATTCTCAATATAGTTATCCGCGTTTGAGGATACTCGTTGCTTTTCAAACGACTGCGCCAACACGACGGGTACCGAGGGGCGAAGGGCGATGGGCGAGGGGTGAACGGCGAACTGCCAAGTCTCAACTAGCTTTCACCTTGAGAGCGCGCATCTACCGCTCGAGTCTCGAGGTTTCCCCCACGATCTGTGCTGTGCTGTGCTGTTCAACTGTGATAGGGGGGGAAGTAAGAACAATGCTTCCGCATCACGGAGGGTTGATGGCGCATTGTCAGGCGGCAGACAGCAGACGACTTAATCTCGATGCCCAATAATAGGGCATAACACACAAAGGGCATACTATACTATACATATGAGCCGTGCACGTAAGCTGAACCCCTGCTGGGGGCCATGAGGCTCTCAAGACTCAGTCAATCATCATAGGGCAGAAGATCCGCCGCTCACAACGTGCTAACCCTGGTGCCAGTTGAACCACGGTTCCTTTCTTCTCCATAAACCAAACCTTGGTATTATTATCAATGATCAGACGGTGGAGCGAGGGCCGAGCTGACGAAGTCATCGAAGGCGACGTATCCGGTGGAAGTCAAGGTGAGTGTCTGGGAAGGGCTTCATGCTTTTGGGGACGAGATGGCCTTGAAAAGTATATCTTCCGGTGATGCTGATGCTTTTGGTTGTTGCCGGCTTGGAAAAGGGTGGTTGTTCTAAAAGCTGCTGACCCCCTTTATGCGTCACTCACGCACCGGTTGAGGGCCTGATCCTGACCTACTCGCCTACCTCTAGCGTTTGGGGGGATTCTGCGCGTTCCTGACCAACGAGCGCCAAACCACGAAGTAACTTTCGTCCTGCTGGTGTTAAGCCCCCTTTGAGCTGGGTGCATGGGTGCGTGGGTGCGTGTGCGGTCGCGACAAGCGCCAACGGACGCAGGTACGCAGGTACGAAAGGTACGACGAACCAGTCTGCGCTCGAATCAGTCGCCGTGGTGGTGTCAGTGATACCAGAACCAGATCGACACGACCCTGTTCAACGTGATCGTAGGACTACTTTCGTACCGTAAGCGTTCTCGCCGAGCAGGTTGTCTCTCAATTGGCCTCGTCGAGGACATGGCAATACATCGGCGAGCGCAGGATGGGATCGCCTCGACAAGAACGTGTTAGACTTTGCCCACTGCCCAAAAGCCGGCGCAATCAAGGCGTGGATGTATGGCTGTCTGGCGGTCGCCAGCCCAGGGAGCGGTCAACAGCAGGAGACGAAAAGGAGGTCGGTCGACGGCGGATGGATGATGATACACGGCTCTCTCTCGTGACACGGCGGACCTTGAGCCCGCGCATGACTCGACGGGACAGTGCATAATTGGTTGGCCGGACCCCTGTCGACCACCGGGCGCCCAAAAGAGTCTCGATGGGCATTGGACTGTCCAACAGGCGTGGACCTGGAGGGCTGGACGACGAAGACCGACGGACCAGCAGAGGGGGAGCCGTGGTCCTTGACTCCTGAGGCCGCACGACGGGTTCGCGGTCGCCAAGCCAGCCAATTGCGCGTGACGGCGTGACTGAGAACTGCGCTGAGCAGAGGATGGCCCCATCGGCTGAAACTCGTCTGGTCGGGATTCACGCAGTTCGACGCGGTCCCTGGCCCCTGCGCCTCCTATTCGCTCCCATCCGCGCTCCTCCTTACGCAACCTGGCTAAGCGTGGCTGGCCGCCCTTAGGGACCCCCCTTTTCTGGCCGCGCGCGCACAGTCGCGGAGGGCGGATCGCGGTTGGCGGCTTGGAGGGTTGGAGCTTGTACGAAAGTCCCGTCGTCGCCTGTAGCCTGCCTCCTGTACGGCGTGCTTGCGCTGTAAGGACAGGAGCTGGGAGCCTGTACGTGTACCGGCCGCTCGTCGCACTCACTGTACGGCACTGCTACACTGTACATACAGTACTGTGCTGTCCTGTCCTGTAGCCCCCTCTCGCCCCTCGCGCCCTGGCAGTGACGGACTCTTCTTGGCCACTCCCTGCTAACCCGAAAGACCACCCAGCTCACGTTCCCTGCACTCGTCGCTTCTGCCCTTCCCTTCTTTCTCCTCCTCCTCCTCCTCCTCCTCCCTCCCTCCCTCCTCTTCTTCTCGTGTCATCCCCCCCTCCCCCCCCCCCATCGATAACTCTTCATCGTCGCCCTCAGTGTGTGATCTTTCTCTCTCCCCTCTTTTTTCATAGTTTACTCATAGCCACTACGGATACCCGTCACTCCTTTCCGGGTCCATTACACTCCTTCGGCTCTCCAGTCTTTTCACACATCCAACTGCTCAACTCTCACTCCTTCTATCGAAGCACTTGTCCCCATTTCTGGTACCTCGGGTCTATCACGCTTGACAACACCAACCACTGCCTGCTACTTCCTACCTTCTGCTCCCATTCCTGCCAGTTTCAGCGAACCATTTACACTCACACTCTTTGCATCTGCACAGCACGCTTTGGATTCTTCGCCATCTCGACCCCCTTTCCGCGGCGAACCATAAATACGCATCTGTTTTTGCGACCACTGCACACGCATTTATATACACCATAACATTTATACAGCGCCGACTGGCCACACACACACACACACACACACACCCCCCCCCCTCCCCCCCCCCGACCGGACGCGACTTTAGGAGGACCATAAATGGAGCATCCAATGGACCAGATGACTCCGGTTCACAATGACAGCATGTCCGACATGCTAGAGGACGACAGAGAGATCAAGATGTCCTCAACCCCATCTCCAACTGCGTCAAATTCCAACTCAGCCAATGGTAACTCGGCATCTCGGAGACCGCCTCGCAAAAGCACTTTGACCCAGCAGCAGAAGAATCAGAAACGGCAAAGGGCTACGCAGGATCAATTGGTTACGCTTGAGATGGAATTCAACAAGAATCCGACGCCAACAGCGACTGTCAGAGAAAGAATTGCCGAAGACATAAACATGACAGAACGATCTGTACAGATTTGGTTTCAGAACAGGCGAGTTTTTAATGCAAACATGGGACGATTAGACCTACTAACAAAAAAATATCAGACGTGCCAAAATAAAGCTATTGGCCAAGAAGAGCATCGAGACCGGCGAGAACTGCGATGATATTCCCGAATCCATGCGAAATTACCTCGCAATACAGGCTATGGAGTCCGGTAAGCCGATGGGAGGAAACTTTCTGGGCCGGTCCGGACTGATGCCTTATGGAGGGGGTATGATGATGGGAGGCGACCAGGCTTCTCAAGGCAAAGTTGGTACGTTGACGGGATTTTTACTCTTCGTTAGAAAATGCGCTAATATTAGTAGTCATCCACCATCTTTCGTGTCGATCTCTTAGCGTCGGATCATGGAGACGAGTCGGCCAGAATGCGATGGACCTCATCATATTCTACTCACCTGATAAAGGATGCATGACATACTACATCAACAACGACCAAGCTGGCTACAAGATCGAATACCCTTTCGCGTACATCAAGAACATCTTCCTGGAAAATGGAGATATTGAGTCGGGAAAGCCTGGTGGCTTGGTAGTTGAGCTCAACCAACCTCCGAACTTCTTCATGGATTCGTCTGGATCTGGGGGCTTCTTCCAGTGTGGTGATTTTACAGAAGATCAGCAAGCGTCTCAAATCATGGTCCACCATCTCGGTGGTCATCCCAAGGTGCTCAGTGGGCAATTGGCGAAGCTCGTCTCGCTCGAGTCTTTTATGAACCGACACAACCCATTCGACCATCATCACCAGCAGTTGTCTGCCTCAGCACCTGTCTCTCCAACTGGACGACCATCGTCTCAGCCAAACTTCACTGGTCAACCTCACGTTGGCATGTTCCAGGAATCTCAGTGGGGCATCAGCGCTCACCCAGGCGCTCGCGGACCCGGTCACAAGCGACAAAGGAGCCGGTCAGTCCCAATGGCGGTCGATTTCTCCATGTTCAATAACCCCATGCCATCATTTCTCATCCAGCATCCTGGCGAGACTCAGCAACAGCCCCAAAACCCAAACATCTTTGCGCCCATCCCACAACCACCAAACACTCTGGGACCTATGGGGCCAAATTTGCGAATTGACACATCAACTGGGTACGGTATGGAGTACAGACAATACCCAATGTCTGCCGCCACAACCACATCGCACTGTGCATCTCCATCGGACTATGCTCATAGTCCATTCTATGGCTCTCAGGGACCAGAAACGGGTGGGATGCCAGCCGCCAGCTATCAGAATACGCCCTACGCGATGCCCTTCCTTTCTCCAGACCCATCGAGTCTGGTGCCACCATCTGTTTCGCCATTGTCATTCATGGGTCACGGAGATCCAGCAATTGTTGATCAGTCCCCACCCCTTTCAATGATGCATCGCAGCGCCTCCGCGGATATCTACAGCATGGGGCACGACCCCCATTCGAACATGTCGGATGATGGGTCTGGACTGAACGAAATGTACTCGAAGCACACTCTGAACCTGCCTATGCATTCGCCTGCGTATACTGAGCAGGCGGCTGCAGATATGGACATGAACCAGCTCGTTCAGTTTGACAACACTATCGACCCATCGAGCATGTCACCAGAGTCTCACCCACCTCAGTAGACGTTTGATCAAGCAGTGACGGCTGGTCCAAAACTACCCTTCATGTTTGTTCGCGCCCCGGGTAGTGGCTGCAATGGGTGACGAGGGCAGTGGATGCGGCGCCATCTTCCGAAGATTCGTGGCTGGAGAAATTTCGAAGGCAAGCTGGAAGGCGTTGGTGGATGCTATTTTTTGGCACGGAGAGCGAGCGTATATATCTTGACGGCTGACGGCCGCTTAGCGTTGTGACTTTTTTCTCTTCATGTTCATCAACTTTTTTCTCTTGGCTTTGCTTGGTTTTAATACTGATCGAATTCCCTCCTACCAGACAAAGCGTCTCTCTGATCTCATCTCATCTCATTGTTTGTTCTTTTTGCTCTTTCCTCTGTCATTTTACGCCACGAACTTGCATGACGACTTACTGACGATCATGCGTGTCTGGCACCGCGATCGTACATATTTTGAAATTGGTCTTGTTTTCTTGTTCTTCTCTGTTTCTGCGAGCTGTACTGAGCATCTCTTGGCTTCAATGTTGTTTTTGAATCATTCTCCAGAGGAGATGACGTCGTTCTGGAGCGGAGGATATAAATGAGGAAGGGACCCAGCTTATTGGCTACCCTGCGAGGAGGTGGGAGGATATACCGTTGATTTTTGCGATACTGAGAGGGTTTGTTGATTTTGGTCTTGGCTCGTACGTCTTCACTATGTGCGGGGCTAAAAGGGGTAAAGGGGCGCGCACTGATATTATGGCGGGACTTAATAGTGGAAATCTATTTTGTAAAACTGTATACCTTTGCTGATGTTTGGAGTTTGAACGTGAACTCTGAATACCACGCTATTTTGGTAAGTCTTTTCGAGTCGGGTTATGTCTCCCTGCTCGCTGCAAAACGACACCCACTCTCTTCATTGATTGCCACGGTGAATGTAGGTAAGGGCCAAAGTAATGAATGACAAAGATGCATTTGATACATTCAAAAAGTATCTTACCTACTTGCTACCTACATGACCCACCTGCAGAAAATATGATAGATCAAAAAGCCTGCAAGAAGGGCTAACAATCCAACCATACCCCATTTTCTCTAGCTGCCGTTGACATCTACCGGTGCACTCTTTTATGCACCAATCAGCCGATTTCAACCGGATGACCAAAGCACCATGTATCCAGTTCGGTATAAAGGAAACTCACTCTCCTCGGCACGGCTCTTTCTTAAGTCTACTGATTTTGAATTCTCGGGATTTCTCTCTCTCTCTCTCTTAGGGACTCTACAAAAGGAATTTCTTTGTCTGACTGGCTGGAACTGCAACACCCCTTTCTATTCATTTCCCAACCATTCCAGGGACCAAACGCGCAAATTAAAAGGGAAAAAAGGATACAAGGCTTAAATCGCATTCCTGGCTTCGTCAAAACCCATCTTTACAACACCATCCCCCAATCCTCTGGTCTCTGCTGAGTACTTGACAGCTCCAACTCTCTTATTACTCTCGGGAGACATCACGGCCAAATGCTTTTGACTTCAACCAGTCGAGAACCACAAGGACACGGTTACGTGCTGTAAGCAAAGATGTTAGTTTGGTTTTAAGGAGACTGAAGCCGGCTGGTACTTACTGCTAAAACACATGCTCAAGTAGGCGCTTCTCCAGAACAAATATGTCAATCCACCTCCAGTGGCAAAGTTGCCGTTCAACCAGCTGACATCAGCCACCGCTCTCTCGCTTCCAATATAGGCCAAGGATCCTTGATGTGTGTAGTGGAAAGGCTTGATGTCCTTGATCCTCCGCAACTGCTTCTCGTGTGCTTCAATTTCATTTGCAACAGCTGCTGCGTCACCAGGCTTGATGTTGAGATTTGAGGACAGGTCGTGGATCTGGTTTTCGATCGTCTCGCTCTTGGCCATAGTGTTGAATAGGCGAGCTAGGAAGGCACCTTCTTGGGAGGCCACTTGAGCTGTTGGCGCATAGCCTGCAACTGCGCAGTCACCAGTTGCCCAGATGTCTTTGGTGCCTTGAACGACAAGGTACTCGTTCACGGCAAGACCTCTCCTCGAGTCCTTCTGTGCGGGGATTTGCGACATGAGATCCTTTACGACTGGTCTGACTGCGTTTCCGGTAGCCCAAACAAGTAGACCGTACGGCATAACCTCAGTCGTCTTCTTTCCATCTGGACCAGTTGCCTCAGCCTCGACTGTCTTATCAGTTACTTTCTTTACTGCCGTCTTTGTCTTGATGGTAATCTTCTCTTCCTTGAATGTCGACTCAGTGTATTCGATGAGTTGTTTCGAGAACATGGGAAGGACGTTAGGGAGAGCTTCAATCAAGGTCACCTTGAATTTGTCGCTGATCTCGGGAACCCACTTCTTGATATCTTGGTCGAAGAAATCCTGGAGCTCACCAGCGAACTCAACACCTGTAGGTCCACCACCTACAACGACCATGTGCAGGAGACGTTCAACTTCTTCTGGGGTCTGGTCCTTGAAGGTTGCTGTTTCCACACAGTCCATGATCTTTTTACGGATCTGTTGCGCATCGCCAATTTCCTTCAAGAAGCACGAGTGCTCCTTAACACCAGGAATACCAAAAGTAGCATTCTCAGCGCCTACACTAACAACGAGCATATCATATGGGACCTCAGTCTGGTTGGAAGCGCCCTTGATGTCCGAGTTGTCATTGATCGAAATAACCTTTCTATCTGGATCAATCTTGGTTGCCTCTGCCTCATAGAACTTAACGGCAGCCTTCTTATGTCTTGTTATACTTCGAATTGGCTCCATAATAGATCGATGCTCGACGGTACCGGTTGTACATGATGGCAGGAGGGGTGTGAAAAGGAAGTAGTTTCGAGGTGAGATGACAATAACGTTATAGTTTTCTGTATCGAGCTTCTTAAGGAGAGACACAGCACCCCAGCCGGTACCTAAACAGTCATGTCAGCGCAAGCAAGGTCTAGATCATCGGGGTATCTACCTAAGATAACAAGGTTCTTCTTTGAAGGGTCTGATTCGAATTGGTCGTCCGGGTTTCGTAGCTCATAAACTCCGTAGGCCATGTAAGCTGTGCCTGCGATTGCGGAAAGGTAGGTTGCGCGCCATAGGAATCTAAAGAATCGGAATCTCTTGGGCTTCTTTGCAGGAGCAACATCTGCATATGTGCGACGGAAAGTCTGCTGGAACTTGCTTCTATCAAGGGCGATGCGGGAGCTCAATTGCGAGCGTGTGAGAAAGGGAGACGACGTTGCGATAGAGCGACGAGCTGCTGGGCCGAGGCCGATTGAAGCAGCTGGAAGCCTCATCATTGCTCTTGCGGTCGACGCCATGCTCCAGGGAGAATAGGGGGGGGAGTGGTAGAGGGGAGAGGGACGAAAGGCGAGGGTTGCAGCAGAAGATGTCTGTATGATGCCGAGATGGAAGAGTCAACGTCGTTGGATTTTAGATCAACAAATTTAGAGCTTGGGCGTGTATTCTTTTGCAGAGATTAGCGCAACCGGGTCCCCTAGGGCCGGCCGCATGCAGTTACGGGAGATATTTGATTTTGGCGCACCAGCCACAGCGATACAGGGCTTGCGATTACGGACAAACAATGCGAAATACAAAGGACCGTCGCTCAAGGTATGAATGAGTGCTGGCTTTCCAGATGCGCAGAGCAATCCAGTCACTTGTTGGCACACAATGATGCCACGCGTGAAAGAAGTTGGGTTTGTCTTGTGCCTCTCACGACTACAGTATCTGTCTGTCTGTACCTGGTACTTCCCCCTGTGTCTAGACTCAGCACAGCACACTCCTGGGCCATCTCGGTCATCGCACATCGACCTCTGGACGGCACGTTCTCCCATCTTGCAAAAGAGGCAATCCGAAGCACTCGTACAGCTCTGCCATTCGCTCGTGCCTCAGCCACGCCTTCGCGCTTCTGTTGCACAAGCACAGGACCAGACGATGCCAGAGAGGCATGATGCAGGATCCTGTCCCTGGGCTCGCTGAGAGTTGCTTAACATGCCGAAGAGCCTCCGGTATTTCCTCGGAGCATTTCGGTATTGACTGCATCTCTTCTGTTCTGTGGCGTTGGTGACATTGGTGGTCCAAGGCCGGGCTCTCACTTCGTATAGAAGTAAGTGCTGAGAGCGGCTGAGAACTCTTGGGCTTCGTAGCTTCTAGGTCAATCTTGCCAATGCTGCCATCGCTTCGGCGAGTGAGACTTCAGCCATCGGTCCGAGCCATCCATCCGTCGCTACATCCTGTGAATGTGAGGATGGGCAAGGTATGTTTGCAGGACTGTACGAATTACGAAGTACGGATACGAGAACATTTCTGCCGGGAATGTAAATACTCAGTCACGGATTCAGCCATCCTATCTTGCTCATAAGCTATTGTTCCTCTTGAGCTCATGGTCGTCAGGACTGTGTTCTCTATATTCTTGACCTTAAGAGCTTCGGCAAAATATTCCCTCTACTTCCGTATTGAAGGTCGCTTCGGTAGTAGTACTCCGATGTCAAAGTCGAAATATTTACTAACGCACCCCATCAGTTCTGTTGTCATAAGGAAGTCAATAATCTGCATGCAGTCCAATTCTTCATTTGCAGATGATAAAGGCCGCCCTCTCATGCATCAGAATGTGAAAAGCTCATCCATCTCATCTATTCTTGGATACTCTGTACAGTTACAGCTGGGCAAACAAGCTTCTCCCGAATATAAGTTCCATTCAACAGGTCGTTTCCCTCCGCACGACACACTGCCGCTTCCCAAGTACTTTCGATTCCGCTCTCAATGTGCCTCTTCGCGATCCGCTCCTTCGCCAGCTCCGGCCGAACATCCACAAACCATGTGTCGTCCACCAAGCTCGCAATGTCTGACCATGGCTTTTCATCCAAGAGCAAATAATTGCCTTCTAGGATGACAAAAGTGATGTCTGGTGATAGCACTATCCCATCTTTGAGAGGGTCCTTTGCCGCATGATCAAAGCTCGGCGCCAGGATGACGTTTGATTTCTCCGTCCGGGAGCTGTGCAAAGTCTTGACTAAGTTCAACACGCCGGTTGCATCAAAAGTCCAAGATGCGCCGCGTCGTTCATATGCCTCTGCGCTGTTCGGTAATTTATCAAGGGTGGCACGCGAGAGATGGAAACCATCCATGGGGAGAACTGCTGCGAAGGGAACCGCTTCCGTGGAATTAAGCCTTTTGGTTACTTCGGCTGCGATGGTGGATTTGCCTGAACCAGGAGGACCAGCAAGTGCTACGACGACTCTGTGCTGGTTCTTGTCGCCGCATTGCGTTTTGAGCGCCATCGCTCGGGCTGTCAACGAAGAATACACTGCGTCCATGATGGTGTTCGGGGGAGGGGGAGGGCACTTCGCAACTTGCAAGGTAACAATGGAGCACTGAGTGAGGGAAAGAAACAATATATACATACACCAACCCAAGCCGATCAATTTCTAGCGGGCGACAGTGACCCGGACCACTACTTAGCCCCTCCTTTCCGTAGTAGACAGTAGTCCGTAGATTTGGGAATCTATTCTTGTTGCAGAGAGCGGGACGAAGGCAGGAGTAAAGTAGGAGTACGGTGCTGTCCTATCTACCTCTACCCTGCGCAGGACAATCAAACTGCTGGCGTGCTTGCTGCTTTTTTGGCTGGCTTTTGAGAATCATCCTCGGACGGAGATGCCTTCGTATTGCCGAGCTAGCCGATAGATGTCCTGAGATGAGAAAGTGTCTAACGTCTGGGATGTTGAACACGCTGGAAAGGGTTTTTGGTTCTGTGTCGGAAGGAGATGAAATACATGTAACTGATGGCCATTACTCGAGAACGTATGGTGTGAGGATTATGTTGCTCGGCTACTCGCGTGCCTTTGGACATCACAGCCCTCAATCGCGATTTAGACTTCTGCTTAGCGTCGTGACATGACTCAGTTGATCGGATTCACCATCGGGCCACTTTGGTTGTACGGACTACGGTCCATACTGTCAGTCATCCACATTGTGCCCCATGGGGTATGTCGGCGTGTTTTCCAGGATTCCAAGATGAGCCAACATGAGCCATCAGGGTCTCAGAGACCGCAGCCGCGCGCAGTATGTGTCCGACCCCCATCTTCATGATCTTCATGATCTTCACGGGAAAGCCTTGATATTTGGATCCTTCCGCCGCAATGGGCCTGTCTAACAGATTGATGTGTAGTGCATTCAATGCCAGAAACGGAAAAGCAAGGTGAGGGAGACCCTCCTCCACATACTTACTCGTCACGCCTCCCTGACCTCGCCGCCAAAGTGTACAGGTGAAAATCCATGCTCTTTCTGTGCCAAGACGAAACGAGACTGTATATATGAAGCCCGTCCCATCAGGACACCACTCACGAGAAAGTACGTGTGGCTTTATCTAGCTGTAGCTCTTGCTCATCGACGTATCTAGGAACCTGGATGCTGCCGAGCATCGTTGTGAACAGTTGACAGCACTTTTGCGGACGCTCAATCCGGGTGTGGACATTGAGGCACTACTCCTTCATGGTCAAGCTTCCTACGAGTCACCACCTCGGCTCGACGCTTCACAGAGTCCTGCGGGCCCCAATATCGATGGCACAAGCCCCGATTCATCCAAAGATTTCGAATGGCACGAAGAGCCGCTGTCAAAAGTCGACCAAGTCCAGACACTCAGAGATGGCATGGCCTTGTTATCGACTGATCCGTCTACGTCGGGATATCTTGGTACCGCCCCGAGATCCTCGTTTTGAGAGTTAGCCCACACTGACTGATTGATGTCTTAACAGGTAGCAGTGCCGGGTCAAGTATGCTTCAGACCATATCATCACTGCTATCGCCTAGTGGAAGAGGTCCCCTTGACGACCCTTCCAGGAAGCAATTGACGCATCTAATAGCAGGAAGGCAGCGTTCAGAGTCCGGGACGCTGTTGAGAGAAGAACACCTTGGGTCTTTATTCGTCATTGACCGCCTCGTAGACGCGTACTTCATGCTATACAATACCGCGTATCCTATCTTACATCGCCGGAGTACGTATTCCCAGACGTTCAACTCTCTGTTCCTAATTAAGAACTACCACAGTTTTCCTTGAGAGTTACAATAAGAGAGACCAAATATCTAGCACTTCTACGTGGCATATTATCTTCTATACCGTTTTGGCCATCGGGCATTGGACTCTCAGCACTGGTGACGATCATGACGACTCTCCCTATTACCTAGAAGCCAGATCACGTCTATCAACCGGTATGCTCGAATCAGGAACTTTAGTCGGCGTTCAAATCTTCCTACTCATGGTACGTATGTCCCGATGGTCCATGGTGTTTAGTTTTTGCTAAATATGACCAGGGTAATTATCTACAGAAGAGAGATCGCCCAAACACAGGATACAACATGATTGGAATTGCTTTTAGAATGGCCCTAGGTCTCGGCCTTCATCGGGAAATTACCGCCACCGACGAGGTACGAAATACATTAGGTATTGAGATGAGGCGACGAATCTGGTGGATTCTTTACAGTACTTTACTTATTCACAATCCTGCTTCATCAGGAATGTTGGTTCTGACAAGCATTAGTGTTCGATTCCGGCTTCAGTATTACGATGGGTCGACCAACGACTGCTTCCGACTCATTTATAGATGTTCGCCTACCTCAGAATGTTGATGACCTGGTAGGTTAGTCAGTGGTCGCAGAGGATGTTTACTAACCGACCCAGCATTTAACGTCGAAAGACGTATCTTCATCTCTACCTACTCCAGTTACTTTCCCTACTACTTACTCGGCAATGATTTCGCAAGCACAGTTGGCTGTTATTGCAAATCGGATCTATAACGAGTTCCTGGCGTCTCATATTAGCAACGCGGCAATCAGTGAAGACTTAGCCAACGTTTTTGAGGAGCAGCTCAGGGAATGGAGAGAGTCACTACCTCCCTATTTCATAGCGCCCAACCCACCTGATTGTGAGTAAAGATTAGGAGTACTTGCCATGCAATCCACTTTTTCCGCTGACTTTGCACCGTTTAATAGGGTTTGCTGGTCCGAGATCGAGTATTCTCTGGAAGGAACAGAATCTCAGAATGATGCTATGGCGAGGTTGCCAGCGCTCTTCCAAAATACCGACGGAAAATCAAGTTGCAGTACATAACTGCTTGCAAGTTGCCATCGAGACTGTCCAATCAATATCGACATTCTGCATGGGAAATGATAACTTACACCAGGGTATTTCCTGGTATGCCACTTACTTTTTGTTCCAAGCCGTTCTCGTCCTCGATGTGCGCTTGCTACAAGCTCCAGACGACAATTTTGCGTCTATCTGGAGAGGATCGGTCGAGCAAGCACGAACCTGCCTGACTCAACTCGGCACTACTAACGCAGCAGCATTGAGATGTATATTCCTTCTCGACAGAATCCATACCCACCACGTCTCTCTTGGATCCGCACCGTCTCAGCATGCTGATGGAGGATTTACACCGCATCCTCTGGAAGTTGCTGTCTCTACTCATACCGTTGCCTACACAAATGAGCAGGCTTATCTGGCTGACCCTGCGCTTCAGGTTCGTATCTTCTTCATAGGAGCAATGTTGTGCTTTCGACATATGACATTCCGGGACATATTTCTACTCCCCAATACCTTGCAGCCTTTGAATCGAGTCCTTCTTCCTTCATCCCCTTTCCAGACTGAATCAGTACTGACACAGAGAACTGCCATAGTTCTTCCTCGATGACCCCAACGTACCGAATCTGTTTGACGGAATGGTTGGGTTTCCAGGCACCCAAGAGCAACAAAACTTTGATTATATTCTCGGGGACTTCTATGCCAGCGAGGATTTGGATATGACGATGACTTGGCCCGAAACTGCGTTTTAGGATATGAGATTATGTGTATTTTTCATTGCTAAAAGTTCTACGACGATGCGATATGATAGTCAGCCAGTACGGTTTACGAGTCTTGATGCCTTTTGAATTTCTGTAAATCGGTCCTGAAAATGGCGTAGAAAATAGTATAGTAAAACCACCGTGGGTGTTTTTGTGTCTCCTAAAATGAAATAGATGGGGCGGCGTTCGCTTAAATTCTATGCGGTAAGTCCAGATGTTCGAACAATGAATGACCTTTAGGTTCCAAAAAGTTACAGAATGGATGCGATGGTCAAAATTCTCACAATACCATAAGTCTTACACACAGAGGCGCAAATCTACTTTCAGGAGTTCGGTACTTGCTCCACGTGCACCTACTTACGAAGACAGAAACCTCACTCAAACTACCAGACACCCAATACAGCACCTCACTACCGCATAGGTACCTACCGCAACACACCGTACTATTTTACAAACTCGGTACTGTAAACAAAAAGTCCAAGAAATCTACACGCCAACCGACCAACTAATTATCTATCTGTGGTAAGAGGAGAGGTGCTGACGGAGGGGGGCATGCAAAATGATTGTAAGCGTCAGTTTCTAGTAAAACTAGCTTGTAACTAAACTGCTTACTTTACCTGTTACGCCACACTCGTCATATTTTGATTCCATACTGGTGATATACCTACAGCCACCTACCCTACTCCTACCTCCCTTACTACCTATGTATGTATAAGCAGCCCCGACCGATATCTCCGAATGAATGGAATCGCGCTGTTCGTTGTTACAAGAGCAAGTTCCGATCACGGTACTGTACTCGAGATGTTGTAGTGCTCTTGCTCTTTCTTAATGCTGGGGATCCGACGACTTGGTCTTTTATTCTCTTCTTTATTCTGTATTCTTTGTTCTTTTCATATTTCACTTGCGTGGAGTTAATTAAATCAATGCCGGCCAAGTAGCTTCTCTCCGACATCTTAAGGTTTTATGCTGCTAGTAGAGCTAGGTAGTGTCCTTAGCAGGAACCTGATTTCTGAGTTAGTTAACCAATTCAATAATGTGATTTAAACCTAGATTTTCACTCTCTTAAGAACCACCCGCTCCCAGCTGCTGCTGCCGATAGTAATGACTTGTTGGGAATAAGTTTCTGAATCCTTAAACCGAGTCATTGACTGAAAGTTGTTTTGCACGATACGATATACGGTCGGCGACGTGCCAACGCGGGTATTTTCAAGTGAGTCTAGCAAATCTGGCTAAAATCTGGCTGAAAACTCGTTGCAATTCACGATTTCACTAATACCGCTAAGCACCACAAAACCCTTGAACTAATTCGAATCGGCTGGTGCTTTTCCTCGGGTAGGTGGAGGTTGGTATGCGGCAGGAAGTCAGAATTAGAACAATGTCTTTTAGAAAGGTACGCGGGAAGCACCAGGCAAGAAATGAAGTACATACCCATCCAAGTTGGATGTCTTCGGGGTTCTCGCGTAGATGCGATGTGACGGCAATAAAGCTTAGTTACCAATTGGTATTGCATATCAGTATTACTACAAAACAGCAATATCTCCCCATCTATGTGTATGGTCTCATCAGACTGAGTATTATGCTCCCGGAGTCGGTTCAGTGCTGGCCGGTATCCCAGCATTCGCCTCTTCGCCCTTCTGTCCTCCAACCTCTCCTCTACCGAGTTTTGACTTAGGACCGAATTTGTCGTCATGCTGGTGCGATTTGAAGAGGATGTATGTGCTCGCGAAGGATGCTACAACGCCAGGCCACAGTATAACCGTCGAGGCTACACAGTATGGGTTCTTGCGATATACAAGGCGAGGTTTGCCGCCGGAGTTGTTGGCTATGAGTTGCGATGCTTCCTGGGGAGATACGCCTGTAATATAGGCACTCCGAGTTGCGACAATAACCTGTCTTTGCGGATCAGTTCCTGGTTCGCAAAAGGGAGTACGGTGGGCTTGCGGTCAGAGCAATAGCATCTGCTAAAGCCGCGAATGAAACCAATACTGCAGATATCTTCCATGCAATTCTGACCGCGTTGCTCTCTCTCCGCTCCGGCCAAAACAAATCAAAAAAGAAGCCTGAGCCAAAGATTGTAGCGACGGCAATGCCAACGAATATATTGTAACTGAATATACCAATGATATCGTCGTTATAAACACCTGCTCTGCTTCCACTTCTACTTGATATGCCATCTTGCTCATCGACGTAATCTGGGAATAGATTAGGCGTGACTTTTGGTAGAATGTAAAGCAAGGGAAGACATACCTGATAATGCTGCAGTGCCAACGGATTCGCTCACAACACACAAAATCATGGCGATTTGATAGACAATCATTTTTGTCCTCCGCAGGTGGTAGACCTGGTTAAACATGTATGAACACTTAAACTTCCCCCATTGTATCTCCTTGAGATCTAAACCCCATATTACTGGTGCCATTTTGGACTGCGACAAGGGATCAAGTGTCTTGGAGAAGTCGAAAGACCAAAGCACGGTGACTGTGGGTGTAAGGGTGAGTCGGGGAAGGGATTTGGAAGGGTAGGAAGTGCAGGAAAACAAACAGTCAGGGCTCAAAGGGTCCCAAGAGTACTTGTAGCTGGCTGGGCGGACAACAAGTAATGGCTAATGCGCAATCCATGGATGTATGATTGCTAAGCTTTAACAGAGCTACGGAGCTTCAAAAGAGATCTAGTCAAGAAGGAGATAGCCAGTCTTGCCATCAGTGGTACTTTACTCTACTGCATTGCTTATTGACGATCGGCAAGTAACGTCATCTAGCCACCACACGTTTCGGAGAGCGCGGCATCTTCCTTGAGGTGTGCAGAGCATGTGAAGCGACCAGTAAGTCGTCCGCGTCAAGAGACAAAGATACAAGTAACAATCAATATCCGGCAACTCTGCCAACTAGGCAACTCTAAACCCGTATGGGACAACTGGGACAACCGGATCAGAGCACAAGTCGAGCATCAGTCACTACTGTTGTCTGTATCTGGGATGGAGCTGGCGACGAGTTACTTCAAGAGCTGGACATCATAAAAAGACGAGGGACCGCAAGGCTGAGCTGAACACCGGCCTTCCTTACATAAGGCAAGGAACAAGCGAACAGAAGGTTCTCGCAACATTGAGCCTCACCAGCCTCACCAGTCTGCCCAAAACATCTCCTCCTCCATACCTTCGCTCTTCCTTTTTCTCAGCTCCCAAAAACACTTGGAGGTTGAGAAGTTTTAGTGAGTTCATGACGAGATCATCTGCTAAGCTCTGCTGAGAAGAAAGTACGTACCGTCTCCCGCGACTACCCCTCCTACCCCTCCACTCCTACCCAATTCCATGATGATATACCAGCTGGCACCAGTCATACACCCATTTGTACTCTGGTGTTCGATGGCAATGCTTTGTGCCTTCGGGCATCCTTCTGGTTACTTGCCCAGTTCCATCTGAGCTTTACTGACCTGCATTTTCAGTTCCATCGTAGCCGAATCCTTTACCTTTCGACCACCGAATCCGACATCCTTATTCGTCCATCATGGTTCTCCACAATCCCAACAATTGGCATTGGGTCAACAAGGATGCTTCAGTATGGACCAAGGAGTGGTTGCAGGAGACCATCACCGCGATCAAGGCTGAGGAGAATGGTGTCACCGCCCAATTGGACAAGTTGATTAGCATGGATGGAGATTGCGACGTCAACCAGCGAAAGGGCAAGGTTATCACCATTTTCGATGTCAAGTTGGTGATGGAATACTCAGGTATGCACAATTACCCCAGAATCTTGTTTCACTGCTAAGATTTCAGGTCAAACTGCCGACAAGGAAGATGTCAGTGGAACCATCACAGTACCAGAGGTGGCCCACGACACCGAAGAAAATGAGTATGTTGTATGTTTCCTCGTCCCCCATGGGCGCTCTGTTATACTTCGATTGACCATATCCAGTTTGACATAGACATCTACGCCGATGCTAGCTCCAAGGCTCCCGTCAAGGACCTGGTTCGCAGCAAGATCGTCCCACAATTGCGAAAGCACTTTGCGAAGCTTGCACCTGCACTCATTGCTGAGCACGGCAAGGATATTCAGCACGCTCCGGGACAGGACCCCTCATCTGGTATCAGCACGCCAAAGACTTACTTACCTAGTCCATCACCAGCAGCTGTCGGTAGTGCTGCCATCTCGACCTCTCATACTGGAAGTTCTTTGGTCAACACCACGACAGTCACTGACACCGAAGAATTCCGTGCTCCAGCATCTGAATTGTACACAACGTTTACGGACCCTCAACGCATTGCAGCCTTCACTCGAGCGGCACCAAAGCTTTTCGAAGGTGCAAAGAAAGGTGGGAAGTTCGAGTTGTTCGGTGGTAACGTTTCAGGCGAGTATCTTGAGTTGGTTGAACCAACCAAGATCGTTCAAAGCTGGAGACTTGACCAATGGCCAAAGGGACACTTCTCTCAACTCGAGATCAGCTTTGATCAGAACGATGTAGACAACGTCACCGTCATGAGAGTCAGCTGGACCGGAGTTCCGGTGGGTCAAGAGGAAGTTACTAAGCGTAACTGGAAAGAATACTATGTCCGCAGCATCAAGCAGACATTCGGGTAAGTTCTTGACATGGATACGGTTAGGGCGATATGCTGACAGAATTAGTTTCGGCACGATCTTGTAAGTCTTGAGAAAAACAGATATCATGATGCACGAAATTTCCGAGGGATAATGAGTTGATAGCGGGTGGATAAATTACACAACATGCATTTTAGAACTCTGGTAGAAAATACAAGACTTGACAAGCATGAAATGTGCCAAAGCCCTTCCTTATATATACTTTATTTTCTTGGCGTCAAAGCCATGCCGGGAACATGAAGGCTCAGAATAGAAGTACCAACACTAATCACCAAGATCACTAGGTAAGAACCAATGCCATGACTTATTACTCTTAGGTTGAGGTGCTCAAAAGTAACTTACTGATAAAGGAACCCGAGGCATCGCCTTCCAAGTGCCATAAGTCAAGGTCAGGAACGAGCGTTTTCGAACTGATAATTGAACGGTTATATAGGTACTTAGATAACGATAGCTCATTGTAGTCATTACTGATTGGCATTTCTCGTAAGCGAGCAAAAAAATATGGCTCAAAGGCACATAGCGGCAGCGAAGAGGGCGAGCCATATATATCTGTAGCAGTATGAAGATCTGCGATTCATTATCGGTACGTCATAAGCTACATAAATTAACAATACCAAAACGCCTCACAAGCGTTCAAAGGGTGGGAGCCAGAAGCTGCAGAAAGCATTATGGAGCTCCTGGATCTCATTATCTCAAACACCAAGTTTCATCATGTCAAAATACTGCCCTATGCCTCGCTATGCTTATACTTCGGACAGTAGATATATCCCTCCTAGACGCCAATAGCGATTAAAACCAAACCGAGTAGTCATATCTCTTCATGTATACCTCCCAATGGTTTCGCCAGAAATATCATTAAAAACGTCATATTGAATTCATAATAAAGTGTCGTCGTCTTCGACAACTCGATCAGTGACCTCAACATCAGTATTGAGCAAGATTCGGGACCCGCGCTGATATGCTGGAATCCCATCTCGAGAAGCACCAAAGTCGAGTACCTATGAAAAACATTAGTTTTTGAATAATAGTTACTAGAATGGAGACTGACCTCGACAAATGTAAGACTGTCCCGTTGAACAGCCGCTACGCATCTCCGCTGATCGAATTTGACTTGCCAGACTCCGCTTAGATCGGTCAAGAGATCCTTGATGCATTCACCTGTCTTAACATTCCACATCTTCAGTGTTCTGTCCGATCCAGAGATGACCTTTTGTCCATCATGCTGAAAGCAGGTGATGGCACCAGTGTGCGCACTAAGTGTGCTCTTACACTGGCCGTTCTCGGGATCCCAGATTCTGAGGGTCGAGTCTGCAGCTGCTGAGACAAGACGGTCATCGCGCAGGTCTAGTAAGCCAACTAGAGATGAGTGGCCTTCAAGTGTGAAAAGACACGATCCAGTTTCAAGAGACCATATCTTAACATAATTATCCATGGATCCGCTAATGCATCGGTTGCGCTTATGGTCCAGAACGACACTGTAAACCTTCATCGTATGTCCTTGAAGACGATGTACGGTTTCCCCAGTGGAAATCCTCCAGACTCTAACCGTGAAATCATAGCTTCCGCTGACCAATGTGTCCTGATGAGCGGCTATGGCACGGACTGAATGCGTGTGACCGTTCAAGACGCGGACGAAATAAGGGCAGTCTGCATCGTTCGCTGGCGGTCCAGTCTGGATGTAACGTTTGGAACCTTGCTCGGGAAGTCTCCACACCCGAAGCTGGGAATCCCTCGACCCAGTGATAATCAATGGCTTTTCTGGCATCATGACTGACTTGCCTCTCTCTATTCTGCCGGTATCCACTGGCATGAGAATCTGAAGGCAACGTACGGTGGATGTGTGACCATGGAAGACTTGGGTACAGAGACCCTTTTCAATATCCCAGACCCGAACAGACCGGTCAGTTGATCCAGATACCAAGACATTCCCTTCATACTGCAAAGCCCAGACTCCTCCTTCATGTCCTTCGAGCTTCTTGCGTAATTGTCCAGTTTTTGTATCGTACACGTGAATAAGGGTGTCATCGCTGCCCGTCAGTATTTTGTCATCATCGAATTGTAAGCACGTAATAACATGTGCTGGATGTGCTGCGAAAGCGAGATGATGTGGCTCCATTTTGCCGTTTGTCCAGCTGCGTCGAAGCATACAATGTCTACGGTAAAGTGATTTGAAAAGGTGGAGTTGTTGTAATCCTGAAAGACCAAGCTTGGGGTTTGGCACAGCTAGGGCAGCAGCATTCGCGGCAGTAAGTGGACCTTCCGATTTGTGAAAGTTGGCAGTATGAGGGTACTTAGAAAGCAGCTCCTGGGCCTTGCCAGCAAATTCGTGGCCGACGGCTCTTCTTTTTGCCCTTTCCGAACCCGAGTTGCCTGCAGCGCGCTTCCTCTTTGTCGTTGAACGAACCTTCCGAACATTATCGTTTTCGAGTCTGTGACTACCCAGTATGGCTAGATCTGAATCTATGGACATTCCAACACCACTACTCTGCACACTCAGATCTTGTTCATAACCATCCAAGCCATGAGGGTCTTGCCAGCCCCAGCCTTGATGGATGGCACGCTCAAGCTCCCCAGCTGGAAGCATGTATCCATCCTTGTCAAGCAACTCTTTCCAGCCAGTTTCATTTGTATTAATGACCTCTCTCCATTTTTTGGAAACCTGTGCTGCTCGGCAGAGATCTTTGTAGTCAAGAAAGCTAAGGATATGAAGGCTTAGCTCGGGAGGTAGTTGATCCAAAAAATCACACTTCAGTGCAGGATTTACAACATCAGCGATAACGTGAAGTGTCTTCCGGGAACAGCGTCTCAACAACTGGTACATCATGAAGGATTTCATGTTGTCCGGCATGGACTCAAACGTGTCGATCATTGACCGAGTGTCCATTACTGTCGGTATGTAAGACTGCTGCAGTAATGACGAATCTTCCCCATCATCATCCGCCGGCATTGCTCTTGATCTCGGCGTTCGAATGCTACGGTCATTGATGGTCTCTTGGCTATCACCGGATTGTGTAGCTTCAGTAAGATCCTCGGCTTCGTCGAAGTCATGATCCTGGCCTGGAAAGTGGCCTGTATGAATTTCCGCTGCAGCAAATGTAGGTGAGAGACCCGGACTCGGAAGACTAGCATTTTGAGCAGCCACGGTATTCAAAGTCGGACGTTGCGCCGATGATTGGGCAAAAGCAGCAGTCACACCTTCGAAAGGCTCGAGATCAGATTCAGCAATAGGGGGGGTAGCGACTGCGCTGGGAAACCCGCCGTCATTCATAGGTTCTGATGGACTTGGAGCTAAAAATTCATCGAAGGAATCATTCTGACTGAATCCTGATTGAGGGGTGTATGTATTTGCATAACTGGGAACGGATGACCGTTGAAGACCGGATGCAGGCAAATCAAGCTCAGACGCGTCAGGGGTTGCTGGTAGAGTACTGCGTGACATGTGCAAGTTCACTCTCTTGTGCCGGGGTCTTCGCTCATTATTCGAAAACAACTCCTCCTCATCGGCTGTCTGGCGATCAAGAACGGTGCCGCTTTGCTGCTGCCCGCGCCCTGACATTGGGGACTTCGCACCAGCGCCTGAAAGTCCTCGCAACAATCTCCCATGGTTTATATGTGCTCTCTTCCTTTTGATTTGTGCGTTACTTGGAACATCGTGTTTCGCCAAGTTAGATGGTTCCTTAACTTTAGTATCTGGACGCGGATAAGCTCGTGAGAATGAAGACTAAGTTCCAGTAGTTAGCTTCAGTTTATGTAGCATATATGGGGCCCTTTGGTGTCCTATGTATGATAGGGAAGGTTACGAACCTCGTCTGCGTAACGACGGTGATCATCACCACAAAAGTTGACCGTCTGTCCATCTACCTCATAAGAGAAATTCGTGAGTTCAAGGGGAGTTGGCTTCAAAGCCAAAGGATATCTCTTGGCGTCTAGTGTCTCAAGAGCTTGAGGCTTCTGAAAGGGAAACTGGGGCCAAGCCCGCTGTATCGTAGTTGTTGTTGTGACAGTCTTTGTCTCGACACACTCTTCTAGAATCTGCAGGCTTTCAGTACTTCTAGTTAGTGTATCTTGCCCTGCATCTAAAACACCAGAGACGGTATGGCTCGTCCTTGGGCGTCGAGTTTCTGAAGTGGGGGCGACGAATGGACTCGGTGATCCATCGGGCATGTATCTCTGCGATGTAACCTGGTTGTGTTGATCGGATACTGCCCGCCGCCTCATCTGACGTGATGGGGGTTCCATGATATATGTTGGGCAGGTCGTCGTGGGAGATGCTTCCGGAGACCTCGAGGGTCAAATATCCTGCCCCTCTCTTTGCCCAGAACGCGTGCGTTCCTAATATGATTCTCTGACCGCGTAGAAAGCCCAAAGCTCTACTCTGCCACCGGTTTACTACTGCGAAGCCACTAACACCATAGCCAAATTCCGCGATGTCCGTCGAGTTGCTGTGAATACCCAGCGGTAGATATCGAGAGTCCGGATCACAAATAGTGAGTGCTAAGTTTTCGTGAAAGGTACTACTGTAGCAGGACACGCTGTGTAAATATAGTTCAAAATAGAAATTCGCAGGAACTTTCGTGACTTGTTGGATAGAAGAACAGAACTTCGAGGAATCAATAGGTCGTGAAAGGAAGAGTTGGTGACAGGAAGAGAAACAGGGCGCGTTTTTGTGTCGATTGTCTCTGTCAGCTGCGGTGGAAGGAACCTCAGAGTGGCTAGGCGAACACTCCCGGCGGAGCGAACACTCGGAGCCTCATTTGTGAGTGCCTGATCAACGCCCCCCTTTATTCAACGTCATAAAGAAACCTGAACTGTAATCATTTTTTGTTGCAATTCACGACAATATTCCTGAATATCCTAGGTAGGTATCGGGAATTCTCTTCCCCCTCAGAAAGGCTCTAAATACCACACCGGTATCTAAGAAGAAGGAAGAACGAGTCGCGATTAAATACAGTATTACTTTGTACGACATGAAGCAAATGTTTACCGTAGACTCCATAGGAGACTTCACTAGGTAGGTAGGTAGGGAAAAGACGGCTCTTTCGTCCCAAGGCTGGAGAACCATCGGGCATGGATTGGATATCCCTGGAGAAGTAATGAAAAAGACTTGCGGAGGAGTTTGTCACTTGCCAGGAACAGGAATCGTGGTGAAGAGAACTGCACGGCCTCACGCAGCTTGAATTCTCCAACAGAACAAACGACTGACTTGAAGTAGTTCTTCGACATTTGAAGCACTAATGATAAATGGCTCGTTGGTAGGACGAGGAATCCCAATAAGGCGCAATGCTGGACTGGTGGTGATATTGTTTGGCAGAAGCTTAAGCATCATAGACAGCTCTTCGAAGGCTTGTCCTTGTCATAATTGGGCGGGCCACAGCCTAAGGGCAACCGTCTCAGTTGTAGAGAACATAAGGTTAGCCCGCAATAAGGAACAAGTCTTCAAGTGATCGTATCTCTGGCTGTATTGAAACTCTGAGATCTGCTCAGCAATCCACGAGTGGTGGAAGAAAGAGCGCCAATAGTATTGGCACTACAACTTAAGACTGGGAAATTTCAGAGTCAAAGATCTTGCACAACTTCTCATTACTCTGCTCAAGACAGTTTGGCCTTCATATTGTGCACCGGTCTTCCCAAAGTCGCATGCTTCTGTGGCTGTAGGAAGCTCAGAGGTAGGATTCGTTCACAATATTCCATTACACTCCTACGTCGTTGAATGGGAGCGATGAAGTAAAATAATGTATATCTGTCTTTTTTCAGCATCTGAGGGCCTTGGAGACGATGGAAATTCAAATGGGACCCACGTTAGTCAACAGCCTCGCTGGTTGGCGTCTTCCGCTCCTTCCTGTTCTACAGGAGCGAAGCGGAGCTACCTACCTTACCTCTCGCCTTCTTCCTCACTGCCTTCACTTCTCCAACAACCACCGCCATCAAGGGAACGAGCAATTCTTGACGATCGAACGTAAGTTAGTCAAGTCTCACTTTTCCACCTAGCCTTCATGAGGGCTGCCCTTGTGATTTTTCTTTGCAAGCTGACAGCACAAGCCCAGTTTGGTTTGTTTACGAAACCTGCCCAAGGGAGCTTCAAACAGACTTTCCACTACGACGACCTTAAATATGCCACAACGCCCAAGTAAAACCAAGAAGAACCCCAAGACTTTGGAGGCTCGATGTCATAAACCGCAAGCAAACAAAAATGCCGCAACAGAGCCCTCAAGAGGAACACCAGCAACTGTAGTTCGCGAGGCAACTTCTCGACCACCTCCGGCCCCGTCTCCCCCTTCAAGCGTCCCACCAAACACTATTGTCAACAAGCCCCAAAGCATTTCTCTTCTGGTAGCCGCCTCCAGAGCGATAGTCAGTGTGATTGCACTGGGCAGGTTTGTGTCCACTTCCCATTCTCGTGGAAAAATGAGCTAAATTCTTCGCCCTCTCGATGTAGAGGCCTATTTAAGAATGACAGCTCAATGTTCGTGCACAGCTTTATCAATCCTGGCGACCGCGATGCAACGTGCAGTGACTACTTGGAAGGCCTCGAGCTCGATCCCCGCATGCCTCGATCAGCCGCAATCGAGAGTTTCCCGACTCTCGTTCCCAGTAAGAATACCGCTGCGAATAAGCTGCTTAGTTGGGTAGTAAGTCTGCCAGCGGTCAATTGCTTCTCTATATTAATCAGTCTTAGAAAGGTGGAATCGCTCAGGCTTTAAACGATCAGTTCTTGTCTTCATTCCAGCTCGGATTCTACCGAGGCGTTATTCTACCTGCAAACGTTATCGAGGTCTATATCATCGACTTCAAGTATAATGAAGGAGAACCTATTATGGCTGTTAGAACTGGTAAGGGCAGATTGGACATCGACATTGTCAAGAAAAACTGGGTGGAGGTTGTGCAGAATCTCCGCCACGAAGTTCAAGACATTGAAGATCAAGAGTCCCTGCCATGTAAGTCAGGTCAGCAGCCCAAGTCGTCGAGACACTTTTAACACTCAACCGTAGTGGAGACCAAGGTCAGCATGTCGTTGACTTACAATGATAATGCCCCAGATGGTTACAGCCCTCGTGGCTTTGGACCTTGCAAGAATCCAAAGTTGATAATCGGCACTGGATGTATTGGCGAAATTGTCGGCACGTTGAATACTGGGATGGATTGGTTTGTCACCTCTGCAATAATCTTGTAGACAACAGGTATTGACTCAAATAGCGCTCAAGTCAAACTTTACAAAGACAAGACTGTAATCAATCAAAGTCAGTCTTCACCAGTGCGTAGCCAACGTGTGGTACATGCAGCCGATGCTAGCGTCAACGGTGATATTTATGACGCGACTCCAAGAGCAGGCCGTCTCACGCATGGCCCTGATACAAGCACAAAGGTTGTCTCATACGGCCAGGAAAGCGCAACAGAAGATGGTGCAACCGAAAATGGTCTTGATGGGTTGCTGGCTAGGCCCCAACTTCGAAGTGAACCAGAGTTCTTTTCGCAAGAGTTCCGCCAGCAAGCCATACTCCGAAGAATTGTTAGTGCCCATCTTACACCTGTGAGCTTGTCTTGCTAATACAAATTTCTAGGGTCATGGAATCAGACACTCATCAGGCCTGAACACGCAGGACACCGTTCTTCTTCCGTCACAGCACCCGAGAACTCCTGGCAAGAGATGCATCAATCGTGGCGATGATAGCACTACTGAGGGAGAGCCGAGTCCAAACTCTCCAAAGAGAACAAAGCTCAGCCAGTCCACGCTTGACAGTCCATGGGATGGACACATTTGATGGTCTCAAGGGGAGGCTAGTGTTCCTGAAGTGCCTTGCCTAGTGTTGATTCAAGGACGTCGAGCATCAATTTGTGGTGGTGTAATTGTTTCTTGGGTGGTATCGTTATAGCACGCGATTTGCTAATTATATGCTCACGATATGCCAAATATCCTTCCACACGGCATCGAAGACTTTCTTATATAGACGTAGCCCAATCAAAGACACATACAGAGTAATTGGATGCCCTGTGACTTCTACAAGACGCCGCACAAAGCAACCGCACAAAGCAAGTACTCTTACTTCAACCTAAGATATATAGCAAGCACCCATCTCCATGAGTACAGGAATGCTGAGATGGCCTTGAGTTTTACAACCATTAAATTGAGTTTCTCATGATTGGAATATCTTCCTCGTTCACTGGAACTGGATCTCGTCGAACTGAGAGTCAGATTGGGTTGAGAGGACATAACATCTACAGACCCCGCCGCAGTCGATTCAATAGCTCTATCTCAGCCATAGAGTTCTTGCCAATGATTCGGACTTCTATCATTGGGGAGCGCTACGTAAGTCCCAATGCTTGTTAACTTGACAGCAATACTTCGTACGAGATCCATAAATCCAGCAGTCGGCCGAACAAGGATCAGCTGCAGCTCGCCGACCTTGTTGTTCAATCTCTGAATGGTAGCTTATGTCGCACGGAAGAACTCACAATCAATATCAAACTTGAAAAGGCTGGAGAGGGAGGTTTTCCGGCGGCGGAACATGTAACGACTAGTGTGTGATGCATCCCTCAGCAGCAGCAAAAAACCGTGGCTTTCTGTCGTCGTGCTCCACGCGACGGGCGCCTACCACGCCAGCTGAAACGCGAATCCTTACTAGTCAGGGACAGTATTGGTGCTATACCACATTTTGGAGCGGGATAACAACAGTACCGGCGGTCCTTCAGCCATGGTATTCTGCTTGTGAGAAGGTTGTGGAAGCGGTGAAGGTCTTGGAGCAAGTTGCAATTGCGGCGTTGGAGATGATGATTTCATGGATAGGGGCATGTAATGAAGATCCCGACACCCAGCAGAGGCAGCGAGGCTCAGGTGGCTCTTGACATATGCCGGCCAGTGTTGCAGTCCGAGAGACCAAGCTGGGTCAATTATCCAGCGTTAGCTATGCTACAACATCCAAAAGGTCTCAATGGGAAATTGGACTCTTTAAGACACGGATATGCTATGAACCAGGCAACCAGCACGGTTCGTTGCGCCGTTGGTGTTTGCTTCATAGTAGTTGGCAGCTCCTCGACAGACGGACTACCGATGGCTTGCAAATTGCCACGATCACGATCACGGCCACGAGTCACGACAATGAAAATAAGATAATACAGTAACGCCATGCGTCCATGCGACAAAGCTATTATATCGCCATCTTTCAGGTTTCAACCCATCTAATCTTCTCGGCCTGTCTTTGTTCGGTTGACGTCTGTTCGCTGCCAGGACTGCTGCTGAACCAAAGCACATAAGGTATCTGCGTACAATAGGGTACTCGAGTAGCACTCACTGCCAGTAGTTCCCACAGTAGCACGAGCAGGAAGAGGCATCAGGCACGTTAGTAGGTACACTAGTAGGTGCTGTCGTACATCCTTCGCCCGTTGCCATTGGGGATCTGCGGTTGCACAGTTGATGATGTTCATGATCCAACCAGGATGCCAACGCCATAATCCTTCAATGACCCCCCCAAACGCAACAGTCAAGGGTAAGCAGTCTTGCCCCTCTTCCAAGTCGCGCCTTGGTTACGTGCATAATGTGGTACTCCAGGCCGGCTGTCGTGAATTGCCATATCAACCGCCATGTTCATGGGTTTTATGGCCCACCCTCAAGCACCCCCTGAATCCCTGATGGCCCAGAATAGGCCAATAACAATATTTGAGATTGGCTTCAGCACGGTCCAAAACACATCGGGCCATGATCCATCTCAAGTTGCCAATATGAAGCCCGAGCGTCCCCAGTCTTCCTTTCGATGCTTCTGTCTTGTTCCTGTTCTTGTTCCTCCTGAATGCTGCAGCTTCGTGGACCTCACGGCCCTCGAGTCCCAACCTTCCCGGCGAATTCACCCAGCTTACAGCTTATATGTTGCGGGGTGCCAGAGAGGATCTCCGCACAACCATCTGTGTGCGACAACTCTTCGTTTTTCCACTTCTACTGTGGGGGACTTGACGGGAGCCACTCCTTTTGCTATACCCTTCCCTTGACCTCCAACAATGTCTCGGTGACGACGGGAGTAGACGAAGCAACGACCAACGGCCACTCTGTCTTGTGCCCTGCGCTGACGGTGCGATACGTGGGACAACAGCTGTTCTGACCATTGTACAAGCTATTGAAGGAAGGGACAACAATTATTGGAAGCCTCTGGTGGAGGTGAGGACTGCCTGATACGATGGGTAATCGATCCAAGTTCTCATTCCCTTTACCAGGACGCCACAAGCCTAGCAAAGAAGTAAAGCCCAGACGACCAGCAGAATCGCCTTCGGCGGGCCTCTCCAAGGCCCAGAGAATCTTAGGGACGGAGGGCGACCTCAACATCGATTCTCCAAGCTGGGATGATCTCTCAACAAGGAGTAGCGATGGCCAGTCATGGAGGGTTCCCACGCGGAAATCGAGTGGGATGAGCATATCTATTTCCGAGTCGACCCAGTCAACATACGAGAGTGAGGTTGGCCATAATTCGGACAAGTGGGAGCAGGAGTCTGGCGTCTTCCCGAAGGCTCGAGGCAATAAGGCATCCTCAACGCTCCTGCATCAGCACTACAACGACGATGGAGCTACAGACTCTTCGGGTGGGCGACTACGACATGAAGACTCCTCGTCTACACTAAGATCATATTACGACCGACAAAAGAGCCCGCTAGCTATCTCCCAGCAGACATCAGAATCCTCCGCACGTGATTTAGCTCTACGTAAAGGCCACCCACCTGTAACCAACTTTCAGAGGTCTCCGCTGTTGCAAGTTGATAGTGTTGATCCATTTGATCAACAATTCGCCGACGGAAATGGACTGTCCCAGGATAAGTCGCGGAAAAAACCTGCCAAGTTAGACCTGTCGATGCTGTTCGCGAAGGCAAGGAGTGGATTGGCAAGCCCATCTTCTCTTCTAACCACGGAATATGGGAATCCTCCACGGCGGAAGTTAACAAAGGCTCCTTCCAAAGAGTCTCTGCACACACAAAGGCCAAGCATTCGATCCAACCACATTGGCCTGATGAAGCAACCTAATACTGATCCTGAAGAAATGGAAGGCTACAGGCGCTCCGATTCGGACCAAAAGCATCGTGAAACCAAGGGTACTTTGTATCAATTATATGATCATTATGAACAAATGCCTACTCGATCACCTCGTATGAGCCAAATTCCGGAGACAAGAGTAGCAGATCCCGAAGTACGATCTCGGCAATATAGGCAATATCCTGATCCTATGCCGACTCCTCCCAAGAGCAGCACCTCACGCTCAACTCAAGACTCGCATTCCACCACTGCCAGAGAGTCCTTTTCGTGGAAGAGTGTTCGAGCAAGCATGTCTTCATCTCAGCAATGGGAGGGCCAGGGTTCCAGTGCAGCCAGTATATCCAGTCGCAACTCAAAAGCGTCAAAGCATACCAGTGCTAGCCAGTTTTCACATAATGACCTCCGTCAGAATAGCGTGCTGTCTTTGTCCTCAGATTCCGAATCTGAACCAGATGCAAATGAGGCAGCACCGCAACAACTCAGTATGCCTCAAAAGAATCCAGTGAGAGGTCCCGATGCCGAGAAAGCTTCTGACCGCCACCGTGTCCAACAATCTTCAGATTCTGTTGAAACAATCGTCTTTCCTCAACCGCCAAGACCAGAATCCCAGACGAAAGTGCATAATTCTAGAAAGCCTTCTCAAACATTATCCCCATTTCTTGCAATCCCTGAAGTGGTGCCTATAAATCCAAGAATGTCCGGACCGTGGTTATCAAAGGACGTAGCACCCAGAAGCGCAATGAGTAAGGGTACAAAACCTTCAAAGAGAACTTCGGCTATTATGTCTGCATCTTCCCAACAACCGACACCTCCACTCTCTCCGAATTCCATGGCCGGGGATCAACAGTCGCAACCTTCGCGTAGTAGTCGCTTCATGGCCGTGACGAAACAGGAGGAAGCTCTGCTAGAAGCTCTTCGGCAAAAACGGGCCAACATGAGAGACAAGATCATCAATGAACATGAGAGGATGAAGACCCCGCCAGAAACCAGCAAGAGCGAACGATCCCGTGGTAGGTCCTCAGAGACTTCGTCAGTTGGTACTGTGCGTGGGAACTCGAATTCCAACAAGAAGGAAGAGATTCTTCTTTACCTCGACACGCCCATCGCCAATATGAAACCCATATATTCCGCCGAGCCATCTCCTGACCTTAGCGACTTTTTAAGCTTCGGGGCCTCGGATGAAGATTCAACCCCAAGAAAGAGCCATGTACAAAGTCCCAGAGGCCGCCCCAGACCAGATTCTTCCGTGTCACCCATCCTAGACCGCGGAGCCTCAAGTTTCAGCCCGATGACGCCGCCTACTGTCCGGCTCAGTGCTGTCGGATCTAATGCCGGGTTCCGCGAAACAAGAACCAAGAAGCGGCATGGTAGTTCGGGGGTCAGGTTCGCAGATGATATTGTTCCGCAAGAATATATGGAGGAAGATGATGACAGCAGTAGCCGTATCGGCACGGTTTGGGGTCTATCGGGGCACATTTAGGGCTTTTTTAATGATGTACGTATGAAGGGTTGGAGTTGGGCAATTGGTGGAGTTTCTTGGGAAGGGAAAGGATTGGTCATGATGGATATGTGGATTTACACGCGTGTGCAGATGTATAGCACTTTTTTTCTTGTTTGATTTGGTCTGGTCTTCTTGGACATACCATTATACCCATTTCCTTTCTCGGCCGGCATCTGTTATAGAGGATTCTCATCTTATGTAAATGACGGGAACGGCGAATATAGCATTAGCATCATGGTGGATGGGTGGTTCTATCTAGCTAGCAGAAAATACTAATAGTTTTCGTGTGCTCATACCTTTTTCGATAGCTGAAAGTCTGGTGTTTGTACAACATTGAAAGTTAAGAGCTACACATACTTGACTTGAGTTCCTTCAGCCTACCTAAATGTTGGGGCTCATTCTCAACGACTAACTTCATTCATGCTTTAGACTCTAGAACTTGTTTACTTGATTGACTAAGAGGAAGCCATTTGAAAATAGTTCGCCGTCACAATCATTGAGCTAGTTTGAGTGAGGAGCTTTAGGTTGAATAAGTGCGAGTTGATGGCCATGTGCTAAAAATTCTTAGTCACAACAAATTTATTTCCATAGAAAATAACCCCGATTCATTCAAAGTCTTCCAAGGACCTCAAATCATTGTTTCTAAAGCAGTATAATCATTCAAAGGTAAAGCGTGCTTGAGTACTCGCTTACAGTACGAGCACCAGCGAGTACGAAAGAAAAAGCTTACCTCGGCAAAATAAAAGAATCTGCTACGTTTGCATTGCACACCACACACATGACGCAGACGGAGCACCAAAAAAAAAGAGATTGGAAGCTCTCTGGAAAGAGAAGCCTCGGGAGTAGAGCCCGAGGTGGGGCTCGAACCCACGACCTTGAGGTGTTCTTGGATTCGAACTGTTGCCAATTCTGTTTAAGAGCCACACGCTCTACCGATTGAGCTACCCGGGCAGGTTCGGGTTTTATTTGTTAGAGCCATGTGCTTTACTGTGATTTATGTCTGTGCTTCCGCATAGGTTGACAAATTGGAGGGAATCTTTGGCTCAGAAGAGAAGTGTGGAATTTGTGCTAGTAACCTTTGAGAAGTTGTAAGGTTCATTATTGATTTTCTATTTCCTTTCTGCCATGGCCAAAACACATTGTTGTTCTAAGAATTATTAGGCAAGATGACTTTTCATGTCATTAGCTTACTCTGTGTATCAAGAAACATCATCTACAATGCTAATTTAGACTTCTTGCTCACGTACTGGCTAGCATTTCCCGTGCTGCTACCAAAGAAAACTCTAGATAGTAGCAACACTTCCATAAAATAAGAACGTGGTCCGGTGGTGTAGTTGGCTATCACAGTAGGTATATTCTTTTCATCCAGCAAGTACCACATTTCAGCATCTAACCACACGATGATAGTCTCGTTAATACTGTTAACACTTGTTCCGAGAACGGTATGGGTCGCCATCTCCCCCACACCAACCAGAAACTAATTCAAGATACAGAGCCCCAGCCTGATCATTATGTCCTGATATTTCTCTTGGTTTTACCGCTTTGCTTTGTCTGTTGTGAAATGTAGGTAAGCAGTGAATTTCGCCAGTGCATTTTCTTTCTCATTGGTTTACAAAGAGCGAGGTCCGAAAACTGTATTGTACTAACAACAACCATGTGACGCAAAAGGAGAATTACCTTCCAGGCTGTAGGTAACTTTCAAAGCAGCAAAACAGCAAAAAGGCAAAAACATACAACAGCAGGTATTCGCTGATGGTCACCCACTCAACTACTAATCTGCCGATCTGAGGTTTAAGTATGGCAGAGCGGACGGGATGCCCTGTTCTCCTCAGTCTATGGTCGTATGTGACTATTTTCCTACTATGTCCAGTTTTGGCAAAGATAGACTGATTGACAAAAAATGGGTTTTCTTGCTACACTTACTTCCAATAAAAGGCAGATATTTCTCTATAAAAGGTTTCAGGCCTGTCTTACTACTTGCTATTAACGTGGCTCTCTTGTTATCCTTACCATCCTTGCGCATCTCGAATCTTGTATTCCACTTAAGACTAATGCCGTGAGAATTTGCAGCAGTAGGTTTTCGGCTTCTATCGCTCACTGATACCGTAGACCTCAGCTCACCTTCGTATACGAGCCTTAGAGAAGTTCCCATAGCGAACGGGATGCCCTGTTTTCTTCGGCCTGTTTTCTTGTGAGATTGATGCTCAACTATCATCTGTTTTGAAGCAGATATTGGAAATATTCAATAGAGAATATTCTGTACACATAACAATGGCTAAGAATCTTATATGCTTAGGTCTGAAAGTTATTGCAGCTTCGCGTGTTCTTGCATGGTCGCTAACCCTCCTACTTGCCGTCATATCCTAGCGCTGTTAGATAGCTAGGTCATTCGCGCTTTTACACTCGAACCTACTGATTAGGCACAATCCTGTTTTAAGGTCCTGCTATTAGCTCTTCAAATGATACTTAGATTAAAAAAAGGTAGAGCATATTACTGGCCCCTTCTAAAACTTTGCTTACCTCCTTCTCATGCCTCTGCTATAAGTTATAACTTATAAGCCAAGGCCCATTTCTAAGTTATTAGCTTCGCTCAAGCAACTTCAAGACATAGTATCTACCTAGCCATAGACGACTTTATATTAACACTAAGATGGGTGGAGCCTTTGGGGTTTTGTTAGGGCTAGCGTTAAACCGGGTATAGGAGGACCTAAGGTAGCCTTGTCTTACCTAACAAGTAAAATACTTCTCTTTGATCCAATGAGCCCTTTGCACACAACCTCAACGCATTGTCTCAGAGAGGATGGGTTATAAAGATTGTATTTGACAGAGATTGCTTGCAAAGAAGATGTGCTTGATGGGGTTTGTGGGATATCAAGGGATGGGTGGCCTCAACGAGACTATTGCGATCAATGAAAGGCAAAGTGCCGCGATTGGCCACTAACCCACCCTTCCTTCTAGAACCAGGGAACTCATGCAGCGTATGCAGATCAACATCCATTAACACGTCTTGGCCGACTTTGCTTCAGTTGAGCAGGTCAAATCTAGCCACTTGGACAGATCATAAAGTTTCGCCTTGGAAGTCTTCTGATTGCTTGTTGATGTGTGAAGCAAGCCTTGCCGGATGGCGGTGAAGTTGTCTGTCTCATGACCGCGGGCATGGCTTAACTTCGCTGTCAACAGCTCGCAAAACAGAAGCATCTGATCTCTCAATTATGCTTCAGCTTTCAAGACTTCGAAGGCGCTTTCCAAGTTTCCAGGCTTTCCTTCTCTGGATCATTGGTCCACGTTCAGGCTGCAGAGAGCGGAGGATGCTCAACATCGGCTGTGGCCCGGCCACTGAGACGCGAAACATGACTTGAAATGCCGATCACAAGCCCTGTTTCGACCTTGATTTGAGATCGAAACGTCTGTTTTTGACAGGGCCGCAAGCGAAAGAAAAGAAAAGACTCTGGCGTGGAATTACTCGTACACCAGAGGCGCAGAGCTCATTAGTGACATGATGGGTTGGAGAAATTGGCGCCGAGATGCTCGAATTACTGTCGTGGACGAAGAAAGTACTCACTGCCCTGTACAGCCTTGCGAGATGCAACCCTAAAGCTGCTATATAGAGGGCACAACTCCCTGCCCACCCAGCATTGTCGAGACGAACCCCTATTTATTTCCCTATGCATGTCCATGATCCCCAGGATCCACAGCCCTAAGCGTGTCGGCGGCAGCTATTGGTTTGCAGGCCTTCCCCTTGACATCGGTGTGCTAGACGATTTAAGACACGCGAGAAAACTTACCCCAAGGTGTAAGTGTAGGTAGCCAGCAGGTCCAGGTCCAGATTCACCAGATCACGACGACGACGACGACGACGACAACGACCGACGACCCCTTCCTCTTCTCTCTTCCAACTTTCCTGCCCCGCCTAGCCTGCACGAAACACAGGCCTTCGATTGCAAGCGCATTGCTATTCTTGCTCAGAGCTACCACTCACTTGCCACAGACGCATCAAGTTCGTCATCGAGCTACATTGACCGCGATGGTTACGAGGGAAGCATCAAGCGCGTCCCTTTTGGGTGTGCCAATGAAGCATGTGTCACTCATTACTGTAATGCGTCCGTCCCAAAGGCTGCAGGCGTCTGCTAACCTCTGCGCAGCTCACATTTCAAAATTCGGCCCTGATTCTCGTAAGCTCGCGCGGCAAAGAACGAACAAGACATCACCATTGACAGCGATACAGATCATGCACTATAGTCGAATAATGCCCTTGGTCGGAGGCCGCAGATACTTCACCTCGACGGCAGTCTTGCTCAATGAAGTTATCAAATTGGCTGTTAGCATGTCGATCGCCCTGTATGATATTTCACGGACACTGCCCCCTTCGAGTCCCTTGACCGTTCTTTTCGAGCAATTATACATGAGCGTATTCTCGGGGGATGGTTGGAAGTTAGCTATACCTGCGACTCTGTATACTCTTCAAAATTCTCTTCAATACATCGCGGTCAGCAATTTAGACGCGGTTCATTTCCAGATTCTATATCAGCTTAAGGTATAAGGATTTTCAGCTAGTTTTGACGAGCATCTGGCTTACAAATTCAATCGCAGATTCTTACGACAGCTGTATTCTCCGTTTTGATGCTAGGAAGAGCACTTTCCGCAAAAAGGTGGACTGCCCTTGTATTGTTAACCTTTGGAGTGGCCATTGTTCAGTTGCCAGCAAGCGATCCTGCCACTTATTCTTCTCTTAAGGACTCGCAGTCAAGATTCTACTTCCCTCGATCATTCCATGAACTAGGACAGTTGAGCAACGGTGCAGCAGAGGTCGCAGTAGAATTAACAAAAAGGGGTGTTGAGAACTTCACCGAGGGCCTTCAGAAGAGAAGTGCAACATATGAGGTTCGTTGTAACGCGCTTTGTTATTTTGTTGCGGAATTGACTTTAATAGGGAATCGAAGCGGATTTGGGCCTTACCAAACCAGTTATGAATTACTCCATTGGTCTGAGTGCTGTCTTGGTTGCTGCATGCATATCTGGGTTGACGGGTGTTTATTTCGAGAAAGTCTTGAAGGAATCTACAACACATGTTACGGTCTGGACAAGAAACATACAGCTTTCGTTCTATTCTCTATTTCCGGCTTTGATCTTTGGTGTCATCATCAAGGACGGGGAAGAGATTGCAAAGAACGGCTTCTTTGATGGTTACAACGCAGTCGTGTGGACCGCAGTCATTTTCCAGGCCTTGGGTGGTGTTCTTGTTGCACTATGCATAAACTACGCCGATAATATCGCCAAGAATTTTGCTACAAGTATCAGCATTATACTCAGCTTCCTCTTCAGCGTTTGGTTTTTTGACTTCCAAGTCACCTTCAACGTAAGTATTTTGACTCTTCGCTGGCCGCAGAGAATTTTGCAGTGCTAACCGCTACTTAGTTTATCATAGGTACCGCGATAGTCATGTTTGCTACATATCTCTACAGTGGAGCAGAGCGGAAACGCAATAGACCTCCTCCTATAAACATTGTCTCTTACGAAAAGACGACTATCGACAATGGTTATACGCCCAGATTCGAGGAAGACAGATCAAGGATGATGCTAGATCCGAATCTAGATGCTTTGAAAAGCGCAGGCCTATCAACATCGAGACCAGCTTCGCCAATGAGACACCACTCCAGGGTGGGATCGAGCAGGAAGGGCATCAAACGAGACGATTGAGAGCCTTTTGGATTAGTGGGAAAGTTGTAGAAATCTACACAGGTGTAAGCCAAGACAGGCGGTGTAAAAATTACGGATGGAAATACCAGGCAGATACGGACTTGATAATATCGGTCTGTAGGCGTTGATGGGTCTCATGTTCGTCGACGGAATGCCGTCGATTTGGGAGCATTTGCTGTAGGCGTTCTAAAGGAGGCATGGTGTCCAGATACCACACTACATGACCGATAGATGAACGAAGCATAAAGTTTTGCGAAGTTTGTTCTTCTCAAGGTTGTATAAATTCGGAGGTATCATGTTTCAAGGATTTCAAAAGATCAATTAGTGGTTGTAGGCTGGAATAGACAGTATGCACTCAAGGTAGAGCATGTCTTCCTCGCAGTCGATGTCAGCACAAAACATTTGCTGCATAATCTGATCAAGTTCCAGTTGCATCGTCTCTGGTATTCAAAGTGCTATAGGTTTTCATTTTAAATATGAGAGAGCACGATCACGTGAATATTTTCTTCGCTTCCTAAAAGGAGGACCTCCTATCTAGCGTCATCCTTGGCCATCGATCCTTGGGTCAACAAACTTCCGCTGGGTTCTCCATATACTCATCTTTATAATGCACAACCCGTTGCACTATTAATCAGTCAGCTGCAGAGCGTTTCTTCTCCATACCATCTTGACAAACAGCCACGAGCTTTCCGACCATTACTACTCCCAAGCCTCGCAGAACCCTGAGATGGATCGAGGAAATGACTTCGGCATCCAGCGCTTCGGTCATGGCCCCAAACAAGGCAGCTCAGAGGACTCAAGCCATGCTTTCATGAACAATCATCGAGGCATTGGTTTTAGCTACGCCCCAGCTCCAGCCCCACCAACCATACGAAGACAACCGGTGCAAGAACCTCTGTCGTATAGTGATCTTGGTCAGTGGTATTCGGCCAGACATTTAGGGATCATTTTGTAGGCTGATACTGTTCCACCCGCACAGACAGGGATCAGTTCGACAAACATCGATTCCGAGGGCCAGTTCCAAGCTCCCTGGTGCAAGACGCTATGCCATACACCAATTTCGGTAGACGGCCACTTTCCATTAGAACTCCAGAGACTAATATATTACTTTCACAGGTCGAGATCAATCCGCTTATGAGCCCTTCCGTCCACCACCACCTACTTCCTCATTACACAGAATATCTCTCTCACCTCGGAATATATACAGTCAACCAGAGACCCGAACCATTACAAATGCCGACAATCACTTCAAGATCCAAGCAAACCTACATTATGGAAGACCTCTGAACCCTCAAAAAAGGTCTATCCTGAACCCAGTCCCTCACAGTCCAGTGACTCAAGTTGCCGACGAACTACCACTCTCGCCATTTGCACAAGAGGTCAGTCGCCAGCCGAGGTTTTTTGGTACCCTCAGTAAGTATCACAGTCCCACAAGAGAGATGTGTTTTGATCCTCACTTCTTCAGGTGGTTTTGCCCATAGTCCTGATGCCTTCGAAAACGGCAATCTCTCATCTCCCATGCCCCAGAGCTCAAGCCCATCCGCAAGGGTCAGTATTCGCCGAAATGCTAACCGTTCCCACCTTCCTGGTCAATGGACCCGAGAACAAGATGTTGGAGAGCATGTAAACCCCCCGGAGACTCCTCCAAAACAGATCATAGGCAATCATGTGGAGAGAAGAAATATGATAGACCTTCGACATGCGCCACCCATCGCTCACGGCATCCAGCTTATATCTCCACAGGACCTTTCCACGGATAGGATGCGAGCGATATTTCCATACGAACTTTTCAATGCTGTACAGTCCAAATGTTTTGCACCCATATACAAGACTGATGACAATATTGTCGTCTCAGCACCTACAGGAAGTGGCAAAACTGCGCTCCTAGAACTGGCTATCTGCAGACTCATTGACGCCCAAAAGGGTATTGCACAATACAAGGTAGTCTATATGGCACCGATTAAAGCCCTCTGCTCTGAACGCGTGCGAGATTGGGAGCGGAAATTTAGTCATTTGGGGTTATCTTGTGCCGAACTGACTGGAGATAGCGGTTCGGGTGAAATGAGCAAGATCAAGAATGCCTCAATCATCGTCACCACACCGGAGAAGTGGGACAGCATTACGAGAAAGTGGAAAGACCATGGCAAGCTGCTGGAATTAGTTAAGCTATTTCTCATCGACGAAGTACACATTCTGAATGATCCCCGAGGTGCGACATTAGAAGCTGTGGTCTCTCGGATGAAAACAATTGGTGCCAACATACGTTTTGTTGCACTTAGCGCAACTGTTCCCAATTCCCAGGACATCGCTATGTGGCTGGGAAAAGATCATACCAACAACCACGTCCCTGCACATCGTGAGACTTTTGGAGAAGACTTTCGACCAGTCAAACTTCAAAAACATGTACATGGTATCGCTGGTCCTCCCAACGACTTCGCATTCGACATTAAATTGGATGAGAAGCTTCCGAACCTGATAGCACAATACACACATCGGAAACCAATGATGGTATTCTGCTTCACAAGGAAATCATGCGAGAGGACAGCAGGTATCCTTGCGGAAACATGGACTCGACAGAGAACAAATGATCGTGCATGGCCAGCTCCTGCTAAGCACGTAAACATAGGACATAAAGAGCTTCAGAGTTTGGTATCATGCGGCGTTGCTTTCCATCACGCTGGTCTCGATGCAGAGGACCGTCGTCAGATTGAGTCGGCTTTCCTTAATGGAAATGTTAGTGTCATTTGTTGTACGTCGACGTTGGCTGTGGGTGTTAACCTTCCATGTCACCTTGTTGTTCTCAAAGGAACGTTGACATTTCGGGGTAGTGGTCCTGAAGAATATTCGGACCTTGAGGTTATGCAGATGCTGGGCAGAGCTGGCAGGCCCCAATTTGATGACAGCGCAGTCGCCATTATTATGACTCGAAAAGACCAGGTCCAACGATATCAGAAAATGCTCTCAGGACAAGATATTCTTGAGAGCAATCTGCATTTGAATCTTATCGAGCATCTCAATTCCGAAATTGGCCTTGGTACTGTCCGTGATGCGTACTCAGCAAAGCAATGGCTAGCCGGAACGTTCTTAAGCGTTCGTATGAGACAGAATCCAAACTACTACAAGATACCCGGTACAGGACCTAGATGTGATGCAGATGAATGGCTACAGGGGGTATGTGATAGGGATATCAAGCTTCTTCAGGCCCACAAGCTCATCACTGATGAGACTCGATTTAAGAGTACCGAGTACGGCGAAGCCATGGCACGATATATGGTTCAGTTTGAAACGATGAAGCTTCTACTCAGCATTCCTGCACATGCAAAGGTCGAGCAGATTGTAAGTTGTCTTTAGCTCCTTAGTAGTTACTTGTTGACAAGAAAAGCTCGATGTTCTTGGCCTGGCCTCTGAGTTCAAGGATCTGCGAATGAAACCAAATGAGAGACCGCATTTGCGGGAACTCAACAAGTCACCTCTTTTAAAATTTCCAGTGAAAGAGAACATCTCGAAAACGGCACACAAGATCTCTCTACTTATTCAGGTACAACTCAGCGGTATTGACCTCCCCACCACCGCGGAGTTCACGGCCAATCTCAAGCGACAATTTCAGCAAGATAAGAACGTCATTTTTGAACGTATTCAGCGTCTCGCTCGGTGCATTGTTGATTGCAAGGTGGTTAATTGCGATGCAATTTCTACCAGAAATACCCTTGATCTGTCTAGAGCTCTATCTGCAGAACTTTGGGAGGACTCGCCAATGCAGCTTAGGCAAATCCCCCAAGTTGGGCCAGTCGCAGCTCGGAAGCTTGCCAGCAACGGTGTTAATAGTATCGAAAAACTGGCAGCCATGGCCACTGCAGATATTGAGAGAATCATGGGCAAAAACCCACCATTTGGCAGGAAAATGCAGGACACATTGGCCAAATTTCCCAGACTGACCGTTGTGGGTGAGATCAAGGGTAGAGCACCTTCGAATACCGGACAGCCACTTAAAGTCAATGCCAAGGTCAAGTTCCAGACCATGAATGACAAAGTTCCTGTATGGAATAGCCAGACACCTTCAGTAACATTCACGGCTGAGACTTGTGATGGAACTCTTGTGCATTTTTGGCGGGGATCTATAGCAAAATTGCTCAACGGCCGGGATGAGGAATTCCAGGCAGAATTGTCAGGGCCGGAAGACGAGATTGTATGTCAGATCTCCTGTGACAACATCGTAGGAACTGTTCGTTCGGTTGTCCTAAACCACAGCATCGCAGCTTCAACATTTCCGCCACCAAAACCAAAAGCCAAGGTACAACCTCAGGGTAGCAAGTCACTCGATTTAGCGCATCTACAAGACGAATTTGGAGGTGAAGATTTCGAAGATGGCGAGATGCTGGCGGTTGTCAAGACCGTTGAAGGCGAAGATAATGGCGAAGGGTTTGAGGAGATACACGATTCCGAAGACGAACCAGATCATGACCTCTCGCGCTCAGTTAAGGCCAAGGCTGATAGAGTATCAGCACCTGTCCGTCTAGGAAATGGCAAATATCAATGTAACCATAAATGTCGTGGCGGAACTCTTAAGAATGGTAAGACGTGCAAGCATAAGTGTTGCCACGAGGGACTTGACAAGCCAAGGAAGACTTACAAGAAGGTAAGCCTATTGCAAGTCGTAACAGATTCAAGCCTCTCTCCTGACCCTTTCCGTAGTCTTCGACGAGTACAGGATATGAGCAACCACAGGGCAGTCGGGCCGCTAGTGGGGCCAAAACCAAAGCCAATGACGACGGCAAGAATACAAAGAAGGTCAAGGTTAGTACCGATCCACGTGTGAAATGAGGTTGTTCTTACACGATTCTAGGGTGGCATGCAGACTCGATTGAAGCTCAAGGCCTCCTACTACAATCCCGAAGATGAAGAAAATATTAAGCATATTGATCTCGCGAAAGAGCTTTCGCCAATCCCATATTCTGCGGTGGCCCCTCGAGATTACCGCAAGTTACATAGACTTCATGGCAGCGTACAGGAAGATAAACCTATCCGACTTGGAAATAAGAACCCCACGTTTGCATATGGAAGTCGTGATGATCCCCTTTCCTTCTTTGATGCTAAGGGCCAGGACAACAACAACAACGAAACGACGAGAGACTCACCAAAAAAGCTCCCTGATGATCTCGAGCTTCCCTCGCCCTCGAAACTTACTCGAAGAAGCAAATCAAGTGCCACTGAGGATTTTCCTTTCGATAACCCTTTTGACAGACCATCAGAACCAAAACCTAGCGCAGGAAATCAATCAAGCGGTCCGAATGAGGACTACGATGATGACTACGATGATGATCCTTTTGATATGGCTTCAACCCAATATGAATGGACTGCTCAAAATTCCTCATACCGCTCACATTCTCTAGGAGAACTTGAGATAGATATGCTTGACTTGGATGATACTTCGGCACTTAGGGGCCAGAAGCCTCGAACACCAGAAGTCCGAGGAAATCTCAAGAACAGTATGGTTGATTTCTCCTCGTACGATAACGGAATTGAGACTCGGTCACGGGAGGAAGTTTCAGAGCCTTTAGTGAACCAAACAGGGGCTCTCAAGCGTGCTGGAATTGATGTTGCCCCAGATTGGTCGAGAGAGAAGCGTCATCGCCCCCATCCTGACGAGCAGGTGGAAGAGGCGAATTCTGAGCCGTCACTTCCCGAATGGCTGGATGGAATCGACCCATTTCTTCTCGGCGAGCTGAAGGATATCGTTGACTTTGTTGAGTGATTGATAACAATGGTAGAATGTTGCTAATTCGGCAGGACGTTGGGGCTACATTGGCGCGTATTCTACTACATGCTTTCCATAAATTTGTATCACCGCCGTTTTACTCCAATTTCCTTAAATTTGGCTTAGAGCCATACCTATTTTCTTTACCTATATTATCTCACAACGTAGCAATGCAGTTATTATTACTTACCAAACCGAGGTTTAAAAGTTTAGGCCCACCAGGCCCCCTCTTATATGATGTGTAGCACGTTATCAATGACCTGTACCTGTCAGCTCCAAGTCCGTCTCCAATTCAGATGGTCCATATAGCTGGATACAGTGACGGGTACCCCATTTCTGAGTTGCCGCGACATCGTTTGAATATTGCAACCAAACTTGATGTTTGTTTCTAGCCAAGAGTTTGACATAAAATCCCAAGAAATGTTATCGTTTTAGACGGTTGCCTAGGGAGGATCCTTCGTGTTGCGAAGCTGGCTGTGATCCGGGCTGTGCAACAAGAGACCGATACTGCAATGATCATTGGACTGTGCCGCATCCAAACCTTCTCGTTCTCAACGACGACATGAAGTGAACGTTTTGAATGGCCTTGCTTTTTTTTAGTTAGCCAGTGCACGTTCACACTCTCCATATAAATTGTCATAAGGTCATGCTTTGTGTGGTGTATGTAGATGGCTACAAACTAGTGTACTGTATCCATCCTTCGCAAAAGACCCATCAAACAGGGCGAGATCAACATCCCTTCAAAGGTGACAATACAAAAGCGGAGCAAGCTCATGGGTGTTTAGTTTCTAATCATCGTTGCCTAGACTGCAAAGACGTTATAAACTACAGAAACCATTTCACTTATTCGTACCACCTGTCTTTCACCCTTTTATCTCTATTCTTTCCACGAGAACAAGGCTCGGGGTTCCATCATCATTCACACATCATGGCGTCTACAGCCCTATATTCGGCTCTCCCACGACTTTCGACAGATACAGTTGAGGAACGAGAGATGTACTCTGAGGACCCTCTCCTTCCATCTCATATCCATATCAATACAACTACCTTCCCGCGGACCTACTCCGTAACTCTCAACCTTGCCGTCACCATCCGAGTGCTGTCCATCATCTTTGGGTTGTCCGCATTCATCGTGCTCGTCGACAGAGGTCAGAGCTCATTCATTGCCTCGTAAGTTTTTTTTTTGGCAATGCCTCGTAACTCCCGAGCGAAACCCTCCTTGGGAATTGAGGTAGTTTCTCGTCAGGTCCGACTTGAATGTCCGAAATCATCTTGCCTCTGTCCATTTATCAAGTCGATTTGAGTCACTCAAGCCCAACGAGCAGCAGCAACTCCATCTTTCCTCCGTCTCCTTTCAGAACAAATGATACTGACTTCATAATCCGTTTAGCGATGTCTTCCTGATGATCATGATCATGCACAACCTGATCCAAACCTTCAGAATCTTGATCACCTCGAATTTCAAAATCAGCATCGAGTACCGGGGCCACCAACACGACCTAGCCAACGGTGCCGAGAAGAAGATACCAATGGCAGTGTACCTGGACATCTTGTGGGCACTTGCAACCTTTATTTCTTTGGCCATTGAGAGTGGCATTTACTTTCAAAATTGGTGGAGACATGGGAATGTCAGTGGTGGCACTGTTGTTGGATATATTGCCTGGTTAGTACAATGTCATTCCTTGCCATAAGAGTAAAGGAGCTTTGCTGACGCTATCGGGATAGTGTACTTCAGATTCTACTGGTTGTTCCCAGGCTTGAAAAGAACAGCGTGACTTTGACCGCGACAATGAAATCTCAGAAGCCTGTGCTGGGAAGTGTGACACCTGATGTTAAACACTCTGTTCCTATTGCTGGCGAAGGGCAGGAATCTGGAGTGGTTTCTGACGAGACCGTCACACGCCCCGGTGCTGATATGGTATGAGATGGTTGTCAGAAGTATTAATGTTTTACGACACCTGGTTGGGGTCCGTTCTCTTGATGATTTGAGGGAGCTTGGTGTTTAGATGGCAACTAGGCTAATTAGAGCGTGTGGAAACACCGACTTTTGCTTTGGAAGAGTTGTTTCAACTTGTGTGAATTGCTTCTTTTCAGGGGGAATGGGAATATGGAGATGGAAACTATGAATACTATACATTCTCGAGTTACTGAACTGGGTTGAGTCATTCAAATCCACCCTTCCTAGATGTGTCGAGACCACCAACTGGGTAATACTTTGTAAATTGTGAGCCTACTCATCACCACCTGCTGAACAATGAGAAAGAGAGTCCAAATAAATGGTCGGCCAATGAGAGCATTGAACTTTGGCTTCTATTTGAAGCTAGAGACTTGGCCGAGATGCTAAATATCCCCATTTTACACATTGAGAAGGAAACACCCATGAACAACAGATTTAGGAAATTGTTAACGTTTTACTACAGCTGATTGTAACAAAAAGAAGCCACTCATTACAGCAGGGCACCTATATACAGTCTACGCCTATGTCTATTGGCCTGGCGCGATGAGCTTTCCTTGCTGTATTGCATCATGATCCCAACCACCAGCTAAAGCCGATCCGCCATTCTTCTGCGCATAATCCCGCATCCTTGCCTCCAACTCCGGACGGAAATGTCTGATAAGACCCTGAATGGGCCAGGCGAAAGCCTCACCGAGAGCTGTTTTCCATTAATATTGCTGACGAGGAAAGAAGGGGGGAAGGACTTACCGCAAATTGTGTGACCCTCTACTTGCTTTGTAAGCTCTTGCAACATGTCAATCTCACGCTCTCTACCCTGTCCCTTCTCGAATCTCTTCATGATCTGCTCAGTCCACTTGCTACCTTCTCTGCAGGGTGTGCATTGACCGCAAGACTCGTGTCTGTAGAAGTGGCTTAATCGTGAGATGGCACGCACGACATCTGTGCTTTTATCCATTACGATGACAGCCGCCGTGCCAAGACCAGACTGGCTGTCCTTCAGAGCATCGAAATCCATGAGCTGCTCGTCACAAACATTTTTTGGTAGGATGGGCGTTGAAGATCCTCCAGGAATGACCGCCTTTAAGTTATCCCAACCACCACGGACACCACCACAGTGCTTGTCAATCAGCTCCCGGAGAGGGATACTCATCTCCTCCTCAACAGTACATGGGTTGTTGACATGGCCGGAGATACAGAAAAGCTTGGTTCCTGCGTTACGTTCTCGTCCGAATGAGGCAAACCAGTTTCCTCCTCTTCGGCAAATCGTTGGAGCGACTGCAATAGTTTCGACATTGGCGACGGTCGAGGGGCATCCAAAGAGACCAACAGCAGCAGGAAATGGGGGCTTTAGACGAGGCTTGCCGGGCTTGCCCTCCAGAGACTCAATAAGAGAGGTCTCTTCTCCACAAACGTAGGCACCCATACCACGGTGAATATAAACGTCAAAATCGTAGCCACTTCCACAAGCGTTCTTCCCAATCAATCCATCCTTGTATGCCTCTTGAATTGCGCGTTGAAGTACAGTGGCCTCATGATAGAATTCTCCTCTGATGTAGATGTATGCAGCAGTGCAGTTCATTGCTCGGCCAGCAACTAAGCACCCTTCAATAAGCTTGTGGGGGTCCTTTCGCATGATCTCTCGGTCCTTGCAGGTTCCGGGCTCGCCCTCATCAGCGTTTACGACAAGATATCTTGGTTTGGTGTCCTTGTCCCAATCCTTGAAATTCATGAATGACTACAAAATGTCAATACTCTGCTCGGGTGTTGATGGTAGGGGTCAGACATACCCATTTCATGCCGGACGGAAATCCAGCACCACCACGTCCTCGAAGACCTGAAGCCTTGATCTCAGAGATGATCTAAGCCAGTGTTAATTTCCGGGTCCTGTTCCTTCCTGCACAGCTCCGAACTTACCCAGTCATGGCCCTTCAGCAAGATCTCCTTCGTCTTATACCAATCTCCGTACTTCTTCGCGCTCTTCAAATCGGCACCATGGTGGCCGTAGAGATTCTGAAAGATCCGATCCTGGTCCTTCAAGCCACCATACTGCGTCCGTTTAGGGGGAGGAGGAGTATCTTGAACTGTGGCGAGTCCTCGACTTTGTTGGGTGATAGGTAGTCTCGAGGCGGCGCAAGCTGTGGATGGGATGACACGGGTCGATAGGGAAGATATGGCCTTAGGGGAAGGCGCGTGTCGCGAGAGCATTGTGGATAGATGGTTGTGCTCAATTGAGCTGGCGACGTGAAGTTATTGTTATGAGGGGAGACTTCCTGGGCTTCAATGGCTCCAAACCGTCTTTCAGATTATATGCAGGTCACCGTAGCCTGACCTTCTATACAGTAGCCGACAAGGAACTAGAATGCAGCCGAGTAGCGTATCAGAACAGCTCAATTCGTAAAGAAAGACATCTTTTACAAGAAATTGTTTGAATCCCAAGAATTCCTCTTGGAGGAGCTGTATTGAATACAGAGACGAACTGCAGGTGGATGTAGACGGTAACATCAGATAAGAAGTTTGGCCGACTTTTCATATCTACATACACTTCCTGGCCTACTTTGAAAACTAATATTTGCTACACCACCAACCAGCACTTCCAGTCCTGCGCTCCGTCGCTGCCTTCATTGACAGCCGCAGGTCAAACACGCGCATCAATCCGCACCTAACGAGATACATAAAACTACTGCAATGTCTTCCTCCAAACGCGCATCTACAATGCCCTTGGCACCAAAACCTCCCACCTCTCTCTCCTCCACCATTGTCATAGCAGATAACGCTTCCTTAACCGGCACGCACCTCATAAGCATCAATTCATCTACAGTCGTACACCCAAGAACGCGTCTGACATCGGCTTTCGCCCCTATAACGGTTGGAAGTAGTTGCATCTTCAGTGAGAGGAGTACAATTGGGTTGCAGAGTACACCAGCAGAGGACGAAAGAGAGGGCGTGGTGATAGCAAATGGGGTTGTGGTAGAGGTTGGTGCTGTTGTGGAGGCAAAGAGAGTGGGTGAAGGCTGTCTTATTGAGGTCAATGCTAGGATAGGAAAAGGCGTTGTGCTGGGAAAGGTAAGATTGGCTAATTGATAAATGACATTGTTACTAATTTGGTCTGAATAGCATTGCAAGATTGGTCCGTTATGTACAGTTGCAGATGGTGAAGTGCTTCCAGATTTTACAGTGGTTTATGGGAATGGAATGCGCCGAATAGACAAGAGTGGAGCCGAAGAGTTGAGGCTCAAGATGGTCGGGAAGCAAGTAGAGGTGCTCAGAAAACTAATACCCAGCAATCTGGCTAAATTTCAATGATTAGCCAGTCACTTTAGTGTTCCTGTTTCATAGCTTTTCGTTTCTCTGAGCACCTGTTGAGCTCATAGCAAAAGCTTCCCCCCATTGTGGTACATGTGATGCTCTAAAACTCCGACATACTCCATCCTCAGTGTGACATAAGAAATTGCCAGTCCGCGGCTATGCAATAGCAAATGTATGATACAATAAAATCCTCCATCCCAACTAATTTTGTCCACCACCCCGAGCCCGTTTCCCACCATTGCCTTGCTGAAGTCCACCAATGGAACCTTCTTCCCGTTGCCGCTTCATTCCTGCTGGTCCTGGTGGATTGAAGTTCTGGGCGCCGGGGTTCATCCCCCCCCTGCCAGGGCTCGAGACACCTCCTCTACCTCGAACCTGACCAGCACCTCCTCTGTTAAGCTGATAAATTCCACTGTTGCCACGTCCACGGTTCCCAGCTGCACCGCCACGTTGAGGAAGTCCAGATGGACGAGGATTATTTCCAGGCTGAACGGGAACCTAAGAGATCGTTAGCATATTCAAAAAGAGGAAGTGGTCGCGGGACTTACAGCAGGGATATTGCTCACTGGCTGCGAAGTACCGTTGGCGGGTGGGGGAATCTTGCTTTGTTGCGTAGATGGTGGCTGTGGGATCGCACTGCGTGCAGCCTCAACTTTGGGCTCTACTTTCGGAACAGCTGTTGATGCCCCATTTGGCTGGGCGGCTGGCTCTAGAGTGTCAAAATTAACAACTATTATCTTGAATGAATATCAAGGTGAGAACTTACCAGTAGCTGCTGCAGGAAGTGTCGGCGCAGGAGCAGGGGCAGGAGCCTGTGGGGGCTTAGCAAATTTTGCAACCTCCCAAACCTCAGCAACAGGTTTCTCCGGCGTTTCTCGTGCTGCTGTCTCAACCACCTCAATCTTCGCTAAGGCATTTCTACTCTTGTTCTGCTCCATGTTGATTTTCAGGGCGGACTTCTTGCCTTCCATCAGTACAGCTTGGGCCTTGGCGCCGTCAGCTTTCTGCTGCGCTTCGGTCAGAATTCGATTTTGTTCTTCTTTGGCCTTCTGGCTTTCCGCCTCAGCTTTCTGCTGTGCTTCGGCTACAATCCGATCTTGTTCTTGTTTAATCTTTAGGGTTTCTGCTTCGACCTTCTTCTTGATATTCGCAGCAAGAATTCCTTTGACAACCGGATTTGTGGACAAAAACTCGCGTACTTGTTGATCTGTCATGGTGTTTCCATCGAATGAAACAGTGGCAGAATCTTTCTGAGTCGGCGTTAACGGGGTAGCTGCCAAAGCGGTGTCAACATCCTTGATGTCAGACACCGCCGCTGGCGCTGCAGGAGCTGCAACAATGTGTTCCGCAAGCCAGATCTGTTTTTCTTGCTCAAGCTTCAGGGCAAATTCAGCCTCAAGCTGAGCCTTCGCTGCTTGTCGTGACTCGACGAGTTTGGTGTTCAGTATTGTCTTCATCTTGTCAGATCGTTGTTTGATAACAGTCTCGATGTTTCCTTCTAGCTGCGCAGCTTTGTCTTCCTGCTCCTTGGCTCTAGCTTCAGCGGTAGCAATACGCTCCTCCAGCAACTTCTTCTCGGCATCAGAAATTCCCTGCTTAGGAGTTTCATCAATCTGGCCATCTTCGACTCCGTTCTCTACAGTGATCTCGGGCGCTCGAGCTGTTTGTCTTGACTGTGCTTCAGCCGCACCAGCGACCGCAGCATCTCGTTCGGAATTGGCCTGCTCTAATTGTTGTCGCAAGTTTGTAAGTTGTTCTTCTAAGGCTTGTTTCTCCCATGTGACCTTTTCTAGCTGCTGACGAAGCTCAGTGAGCTGTTGATCAAGCTCGTTATTTTGAGGAGCGGTACTTGGTGCTGTAGCTGCCCGAGCAGCATTTGAGATAGCTTGGTCTCGCTCAGTCTTCACAGAACTAAGCTCCTGTTGGATGACCGTTAGCTGCTGTTCTGCAGCTTCCTTTTCTTGAACTGCGGTCTCAAGTTGCTGCTGAAGGCCTGTAAGCTGATCCTGAAGTGTGTCCTTCTCCTTAACAGCAGCATCCCTCTCGGCGACTCGGTCGTTCTTATCTTTTGTAAGATTCCGCGATCTGTCCTTAAATTGCTCTATCAGCTTCTGTCGTCTCTCCTCCCATCCGACCTTTTCACTCTCTAGTGCTTGGAGCTTCTCTTGCATGGGCTGCTGTGCTTCCAATAACGCATCCTTCTCGGCCCTCAAAGATTCAAGAGTTTCCTTGAGTTGTTCCATCTCTGCAGGGTCGATGCGATCGTATTTGGAAAGGATGTCCTGAGTTCGCTTCTGCCACCTATCCCGATCCTCCTGCAAAAGACGCATCTCTCCCTCAGAAGTCTCCTTGCCATGTTCTAGCTCTCGGATTCTATTCTCCAGGGGTTGGATCTGCCCCACAAGCTCCTCAACACGCTTGGTCTTTTCTGTTAGGTGAGTTTGGGCTTGGCGAGCTTCATTGCGCAGGGTGATACTACTCTCACGGAAGAGATTTAGTTCGGTTAGCTTCTCCATGAGATCTTTATGTGCCACGGAGCTTCGGCTACCATCAGCATTGGCTCGTCGTTCTTGGTCAAGCTTTAGTCTGCTCTCATCCAGTTGTGATTGAGCATAGTCAAGTTGCTGTTGTAGACGCTTCGCCTCCTGGACTTTGAGCTCATATTGAACTTCAACGATTTCTTTTTCGCGCCTCAAGAACGTGTTGAGTTCTCGAAGTCCCTCAGCAGCACGGTCGGTAGATTCTGTAGCTGGAGACCCCGCCTCCGCACTCTCAGCGAACGTTGAACGGCTCTGTTGCAGGGCTGAAATCTGAGATCCAACGCTGTCCAGCTGCTGGTGAAGAAGCTTGTTTTGCGCATTGACATCGTCTCGTCTCGCTCTCAATTCACTCAGTTCCTGTTCGAATTGTTCTCGTCGCTCCTCCCAAGAAGTCTCACTCTGGCTCAAAGTTACCCTGGCAGACTCGGCTTCAGCTCTTAGAGTCGCGGCCTCGGTCTTTAATTGGCTGTATTCGGCTCGCAAGTTCTGTACTATCTTAGCAGCTTCGGCATGTTTAACTAATTCGTTCTCGTAGTCTTGCTGGGCCTTAGTAGCTATGGCTGCTTGAGCACGAAGATCTTGTTGATGGAATTGGGCAGCGGTTGCGTGTCTTTCATCCTCATCTTTAAGTCTTGAGATCTCTGCTTCGAGCGCGACTTTCTCCTGCTCCGCCTGTCTAGCCACGTCTGCCTGCTGGTTCCGAAGGGTGGTCAGTTCGTTGTTCGTCGTGGCCAACTCTGTAGAGATATCATCGACCCGTTGCTGAAGTTCTCGAATCTTGGAGTCCTTCTCTTCAATGACTCGGTCCATTTCCTCCCGGTACTGGTCTTGTGTTGCATTTAGACTCTGCAGTTCTTCCTCGGAAGCCTGGCTAATTGATCGATATTGTTCCATCTGACTCTTTGTGTTTTCGAGGTCAGACTTGGTCAACTCTAGATCTCTCTTGAGCTCGGAAACTTCAATCGAAAGTTCTTGCTCTTTAGTGAGACTATCCTCTTGCATCCTGTCCGCTGCATTCTCCCGATTGGTGTTGCCGTTGGTGCCTGGTCGTGGAGTTGGTCTTGGTTGGAGAACCTCAACACGTTCCTCTGCACTCTTTAGTTCAATTGTAAGCTCATCTACACGTGCTTGAAGATGGTCTCGGGTGGTCTTGGCAGCAACCAATTCCTCTCGTACACTGCCGAGACTGTTGACAAGATCATCAACCCGCTTCTGAGTCTGCTGGGAGTCATATTCCTTCCGTAATTGGGCCTTTTTGTTGTCTTCGACCTCATCACTGAGTTTGCGCTTAGTAGTGCTTAGTTCTGCCTCGAGAGATTCCACTTGTGTTTGTAAACGACGTCTGATCTCGGATTCGGACAGCTCACGCTCGTTCTGGAGAACCTGTTGGTTTGCAATCAATCCATTTAGCCTGCTTCGCTCATTCATCAAGCTCTCATTGTCCTGACTGAGACGATCCTGAATATCCTTCCAAAGTTTCTTCTCAGCTTTCAGATTTGCGTTCTCATTTCGCATACTCTCAACTAAGCCCTTCGCTTCAATAAGGTCTTCTGCTACTTGTTGAGTCCGGAGATCCTGCTTTGCTGCAGCTTCAGAAAGGACTTGTGAGCGCTTTTGAAGTTCCGTGTTCTCATTCTGTAACATGGTGTAGTTTGAGTGTAGCATTTCATAACGTTCGTTCGCAAAGGTGAGTTGACTGCTGATCTTAGAGATTTCTGCCTGGAGTGAGCCTTTCTCCATGGAAAGCTTCTCGGTTTGCTCCTTCATGGTACGACGATCGGTAGATTGTTCTTCCCTATACTGATCGAAGTGTCCTTGCAGTTCACGTAGTAACGTAACATAGTTGGTGTTGTCTCGGGATTGTGAGTTCTGCTCGGTGGTATGCATGACTCCATTTTGACTTCCGTCGACAGACTGCGCAAAGAGTGATGCGAGCTCTGAGCCAGGTGGTATTGGTCCCCGATGTTGAAGCATGCGTCGGAACATGTCTCTCTCCTTGATATAGCTCTCAGAACGAACCACCATGGACTGAAGCTCATCTTTGTAACCCTCGATCCTAGACAGAAGTGTTTGTACTTCTTCGTGATCCTTTGCAGCTTGATGCTTAGCCGATATCGCTTCCTCGCTCTCCATTTGTGCACCTAACTGTCTCGTAATCTTGAGCAGTTCTTGATTCTTTTCTTGGAGTTCGGCAATGTTGCGGAAGACGGTTAGACGTTGGCTGATGAACTTATCCGTATCGGTCATTCCTTCGAAAGCTTCCTCGGAAACTTCTCCGCGGGCAAGTCGTTCAAGTTGAGAACGTTCACTAGCGCTCAATGCATCAAGACCCCGCTCGCGAGCGTCCAAGTCACACAAGAGCATCTTGATTTGTGCGCTAAGATCGCGGAGCTGTTGGCGCAGGATGTTGGCCTCTGCTTGCGCGGTAGAAGCTTGGCTCTCGGCTTTCCTGGCATCCTTCTTTGCACGATCTCTTTCTTTCCCGGTCTGGTCGACGAACTTTGACATCTCAACCACTTCTTGCTGTAGGCGCTGGAGTTCTGCTTGTAACTCTTCATGTTCGGGTACCTTTGCCTCTAGACCTTGCATCATCTCCTCTATTTCAGCTTCTAGCTTAGCACTATGTCGCTTCTCGGTTGCTAGCTGACCCTTAACCTTATAAAGTTCCTCGATTGCCTGGGTTGCTGTAATAGTTGACTTGCTGCGAACAGATCCTGGAGTACCAAAGGGCGATCCTGGTCTCCCAAGCATCGAGCCATTTGGGCCTTGGCGAGGCGTTCCTGGGACAGAGCCCGTAAAAGGTGCTCCTGTCGTGAGAGCTTCAAGACGGTCAATCTCCGCTTCAAGCTCAGTAATCCTCTGCTCTGCATGTTCCCTGTCTCGGCGTTCTGCTTCCACCTCTTGTCTACACCTGCCAACCTCTTCTGCTGCATCGTCCTTCACCTTCTCCAATCCAGCTTCGACCTCTTGCAGTCTGTTGCGATGGGTTTCTGTTTGCTGGGTTTGAAGCTCCGCAAGTCGACGAGCACTTTCTAACTCTTGTCGGAAACCCTCTTCTGTCTTCGCGGCTGATCCCTGGAGTTGTTGTACCTTCAGTAGCGAATCCTCTGCTTTCTTCTGCACCTCATCGAGTCTGCTGCGCAGCGCCTGTTCTGTGCGTCGCAACGCCTCCAAATTGGAATTCGCATCCTCATTCAACCGTTGAAGCTCGGCGATTCTGGCACCTTTCTCTTTGCGGTACTTCAAAGCTTCGGCACTCTTAGTCTTAAGCTCGTTCTCAAACCATTCGTTATTTCGTTTCGCCAATTCTACCTCCTGCTTAAGAGACTGTTCTCTGAACTTGGCGCTTGACGCTGCAGAGTTTGCATTCTGGACGGCCTGCTGAAGGGTAGTTATTTGCTGGCTGAGCTCTAGTCCTTTCTGGTGTTGCTTCTGCAAATCTTTTGAGAGACTATCGTTCGCTGTGGTCTTGGATTCGAGGACGGCTACAGTATCGCGATTCGCAGATTCGAGTGACGAGATTCGGGCTCGTAGAGTCTCAACTTCAGAGGTCGAAGTAGTGGAGGAGGACTTCAGTGTCTCCAGTTCGCTTTCCAAGGACGATCGTGCGTTCTCTGGCGCATATTGGGTTAGTTGATGAAATAAAAAGCATGGAGTTTATGCTTACCTTCTTCCTTGAGCTTAGTTCGAACTTCTTCGACGTTTTTCTGCGCCTTCTCAAGGCTGGATCGAAGACCTTCAACTCGCGTCTCCGAGCTCCTCACGGCGTTCTCAAGCTCGATGCCCAACTTCAAATTATCTGCGCTAAGTTCGTTATGCTCGTGTGCCTTTGCCGCGACAGCTTCGAGGATTGTTCGCACAAGCTCTGCTGTAGGTGTGTCAAGGACTGTATTAAGCGTTATTTCAGGCACGTCCAGGTATCCGGACAAATACTGCGTATCCACCACTGCAGTAGCCATCATGAGTTCGGTTGGACCAATTCTTAATCATGAACCTTAACGTTATGGCATTGAGTGAATAAAAGTACGTTGTAAACAAGTTGTATGGTTGAATACAAGCGTTCGAATGTTACACAACCATCAACAAGGCGCAAAACGGGTCTCGAATACTCAGCGCATACCTCGATGAGATCTGCCTGGGTTGTGTTCCTGGAGAAATTAACGAGAACGTCTGCGACCGCGAAGTGGGACGGTGTTTTGGTCGTGGTTGCGGAGACAAAGAAGCTCTCTTGCGCGAACCTTGGATGCGTTCAGCTGTTAACGCGCTTAGCGCTAAAATAAATTGCAGGGATAGTCCGAGCCTCAACCTCATCTTTCAGTCAAGGCTGTGTCTTTATTCTACAACCACAATCAAAATCTCATTCCTTGCACATCGTCTAAAGCACGTTCCAGAACAAGACTCTGGTGTAGCCGTTCGTTCTTTTGGCTTTTGCTCTTACGCAAAAATACCTGGCTTAGGATGGTCCGCTGCCTAACTCCCTGATCCACAGAGCCTCGTTGGTCATCGGCCGTGCCCTTCAACACTACAGACTCCAAGTCACTTCCAACTTTCTTACGACATCCCTATTAAGCTACTACCTTGCGCTACCCACGGTGGCGCCATGTCGTCCTATCTAGAGAAGCAGCAGGCAGCTTTCGCGAAGAGCCTCAGCGCGGTCGCACCAAAGATCTCCAATAAGCGCAGTCTAGCAGCTCCAGCGCCTGTCTCTGCTCCTTCTCCAGCACCTTCGAACGCCTCTAACACTTCAAAAACTGAAGGAAAAGACTCCAAGCGCAAGAGAGAAGCCCAGAATGTGGTTTATTCGCAACCAGCCGCAACAGGCTACGGAGCGGACGCACTCACTCAGATCACATACATCATTGAGTTCCTGAAGAAGAAGGATGAGCCAAAGACACTGCAGGAGATCTTCGAATACTTGAGTCAGGTTCATGCAGACATGGAGACGAAGATGACAATAGCAAGGATTTTGAAGAGGCACCCATCGGTCAGATACATTCTTGACCCAAACTCAAAAAGCAAGGACTGGGATGCTGGCACATACGTTCATCGCCCAAAAATTGCTGTTCGAAGCAAGTTGGAACTTCTGGGCTATCTCCAAAAGAAGGCCGATGCTCAAGGAGTCGCTGTGAAGGATCTCAAGGATGGTTGGCAGGATTGTGAGAAGCCTATTGATGAGCTGGAGGCAGAGAAGAAGATTCTAGTCACCAGAACTCGCAAGGACAATCATGCCAGAATGGTATGGGCCAACGACCCTACTCTTGTGAATGATGTCGATGCAGAGTTTCAGGTCATGTGGCACAAGGTCGAACTCCCAAGCGTGGATGATCTCGTCCGAAAGCTTCTAGACGCCAATCAGAAGCCCACGAGTGAGGATCCAAGTAAGCGTGTCAAAGCCGCCCCAAAGCCCAAGGAGAAGAAGAGAAAAGCTCCACGAAAGGGAGGCCGGACAACAAATACGCACATGGAACATCTTCTCAAAGACTACTCCCATCTCAAGCGCTAGGATTATGACCGGAATCAACTCTCCATGGAAAGATGGTATTGCATATAGCATGTGGATAGAGAGGATGGAGGGACAAAATGCATTTAGCGCTGGCGTTTGTTTTTCTATTTGAGGTCGGTCACTGACTGGAAATGGAGGTTGGCAAAAAGACTTTGGCGTTACGTGGAAATTCGATGGGGTCATCCTCACATGTTTCGCACAAGCTAAGGCACTAGACATTAATAAGAGTGGTCTCAGCATAAACTGCTTGTGCAGATTGCGCACTACACCACATACCTGGAGCATGGGATTTTTTTCGGTCCGGATCTATGCATCCGCGTTTAGTCCTAAGCGCCACAGCCGCCATCCACTATCATGGCAAAAGTGGGAAAGTGGCGTCTACCTCGGTGTGATTTCTAATCCACAATCCCAGACAGTCCTTCGCTGAGAGAATTCAGATAAGTAATCTTTTTTGTTCCTTCTGCTTCTTTCGCATTGCATCACACCTTTTCACTCCTGTATATAAAACCTGGTCCCATCCCGTTCCCCTTTTCCCTAAAAGCTCTCGTTGCTGTGTAACCAGAGGATCTTGTGAATGTTCCGGACTACTCTCCGCAATATGACCAAGTTCAACATTGAGATTGTTAGCGATACCGTGTGCCCTTGGTGCTACGTGGGCAAGCAGAAGCTTGATAAAGCGATTTCAACATACAAGGAACTTCATCCCGAATTGGACGATACCTTTTCTACAACATGGTTACCATTTTATCTAAACCCCGGCGCGCCAAAGACAGGTACAATTGTGTCACAAGACCAATGATTTTACCAAAGCTAAAACTCAACTGCAGGGGTTGATAAAACAGGCTATTACAAGGCCAAATTTGGCGAGGAGCGTACAGCTATGATATTCGAACGTCTCGCGCAAGTTGGACAAGAGTCCGGGATCAACTTCAAGTTTGGAGGCAAGACTGGCAACACGCGAGACAGCCACCGCCTAATTCAACTCGGCAAGAAGAAGTCTCCAGCTACACAGACCCGGGTTGTGGAAGAGCTCTTCGCAGCATACTTTGAGCAGGAGGGCGACATCACTAGTCATGAGGTGTTGAAGAATGCAGCCGTAAGAGCCGGGCTGGATGAGAAGGAGGTATTGGAGTGGTTGACAAGTGATAATGGTGGCAAGGAGGTTGATAAAGAGGTGGAAGAGGCAAAGATGAATCAGGTTTCTGGGGTGCCTAACTTTACTATACAGGGAAAGTATGAGGTTGGTGGGGCGCAAGATCCATCTGTTTTCTTAAGGCTTTTTGAGAAGATCAAGGGTGCAGAATTGAGTTCGAAGGCTTAGGTTTTTGCGTGGTTGTGGTGGTTTCCATGACCAGAAGACTCGGTCGGTGTAGCTGTGTGTGATATGCTCAGTTGTCTAGAGAATTCATTAAGGCGTCTCATTCTGGTTGACGATGGAGTATGGACGACCTGCGCATGAACAAGAGTAAGGTGGCGTTCTTCACTTTCTCCTGTTGGTTGAAGCGTAGGGTGTAATTGATCTCATTGCTAAGTCAAGTCAAAACTCACCAACCAGATTGCCATCATCACTTCCAGTTCCGCCAATCACTCTCTTCTTTCCCCACTCCTCACCTTCTCTGGCCAAGGTCATGTTGTACCCGGCAGTAATTACGAGTTACTCAAAAGCTGGCTGTTTCGTTACAAGTGCACTACTTTCAATGCCATAAACGGATGGGTGTTCGTGTCATAAAGGCAGTCAGCTCCTATTGATTCTGAGTAGAGGCATGCACAGTCAACGACTTATGACGGATGGAAGATCATTAATCCCCGTGGTTCGTCTTAAAATAAGATAAATTAGCTTTGGGATTAATCCAAATATGTCCTGCTTTCTAACAATCTATTATACAGGGCTTATACAATATGATACAATCCACCCTTGCTAATTAGGACCTTATTTCCCGTAAGCGTGGCAAGAGCATACCTTTTTTCGATGGCCTCACATATCCCTTCTGATACCGAAGAAATAGTTCCCTAACTTTTCACTCCCAGAAACTTCCTTCCAGCCCAGACCTGGCACATAAACCACACCCATAACCCTTGGGCTATTCCAGCCCCTCTCTTTCAGGAAATAACCTCGTAGCTCATCCTCATTGATATACTTCTCCCAATCATGCGTACCCCTTGGTACTATCCCAGCAATATCTTCCGCCACAACCTTCGTTGTAAACCAGCTCGTCCACGTCCTAGCCATCGTACTCATAACAATCCATCCTCCAGGCTTCAAAAACGGTACACAAGCATCCAAAAACTCGGCCGGGTGAGTTATATGTTCGATGACCTCGAATAGTGACAATACATCATACTGCTCCTCGACCGATTTTGGGATTGGCAAGCCTTCAATTGATGTGTTTAGATAGGTCAATTTCCCTTTCAGAACAGGATCCTTCTTTGCATGTCCTTTCGCCACAGCCAATACCTCCGGCGAAGGATCAATGGCCGTCACACTTCCCGTACTCGATAATCGCGCGGCGCTCTCAGCAAATATACCACCTCCACATCCTATGTCTAGATAGCGAAGGTTCGAGGTCGGAGCTGGTTGAGGTTGCGAGGCATGGCATCCTTTGGTGAAGTCATGGCGGAGCGGATTCATAAGATGGAGCAGTCGAGAGGAGCCATGAGGGTCCCACCATGTAGAGGCGAGCGCATTGAAGTGAGAGACTTCGGTGGGATTGACAGAGCTTGTTGTGCTATGGCTGCGAAATTGTCTCTGTACAAATCGTGGCGCGGAGCGCAGGAGCAGATTGAGATTTCGGATGGACGTTGGCGTTGTAGCCATTGTGCGTATAAATTGACGGACACAGTCGCAGAGTCGACTGATCAATGGATGCGGATCTCCAATGCTGGCGATGGGGTACAAGGTGTTGTGGTTGATTTGCAATGATTGTCGATGTCAGCCTCGGTCAGCTCCATGCAATCAATCAAATCAATGAATGCACAGGGATCCCACTGACCGAGGAACCCGCTTTCGGCATCAAATTCTAGAATGCCACCCACCACCACCTTTGACTCTTGCTGTAGGCTTCATTTATAATATATTGTTCAACCCCTTTAGATTTTCTTTGGCTGCTTGTTCCGTACATGAGGGTTTCTGCTTTCTTTACCTAGGTCGTTGTTGTGCCTCCTGAACCTCCTTCCAGCCATCGTTCCCTCATACTTTCGGCATCGCGGGGCAATTTCATTTCCAACAGTCATACGGAAATCTCGCCATACTGTACCTCTGAAATGCCCGCTCCCGAGGTCCCAAAGGAGATCTTGGATCAATTTGACTCGATAGAAGAGACCATTAAAGCGTTCAGTAAGCGCCCTCCTCGTGCGCCGTCTCTACAGCGCTCTGCTCTTCCAAACTGCCCCGCCTTGAGTCATATCTAACAATGACTTCTCAGGAAATGGCCAATTCATAGTGGTCCTCGACGATCTGAATCGTGAAAATGAGGGCGACCTGATCATAGCTGCTTCGGACGTAACAACAGAACAGATGGCCTTCATGATCCGCCATTCCTCAGGCTTTGTCTGCACGCCCACGACCCCCGCTATCCTCGAAAAACTCGACTTGCCACAAATGGTCACCAACAATGAAGACCCAAACCGCACCGCATACACTATATCCATCGATGCGAACTCGGAATTGACGACTACGGGGATAAGCGCCCATGACAGAGCGCTGACGTGCAGGACTTTGGCGAGCAGTACCGCTACGAAGGATAGCTTCAGGCGGCCTGGTCATGTCCTCCCACTGAAGGCAAAGGAGGGCGGGGTAAGAGAAAGAATAGGACATACTGAAGCTGGTGTGGAGTTCTGCAGATTGGCCGGCAAGCCTTTGGTTGCGGCGATCTGTGAAATCGTGGATGATGGCGAGGAAGTTACTGGGCAGGCTGTGAGGACAGCCCCTGGCATGTTGCGCCGAGATGGATGCTTGGCCTTTGGAAAGAAATGGGGTCTCAAAGTGTGCACGATTGAGGCGTTAGTGAAGTACGTAGAGAAGACGGAAGGGCTAAAGAAGACGCCGAATGGAACATCATAATCGGGCCAAGAATCCTAGAGATGGTGTTCCTGCTCTCGAATTTATCTATGGATCAGGTTTAGATACAGTTTTAGCCGCAAGGTATCTAGGGATGCGATTTGGGTTAAACAAAATGGAACTATAGATTCCCACGTTTCGAGCTATCCAAGGGGCCTTCGTTACTACCGTCAAATTGCCAAGGAGATTCAGTAAGACATGTCTCGCGTTTGGTACGATGAGGAACCCAAACTAGATGAGACAGATCAAGGCCGAAAGACCTCATGGTCTTGCTCAAGCTCTCAAATTTATGCCGGTAATGTCTCTCGAAACCTGAACAGCAACTTCGGAACTTGGTGAGAAGCAAGTAGGTGCAGTTATTTCCGAGGCAAATTCGCAGACGATGCCAAGTGTAGACTCAACCTTCAAGAATCGCCAGATCTCACCAATTTAACATTACAGAGGAGCGTAGGTATGAGTTAGTGGAAGTTATGGAGAATGTGGTTTAGAATCTCCGGTCTTCTATTCTCCTATTCTGTAATCCTTTCAACCCTTCTCAATATTGCCAAGACCCTTGACCTCAGTCGCGTCGCTTAGCAATCCCCCGAAGCGAGATACATAGGGGCTCGTTTCCTCCTCCAGTACTTCTTGTTCTTTATCTCATCCTTGAACAATACCTTATCCAAAGGGTGTATTAATATGCGTTTCCTTCAAACGGTCCATGCAGATCGTTGTCACGAATATAGCCCTTCAAAATCGCAAATGCCGCAAGAGATGAGTAATGTAATGTGAATACGAAGTAGTGAATGATGTATTGTGTTCCACCATGTTATATATGGAAGAAACAATATTAGTAAGTAGCCTGTGTGTGTTATAGAGTATACGAAGTTGAATTAACTCGGCGTACCAGAATTCTTTCTCACAAGTAGCAGATTCCGTGCCAGAAGGCAAATTTGATATCCGCAAAGATGTCCTGGCTTCGGTGTCCCACGGTGTCCTACGTCCTCCACGTCGAGAAGGTATGCGTGCAGATACCACTAAAATCTTCGTATGCTTAAAGTGCGAGACTCCAAATGGTGACGTATAATTATCGTCTTCGAGTTTGCAAGCTTGGTGGAAACATAGAAATCTAAGTATCTGCTGTACCTTGTTTCGTGTGCGGAATCTTGACAAGATACTCACTTGCCTTGATCAAAGTCTCAGGCGTGGGAATCTCGAGGGCAGTCCCGGGTAGTTTGCATGTTGGTGTCGCACCACTTGTGAGCCTTTTGCTTCTCTGTTGTCACCTCGCCTGTGTGAGGTAGCAACATCATTGCAGAGATGACAGTATCTTCAAACCTATTTCTCATCACCAGCTAAAGAATGGGAAGATCAAAGATCTGTTTTACTCCAGGTTTCGTGTCGTTACTTCCGCGGGGAAGTAGTATCCGTGGGTTCGACTGCTGGATCCAATTCATAAGCTTCCTTCTTCCCATTGTTCTCTGGATGGCCAGTGACTTCCTCAAAAGAAAAACAGGAAAGAACGTTAGTGACAACACCAATCCTAGCGTCAGTGACTTGGTACTTAAGCATTCATCTCTCCTCCAGGTTTTCTCTTATTTCTTCTTCTTTTCTCTTTATCCAGTCAGGACTTTGCCTCCAGGTGATCAAGAATGCCTGTCGGACGGACTTGACATTGCACATCGTCGATCCGGTCTCTCACTGGGAGACTGAGTAAAACTTTTGATTGCACTATGGGTATCTGGTATTACACTGCCTCCAGTTGACCTGGGCCAAGTTGCTGGTCTTCACACTCTTTTCATTGCAGCTCTTTGGCTTGGCCAAGGGTGTGAAGAAGAGATTCGACAGCATGCATGGACGGTTTACGCCTTCATGCCAAAGGCCTGGTGGGGTCCTCGTTGAGGTTTCGGCGGACTGTCGTCGTTCGCCCTGTCCTTCTGGTGTGGGTGATTGCCTGGGTGGAATACCATTCTGAATTATTCAAAGGAACTCGTTGATGGAACGATTCGAAAGAACTATCACTGTTGTGGGGCCAGGTCAGTAGGATCCCTTCCTCCCCTGGCTTGGATTATCAGATGCTGATCGTGGGCCGTGGTCCAGTTCGAATCGATCGCCGTTCGAAAGCTTGCCCTTCCGATACCAGTTTCGCTGTAAATCTTCGCCTTTGAGTCCTGCTGCAATCCATGGTTGGCAGTAGTTGCGTCTGATCCATTGTTCCGAGGATACTAGCTGTCAAATATCTTGGGTCGTGTCAGTGAACTACGAACATCACAAAGTCCCAGCCGGGGCACTCCATGGAATCCACGAACCGATCAAAGCTCTGCAGAATAGAATACCAGCTCCTTCAACAACTTTCTACGCTCCAAGAGGCATCCAGAGTATCCAGGTAAACTGTCAGGTCTAGGCTCCGAAGTCCCGTTTCTACATTTTTCGATCCGGAATGTCCTAACCTCATCTCTACAGATATTCTTCTCATGAAAGGACTTCCTTCACCCTCTCGACGGCTGAGAGGGGGGAAGGGCTACTTTATATATCTTGCAAGGATGAGCTAGGTGAGCCAGATGGCTAGCTTAAAAAAAAGTTCTTCCATCCTCCGTTCTGTTACTAGCAATTAAATGGCATTGTCATGAGATGGGTGCTTGGAGATAACTATGACACTTAGTGACATACTAAATTACCTACCATGCTTTAGACACAACAAGAGCTCCATTCTTTATTCGTCGCACGTCACACCGCCATCATCTTTAGTCAACAAAGTAACAATTACCTAGAAGTGAGAAGAACCATCGCGAAGATCTAGAAACTAGCTCATGCCTCTACATCTCCATTATCATAAACCCCCACAACCATCTGGAAGCGCCCAGTCCTAGGAACTATTGCATACTTAGGTCGATGCTATACGTCTAGTACCGGAATCAGACCGGTCCTGACTTATTCCTGATGAGTCATTCTTAGTCTCTGATTTGGAAAACAATCTCGTGGCAGGGTAGGCATTCTCCCCCATTCTCCCCGGCAGCTACTTGGCTACATTAAGGAGGGAACTAAATTATTGCAAATAAACCAATGGTGTGTGAATCGACAATGTATATCCTCGGAATGTTTTATTCCATTACCAAGCCCTGTGCTAGAGGCAGTCTTGTTCTCGTTCTCCATGGTGAGCAGGGTCTCAACCACCTAGTCCACCTCAGCACATCATACAGCGTCGGAGCTCTATGGTCATGTAAATATGTATCAACAAATCTCCAGTTTGCGATTTCATTTCATTCACAGAACATGTAACCGGTATTAATAAGGGGGTTTATTCATTCTAATCCTTGATGTGTGATATCTCCTCATAAGTAGTTTTCGTTCATACCCAACATTCCATCTACATTTCCTTCCGTCCCCCAGCACGAACCCGCATAAGCAGATGGGAGCTCCAGCCCCAAACACTAAGATAGTTGTAAAACTCTACTCTACAAAAACCGCCAGACCAGCCCACCAAGAAAGCCGGACCCCGGATTGAGAAACTTTCGTTAATGGAAAACACAACCAAAAAGCAAATAATCGTTAAGGGCATCATGAGAAATAGGACAGCCGTCTCCTAAAAGATGTAGATGAAAAGGAAACTTTTGTGACAGCCAGGCGAACGAAAAGTAGCAAAATCAACGCCAATACTGGGATAAGAGTCCCGATGTACTTGATGCAACGCTTGGATGAGTAAGAGATGAGGAAATCCACATCAGCCAGGGTAATACAGGGTATCGAAGACAATAAAGAAATTGTGATGTGAGAGCAAGGAAAAAGCAAGTCCGCAGCATGATATCAGTACAGTGATTCCTTCACAGTCTTCTTTGTCTGTGTTTATTGCGCAGCTTGCCACATTTCGTTCATGCGAGGCTTCATGTCGTAACTATCAGGCTCGGTGCTTTGTGGCCGTCGGATATTAGAGTTGGGATAGTACATGTGCTGTTGCATTGCGGCGGCTGACCCATATGGGTCCGGATCTGGGTACACGTAACCATTGCTTTGCGAAGGGGATGCCATGCCGCTGTGCGCCGGTGACTGCCAGCCCATGCTGGTCATGTGAGGGCTTCCATTTGCACTTCCTGATTGACGATTCTCCATGTTCGCAGGGGGTTCAAGAGTTGGTGGAGGTGGACCGTAACCTGTAGGATGGGAAGTTGGTCGCATACCATTCGAATATTGTGCCGCGGGGTGCTGTGGTGCCTGTTGCTGCGTCGGCATACTGTACTCGCCACGGAGGTGACCTGGTAGTGAGCTGTTGTTCAGCCACTCCTGACCTGGGTGACGCGGCATATGATTCATTGGCGCCAGTTCTGAGTTCGGCGATGCAGAAAGATGGCGCTGACTGGGTGAGGGAGTCGACATGGGGGAGCCGTTGTTGGAATATTGCTCCCCATCGGAACGCGGTCGCCCTCCTCGTTGGCTGCCGCCTCCTCGTGTGGCCAGTGCGGCAGCTGTGGCCGCTGCTGCCTCCTCGACAGTACCAGTGTGATGATTCTGGTGGCGTGTTAAGGTCGTCCGTCTGGTGAATGTCTTCTGACAATCTGCATAGGGGCACTTGTAAGGTCGCTTTCCGGAATGTATTCTTCGATGTCTTGCAAGGGAGCTCGAGTCGCTGAAAGGCTGCGCAAATGATCAATACAATATTCACGAAGAAAGGTACAACAATGCTCTTACCTTGCCGCACCGTTCGCACATATGAGGCTTCTCGCCGGTGTGAACACGTGCATGAACAGTCAATGCGGATCTTTGAATGAATTGTTTGCCACATCCAGGGTAATCACAAACATGGGGTCGCACTCCGCTGTGGATACGCTCTACATGATTATTAGTATTTGGACTGATGCGAGTTGCTACTACCACATACCATGTCGAGCAAGGTCACTTCGTCGAGCAAATCCTTTACCACACGTGCTGCATGGGAAGGCTTTCTGTACGGTCTCTGTGGGTGTCTGCCGTCCTTGTTGCATCATACCACTATCGAAGCTATTTTCAGGCCGGTAAACTTGCTGCATCATTGGAAGTGGATTCTGCATCGCGGTTGGAGATGGGTAGCGCATGCCATTTGGCCCATTCATGCCGTTCAGTTGGCCAACCCTTGGAGTCGAGTATCTCGAGTGCTCGGAGTCGTGAGGAGATCCACCGCGTTCCGAACCAGTCTCTGAGCCCGGAAAGCTGTTCGATTGTGATATTGAGTGGAGAAGATGTAGGTCGTGAACCGCAGTGCCTTGGCCGTTTGCCGCAGCAGCCGCGGCAGCAGCGCCTTTCACACCTTTCGAGTTGACAATCTGTTTGATATCCATAACTACTTTCAGGATCCTGATGGCCCAAAAGTAAAATGGATAAATATGAGGGATAAGTAGAAGCTGTCAACGCTTGGATCAGGCGTTCGTCCAGCTATTTGAACTTGGTTCGGGAACCTAAGATGGTGTGCTGATAGGGGTTGTTTTTTTTGTGGAAATGTCTCGGGAGGTAGACGACAGAAGGGTTTTGGGCGAGTAAAAGGGACCTGTGCACTTCTGAAATCGAATGAATCACAAAGGTTATCAGGGCTGCTCGGTATATCGGGAATCTCTTGTCAACAGTCGTCTGCAAAATAAGGACTGTGATGGCACGAAGTTAGCAGATGCATTGGTGGAGATGAAATATTTGACAGTGAATAAAATGCGGAGTTGATGGCATGGAATTCACCGCCTCTTTGGAGCACGTCGTGAAATAAAATCCAAGTCAAGAATGGAGGAGAGAGTGGGAACATGCATGGCCAGGACGTGCTGACCTTGTTGTTCGGGGCCAAAATAGGCGCTAAACTGAACTGATTTTCCAGCTTCAATATCCGCCAACGCGGATGCCGGGTTCGCGGGGATGCGGTAAGTGTCAACGCACGGGGCAACTTGAACAAATCGGTTAGAATTGAAGTTGACGAAGGATTTGAAACTCTTGTTTCCCTTCAATTGCCAAATGCAGAGGAACAGCCCACTGAGGCTGTTGCGCAGACGCGACTTCAGACGCCGCGTTTGATGTTTGCCCTAAAGGTTCGTGACTCGCACGCAACCCTTGATACTCGACTGGGGTGTTGCCAATTACACTGAACCTGAACCTGAATGCGATCCTGAATGAAAACTGCCACGAACCTGAACTATTCAAGTCTCGCAATCTGCGCAGACCTTTGACCTATGTATGGTAGACACGAGAGTATGCTCGTCGGAATGCTGCAGTGTCTTAACGCCCAAGCCAGTCGTTCGTCCGAAGAAGAGATGTGTCGACCGAGTAGACTGCAGAATGCGTGTTCCAGTGCGGGTAGTAACAAGACACAGGCGGTGTATGCTTTGGTATATCTCACGCTTGTGCTGGGAAGGTCGCGTTCCGCCTAGGTTCCTCCGTCCTGCTGAATGTTGCAGCGGTGCCGTGAACCGCTGGTGATGCGTGTCGGCTTCTTCGGTGATCTCAAAAAGGCCTCGGATTATCTGCGTGGTCGGTGGAATTCAGGAAAGGGGTCGCCTTTCTGGACAAAATCGAGGAAGGCGAGGCGTGTGGAGCGTCAAGTGGGCGGAGGCCGCAGTCTTGTCGTGGGCCGAAGGACTGTAGAGCATTAGCTTAATTCTGGCACAGCAAGTGCGACGGGCATCTTGGGATGGAGATGGGTGTTGCTGGACTTGCGCGTACCGTTGATGTTCGCGGTTGAGGTCGAGGTTGAGGTGACACGAGAATGCGAAAGCCTCGGAACCAAGCGTGCGATCTCCTGCAGGCTCGGGCGTCGACCGTCAAGGTTCTTGCAATGGTCGAAGTACCGTTACTCGGGGTCCGACGTGTAACGTACAGTAGTGCAGATTCGAGTCGACAAAGGGCGGATCTTGCGTTCGTTGCAGATGGCATGCACTGTGAAGAGACAGGTCCAGGAGTTCGCGACGACAGCGACCAGGAGTGATAGAGTTTAAGAGGAGCGAACAGGAATGAGTGTCGTGGTGGTGGTGTGTGGCCCGTCGCTTGCTTTTTCTGAGCGTGTAGCGTGGGGACTACAGGTAGGTGCCTGAGTTCGCTTGCCAGTAGTCAAACAGTTTGAGGCAGGGGGCGTGTTGGTAGAAGAGGCTGTGCTGGGCGTGGACGAGTCTGGTGCGCTGTGATGTGCGATGTGCGCTCTCTTGCGCCGCGAGGAGGTCAGCGAGCTGTCTGTTGGTTTGATGTGCGGACGGTATATCGCTGTGTGGTACCCGTAGGCGAGCAGAGCAGCAGAGAAAGGCAGAACACGGTCACCACCACGATGAGAGACGGCGACAGACAGAGACAGAGACAGTGTGTGTGTGTGTGTGCGGTGCGGTGTGTGGATGGGATGGATGGTGACGGCCCTACGTGTGTGGAAGCCTCGAAAGGTTCTCCCGGACAGCTCAGGCTCAAGATATATAACTGCGTGCACTATTGGTATTGTATTATATTGGAGCATGGGCAATCTTCATGCTTCACCTTGGGCTCGGGCTCTATGCAGCGTCGTGCACTACCCAGCTGTGTGCCCAGGGGTGTCTTACCTTCTAGAAGACCCCCCCCCCCCAGTCGATGGAAGCTCTAATAGATTGTTCAACGTCCTTCTTCACGCCTTCTAGTGCCCTTGGTCGACAGGGCCCGTTTTGTTTCATCCAGCCCATTGCCCCCGTTGAAACATCTCGACTGCAACTTTGGGAGCTCATCTCCCATGCCCACGATGATGGCTTGCTCTCCTCCGCCGATCCAAGGCACGCGCCCAAGTTAAATTGCTCGAGGGGGCCATCGTCATGGCAGATGCGGTTGGCCTCTTACCATCTCCCGTGCATCTCATGAGATGCAGAGGCATTCATGCTGAATTGCGGTGACCGTCATGATTTGTTGATTTGTTGTTCTGGCGGCGTGGAAACAGGCGGGCGAAGGGGGCTCGCTTCAGGAAACTCGCAACTCTTTTGTTTCGTATAGTTGAGACGAGCCCACTACTGCCACTGCCACGAGGACGAGGTGGATCACGGCGGCCACTACTTACTTACTGCCAGTGTCAAGAATCAACATCGATCGTCGATGACAGGACGCCCGTGGTAAGTAGGCTTGCACCGTCCTGTCGAAGTCGCTGCAGGGCAAAGTCACAGCCAGATCGTGATTGAGTACGAGACTAATTATGGCCTTCTTCCAACCAACGCAGCTCTAGCCTCTCGTCCCTGGCCTCTCCTCTACGTTGGCAGAGGACTGACGGTGGCTGGAGGATGCAGCTGCTGCACCACTCACGAGCACCTCCTAGCACTGGTCGCCGTGGTGAGGAGCCTGAAAGGCGCCATCTCAGGAACTGCATCTCTTGGAAGCTTCAACAGGGCACAGGTAGGCTCCCGCATATCATACCTGACGGGGCGGGAGAGCAGCCGGACAGGGCAGGCTTCGGGATTGCTGGGGGACCTACAGCATGGGCCGCCATACAGACCTTCTTCGGACCGACCGTATGAAAAGCGCTAGCTCATAAGATGATCTGAATATCTTCAACAAGGCGTCGAAACGAGGAGTAGATTGGATGACGAGGGAGAAGCGAATTGTTATGACACAGTTTACGGAGGTACCGATGCGGATCTTGATGGATCTTTGCAGCCCTCTCTCTTGGACTCGCTCCTCCTGAGAAGCTTTCGCAGTGAAGCGAGTGAGCAGGTACCGTGTCGCATTTGATGACTATGGCGACCTATAATTCGTAGGGAACGGTACGTCGTATCGTACATGACTGCTTCAGGCCGTCTGCCAAGCGGTTGAAGAGGGACAGCGAGATCCTTGAGATTTGACACTATACTACAGTAGAAAGCGATTGCTTGCCTGTTGACCGCCTTTGTCGTTGCCCTGCGGGCTGGATGGAGCTGCCTGTTCCTGACACAGAGCGTGAGCTGCACAATTGCTTGAAGGTAAGATCACCTTGGGCATCCACATTGGATCAACGTCCGAGTTGCCCGGGATAGAACAGACTTCCACAGTGGAACCCATGAACAATGACAATCTGCGAAAGTCAAAGAACCAAAGACGTCCTCCTGTACGGAGTACGGCGGACGCTGATTGGAAAGCGGAAGTCCCGTTCAAGGAGCGGCACGCAGCGACTAGAGCTGAGCTCAGGCTCCAGGTTGATACGGGCTTCACAAGTCCCAGATCAGAAGCAAAGGCAAAGGAAGGCGAGTGAATGGCGCACGGCATCTGGGGACGATGGATGTCAGGGAGTAGTGCAGCATGTGATGGGTGATCAGGTGGAGGGACAGATGCAAGTGGTGTGGTGCTATCTCGAATGGACACAATGGAAACAATGGAACAATGGAAACAATGGAACAATAGAAACAATGGAACTGATCAGGAGCGCGTCTACAGGACTGTACTGGATGTACCTTTGTGATTCTTGCACAGACGATTCGTGGCAGACCCCTATGCACGCACGCGGTGCATGGCAGCCACAGTGCTGCTGTACGAAGTACGGCCCCCCCCCCATACGTTGATACGCTACTTGCCTGCAGTAAGTAAGTACTGCAGACGGTCCGTGCGCAGGCAGGTCCGAGTGTCAAGTGAATGCCATCACATCACAACGCCGCAGCAAGAACAGTTGGCAGGGCATGATGTCCTGTATGTACGGCGTATGTTGCTTGACATGTCTGCTAGTGCAAAGGACTGGACTGTACGAATCACGAAGGTTGTGAGCTAATGTACGAGAAGCGTCGTCGTCGTCGTCGTCTCGGCGGCGGATGTGACTCTCTGGGTTGGCGTTGGGCGGCGGCTGTTTGACATGACCGACGGCGACGATGACAATTATTCTGGTCCCCCCCCCCCTTTGCCCTTACAGTACCTCATCGTCATCAGTGCTCGCTCACCGTGCTCCTCATCACCGATGCTGGGCAAGTTGCTCAACCAACCACCATGCTCATCCCATCATCAACACCATCGCTCTGCTTCCTACTGGCAGGTACCCGCGCAGGCCGGGCGGTCTGTCATTGGTGCCCTTGCAATCTCTGGTCATACCTACAGAGCCTTTGGAACGTGGGATCCTGGTCGTGGGCGTCAGATCTAATTCCGTTCGAACAGGTCCCGTTCTCATGGCCTTGGATCTTCGTGAGCCCGTTTGGGTAAGCGGCCGGACTTTACCCTTGAAGCTTGACTCCTGGCCTCGGACGCTTCCTTGCTCGCAAACCAACATGAGGCCCGAGTTGCGCTGGCCTGTCTTCCAGAAGTCTTCGCGCCTTCCATCTGCCTCATGCCATCCATCACTCGTGCGTTGCATTTGCATTTGCATTTCCATTTCCTGTACAGTATGATCCAGGCCCACGACAGTCCCGGACCTTGACTGAGGACGACCACGACTACTGCCACCACCACCGCTGCCACGGCACGGTACGAAAGTACTACCTACTGACTCAGGCAGGCAGGAAACAATCGTCTAATGAATCGCTTGTAGTAGTCCGCCGAGACCGTCGTTTAAAATGCCTAACTGGTTTCTCCTTCTCCTAACCTGATGGCATTGCTCCCTTCAACACCAAGCCTCTCAATCTTCTACTTAGCTCTTTTCCACGCTGTCTGCTCTTCTCTTCGCCATGGGCAAAGCAAGATGAGGCGCCGCGCTACGGGGAAGACAGTTGAAGATCCCCATCTCACAGCACACCACCACACCACAGCTGACAGACAGACAGGCGGGCGGTGAGGGGAGGTGAGGTGAGCCACCGCCATTTCAGTTCTGCGACCTCATCCTGCTGAAGGTTTATAACCCTTGCACTCCGTATGATACACCGCACACGATACTTTGCGGACGAGCTTAAGCGACGATGGCCCTGTTCTGGTCTGGGACACGGAGCATCGTCCTTTCGACCCTGTACTTAGGACCCCCTCGGCGTTGGTGTGGTGGTGGGTGGTGGTCAACGGTTGGCCAGCAGGCAGCGCGTTGCGGGGGAACATGTATATAGCAGCAGTCATAGTTTACCTGTGCCACCAAAGGGCCCGAACATAGCATAAACGCAGCCAGCAAAAGGGCAGCAGAGGCGAGCACGGCGAGGTCCCTGAAAGAAAATGGATGGCTAAGACTGTAGTCAGAGCTTGAAAAGACAAAGGCCTGACACAATGTGGGCCCCGGGACCCCTGGACCCCTGGACCCCTGGACCGTGACCCTGGCGGCCAGGGCCCACCTTAGGCTTCTAGCGCCCTTCTAGAAGGCATCTGGAAGCCCCGGAGATGAGAGCCATCAATGCCGAGGGGCCCCCCCTGTCCACGTCTGTCCCTCTTGGCGGCAGGTCTCTGTCGGTCGAATACGAGTTTTGTACTGGTACAAGTGGCACAAGTGGCATGCGATGGATCATGGCAGAACGACACATCCTGACCGCATCTGAACTGACCGCGGCAGACCGTACGAGTACATTCCTTCGTAGCCCAACCACATTCGTTTTTAGATGGTCTAGACAAGCTAGCAACTACCGATGCGACACGCAGGACTCATCGTACTTGGCTCACCGACGCCGACACCGACGACGACGACGACGACGGCGACCTGAGGCTGGGAGGGCGAGGGGGAATAGGAGACTGGGAGCGTCATATGGAGGGTGAAGATCCAGAGACAATTATCATTCATTCGAATATTCGTATTCGTTCCCCCTGCGAGAAAGTCTAATGATGAACAGAGGCATACCACGCGCCCGTACTGTAGATATGATAGCGTTATCGACAGTATTAGCCTTCGGCGGCTCTGTGCTGCTGTGAAGTCTCCGAAGAGACAGGTTTGTCCCTGGTGCATCGACGGCGATCGAAGATGTGCAGATGCACAAGATTCCTTCTTGCTGCTGTGCGTTGGTCCCTCGTAGCACACACAGCACGGCACGGCACAGCACAGCACACAACCAGATCCGTGGGGCCTCAAGGGACTGTGAGCCGTCATGCCCAACAGAAGAGGCCAAAACTCACTCCAACGTCGAACCTTCAGCCTTGAGACGTATGGCGTCATGGAGATCTCAACTCCAAGGTAATGCCATCGACGACGTGGCGCAGTCGCCTTCCGTTCTCTTCTCGAATCATCAGATTTGGATTCATTCTATGGTAAGGTAAACGCTTGGGCGGTGTCATGGACTCATGGGCCCAGTTCAGTCCTCTGTCAGTGTTGCACCGTTGCACTGTTGTTGTGTATGGAACCAGGTTTGATCCCTATGGAGACGAATCTGACGAGCAGGCTGCAGACTACAACAGTACGGGGAAGACGGAAGATCTCTTGTGAGTTCGCAGTTTCAGGTCTCTCGAGTCTCTGTGCTTCGGTCTCTCGAGCCGAATAGTTTCATTCGGATGGGGCCGACTGGTGGTGTATGTTTGCGGGTGCTGGCATCTGGTGTCATCTATGATCTCGTGCATCGTGGGCGGTCTTTGCTTCAGATTTCGACTTTTTCTTAGCACAAGGCAAACAAGCACAGGTCGCTCGCTAGCTGGTGTACGGAGTAGACGGACCACGGGTTCTCGTCTGCTCACACATGAGACTCGATGTCGGAGAAGTTCTTTTCGAGATGTTCTGTGCGTGCGTGTCCTCGACCGCGCTCGAGTCGTATGTTTGCTCGTACTATCGTGGCAAGCCCTGCTGGGTGTTTCTGAATGCTTCCTTTGGAGGTTTATTCCAAATACCACTGTAGGAGTGAGTCTAGGACTGACTCACGACCGGCGCATTCTTATTGCTTCATCGACGATGGCATATGGCCATGCAATAGAGCATTGAGCTAGATATTCCCGTCATTGAACCAAGTACGGAGTACATTTCGGCTGGACGCGTTCGCGTACACTCCGACAAGCTTATTGACGATGTGAGGCGATACTATATGTGGGCCAAGCAACATAGATATAGCTAGGCGAGAGCCACGCTTCAAATAGGAACGTTAGTTCTAGTAATTGAAGGCACTCTCTCAAATTCTTTACTCGCCATTCTAGCATCTGCTTGACCAAACCACCAAGTGAGTAGTTGAGTAGCTACGATATAGCCAGCCCTCAATGTAGATATAATAGCGACACACGAATCGAGAGCTCGATAGTCCTTCGATCTGTCTCCTCCCGCGCCTTGTACCCCTGGCCAAAGAATAGTGGCAGATGGGACTCATTGACATTCGGACCAATATATCAAGCCAATACACATATATCTAATTATCAACCAGCTAGCTATTCATGTAAACTTTCTCTTCCATTCCAACCTCAAAATAATCCATAGTGTATACTGCAACTCCCCTTGAATCATCGTAGCCCATCTACAAACCGCAAATGATCAAAACCCTAATTGAGTTTCCATCTCAACAACGATGCGGAATTAATGTATTAATCCCTCCTCACCAGCAAGGAAGTACCTATCCTTCCCACCCTCTGTGGCCGTAGCTGGCTAGGTACCTATACGTAGTGTATCTTGAAAGAGACGAGTGCCGAGAGGCAAACCACAAGTGCGAGGGTGCTGAGATACCGATCAACGAGTGAGTGATAGCTAGCGTTATTTCAATGCTCTCGTCGTGTCTTGCGGGAGGTGTGCAATCTGGACTGGAGTGATTAATCATAAGTACGTGACTACTTGGCTATGTCTGGATAGGTACGGAATAGAGATCTCGTAGTTTCGTAGCACGCTTACCTCGTGCATGTCCCAACGCAATGAATGAATAAATGGATGAATGAATAAATGGATGAATGAATGAATGCCTTGGACATCCGAAAGGTTTGGGGAGGGAAAAGAGAGGAGTGGAAATGTGGTAGGCATGGTTTCTTGTTGAGTGGGTGTTCTGTCATTGCTTGTTGTAGTCTATTCGGAGCCAGCAATGGGAATTCTGGATTTGGATTTGATAGCGCATCAATTCCATGTGTTACTATAGCGATTTTAAACTATACCCAGTAAGTAGGTTGTATTTGACGCCCACCGGCTAACACTTGCAATTTATAGCGTGTTGGTGGTGAAGCTTGCATTGACTAGCTAGGCTCTTAAACTTCCTATAAGATAGAGCCATTGGTTCAGATACGAAAGGCTTTTGGGTTTCAATTTACAAGGGCAGTAGTATCTCGTCCTTACTCAGGGGAGGGCGTGTTTGGGTCGTTGAACACCGCCGAGGGGTGGGAACTGATAATTAGGTTAGGGGACTTCCTGGAGCCTGCCACTTGATAGAGTTGTGCTTAACAAAAAGCGAGTAGTGTCCAGGAACTTAGCCAACTGAAAAGTGTTCAAGTTACTTGATTGAGTGACCCATTCTTTATGGTTTCTTTGAAAGCAATCCCCTTGAAAATCAATGAACTAATCGCCTTTGACCCTCCACAGCTCAATGTCCAATTACAGTTAGGTACTCTCAGCGCCATATATTTCAATCATCACCAACCCTCGTACCCCATCTACCAGCGTCCCTCCACCTCCCTCTCGTCTGCTGCGGCATCAAGAAGAACCCGAACATGCCATCATTCCAATGAAATCCACTCTTCTTCCTCGTACTCCTATACCCCTCATTCTCCTCACTTCTCTGAGTCGAAGTCCTCGAACTCCGCACCGTCCTAATCTTGACCCTCTCGGGTCTTCTCACCCTCTCACCCCTCTCATTGTCCCTTCCAAACCCAGCACCACCGCCATCACGATACCTCCTTGTACCAACCGAGGAGCTCTCAATGCTGGTGTCCGAGTCGTTGGAGTAGTAGGATTGCGGCGGTAACCACATTGCCGAGCGGGGATTGATACAGAATTTGTAGAGAATGACGAGGAGGACTAGTGTTCCAAAGATGGATCCTAGAACGGCGCCGATTATTACGCCATCATTGTTGTGCGAGGAATCCGTTGGGCGTGCTACTGTGGATGCTGAGGTGGTGGTGATGGTTGGGGTGAGGGGGCTGAGGCGTTTTATGTGCCGAAAGGGATGATTATTGTGTAGGTTATTGTTGAACGAGTTATTTGTAGAGTTATTGATCATTGACGGCATTATATGCCTTTTTTCGAGTAGTGACTGTGGCTGGAACAGTGTAGTTGGGAATGGAGGCATTTGAAATTTGTTGAAGTTTTGGAAGATGTTCTTTCATACAAAACTTTGTGGTAGCATTCAATGGAGAATGTCCTGAGGAGAAGCCTGAGCTTTAGATGATACTGACATGATGAGATTCTGAGAGCTGTGTTGCCCAGTACGTCGGAGCTGGGTGTAGCCTTGCGACGATGACCGAGTAGATGACGGTATCGAGCCTCGTCAGGGCGCAGAGATGATATTGTTCTAATAAAGGATGGCAGTCCTTTCTGTTGATGAATTGCATTGGAAATGGCCTGAATGAAGATATGCGGAGGATGTTGGATGGCTGTCGTGCAAGGTTACATGAAGCCTTTGTCCAATAAGAGGTGATGTGTGGCAGCCTGTTTCTTCAATGTCGAACTCGGTGTGCCAATCGAGGAAACCTGCGAAAACATTTGGGCTCGGAATTTTAATAGAAGATCGTATAACCCGGGAAGAATTTCATGGCGTCCATAAAATGGGAATATGTGGTCTTGTATTCATGCAGAAGTGTCTCTATGCATTTGTCCCTTGTGCAACCATTGTTTTAGTTGAAGAGATTTTGCATGTTATCATCTGAGAGAGTTGGAAGATCGCATCCTTCCATCAATTTCTGCCAATAACTCCAATCGAGTGGATTTGCTTCGATCGTGTTAGGATTAAACGCAAAATCCAGATCTGATGAAATACCACCCAAGAACTGGCCAGTGGAAGGACCCGCGTTTGTATCAGGCAAAGCGCAATACGGAGGATCAATGTGAGTTCTCATGAAAGACTCGTCGAAGGTCTGGCTTACTATTCGAGGTGGCTCAGTTTGCTTCCTGTACGAACGCAATTGGGTTATGAAAAGTGGCGTCTCCCAGTTGTATTGAGCGAAGGCTCTTTCCCTGTTCTCCCATGCTTTGATTGCCAAGTTCCCTATTGCAAAATAGAGACCGTTTCTTGTGTCCTTAATCAAGTCTGGGTGATATGCATACGAGTCACCGACTTGCCCCCAAGCCCGTTCCACCAACTCACCAGATGTCCTCTGGCATAACTCGCTTATCATGAATATAAATGCATCCAGTTGAAAGTGGGTGTTAATGTGCCACAAAAAGCCTTGTCAAATCTAGTTAACAATGTGGACTCGCAATAACGAAAGGAGTAGTTTCCATACCTTCAAGATTCTTTTCTGTGTGAGCGAGACGATCAAGCTCAAGCAGATTCAGACTCTCAGAGAACAACATGTCTTTCTCTGCCTGCGGCAAGGATGCTCCCTTATCCGGATATTGGCGCGGGTGATGTGTCATGAGCCGCATAGTACATATCACAGATTTTGCCATAACTGTGCACATGTGGTGCAAGGGAAACGATGGGTCGCAGAACCGCAGATATCTTTCTTTAAACCGCTGCTCAAGCTCGTCGATAGCCCGATCTTTCTCGGCAATAAGTTCGGCGCCTCCCGCGATATTGAACTTACTAACCACCTGCCGAGGAAACTTGGAGTTACGCAGCACATCAATAGCTTCAAATCTTAGGCGGCAGAACATCATTTCGGTCGCTCCTGGATGTTCGTTCGGCAACTCTTTCATACTGGGACTTAGCGAGCTGTCGGAAATATTTGCGGGCATTTCTGTATCGAACCTGGCCAGCCACATAGGATATCCTGAACCAGAGAGCTTTGAAGAATGACCATCCAAAAACACAATCTGCCACCAAAGCCGGCGTCGCATCTCTACTTCGAATGGAGGAAGATTGTGAGACAATCCGTCTCGATGCAGGCCAAGTCGCTGGCTAATCCGTACAGCCGCTCCTGTGAGCACCCATAACGAATGAGGATCATAGAATTTTCGGAGTGCAAACTATAGGAACCAAGGTTAGAACTCAGGGGCAATACAACGCAATAGGGAGTGTCGTTACGGACTATAGGGTAGCCGGTTGACGTAACTTACAAGAAAAAGTGTAAATGCTTGCAATGTGACCAAATTTATGGATTTAAGGTAATTCGCTCGTACAAGTGCATACTGGGTTGCATGTGAGTACTTCGACAGCAGTGCAGATTGCGACTGACCACCAAGCATATTCTGGCAGTCGTCGGGCTTCATCGAAGTCACCGCAAGCAAGTAAATGCTGAACATTAAAGCCTCTTTAGGTCTTGATATATGTTCCAGGTCCCCACTAGCATCTAGAATCATCTGTTGAACAGTAGGTGCGTGGAGTATCTTTGTTAAAGGGTTGACGTTGACCAAGAATGTCTGCCATAGCCTGAATATTTGTACTGGTTGAGGATGCTGTGAGTTCAGGGTACCCCTTTGTTCAGCATGGCCGATGAGTATGCTACCTGGATTGGGATAGTGACTACTGCTATTGAAATCATCATCGGATGAAGAACCATCTTTTGGCTCTTGGCCATGAATCTCATCCCTCAAATTCTCCCACATAGGACTAAATATAGCGGTAAGTAGGTGGCCACTGACACGGAGAGGGAACAATGTAGGTACTTTTCGATGAAATAAGTGTTGCCTTTGTTAGATATCAAAGTTCCGTTATACTTTGATGGTAGAGTCGGGTCTCTTGGCGCCTCTAATAGAGAAGGACGTTGGTCCACGTCCAATTCCATTATGGCTGCTCCATCGTCACGTGAAATATCTGAATCCTCTTCTTCAAACTTGACGCCATGCTTCTTTAGCAGATATTCACATCTCTGTAGCCGTGCGGCAAGGTCTGTATCGGCAATCTTCTTCCGCCGACGTCTTGGAGCAGATGGGGCACTCGGAACACACTCAGCACGTGCTTTGACACAGTTCGAACAAGGCTTTCCTCTGTCGCACTTGACTTTCCTTTGCTGGCAGAGAACACAAGAATGTCCTCGAGTTATCTTGGTACTGGAAGTTGAAGCTGGTGGGAGAGAAGACATCTGGGAGCTGTCTGGCGACATTGTTGTCGAGAGTCGAAGACTGTTGAAAGTCGTTTGTGGAGTTCATCGGGCCGTGCTGTCGGCTTAGGTGAGACCAGATGCTGCCGATTATGCGCATGAGAACAACAGCATTAGTAAATAAACAGTCTGTCTGCAGTTACCATGGACGTGCTCGGCGAGAATGACTTGAGAAGTACACGTAGTGAGTGGTGTGGTGGTGTTTGAACTGATTGCTAGCTCGGGGACTTTCGGGACTTTCGGAGCTTCGGAACCGAATGCGAGGAGAATACGAGAAGGTACCTAGGTAGGTAGACAACCACGGCCAACTCTGGGCCGAGAGAACAGCATAAACGATGATATTTACGAAGTAACAGCATGCTTCGAGAACTTGATTCTTTTCAGCATCGTGCCGCTTGGTCAACTCTGCAGTATGCTCTCCTGTCTTTCCTTTCAACATATCAGGCCGCCTTCGTCGATTTTCCCTTCCCAAAAACGATCGTACTTTCGTACTTTGACCCCAGCCAGCCGAGGAACACGTGAGGAGAAGATCCGAATCATTTATTCCTGTGGACCTTACGGTGCCAAGTGAGAGAAGCCAAGGGGAGGAGGTTGAAATGCAGGAAAACGCAGGAATTCATGACAAGAAGTGGAGAGAACGTACTGCACCAGGTTACGGGGTTGCCCTGAGGTGGGTGGTGTAGGGAGAATGATCACGTGCAAATCTGACCTTCTACATGAACGATTATCATCGGCTGCCTCTCTTCAACCCTTTCTTTTTAATCCATCGCCTGCAAACAGAAGTCATAGCACAACACATCCTGAGCGTCTCCACACACCCTCGATGAAAGTCGACAAGTCAACCGCCCTCACCATTTGAAAATGTACGGCTGGCCTCCATTTTGATCTGTCTCCTGGTGCTCAGAGGCACGCGAACCCCAGATGTCTCTTGCACAAATCACAAGAGGTAGCGATGCATCCAACTCAGCGGTACGTCCAAAGAACCCACGGGCAGAAGGGAGCAGTTCGTTTCTCTCGCCCTATCGGCTGCGCCTTGCATTTAACAGCCACTCGGAACAGCCAACCGCCACGGCCTTACAAGCAGAAAACATGAGTATTCACACTGCAAGCCTCCAGAAACGTGCTTCCGTCACATATCAAGCAATATGAAAGGGGCCCTGTACCGTGCCAGCGAAGACCTACATCGTTGCATGAAGATAGCCTCGTCCCAGCCATACTTCACCCAAGACCATTCGTCCCAAAATCGTCTTTATCGTTGTATCACGGCGCACGATTATATTAACACCCAACGAGGCCTGATGAGAACCCGAGAGCGAATCAACACGAATCATTTCGGGCGAGGCTGAGTACCTAGCTTCACCTTCTCTGGACTCACAATAGTGTCGTGTATTTGATTCCGGCTCTCCCTTTCTTTGTTTATATGTTTCCTTTCTCTTCTCATCTTCTGCTACTTCTCTACTTACAGGCAAGTTCCTGACATGTTTTAAACAATGTCGTCCATTGGTCAATGCCAGCACTTATAAAGCCATCGACCAGCCCAGCGTTCTTTACACACAAACTGCATCTCCTCCATCTCAACACAACAGCAAAAGACAGACCTCAATGTCTACCTACTCGCAAAATATAGGCATAGCAGCTGGCTGTGCGGTGGGCGCAGTAATCCTTATTTGCATAGCATATCTATATCATCTTCGCGCTCAACAACTACGACGGATACGACGGAGGAGGAGAAGACACGAGAAAGCGGACGGGAGAGGCCGAGGAGGAGACCCTGAAGCACCACGACCACGACCACGACCTGCTGGACCTGGACCGGGACCAATGCCTGCTGGTCCATTCCCTCCCGAGAATCCTTGAGGCGAATGTGTTGGCTTTTCGGTGAAGTGAAGTGAAGTGGTCGGGCTGACATTGACGTGAGCTGGCCATCAAAGTGGCAAAGTTTAGAGGAGACGTGGGAAGTGAGAACCAGCCGAAAGTGACTCTTTATGGTTATGGGTAACTTGATATCAAGGCGAACAGTTTCATGTATTGGTGCTGGAATTCGTTTATTTATGGCCAAGTGGGAGGAATTCGGTCTATTTGCCTGCAGTATGAGCATTTTACGAATTAATGAAATGGGGGAAAGATTTGAGCACACACCCAGGGAAGTTCTCGCGAACATGGGAGGAATTTTGTCAACTGTACATTTGTAAAATAGAAATGTACACACACGAAGATCACGGCATTGTATTCTTCATCCTCGCTATGACCGGAATTGAGATCCTCCCTCTTCGCAAACCTCACTTGTCAAACCAGCTTTATGGCTGAGATTCTCAAAAAACCCCTCACTCTTGACTCTAGCTTGATTTCCGTGATTCAAACCCAATGCTGGACAAGTACAAGCTAATTAAATAATCACAGTCTTTTTCACCTACTGAATCGAGCTCTAAGTCTGCGACTATATATATATATATCTATAATCAAAGCATCTATCTTAAACCCGAAATCTTATTCTTTTGTGAAAACGCCCATATATACCCAGCGTGAAAGACCCATTTCCCCCGTCGGTGAAGACATACAGCCCTTCTATACTTACCTCAACTAAAGAGAAGAAGGAAATAACGCAACAGAACAAACAACCGAAAACAAACACAAAAACACAACAGCCCCTTTTTGTCTACCACCCACTTAACCCCAGCTACCCAAATTTCACCACAGCAAGACCAACAAACCAAAAACAAAAACAAAAGAAATCACTCTCCAACCTTGACTTCTCTTCCCGACACGTCCTCTTTCCCCGACTCACTCACGTCATCAAAACTTCTTCAAAAACCTCTCGTAGTCTTCGAAAGCCTGCACAGTATTCCTACCTTCGGTACCAAAGACACCACCAAACCCAACCAGCGCCTCCCTCCACAACCTCTTTCCCTCCTCCTTCCTCTCCTTCTCAACATCACAAAGCGCATACGCCCACCTCGTCTTACTCCGCAGCGTCTCAGGATGCAGAACCCCGAGATTCCTCTCTTGGATCTCGAAGACCTGATGGTAGAGCTCTTCCACTTCGGCCTTGGCTTTCTCTCCACCCAGTTCTTGCTTCAGGAATGCGAGGTGGATCTTGGCTTGAAGGGTTAGGGCATGTTCGGAGCCGAGGGCAGCCCGGAGACCGTCGTAGGCTTTGCGATGGAGGTTTTCCATCACAGAAAAGTGTTGAGATTGTTGGGATTGCGAGGATGGTGGGAAGTAGCGTAGAATTCGTGCTTTCCAGGTTTGAGCTGTGAAGAAATCGGGGTGGTTGGTTCCAAGTAATTGCTTCCTGCCAGCGACGACGAGCTCAATTGTATCGAGCGCTTCTTTGAGGATGCGGTGGTCTTTGGGTTCGGTGCCGAGTGCGAGGAGGATTATTGCGCGGTGGAGGAGACTGGAGAGTTGGTCGGGGTGGAAATCGTTGCCTTTGTTTAGCTTTTCAGTCCGGGCGGCGAGGACGGTTACGCTGAGTTCGCTGGCAGCAAGGCAGCCATCTTTGAGGCGGATTACTTCGGCTAGTTGATCTTTGCTGGTTAGGATATCTGGGTGAGTTTCCGTGTCGGCCCAGGGTCCTTTTTGTCTTGCTGCTAGTACTGTCTCGTTACGCTTTACTGCTTCGTCGTAGTTGCCTTTGGCGAGCGATATAAGAGCTAGGTCGCTCTGGCATGTGAGGACTATGGGATGCTCTTCAGACAAGGCTGCGCTCAAACCAGCAGAAGCTGCCTTCAGCATCTCTTCTACTTCCTCAAACTCCGCTCGGGTTGATGATTTCGTAATCAAAAGTCTTGCCTTGACACTCTTGCTGTACAAAGTCGCCGGATGATTTGGACCGAGAGCAGCAGCTCTTCCATTGATGGCAATCTGGATATAGCTGAGAGCATCTCTAGTGTATCCTCTCTTTGCAAGCACCTTAGCCAGGTTATGTGCACTAGTTAGCGTGTCTTGATGACTGCTCCCCAGTTGTGCTGCCCTCTCGAGGAAAGCATCTTGACACTCAGACTCTGCCTCCGAGTACTTGCCCTTTTGCATGAAAGCTATACCGAGATCATCGACATTGGCAAAGTACTCAGGCGCAGTCGCGTCCAGCTTTTCCCAAGATCTTCGGATCTGACTAAAGCTGTCTATAGCAGTATCATATTGACATTCACACTCCACAAAGGACAATCTTGCTTCGGTCGCCTTTTTCCAGAGTGCATCTGGTTCCGAGAGTTCTGCCGGAAAGTCCTGGTCATTAAGTGCAGCTCGGACCTCTTTGTATCGACCCAGAAGCTCAAGTAAGACAATCTGGTTCTGCAACACTCCAACACAATTCTTTAAACTGCTTGCGGGCAATATCTCTCTGGCTTCAACAGCCTTACCCAGAGCTCCAGAATAATCACCCTGACTACCCAAGAATGTGGAATCTTTATGACGAATCATAGCAAGAGCTGTCAAAGTCGGGTCGATGAAATCAGATTGCTTATGGAGTTTGAGCAACTGAGCGAAGCTGCTGGTCCACCAGTCTCTTCGGGGATCAGGACTGTCAGGATATTGTGCTGAGAATTTGACTACGAGCTCTTGGTACCAGACATGCTCTTCCAGCACAGCTTGGTCGTCTGTCTCAGGTCTATCTTCTGTGAGGAACTTCTTGAGTGCAAGAAACACTATGCTGTGCAGGCTGTATGTTTCCTTCATTGTATCCTCTTCAATGAGAAAGTGGCCCTTCAGTACAAGCATAATTTTGATCCAGTCCATCAGATCCTGGGAGCCAATGAGTAGAGATCGTGGTACTGCACTACCTCCAAGAAAGTAGATCTGATATAGCACTCGTGCTGCCGGTGCATATTCTTCCCGAAATTTTCTCATATCAATGACTCCTTTTCCAACAACCGAGCAATTGATATCGAGATTTGGTCCATCGGACGATGGACCAAGAAGTTTGATTTTTGACTCGTCATCCTTCTGAAACATTTCAAGGTATTGAGATAGTTGCATCTCCGGGGTGGAAGTGTTGATAAAGTCGGCAACGTGGTTAAGCGCGCGAGGCAAGCATGCTACTGATTCCACCATGTTCATAAATGCGTCCTCATCTGATTTGTCCGATCCTCCCAGTGATTCTCTCAATATGCTGATTGCTGAATCTGAATCAGGGCGATCGACCTCAACGATATCGCGGGACGAAGCAAGCAGACTTCCAAGTTGGCGACTCCGTGCAAGCAAGATAGTTGTACCATCGAACTTCTGTAGCTTGTCTACCAATCGCCCATTTCCGGCTGGATCTTCAAGCATAAGATCAAACCTGTTACCAGGATCGACAACCAGCATGCTGTTTTTCCCATGCTCAGTATCCAACCATTCGTCGAGCTTTTCTCCTTGGGAAGGAAGAGGATTTGGTGGACTAGTGCTGGCACTAGAGAGAAGATCGTCACGGGAAAACCAAAAGACTGATACCGTTGGAGACAGTTCTTGCACTCTGTAGCAGAACTCTGCCACAAGCTCAGTTTTACTATAGTTATGTTAGTATCTTGTACCCAACAATCATCTCAAGTCATATGTACCCAATTCCACCTAGTCCCACAACAGCAACACGCCCATTCCGTCCAGGTCTCCAAAGGCTCAGCAAATGCCCAAGCTCACGAGATCTCCCAACAAATCTAGCATTCTGAGAGTGCCGGACTTTGAATTCCGGAGCTGGAGGCTCTGGTGGTGCTGGCTCAGGCTCAGGCTCAGGCTCAGGCTCAGGCTCAGGCTCAGGCTCCGGTTCGGGTTCAGGCTCGGGTGCTGGTTCTGGTTCAGGCTCGGGTGCTGGTTCTGGTTCTGGTTCTGATTCTGGTTCTGGTTCTGGTTCTGGTTCTGGTTCTGGTTCTGGTTCTGGCTCCGGCTCTACCACTGGTTCGGGTTCAGGTTCGGGTTCAGGTTCGGGCTCAGGCGCAGCAGGAGGAGGTGGTGGTGGAGGATTGAGGCGATCGTGTAGCTGCTTTGTAACTTCTTGGATATAGCTTTCGAAGAAGTCATCGACAGGAGCCTTGAGTCTGTCTTGTATTTGCTTTGTGACATCGTCGGCATAGCTAAGGAACATTTCGTTAATGAGCTTTGACATCTGTTGCCTCGGGCTTAGTGGAGCTGGTTCAGATTCAGGTTCTGGCTTCGGTTCTGGAGCTGGCTCTGGCTCTGGGGCTGTCTCTGGTTCAGGCTGTGGCTGTGGCTCTGGCTCAGGCTCAGGTTCAGGCTCTGGCTCTGGCTCTGCTTTTGGTTCTGGTTCAGACTTTGGCTCTGGCTCTAGCTCTGCTTTTGGTTCAGGTTCAGGTTCAGGTTTTGGTTCAGATTCAGGCTCCGGCTCCGGCTCTGGCTCTGGCTCTGGCTCTGGGTCCGGCTCTGGCTCTGGCTCTGGGTCCGGCTTCGGCTCCGGCTCTGGCTCTGGGGCCATAGCGGGAGCTTCAGCGGCTTCCTCGGAGTTTGGTGTTGCTTCAGCGGGAAGTGATTCAGCAGGAGGAGACTCTGCAGGTGCAGCCTCAGGTGTAGTTTCTGGTTCAGCCATATTGATACAATGAAAAGAGTCCCAGGAGAAAAGTGCAAAAAATGGGTCGGAAAAAGAACTAGCAGAAAAGAAAGTGGCAGCTTAACTGCCTCCCTGGCTGAGTCTTGGATAAGTACCATGGACCTTTCAAAAATAGAACCCCAAAGCCTGAACAAGTTTTCGCCCCCTTGGGTTGTAACGAAAGGTACTGATCCACGAACGGCATGCCATGTCAACGGTAACACAAAGAAACCAGCCTAGAATCACCTGCTGATGACGCTTGGCAGGGCATCGTTCATACTGCTGGGCAGAATCATGGCTTACTGAAGCCCAAAACCAGTAATAGATGGCAAGAAAAATGCCAAAATGAGCCTCAGCCCCATGAAATTGCAGCAGGTCTGCGGTCCAACCAGCCCCGGACAACGTGCATCATCGTGCTTTGATGCAAGCTGTGACTAGAAGCCACGCAGACCAACTGAGTTCGTGAGGCCATCCATTTGTTCTTGGTTTGCTCTGGGGTGCATATGCGAGCAAGTCAGGAGAGTCGTGATGTGTTGTCAGTTGGCGCCGAGTGAGTGATTGGCACATTACCCTTGGCCTGAAGGCACCTGCCACACCTATCACATGCATGCATGCACAGTGTCGAGCGAGGATGCGACCTACAAGAAGTCAATGATGTGTGACTTGTAATTCTATTTACTTTCCGTGTTTCTCCTTTTATCGTAGCATTCCGAGTTCCCGTTATTACGAACAAATCAATTCCCATGACTGGACTAATAACGCCGTCTTTTGCCTTTGTTTGGCAGGGTATAATGTAAGACAATGCCCAAGATGATTCCGTACAGCCGCCATTAAGCCTGATCGTTTCTTGTTCCTCCCCAAAACAAGTGTGTGCTTGTAGAATTGAACCCCATTACGCCACCAATATGTGCTGATGCAGAAGCAGACCTTTTCGAATCTCTATTTATGCAAGTAAAAGAAGTTTTCAAGAAAGTAACGTAAACACCATCGTTGCAAGCGATGGCAGACCAACCAATAGAATAATATTGAGGTCAGTATTTTGGACACCAAGCCCTTTGGTAGGACTTGGTGTGGATGTGGCTGTGAACAAACCAGTAAGTGTTTCAGTATAAGTAGTTGTCGAAACTGTTCCGACCCCCAAAGAACTAGATGCTACCGTTGCCGTTGTCCCAGGACCCGAGCTCCAATCAGCGGATTTTTCATAAAGAACCCCATTAATGATCACCCCTTCATTGTTGATAATCTTGCTCTTTTGATCGTCCGTACAGGTATCTGGAATGTCCCGAAGGTAGCATGTTGCGCTCGGGGAGCTGGGAAGGCTAGCAGTACGAGTTGCATTCACAGGCCCACTAGTGTTATAAGTGGATAGATTAATTGCTGCGCCTGTCGAGATCGAGGTACCCATCATGATCCGAGCAAACACTTGGAAAGCAGTCTCGGGTTGGTATGCTGGAACGCTATGCCCGGCATCGTAGATACGGCTGAATGAGAGATTGCCATATTGACGTACAACACCCCCAATGTAGGTTGTGTTTGTGATGATAGGTGCATAGCCTGCGGCAGGGAAGCGTGAAGCGTAAAGCGGAGATGTCTCTGCTGCGACAGCGAGGGACACAGCTTCACCTCCAAACCAATTACATATATAATCGCGATCACCATACATGAAGCCAACACGAACTCCAGAGTTTAGGAGTGCAGCAATAGCCGGTATCAGGGCATGTCGCTCGTAATCCCCCGTTGACGAAAAAGCACTGACGACCTGGAGGTTGGTCTGGGTGAAGTTGACCGGTGTTCCAATTGCTTCTTGAACCGCCGGCGTATTCAAATACTCAAGATAAGTATTCGGCGGAAATGGGTCAGGTAGATAATGGGCAATATCGTATACACTCCTTCCGGCATCGAAGTATGGCTCCATGACGTTAGTCGTACAACTGCTATAGGCAGTTGAGCAGATTGTGCTTGCAAGAGAAATGTCCTTCTGGTCTGTTGGGTCAGAAGAGTTCACGGCTGCGCGGCATTGGGTGAGAAGATCCCGGCAGCCTCCGGAAGCATAGAAGCTGGCGTTCGCCAACTTAGCCCTGGTCGGATTGATGGCATTCAGGCCGAACGTGTTGCTGTTCGCCATTACAGGATAGAATGGTGCTTGCACAAGATCATCCACACAGCCATTGACTATGCCAAGAGACTGAAGCTTGATTGCAATGGTGCCGTTCAGAGACAGACTACCATTTAAACGCCGTTTGTTCTGCTCCTCCCACAAAGTTGCAAATGCAGGCCCATACTTCCCTCCATAACTTTCGGCAAACAAATGTACACCCATGGTAGAGGTGTCGTTGGGGCTATATTGTGGGAAAGCGCCCAGAAATCCTTGGAGCATATGCCAGATGACCATGCCCGCGACCTCGGTGGAATTTGCCGTATTGTTTGTATTAAGTGAGCTGAATGTGCCATTCATGAATGTATCCGCAGACTGAGAAGGCGGGACGACCTGAGGAGGCGTGTAAAGATTGGATGTCAAGAGGTCGAGCGAACCATTGGTAGGCGCATCATACGAAAAACCTACTTGGTTTGGCTGGTTGATGGATTAGCAATGGCCATGGTCGACGGAGGGTGCGCAGTGGCGCATAGTTTCATACCTGATCAATGTAGAGCACATTGGAACCTCTATCCCAGCCCCAGTCGCGCACTTGGGTTCCGAACTTTCCTATTCCTTCCTCAATTACTTCGCATGGGCCATTCTCGTTGAACAAGCCCAACATGGAGCTGGAGCCTGGTCCTCCATTCAACCATATCGTAAGAGCTGTGGTGGGTTCGCGCGCAGCGATGAACCAAAAGAAGGTGTTGGTCGGGTATTCTCCAGGGACATTGACCCAGCCAGTATACTGTTCTTGCGTGCTGAAAGCTGTTGCGCAAGTGCCTGGTGGGGGGGTCTTATAAGAGATGGTGATATTCCCATCAACAGGCGAAAGTATGGTGGTAAGGTTCGATGGCGGAGGATATTGAGCGAATGTTGTTGTGGTGCGAAGAATGAAACCAAACAGAATAAGGAGCCTCATGGTCGTTCAATCATGTTTTTCTGGAGCACGAAACATAGGGAGAACAGAAGCTGAAGAGGATGGAAGGGGAGATGTGATGAAATCATGAAGTGCCGTCTTGTCTACCCAGTCTCGCTGCAGGGAAAGAGGAGGAGAAGGAGGAGCAGCAGCAGCAGCAGGCTGGTTGAACAGTCCGATGCTGACATGGCCCACAAGCGAAACTTGGCGTGTGCGCGAACCATAATAGAAACACGAAGGGACCTGATCATCCAAGGTTCTGCTTCTCCGTCCTCACTCTACAGTCCTGCAATGCTCAATTGAAACGACAGTTTGGGGGACTATGTTGCTGATAGCAAACCCTCCTCAGCCGCATTGAGATTTCAGGCCGTACGGCTGTGAGTACGGCACCGAGGTGGTGGGTAGGAGGGACGAAGTACCTATTATCCTGTACCTAGCTCATAGCGACTGCAATGGAACCCCGACCGTAAACTTTTACTTTACCTTGACAATGTCGAATGAACAGACCAAGCCAAGAGTGATGCGTTCGGCCTTTCAGGCACAGCGACCTCGTTGGTCAACAGCTGTACCTAGCGTGCCGATGGAAAAGGTCCTGTCGCACTGTCGTCCTCCGCGTCCTCAGCATTGCCGCGCTTTCTTCCGAGTCGGCGTAAAACAGGTCGAGGAGAAGGCAAGGCATTGTCCAACCGACTTGCCTCAGCCAAGTACCCAACCACCCTACTTCATCGTCCTATCAATTGAGTACGAAGTAGTGCTTACACGTTAAGCTTCTTTGCCTACGGAATAAGGTAAAGCTGGCTTTCTTTCAATCATCGGTCCATGCAAGTGCGAGGACTTCGTGTTGGTATTGGAGTGCCGCTTTATCTGTCGGTCAAGAGGCTGGGGGCTGAAGAGCTGAACTTCCTTTTCCTGAACCTTCGTATTTTACCTCCTCAGATTTCATATGCAGTCTACCGCTTTGTAGATGTAGTTGCCAATTGGCAATCTATTGATCTGTGCCCTTCATCATGGTATCGGCTCCGGAGTATGTATGCGCAGAGACATGTTTTTCTTCTTTGAGCCAGCTTTTGGAATTGGAACGCATGATATGTCTTCACTTCCAAGTTCTAAAGCATGCCTCGCAACTTGAACCAGATGCTTATTACCCCGGTACCATTCTAGAGCGAGAATACTGACGACTGCAATCTCGACAGCATCATCACGTATATTGGCATTCCTCTTGCTGTCCTCGGCGTCCTACCAATAATCTACAACACTCTCACAACAATAGCCACTCTTCAAAAGGTCAGGAGGATCCTCCGACATGGCCGCCTTACCGCGATTACCAGGGGAGATGTGATTAACCATGTCATTGAAGTCGAGCTCCCACGTTATACAATAGCCCCTCTGGATAGAGAGGAGTACAAGGATTATTGGAGGTTGAGTGCCTTTCCAAGTGTCATCCCAGGAGGCAGCTGGACAATCTTCAATTGGAGAATGAACACCACAGGGCTCAAGACTCAAAGAATAGACTATTCGGATCAGCTACGTCAACCCCAAGCCGAGATTGACTTCGAGGAACTGGTGAGCTATATGCTCGACTTAGGCGCAGTCCCAGATGCGGCTGGCTTTCGTATGCTGAGGACTAACGGTCTATGGGTTCCCTCCGGGACCCCACTACTGCTTTCTCCAGACCAGCACGAAGCTGCATTGATGATTGCTCCTCTCAATGATTCTGATGGGAAACTTTCGCTAGCCGTCCGCTGGTCCTCGGAGTGGATTATGAGGGACCAGCACTCACTGCCGCCATATTGGGCTATCATTAGAGGTATTCTTCCAGGTGAACTGAAGGCCGACCTTTCTGAGGACAATAAGGCACACGAAATAGCAAGCAGTGGCGTTAGTGAAAAGACAACTCAAGAGCAAGGAGAAAAAGAAGTGGTGGTGGATGCGACAATGTTTTGTGGAGAAAACAAAACAGAGCCAGGAAACATCACGTCTGAAAGCACGCCAAGTAGCAGTGATTATCCTCCTGTCATCAGATGCAAGATCGGACTAGAAGGTTTAACTGCTGCATTTCCAGACGACGCCAGTGCCGAAATATTCGACGCCTTAGACATCACTCACCTAGACATACAATCAGGAAACAACAAAGGCATCTGGTTTGCATCTGCACTCACAGCACTTGGATCCAACTCCCAAGCAATCCTCTGGAACTACAAAATCCCTAGCCCACTCCTTTCCTTCTCCAGAAAGGATACGATCCCTTGCGGTGTCCTAGTCATGCTCGGAATTGTAGACGAATCATCGACTCCAGAAATCTTCACCCAACACAACGACAGCTCAGAGATAAACGAGGCTCAATTCCGCAAGATGAGAGAGCGCTCCCGAGCTTTCCAACGCGAGAGCCGGTTGTCGCCTGACGAACGGAACCAGGCTGTGCGGGAGAGGCAGATTAAGGAACATGAAAATTGGGTGCAGGAGTTTAATGATAAGAAACGGACAGACGTGCAGAGGGCAGAGACGAGGATTATCGAGGCGCTTCAGAGTCCTAAGTGGGGCAATGGGCTTATTGCCGAGCATACTCTTGCTTGGTTAAAAACCAACGGCCATGTAGATCAAGCTCATGATTTGAAACGAACAGTCGAGGTCCTTCTGTGGAGGATGCTTAACGATGTTGGGTTTGCAATGGAGTTGGGGAGCATGCTTGACGGGTGGAAAGCCTGGGTTGGCAATGGAGGAATCAGGAAGGCGGATTTTTTGGTCGTCAAGGAATCCATCATTATATTTGCTTATGCGAGTCTTGTACTTGCTGTTATTCATAGGTCTGTTGCTGCTGCCCATGGATCACTAGCCGTGGATTTACAGGAATGTGTTAGGATTTGGAAGAGGGTTAGACTCGGCTGAGAAGAGCGAGACTATTAATGTAATACAACCAATACTTTCTAATTCGAGTAGAGTAGAAGTTGGTGGAGACACTGGAGTATCTATCTATTTGATGTTGTGCAAGGGACAACATCGGGAATCTACTGCATCATCAACAAGAATTGATCAAGTATCGGCATCAGGTCACAAAGTGACACCTACAGGAAGAGCCCTGTTGACGGGAGTTCTCGTCCTTACGAGTCGAGAGGGAGGGATGTTCTTCTTGCGACTCGCGGTCCTTGGAAAATATAAGCCAGCAAGCATCATTATGACCCAGCGTGCTGGTGAACCCATTAGTCTGAACTCAAGTAAAGCCTGAACGTTTGTACCGCCAGTACTACTTGTTTGCTTTGCTGGCCTTCTCCATCTTCCCTACGAGTAAAATCTGGGTGAATGCACATTTGATCTGAGTCAAACTTGCTGCTGCTAAGATGGTCAACGTAGTTGGGGAGTCAGTGTTCATCTTCATTTGTCCGATATCCTTGACCACTATATTCCAGGGACTCCATACTTCATCAAACATCCGTTTATTGGCACGTGCGATAGAAACATGTAGCCATGACATGATTGCAGACAAGTCAGAAGTGGGACCTCCTTGCAAGGAGCATTTTCAAATCCTTTCGTCCCAAATGTTCGAACAAGAAAAGGGGGATATATTCATGATACTGTCGCAGCTAGCAAATCCAGCAAATCCATCACGCCTGCCACCCAACTCTACCAAAACTCCTGTCGCTTAGTGCGCGCCCATTAATGGTATAAAATGTACTCCAGCAGCAGTCAGACCATAACTTTTCCATCAAGCGTCAACCACGTCAATTCATTCATCTCTCAGTGATCTTGTTCTTCCTCAGTATTGTTTCCAGTGCCTTGGTATCAAACATGGTATCATCTGGGATCTGGTCGATGATGTAAGTGAGGTTTGCGAAGAGGTCGCCTTGATTCTTGTAGGCAAGGATGGCGGGAACACCGGCGTTGTCGAATTCGATGTCTTCGTAATGTACCTTCACAAAGTGAATGGCAGGGTGCTTAGATACAAGAGGTGTGAGAGCGTCCTCTATCACAGAGGAGACTTGGCACTAGTGATCCGTTAGAACGTGTGATGGATAGGAAGTGAGAGGAAAGTAAGTACCTCATGGTCATAGACGAACACAACGACGACGGTATCTCTGCCAACCTTCTCAATGGCATCCAAGTAGCCCAGAGCATCAACCTCATCGAATCGTCCATAGCGTCTGACACTGGGGCTCGTCCTCCGGTTTCTTATATCGTTGCCTTCTCTTTGGATCTCCATCCTCCGAGCCTCGCGCCACTTTTCTAGGAACTCTTCATCTTCACTCCCGCTGGCTCCCTCCTCGACATCCTTATACCGCTCACCGCTCGCATTTCTGCTCTTCCTCCTGTCGCTGCCGATGGCAGTTGAGAACCTATCCCTCCAGCTACCGCTCCGCCTGGCTTCCTCGAAGCTCCGCGCATCAGCAATGACACCCTTCACACCCGTCGTGCGCCCCTCATCGAACTCGCGGTGGGGCAACAGCAAGCTGCCGCCATTGGAACGCTCAAAGATGGGCATCTTCATAGACTCGTCAATCCTGCTCTGTCTGTACTCTTCTTCTTCGTCACGGTCGTCGTTTTCTTTGTCGTGTCTGTAGTCGTCGTCGTCGTCAGGATGGTGATCGAGGAGGTGGGTAGCAGAGGCCTTGGATAGGATAGCGTCAAATTCCTCTTGGGCGTCTGTTTTTGCGGCCATGCTTGCGGTAGATATATACTCTCTTATATTCTGAGAGAGGTCAGGCCAGACAGGGGGCGCTGGGAATGTGCTGGGACGCTTTGTTGTGGACTAGATGGATTCGGATTTACGTCACGTAGGTCGTAAGGAGGAGGGGGCTCAGCAGAGACCTCAGATTGGAGGGAAGGGTGTTCTGTTTGACGTGACGGCTTGTTGGGATTGGCTTGCAGCGTTGCAGTGTTGTGGTTGATGCAGTCTCCTGTCTGCCACGAGGGATTGCTTTTCATCCGGCGACTGGGAATGCAGGAGCCGTACTGAAGCGCAGTCAGATGAGGGGGCCCATGTTTCAAAGTGCACATACTTGAGATCTTGGGCCTTCCAGAGGACAGAGGACTCGGGCCTGATCCTGACTTGGGATTCTTGGGGACAGGGGGCTTGGACCACCGCGATACAGTACTGTGCTGCTGCTGGGGGTCGAGGACTCTCGGTGAGTCGCGAGCGTCGTCGGTAGATGAGAACGAGGGACGGTCAGACTGCTGCAGCATGTCCTCCTCTGCTGGTGGTGCACGCGACGCTGGAAGAATGCTGCGCCAGAGCTGGTGTGTGTTGCAGCCTTTTGCTTGTACAGCACGAAAATAATGAGCGTACGAGAAAGAAACTTCCGTACGAGTGCGCACCGAGTCGTCCTGCTTGGCGGCCGCCGATGGCTCCCAGGGATCAGGTACTATACCTACTTATCGTCCCGTGATCTGCAGGAACAGCGGACACCATGGGAAACCATGGGAAGCCATGGGACATCCCTTGCTCAACAACCTCGCCCCTTTCCACTCGTTCTATTCCTGCACCTCAAGATGTCTCAGGTGTCAGTTGTCAGGAGGAAAAAGGGTCGGTACGCTTGAATTTGCGGAAATACCGACCGATCATTCTAAATATTTTTGGCCAGCAAGACACCAATACGGATGCCATGGGCAAGTTCTTCTGATTCACGTCGCAACGCGTTGATCTCACAGCCCAAAACTTCCAGAAGGAGGTGCACGCTGGACGTGCATAACATGTCACCATGGTCCGCAGGTCAAGAGACTCGGTATTCCATGATTTCCATCATCATAATGGAATCGTGTGGCCTATAACTTAAGTTTCATGTCAACTATTTTAGTGCCCGCAACTCTCCAGCTTTGCCATCGCAAGGTGTCACTGGTGTCACTGTCGTATGGCATCGCCATGTAGAATGATTTGTCCGATGGTACGTTAATGGTTTACACAAATATCTAGCCATGCTACCCTACCCGAAACGTCCCCTGCCGACTCCTTCGGTCCAACATGGCAGGCACCCGAAGAAAAGAAGAGGAAAAGGCTGTAAGTATACAAATTACTTTGCATGACACAAATGCTTATTTGTATGTATGCCTTAACAACCTCCTTCCCTTCTCTTTTTGGTGGAGGTGGGGGGTTAGGGATTGAGGCTGCACATTTGAAGCGTGAGTAACAAAGTCGCAGAGCTGCCCCCAGTCACGTCCCAAACCATGGTGTTTTCGTCTAACACCCTACTCACTAAGAATATCGATCCCTCATTGGGGAGCTTCACAACTTGTGTGGGGTACATCGGCAGTTGCGCCGACTTATAATCGTGATCAAGTACTGTTAGGCCTGGATAAAAGGACTGGGCTGGCCTGTGAATACTCAAAGAAACAAGCCATACAAACAACAAGTTGTGTTCTATACCTTACTGGGCATACCTCACTGAATCCCAACCAGACAGTTTTCCACTAAATTTCCAGTAATTAGACTATGATACAAGCATTTGCGCCGCCCTACGCCAGGAGAAAACATGGCAATGCAGCAACAAAACCTGAGGATGAAAGTCTTCTTCTGCTCCCCCTTCCCCAGAAACTATATCTACACATACCCAAGGTAGGTACCGTGCAGCAATTCCTCTCAAGTTTATTGGCCGACTAACAAAACAGTTTTGAGAAGTGTCTCTTTCATTTTCGCAGCTGACCTCGCCCTTCCAACAGAGACGGTCTTGAGCTTTTGAGATTACGCACACAAGGAAACACGGACACGGGGAACACCGACTAAAAGGAGAAAGTGTAAAGGGCCTGCATCTCTCCGCGGGATATCATTCGCAAGACGGCCCAGGCTTAAGAACGCAGAGAAATGAGGAATGCAACTCGACCACCCATACGAACAAAGATTTGGTGAAAGTAGAATTATTGTGCACAAGAATCGAAAATGCGCAACCAGCTGTTGACGGATCCTTCCCTCGGATCGGATCAGACAGTGTGGGAGGCGATGGTGGTTCGTCCGCTACCGAGTCGCACAGATTAGGTTATAGCGCCAGGTGTACGGAGTAGTAGGTCAATAGATTATATGGATGATCGGGTCGGCTGGGAGGGGTTGGCGGATAGCTTCGACATGTTCGACATAAGAGAGCGTTTACATGGCCCATATTTTAAGCTGAAGAAAACAGGCTGCGTTAGCCGGTTTTGCGATAGAGAGAACAGGACGATCAAGGCCCAAGGTCCATGACTTACCAATGAATCCCATGAACCAGTACACAAACTCATGCCATCATTGCTGACACCCAAACAACTAACGCGATTGTCGTGGCCCACCAGCGACCCAACTTTCTCACCGCGGGTAACATCCCAGACCTGCACAATCGAATTAGTAATGGTCTTAATTCTGCGATGGCGATTCCTCTCACCTTGCATTCGAAATCATCGTAACCAGCGAAGAGAAGCCTGCCTGATACCGAGGTAGCAACGGATGTAATCCCACAAAGAATAGAATCGTTCTAGTAAACATGTTAGTTCCCAAGTAACTTTGCGTCTGAAGTGTATACATACGCCATATTGATTGAGCTCTCTGTCAGCACGGATATCGAACAGCCGACAAGTAGCATCGTCGGAACCAGTGACAAAGGAATGGCCATCTGGGAAGAATTGAATGGCGTTGATATCTGACTCATGGCCCGCAAATGTTTGAACAGCCTTGCCAGCCCGGATATCCCACAATTTTGCAAATGCGTCACAAGCGCCTGAGACGAAGGTATTTTGGTTAGTCGGGTTGATGCTGATGCTCATAACATCTCCCAGGTGGTCCGCAAACTCCGTAACTTTTGAGCCTGTCTCTACATCCCATTTCATACAAGTCATATCGCCAGAGGAGGTGAGAATGCTACGATCGTTGATAAATCGACAGCAGGAGAGGTATCCCGAATGGCCTGAAAGTTCTCGAGCAACACGCGTTGGTCCATCACGACTGGAGTTGAGGTTGTAGATTGAGCAGATATTATCCAGACCGCCGCAGGCTACGTAATTTCCACTTGGGGCGTAGGCGCAGGTCATGACCCAAGACGATCGAAGAGGAATGGCGTGCACCTTGTTCGTTGTGTAGGCATCCCAGATGATCAGCTTTCCGTCCTGTGATGCAGACACCAAATGCCTCCTGTCTGTAGACCAGTGCATAGCGTAAATCTTAGCGAGATGACCCTTCAATGTCTTCCTGGTGCGCATCATTTGGTTCTTGGGGAGGGCTTCCTGTTGTGCCTTGGCGATATTTGCGACTGTAGAGTATAGAGGTTAGTGTTTGCTAATAGATGCATCGTGTTGAGCTCAATGGGCGAGGAGCGTGGAATCGAGTTACTCACGCGTGCCATCGGCCAGATCATCCTTCTTCCTCTTTATCCTGTCCTTCAAGGTTTCTGCTTCGCGACGAGCTTGCTGAATGCGCGACTGCATCGCCTCGGGCGACACATCTTCTGATATCCCTCGACTTGACATGGTGGCGAGTTGTCGATGTTGAGCTCAATTGATGCTCAGCTTTGATGTTTGACGTCGGGGGGGGTCGAGGTTCAAGGAAGGGGGTTGCGCCAACGGAAGACGAACGCCCCAGATGACTGACAGCGACACAGGGCAGACCAAAGATCGTGATGATGTCGTTCTTATCGCTCGAGGTCGTGAGGTCGTAAGGAGCGATAATCGTAGGCCGTCAACGATCAATTGGACATGAAGTTGTTGATGTGTGAGGTTGTCTGGAGACTGAGATTGGGGATCCAATACTTCGTATGCTCAAGGGGAGTTGCTGAGCTTCCGACCGGCTAGGCGAGGCGCTAGTGACGCTTACGGATCGATAGCGGGCGTACGGCCATTTCCAGGGCAGAACAAGATTGAGGGGTCTAGATTTCATTGGGTGGACAACGAGGTGGATAAGGATCATAAGGGCACAAGGGCATAAGGGCATAAGGGCATAAGGGCATTAGGGGGACGACGAGGGCGGCGGCGGCGACGGAGAATTGATCGATGTGGAAGAAGAGAGGGCGATCTGGAGGGCAGCGTGGTCGTGGTGGTGCGAGAATACAGGATATGGAACAGGAACAGGAACAGGAACAGGTGCGATGCAGACACGACGGCAGTGGTGGGAGTACATACGAGTATGGGTATGGCAGTGCCAGTGCCCATATCAAAAGCATCACAACCATGATCTCAGTGCCTCAGACTCGTTGAACACCACCATGACCACGCCCACGACCACGACTCAGCGCGGAGGCCGGAGGAGCAGTGCAGTCGCAGCAGTGAATCTCCAGAGCTGTCAAAGCGTGATGCCGGCCCGTTTCCTTTTGGGCCAGTCAACGTGCGACCAGGGAGTCTGGGAGATGACCTTTGCGGCCCTCGCGGCCAGAAGTGGTTCAGAAGAAAACGCATTCTGGCGGGCGATACGGCACACGACAGTCCTATGGGAGCTGCTGGCTGGCTTCCCTTGAATCCTTATGTTACGAAGGACGGCACGGCATGGATGTCGGTGTCGGTGGAACCCCAATGCCAATGCCCATGCCAACGCGAAGGCATCTATCTGCCCATCAAATCAAATCCAGGGCGCAGGTACGAAGTGCCGGAGACGTGCTACTGCTACCATCGTAATACCGTCAGACCGCGAACGAAGGGCAATGCAGCTGTATAGTAATCCAGCAGTGGTGTTGTAGACCACTGCTACTCGTACAGGAGTAAGTAGTAGGCCAGTGGAATGATACTGTGACAAGCCAGTAGTCCCGTAGTCATCCAGAAATCCAACAGCCAACAGAGGCACAGACCGGCCTTGACAAAGTGCTAAAAGCACCTCGCCGAGCACACAAACGCATCCACGTCCCAACCCATCTTTACCGTGGGTGGGCTGTCGCAGATTGAATCGTGATCGCCAGCAGCTACACATTGCCCACTCTTGCCCCAACTCTGCAATTGATCTAGCCAGTGAACCACTGCTTTCTTGGCTGCCTCGTTTTTTGCTTTTGGCTTCCAATCCAGTGGCAGACGCCGACAATATTTCGCAAGCCATCACTGATTCACTAGAGAATAATTGCGTGGCCAGAGGCAAGACGAACGAACGAACGCAAGCTAAGGGAATCCGAGGAACACCGGCAGTCCGTCGCATCTTTGCGACAACAGCAGAGAAGCAAAGAGAACGACAAGAACAGACTCGTGCGACAACCGCATCTTTTCTTTGCATCTCCCTCCCCATCTGCCCATCCATCAACCGGCGGCTGAAGGTTCAGATTCCATCGACATACATACGTACGTAGGTGGAGCATTGCGAGGCGTTCTGATGAAATGTCAAAATGTGCGCCATGTCTGACAGGTAACGAAAGCTAACGAGCGGCCTCAGCCTTGCAAAATGGAGTCCAAATCCACGGCCATGGACTTTACGGCAATGCCCAAAATAGAGGTAAGATTCGGTTCCGGAGAGAGGAAAATATGTGACCAATGTTGCTGAGTCGCACAGGGCTGAAAACGACTCCATTAGTTGCATGCGCACCTGAGCGGAAGCATCAGTCGCGAATGTCTTCACGAGATCTGGGTGCAGAAAAAGGCCCGAGGCGAAACGACGTTGGACGATCCTTTGATTGAAATGCCCAGCGGTAAGTTTGATTATGACCTAGAAACGTGAGTTCTTCCTTTCTTTCGATGCGTGGACTTCTTCTCATTGCATCCCAGCTTCTTTCCACTGTTTTCAAAGTACATCTACAATCTTTGCAACGACCGTCAGTCTCTCGTTTACACTACCAATGCGGTACTTCAAGACTTTCAAGCAGATGGCGTCGTGTATCTCGAACTTCGTACAACACCGCGGGCTATGCCATTGGCGAATATTAGCACAGATGACTATGTGCAAATAATCCTCCAATGTATTTCCGATTTCACGAACTCTCCAACGAATACAATGACAACCGGGCTGCTTCTCTCTATCGATCGTCGTAATGACGTTTCTACCGCACTCTCTGTTGTTGAGCTGGTCAACAAGTACCGTGGACAAGGTGTGGTTGGCCTCGATCTCTGTGGTGATCCAGCCAAAGGCGATGTATCCATTTTCGAGCCTGCGTTTGCAAAAGCCAACGAATACGGCTTGAAAATAACGATCCATTTTGCCGAGGCTCCTCAATCATCAACAGATCTTGAATTGCGAAAACTACTCTCCTACTCACCGCACCGAATAGGCCACGTCATCAACGTTCCCGATGATATCAAGGAAGAGATTGTGAAAAGAAAACTCGGCTTGGAGCTCTGCCTGAGCTGCAACGTGCATGCGAAGATGATCACTGGGAGCTTTGGAGATCATCATTTCGGTTGGTGGAGGGATACAGGGTGTCCGATTATTTTATGCGTATGCAATCTTATCCCTACTTTACCGGGCGAAAGGAAGTTATTCACCATACTGATATTTCGTAGACCGATGATGTGGGAGTATTTGGAAGCAATCTGTCAAATGAGTACTCCCTAATAGCTGAACACTTCGGATTAAATCGCCAAGAAATCTGCGAGCTTGCGAGGAGTGGCATTGACACAATATTTGCGGATAACCACATCAAAGAGAAACTCAGGGAGTCCATGTGGAAGTGATCAAAGACAAATGATGTTCAATGGCAAGATCACATGGATCTAAATGCTCAGAGCTCCTGTCATAACTCATCCCACGCTCATCCTCGAATCATGTTAGGGCATAGGCAGTCACATGGGCACTAGTACAAGCCTGCCACTACTAGAGCTCCTTCTTGCTTTCTCTTCCTCTTCTTCTTCTGTTTCTTCTCCAGAGACGATAGCACCCATCATAGAGGACCAATAGAAGTCTAAACTATTGCTCTTCTACGTGTGCCTGTTCTCCTGCAAATCAACATGATGATTAAGACACACAATCGAGGGGCTACCTTAAGGCCCTTCAGCCATCAGCTCAAGCTGGAGTGACTCGAACTGAAGGCTGTAGCCAGTAATAGTCTTGGTGGTTGGTACCTAAAGCCTTTCCTGAAATGATTTTTGACTAGAACCAATCTACTGCTTGTGTTCGATGTTTGTAGCTTCATCTCAGTGGTCCGAGGCACAAAGAGCTCGACTATCACTCAACCTCAATTCACGCGAGGCAGACTGCAAATTCTTCGCAAGAGAGATGTTTCATCATGACTAAATTGTGCCCTTTGAGGGAAGCATTCTTTCCAGGATTCAGTTCTACAGTTTCAGGAAGTCAAGCGCGTTACACTGCAGTCCTGGTTCCGAAGTAAAATGCCATATCTACTGTGATTAATGTCGACGAGGGCTTGTTTCTTCACTTCGATCTAGGGCTCTGCTCTCTGTCCAACTGATTTCTAAGTTTTGACACCGATTCCTATACTAACATCACTCCCAGGAGCTGTATCACCACGAGCACTGTATCACAGGCCTAGAGATCAGGGCTGAAGTTTCAGTCTTTCATGAAATTTCCAAAGTTTACTGGAATATACAAGTAGCACGCAGCATGGGTTTAATAGCATAGTTCTAAAGCACACTACCATGACCGCTACTACCAGCAAACATAGGTAAAGGATACCTGAGTATCTAGGTAGGATAAGTAATCAGAGAGGCACAAAGTCCGGAATTGTTTGTGGTCGAAATCAGTTCAGCGTTGTTAGCAATATAATATGCTGTCCCGATGTTTTCTAGCATAGCACGCAAAGCTCCATTCACAAGGGGAAATTCACAAATTAAGCCAATAATCCAGCAAGGATAAACAATTCCACTGCCATCAATGCTACTATAAACATTGCAATGAGCTCTGACCACAGACACAAGCCTATGGTGTCGGCGTGTAGATCTTCTCTCCCGTAGGAAGTCGAGAAAGCTCGACAACAACACCAACAAAACCCTTTCACACAACTTTTCTCCGACCACAAACAATGGCAGGCCATAAGTCCCATACCACTACCAACCTTCAGATCAGAGCAAACATAGAAAGCTCATCGACGACGTAAGTTATCTAGCCATCGTGAGCTGTGCATGAATTGAAGGACGCTAAGCGACGATCAATAGGCTTTGGCCGATCTCGACGACGATAACGAAGAAGTCCGCAACAGAGCCATTGAAAAACTCACAGATCTCCTCGGATGGTCAGATCTAAGCTCATACCATCGAGCCGTCGTCGACGAGGCTTTAGCCAACAATGATCATGTACCCTTCGATATCGCTAAGAAGTGTACCCGTGAATGTGTCGAAACTTGCCTTATGGTTATTAATGACAACGAAATAGCCTATGGCAACAATGCACGTCAACCTTTTGATGATATGATCAAGAGAGGCCAAATTCAGATTGCGGCTTTGGCTGAAGAGGAAGAGATCGGTTCTGAGCGAACGCGTCCGGCGGTCGATTTGACTTCCGACGATAGTATGACTATGGATGAGGACGAAAGCGAAGACGTGGATGAGGAAGAAGAGGAGAAGGACGGATACGAGGAAGACAGTGGCCAAGGTGAATATGAAGAAGGTACGTGCGTTACTATCCTCAAGTAATTTCAAACTAACTCAATGATTCATAGATGCCCTCGATTCAAGAGTCACAACTGCCAGTCCTCAGGACTCCTTCCCCCTCGGTTTCACAATTCAGCCGTTTGATATGGAAGTCATTAAGGTGTTTGATGCAATGAGTATGCTGCTAGGGCGGGACAATGGTCGCCTGTATTTGAAGGAGATTCGGAGTTCTTGGGCAACATTGCTGTGAGAGATGGATTGGCGGACATTCTAGACAGTGCCGGTGATAACGCGGAGAGTGGTGACGTTATTACGGATAAGTAGTTCCTTAGCTTCTGAGCTGATATTGGGGGTTTACGAGCTTCCACCTCATGAACATTGCAGGTTCAGGAGAGCCAGCAGAGGGTAGTTAGTTAGGTAGGGGATAATGCTTGTATTTGTCCCTAGGATGGTGTTCAATCAATGCACCGGATTACACGAATTCAAGTTACTCAAGGTATTTTCTAAGAATATGCAAGCTCCCTTCAAACCCAGTAGAAGTCCAATAAAGGATTGAGTCATTAGCTCCTTGATGACCGCTGTTCGTCGCTTAGCGATTACCGAGCTGGACTAAGTGATTGACTGAACCACGGCGTCTCAACTTTGCAACTGAAGGCTCTACCAAAACGAATATTTCAGGAGCAAATTTCATGCCGAGATATCTCAAAGGGGTACCCCCTCGAGATCGCGCTTTCACGACGTTGCGTCGCTAGTTTCTGCGAGATAAGCGACGGTGCTGGAAGTGCGAAAGTACATATTTGCGGATCACGTCCAACCATTTCCTCTCCAGAACCTCAAACAATCCATACCAAGTAGTTTTTCACGTTGATCATCTTGAGGACCACCAACACGTAAGGATTCCCATCCAAAAGCAACCATACCCTTCAACTCTTCCTTCAACACGCGATAACTCCCCACAATGGATCGCAACGCAGCGGAAAGATACGAGGTAGCCCAAAAGTCCTTCGAAGACCGCTACGCAAGTCTGAAGCCCGAGCATAGGAAGACCATGGACAAGGTAAGTTTCCCAAGCTGCCACAGGCCATTCCAACAAAGTTCAAACAATAGGTACTCCGGAATAATGCTAATCAAAACCGCAGGCTTCCAAGCTCCTTCTATCCAGCGACTGGCGTAAGCGCGAAGACGCACTCCGAGTCCTCATGCAAATCTACGACGACGCTAGAACCAGCAAATACCACAAAGCAAAAATCTGCTCCATCCTAACGGACCGAGGAAGAGTAGATCTTTGTGATATCAAGCCGTGGGCCCAAGAGTGTGTCGACCGGTGCTACGACATCATGGCTTCTGAAAACCTTGCTCTTGGATCTAGCGCCCGCGAAGCCTTCGAGGACATGATCTACAATGCTCAAGATATCTTGCGTAAAGTTTGGGAGCAGGATCACAAGGATACCCAGAAGCGTAAGGAGGAGATGTTAGCTGCAGAGTTAAGGGACGAGGATTTTGCTGCCAATCAGGATTGTGAGTTGGCTGGTGAGGGATTCGTTGAGGAGATGGATGATGGTGAGTACGAAGAGGATGGGGAGATGGATGTTGATTACGAAGAAGGATATGAAGAGGAAGAATATGAGGAGGAAGAATATGAAGAAGAAGATGGAGACAGCCTTGAGGAAATCTCCATGGACGGCTCGGCGAGCGACACCGAAGCTACGATTCAACGAGACCTCGCCGAATGGGAACGCCAAGACAGTGGATCAAACGCTCTCGCCAACCGCATCACCCACGATCCAGCATACGAACAAACACCCGAGGAGGTGGCTTCAATTGAAGTAGAAGTTTCGGCATCCGAAGCTGTGTTGATCGGTCAATTCGTCTACATGCTTAAGAAGAATCGAGAGCTTACGGAATCCGCTCTTCATACCATAGCCAGTCGAGGCAGTTACACAATATCCGGCATTGAATTTGTACCTGGATCACCGGCGCCACATCAAGGAGTCCCAGTCCAACAGCAACAGCAACCTCTACAGATTCTGCCACCTCCAGTACAGGCGCTAGCTCAAGGTCCATTCAGCAATCTCAGTATTCGCAAGTTCTCTTCGAAACCTGGTGTTTTGAACTTTTGCTAACCAGGAGTCTAGGCGTCAAGCCGGATGAGGAGTAGCCAGTTCAAGGTACTTCTCGGGCAGCGGTAAGTAATTCAACGAAAGGAGACAAACAACGCCTAACTGGCAACAACGGCTGACTGGCAACAACGGCTGACTGGCAACATATATAGTACCTATTGCAAGGCGGGCTGCATTTTCGTGTCTGTGCATCTGATTGGAATCGTTTCACCAGCATGTCTTGGATGAATGCTCTCCTTGTACAGGTTCCGAGTATAAGTTAGTGGAGGAAGGGGTTCCTGCAGATCCTCATTGTTGCTGCATGTCTTATGTAAAGTTAGAGAAACCTTGTATATCTTCCAGGTTTGGAGTTGAACGGCTTTGAACAGAATTTCTTCGGACTTGTGTGTTCTCTGGAACGAAGACGGCACGATGTTGTGGAAGTAACAGGTTATGGCTGTGCCTCAGTGGTGAGCCAATCCAAATTATGGTTGAAGATTTGTACCTTTACCGAATGAAAACCCCAAGATCAATTACATCAACTCATGATTTGCAATGCTTATTGACCACACCATTACTTGCAACAGCACCTGTGTCTCGTTTCTTCCATGAGTTTTACCGACACCAGCTCCCAAACAAGCTAAGCGAGAACCCCTTTTTGGCGTTCTTAAGCGTGTTAGAGAAGATGAAGTGGATTTAAAAGCCTGAATCAAGGCATCATCATAAGGCATGTATTCCAATATCAAAAGTCTGCAAATACTATCTAACCCCTGCCTTCTCTCTGCCCCTCGTTTTCCTTGCTTTTGGCTTCTCTGATAGATCACCTAGCGTGAGCGCCTTCTCCATTTTCCTCCCCTTTCCCACATTCCCTTTCTCCCCACTCAGTCTAGCCATGACCCTTTCATGATTATTCGCACTCTCCTCATCTAAGTACTGTAATTGTGTCGCAGGAGGTTGGCTATCTTTTTCCTTTTCTAAAACTCTGTCTCGATCAGGGTTCATAAATTTCTCAATCGACCCGCTGATCGCACTTTTCCCAGAACTGTTTGATGGATTGTCGATGCAATTACCTCGACTTGCTGTTGAGTCTACAGATGTGGCGCGTGAAAAACTCCCAGATGCTGCTGATACATTGCTTGTGACACGGCCAAGGATACGACCGCGCCGTCGTGGTCCACCTTCGGGGATCTCTTGAACCTGAGCTGAAGCTGATTTTGTCTTCGCCAGAAGACTGCTCACCGCATTGGTAATATCCACTTGAGGGTTCTTTTCTGGCGCCTCTGCCAACAAGGTGGCTGACGATCTTGTGGGTGAATTGTAACTGATTTCTGATAGAGGCTCTGGTCGATCAAGTTCTATTGGGTCTTTAACAATTGAGACACCACTCTCCATAGGAAGTATGATTTGAGTATCCTCCTCCAATTTGACGACTACGCTCAAATCTGGTTTAAATGCTGTTTTGTCGACTGTTACAGCACGAGATGATTTGCTGTTCTCGACGGAATCGAAGGCGGTGTTATCAATTCCCGAATTACGAGGGCGCGCCGATTTTGATGATATATGCCTGCTCTCGTCCGACTCAAATGCTGAAATATCAATTCCTGAGTTCCGGGGCGGTTGTGGACCAGTTTTTGAGGATGCACGGCTATTTGATCTAGACAAAGACACCAGATCTTTGCCTCTAAACGACTCCCCATATCTATCGTTTCCTGAACTACGGTTTTCACTCGTCGTTAATGCCCTAGAAGATGAAGCATTCTGGGCTCGGAGCCTATATTTTTTGAACGGTAATCTCTCACCAGACTCAATAGAATCCCAGAGCCAGCTCGGCGTTACCAATGGAACCCCCCATTGCTGTGCGTGCTCCATTTTGTCCTGCCGAAGGCCAGTCACCGAATTAGTGACCAGTACAGTAGCTTGAGGAGTTAAATATTCGCTATAAGTGCCCCCAAGAAGTTCAGTTGCCTTCTGAATGTGACGGAGATCTATTCCCATAAAGGCGGCAGAGCATACTATTATCCCGTGGAAATCTTTCAGTGGAAAGTTGCTAAACGGACGTCCAATAATATGTTCCTTGGGTTCGAGAAGTTTCTTGTGATGGAGACAACGTTCCAGCCACCATTCGGTAACGATCTCGACTTCTTGATGAGACTGGGGTATTTTAGGACGTTGAGCGGAAGGTAAGTCTGAAGGTATCATTAAGTACGCCCGCCGTGATGATTCGGTAGATGCCGGTAAAGTGTCGAAGGTCTCTGAAATTTCGGCATCTTGAGGAAGCAAATGACTATGTAAGACTTCTGCTTTGGCTGGGGTAAATCCAAGAAGGAAGAAACGACAAGACCTAAACATTCCCCCAAGGATTGGAAATTGAGATATAGGCGCCACGGAAGGTATTGATGCTCCAGATAACTCAGTACCAGCCTTCGAAATTGTAGCTTCTTGTTGTCTAGTAATGGGGCTTTCGAAGTGGCCGCTTCGAGAGACATGCTGGGTTGTAGCCCCTCCCACTATATCTCCCCAGATTCCTTCATGTTGGCTATTCAGTTTCGTGCTTGCTATTCTTCGAAGCTTCCTTCTTCCATCGTCCAGATTGGTTTGAGGGTTTGCTCTATCTCTTTTGCCTAGAGATGTCCTTGTTGATGCCTCTCTGTTCCAAGCTCCTTTGCCTCTCTCCTCTTCTGGCAACAGAGGGTGGTATTTGCTCTCATCTAGTATCATTCCCCGCTCTAAACTATCCCGCAACCACTCAATTGAGACGATACGTAGCCCCCATTTCTTCGCAGCGTTGTATTTGGCACCTTCGGTTTTGAATGATATCAGATGAGTGATCTCCTTTGATAGGTCGCCCGAGTATACCCCCCCATGCGCTACGACAGCATCAGAAATCTCCTGTCTTTCCGTGACTTGACACCAATTAGTATATCGACCCTGTCTGTGATGGTTCTTGTACTCACAATCTTCACAACCAGTCATGCTGATACTCAATCCAGCCAAGGTGGGTAGGGTGTGCTCGCGCTCCAACGCCTCCATGTCAATATATTGGTCCTCAATCCATAACTGCCGGAGGGTCTCGATCCATTTCGCAGTCATGGGCCGAACATCTGGCCTTTCCTTTGCCACATATCTGTATTTTGGAGTATCATGGTGGCCGACAATAAGGTGCGTGACGTAGAGAGTAAGATCGTAAGAGTGTTTGGCTCCCATTTGTTCTATAAAAGCTGCCAATTCTGTCTATATGGATTGTTGATGATTAGTTGGTGTACAAAAGAGCGCCAGAGCAATGAGATGGACTTGAAAACAGCTGCAGAACGTACGCGCTTTTCGTCTGGTAAAGATGTACAACAAATATCCATGCCTCGCAGTGGAGCTGAATCACTGGCAATGTTTGCGTGCGCATCTTGGTCCTCAACTCCATGTTCACCAAATTCCATTGTCTCGTCCTGACCTGGCGGGGTTGGTAACATACTTGTACAATGTCTTGCGTCGTCCCTTTGACATTCCCGATTAAAGCGAGCGCGTCGCGTTCTCTTGGCAATCACGTGCCAGACTACATATGCACTCCCTGATACGGCTTTATTATTGCTGGTTTCCATTTTTAAAGCACTGTGAATTTTGGAAAAGTCCAGGTACCTACCTTATTTACTGATTTCAAGAGCAGGATCAAAAAGATACCAGATACCGACCTATAACTACTAACTTTAGATATAACTAAGAACCCTATCTCTATCGTACAGTATAGAAACTTAAAGTCTTAGAGATAGGGTACCCTTCTAAAGCTAGTAACTGTTTTCTCTACCCGGGCAACTTAAATTATTAATAAACATTGTAACGAATCTACTTGCTTTACTTTAAAGGTTCCTAAGTAGATAGTAAGGTATAATTTCTCTTCCAAATTTTAGAATGCCTAGGTAGGTATTTATTTACCTAGCTACATGTGAGAAACAAGGATTTTCTAGAGCATATACTAGTGCACGTCCCTGTGGCAAAGCATTGAGTTCCATACTGCGTTCTACTTCCAGATGGAAAGCTTGGAGTTGGTGCCTCCATCGACTTCCTTGTTTTGGGTACCTTAGGTAAGCTAGGTAATGATAGCCTTGATTCATTTGCAAATGGTATAGGGAAAACTTCCCCAGTCTGGATACAAACGAAATGCTTCGGACCATACAGTACATACATTACGCAGAGCAGAGTTTGTGTGCAGCATCAAATTAATTATCAGCAGGTCAAAGCCATCTCGAGCTCAATCAAGTCTTGCTTTCGGCACTTTGTCTCCCCCACAACCGATCGACACTGGGGATAGCGCCAAGCTTTCCGACAGATCTCCTTGCTTACTTCGAGTGCATATTAGGTATTGTTGTCTTCCAAGCTCGCAGCTTTCGCTTCATCGTGCCAACTGAAGTTCGCCAGAGTACTGTAGTAGGTTCTTCACTCGTAACAGGGCAGTTGTTGGAATCAGCCATGTCATTATTCCCCAATACTTCTTAAATCGCTGGTGAGACTTTGGCACATGAGCAGCACAGCCCATTTGTACCTGCTACCTGGCTACTGTTCACCAAGGTCGCATATGGCATGGTGCATATGGCATGATAGGCTCTCCGCTAGTCGGCCAAGATTGTATTCATGTCCGTACTGACTAGTTCTTCAGCCGAGGGGAGAGAGCCTCATGATTTGTCTTCATAATTCCCAATACCGAGCAGATGACGACGGAAAATCGAGGTGAAACCGAGGTGCTTTTTGCACTACCAAGCCACCCACCCGGTCTTCCGAGCAACGATTTGCGAAGCACAACCGACATGCGCTTGTTCATGTGCTCGGTCCTGGTAATACCTTAGCACAACAGCTTCAACACCTCAAGTCATGTCACAAAAGAGAAAAAGAAGAAAAGAAAGAAAAGGAAGAAAAGTTAGAAAAAGAACAAACCCCCACTTTAGCAAGATCTGCGCCTGATGCGGAAGAAATGCTCGGGTGGGAGTTGCCGGCACTGGAAGCGCGCTCCATTCGAATCACACACACCCTTTCAGCTGCGGAGCGAAACAGCCCCGGAAAGGAGGCAGAACGCCTCAATCTTCTTTTCAACCAAGAATTCAAAACTGCACAACAGGAGTGGTGGTTTTATATATCTCTCGTACTCTAAAACGTCGGCCCAATACAAATGACGTACGTCAAAACACTATGGGAATTCTTCGGTTGGCGACCATGGGGAAATCAGGTCAATTTCAGACCTTTGTAGACGGGATTCACTCATAGGCCAAGGCGACGGGATGGCTGAGAATGCATCAAGCACTGACATGGAATCTAGGATGGCACTACAGCACCTATAGGCAAACCTGGTTTGAAAGGAGAGCATCGAGAGGTGCATCGGGACGTTGAGTGCCAAGCAGCCCTGTTATTTGGCAATCATTCGAAACTTCATGCATTGCGACGAGAGATATCTGATCTTTCAAGCAAGACCCCTCTTCACCAGCTTCAAGTCATAGTAGCTTAGCAGGGACGACGAACAAGCTCCTGTCACCTAGATGCCACGGTTACACCCACGGCGCGGTGACTTGTGTGCCCCCGCACTCACTCACGCTCCGCAGAGTTTTCTCTCCAGCAGCAAAGAATTTTCCTGACCACGTAAACATCGCCAGTCTGACATGTCGGCGTCTCGCTACCTCTTTTTCTTAGATACGTTCGCAATGGTGCTTACATGATGTGTGATGGAGCCACTGCGTTTGCGCTTCCTTCACCCCGAAAACGCCGCTAGCCTGTCCGAGGGTGCCGACTGATCGACGTCAACATACACCCACCCATCTTCCTTGTCTACACTGCCCTACGTGCTGTAATGCTACATATACTTTCCTTCAGCACAGTCGTGCCGTGTCTGTGTCTTTCTCCTTGACTCGCTCGATTCGCAACCTTTGCTTGAATCTTTTTGCCTTCGCCGATCGTTTGCGCAATTCTCCTCTGCCCCCTTTGTTGACGACACCGACCAGGGTCGTGCCGTGTGGGAGCGCTACAAGCATCTTCCAACCTTGCCAGCGGATCGCATCTTGTGTTCGCCCCAAAAGACCAGACCGCCTCTTGCGATTGCTACTCATGTGTTGGCACAGATCAGCCTTACTCCTTGCCTGTTGTCTTGTTGACAAACAGTCTCCTGAGCACTAACCTACAGTAACACTGTACGTCCCATCTTTCAAACCTCAGTCTGAACGTCTGCTAGTCGCATTGCCCTGTGTCGCAAGCACCTCCTTCTCTCATGGCCTAAGCCCTACCAGCATTCCCTGTGTTTAGTCGGGTCAGCATATTACTCCCTCCCTGATGGTCTGGTGCCAGCGCAGCCAGCATCGTCCATACAAACTGCGTGGAAAGGGATGCATGGAAATCATCAAGTACCCCCCCTTTCGCGCCTCTCTGAACAACGTCTCCGTCAAGTGTCGGGCAATGAGATCACTAACTCATGGTTGCGCAACATGATAGACTCTCCTCGGTTTCAATACTACACCCGCAGAGGGACGGTATTCTACACTCCTACAAGCAACCGCAGAGCTGAAAAGCTGCAAGCCGTTCGACTACCAAGCCCTCCTTGCAGACCACGACAAGCACGACCCCACTCCATACACATCACCCGTCTGCCAGCGGGCTTTATACCATTCGACCTGCGACCGCTGCCACCTCCACCAGAACCAAAGAAGTCAACACGCCTAGGTCTTAGACTTAAAAAGCTGGCTTCACGCGAGAACGCAAAACGTGTGTTGGGCTCGGTCTTCTCTCCATTCTCCTCATCAACTTCCAGCACCGCTACGTCCTCAGCGGCAAATTCGACCAGATCCACAAGCCCGGAAACAGACCGATCATTCCGAACTTCTTTATCTTTGGCATCGGCGGATCCATCAACAATACTGTCAAGGAGAGCTCAGGCGAGCGCTGGGTCGGAGGATCCTGCGATGTTATTGAGACCAGGGGGGGTCGAGTCCCAAGGATCCCAAGGAGCGACGATCCCGCAAAGAAACAGCCAGAGTAGTACTGATCGCTCGTTCCTCGCGGCCGTTCAAAGTAGACCAGCAGCGACACCACATAGTATAGAGAAGCCAATATGCTCGGGAAATAGTGTCTCAGCATCAATACTTCTGGCTGAGCCGGTCATCTACTTAGTTGGTCTTGACCACGATGGCACAACATCACACTCCTCGTCGAATCCAGCGGCAATTCTGCGAGGAAAACTGCAAATAAATGTCACGAAGAGCGCTAAGATCAAAGCTGTGACCATGAAGTTCACGGGAAGAGCACGAACTGAATGGCCAGAAGGTAACTTTCCGCGCGCCCAATGTAAATACTTATCCGTTAACAATAGTTCAGGTATTCCTCCCGCTAAGTCGGAGCTTTTCGAGGAAGAATCTCTCAAAACCGAGCACATGCCATTCTTCAACGCGCAGTTTGCTGGTTCAGAGACGAACTATGGAGCTTTGTGTAATTATGTATTGAGAAATAATAAGTCTTCTGCATCATCGTCAGTCACCAATCTCGATAACCTCTCGAGCACGAACGTGGATCAACCTGCATGTCCGTCACCATCTGGTTTCTCCATGCCAATGCTTGGGAACAGGTCCAACAGGTCAAGCATGCTATCCGCACCAACAGCCAAGGATATGAAAAGATTATCATTGCAAAGCAATCAGTCTAGAAGCTTTGGCAAAGGAGACACCTCGTCACATACTCCAACACCGCAGCAGAAAGGCTACAAGGTCTTCCATCCAGGCGTCTACGAGTACCCATTTGAGATACCCATCGACAACAACAGCCCAGAGACGACCAACCTACAACTTGCAACCGTAAAGTGGCAGTTGGAAGTACTTATAGAACGGGCTGGAACGTTTCGGGCAAACCTTCAAGGGTTCAAAGAAATACCTGTTATCCGTTCGCCGTCTGAAGACTCGTTAGAGTTGGTTGAGCCCATCTCAATCAGCAGAAGATGGGAGGACCAGTTGCATTACGAGATCATGATCTCTGGGAAATCTTTTCCTCTCGGGTCGAGAATACCGATCGCCTTCAAACTCACACCGTTGGCGAAGGTGCAGGTTCATAAAATCAAAGTATATGTTAGCGAGAGCTTAGAGTACTTTACGAGTAACAGAAAAGTGACAAGGAAGGATGCCTCACGGAAGATTCTTTTACTTGAGAAGGCCGCTGGAAAGCCTTTGGCCAAAGAATACGCAGGCTCGGATGTCAGAGTTAACGCAGGGGGGGAACCAACTCCAGAGAACAGAGAACGAGCACGAAATTTTGAAATGAGGCAACGAGAACTTGTTGCAATGCGACAAGGTACAGACGCAGAACCCCTGCCTGAGCCAACCGACAATCTGTTAGGGGATCTTGATATCGGCCATGAGGCATTCTGGACTCAAACTGAATTGGAAATGAACGTGCAACTGCCGACGTGTGAGATGATGGCCAAGGATAGAACGAAGCAACTTCACCATGACTGCACCTGGAAGAATGTCAATACGCATCATTGGATCAAGGTAAGGCTCAACTAATGCCGGTCATAAGCTTAACACTAACAATGAATGATATTAGATTGTGATGCGTATCTCCCGGTTAGACGCAGATGATCCCACAGGCAAAAAGCGCCGCCATTTTGAGATTTCCATCGACTCTCCATTCTCCATTCTCAATTGCCGTGCTACTCAAGCAAACCTAGCTCTGCCAGAATATACTGACTTGAACTCCGGCATTCAGAGCCAACAACACGTATGTGGGTGTCCCAATGCAGCACCCTCAAACATATCGCCGGCATCTTCTTCCGGCAGCGTGCCAACTCTCGAAAGTCTTAACTTCGAAGAGCCTGCACGTCCTGAGATCCCAAATCTTGCAAGACCGCCTCAAGCACATCTATCCACAAATGCCGCGTCGGGGATCCAAAGACCACACCAAGTACCTGATAGGCCTATCCATCTGCTACGCAATCCGAGCTACGCCCCTCCAGGCTTTGACGAGGAACAGCCCCCGCCACCGGCAGCAACTCCACCACCGATGTATGATGATGTCTTTGGGACGCCCAGTGTAGATGGTATGGCTGGATACTTTGAGAGACTGTCACAAGTCTATGACGACGATGAACATACGGATGATGAGGATTCACGAAGAGCTGCCAACAGGGGTCGTGTCAATGTTGTCAACCCCCGCACGCCTGGCGGTAGAATAGCACGAAGCATGGACATCTCCAGAGACTTCATGTTTAACCCTGCGCAATTTGACAGCAGACTGAGTCATGAAAGACGGAATGAGAACGGGGTTCCGGCTACGTAATGATTGATAACTGTATATGGAAGGGGTGGAGTTTATGAACGGAAACGATTGCACATATACTGGGAGGTTTCCAAAATTCTCTGGTGCACTTTGGGTTTGCATGAAGGAGCTAAGGGTGGATTTTGGTGGTCTTCATGGAAATTGGTTACGATTGGATGATATCTTGATACCTCTTGGAGTCTTTGGCGTTACAGAAAAGGGGTAATGGCTAATTACTGCCCATTTTTGTTGCATATACTTGGTGTACCGTGAGTTGGATTCTTATGTCAGTCCATCAGTCTGTGTTTAGAGCATATTCAAAAGTTGATGGACCAATTCACGATTTACTTTTCTGAATTCAGAATCATCACGACTAGTGAACTTGAGATTCAAACTGGCAGATGCTTCTCTTTCAAAGGCCTACTTTGTCGGCCTTGTGGGAAACCAAAAATGTACACTCGTTTAGCCTATTGTATCAGTGTTGGTGGTCTGTTGGCAGTACTTGAACGCCCTAAGCGCTTAGATACATTGCTGCAAAAATCGAACGACTGTTTCCGGGGAGGTTCCCTGCCAGCAAGGGCAATTGGGACTTTGGTTTCAAGGCGGTAAACGAAAGACACGCGTGTAACGCGGCAGGCCAAAATGAGCCAAGGTGAGGTGACTTTGTGTCCAGAGAAACTCGCGCGCCTCCATTGTAAGCCAATCCATGCAGGCTGAAGTTTTGTTTTTTGCCTAATTTCTTTTTTGTAAGGCGAGCAGGCCGTTGTTGCAGTTGTAGCTGCAGATGCAAAGCAATATATATCAATTTGTCAAGATGCGTACCTTGTGCCTTGCACCTTGCACCTTGCACGAGCTCTTTCATGTGCGCTTCGCGCGCTGGGGAGGTCAGTCAGTAAGGTATCGGTTGGTTGCTCTGGGTTTTATTCGGGATTTGACTTGGTGATGTATGGACAGGGAAATTGGTTTCTGTTGATCAAGGGGATACCTGTAAGATATAAATCAGGCCATTTCTCCCTCCCACTTTCCATTCTCTATTTTCACGAAGGAAGGATAGTTTGGTGTCTGGGAAGAGAAAGAAGGAAAGGGATTCAGAAGGTGGGAGAGGAGGCTGGAGGAGTTGAGATCAGTCTCACCGCTGAGTTCTAGTATCATGTACAGTACCGGTCTGGCTCAGGATGGCTTCTGGCTCACTTTTCTTCATCAGAATCTCCCATTTTGGAAGAACCGTCGACTGTTGAAAGGGGTTGCGGATACGAACCGCGATCTCATTCCACGGTGGTTGTGAATACAGAAGTGGCTGTTGGAGTTGCAAGCAGTCAGTTGACTGGAGTGAGGTGATTCAGTGTTCGCTGGCTCATTGGCCAGCTCAGTACTATGGGTTCTATCTTGAAGAACTTGAAAGGAAACTGGCTGAAATACAATGTTTACAAGAACGGAAATGTGTTTTGCCAAACGCTGATAGAGAAGCGACTGTCTGGCTCTTGAAATTGCCGGCGAGGATCACGATAGTCGTGTGCAAGGTGTTGAGTTGAGTCTCATTCGGCCGCTATTGTTGCTCCAAATATCACCTTCTAGATCGTTTATTTAGAAGAGCTGTGTAAGTTTGACAGCACAAGTTCGACTTTATATACATGCGGAAGAAAATGGCATGTTTTCTGGCAGATTACTCCCCTTTTCCAGCACTGCTACGATAATTAACCGCTTGCTAGCTGGGTGGAGATGGCATATATTCAGGAACTACTTGCTCATCTACGACGATGGGAGCATGTGGCAGTTTTCTGCTTTACTGGACCAGAGAATGTGGTGGTAAGTGGCATATTAGATGTTGGGTCAAGAAAAGGCAACACAAGGAATTGGATAGGCGGAATATTGTGAACATCGGTGCTGACGCTTCTGAATCATTCTGGTCATGAAACTGAAAGTGGTGGAGTCTATCTTGTTGCTGTGAAGAAAGAACATACCTTACCTAAGGCTATAGCGATTCACGCTTATTACGCGAGCTGAGGTACACTGCCTCGCTTTCCGAGATTAAAAGAACTTTTCTGGCTTGTCGATGTCAAAAAGATAGTCCATACATATAGACCACAAGTGGTAAGGGGTTTGGAATAAGCCACTGCAAGAGAATTAGCTAAAAAATGCTTGCGTGGATATCCATCAGTAATAACAACCGTTTCAGATCCTACTTTAGTTGAGCTCTTGATGTCTTGAAGGTTAAGCATCTCATCAGTAGCACCTAGAGACCACAAGGAGACTCGTCGAGATGTTGATTGGAATAAGTTAACAATGTTTGGTTGTTATGTACGTGAGGGTGCTATAACTTAGAGGCTGTAGATTCTCTAAGCGAGCCATAGAAGCATCGAAGCTTTGTCCTCGAGCGCGGCTTTCATTGTACTCCGTACACATATTATAAGTTGTGCAAACCAACTAAGGATGAAAAGATTGCTGCGGCGGTCTTTCAGTCTCCCTCTCAATCAGTCGCGTTTTGAGTCGAGTGTCCCACGTGTACTTGTTGCACATCTATCTTTTATACATAAAGAAATGTGCTACGAACAGCAGCTGTCCATACCATATATTCTCAACACCATAACCTTCCATATGTTTACTCAAACGCCATAAATCCGATCCAGGCATTACTTCTGGTTCAGCACCAGCAAGGGAAGCCAGTGGCTATGTGAAATTCCCAGAATTTGGAAATCAAGTTACTAGCCCAGTCAATATGAAAGCTAGTCTCATTCTAAATGGCATTGTCCTAAGTTGATCATTTCCAATCTTACTAGATCTTCAATGGGGTTCTCCGCACCGTTCTGTGGAAGTGTCTACTTCTAAGGATCAGAGAGGAAAGTTGGCCCCCACCGCAGAACCAGTATATATTCAAATGAAAGAATTCTAAGCAAACAAAGCAAACAAGTCTTCGTGGCTCAGTTGGTTAGAGTAAGTCAATGCTGTCCATTATTATGTTATAGTCAGCACATAGCTAACGTTCAAATAGGCGTGAGTCTCATACTCTGTATGAATTGGATGTTAACATTCAAGATATCTCAAGGCCGTGAGTTCGAGTCTCACCGAGGACATTTGATCATATCTTTTGTCTCTATATTTTTTTTTGGTAAATTTTCCTACGTCATAAGTGCTTTTCTTGTAAAATATTATCTTTATACCTTACCTACCTATGCTTAGATCCTGTAAGGGAAATACTTATTTATGTGTGAGTGACACAGCTTGGCAGGAAATGGCACCACCGGCACATATATACATACTCCTTCACACCAGATTTGAGTCCGAGTTGGGCTTACTTTTGTTAAGGCAGGTTCACTCTTAACATGGCAGGATTTCGTCACCACCAAAGTTTAGTACTAAGCGTAGGCAGTTGTGACTTTCTTTATCCTTACCTATCTATGGGCGGTTTGGGGAAGCACGACCTGGTGCCTACTTTCTTTTCTTGCATAGGAATCTTGTCACTTTCTACACCTCAAAAAAGGCCCGAAAATGGATCCATCATTATATGCATCAATATCAGCCAAAGCCCAGGGTGGCAAGCCACGGCCATCGTTGGCAACTTCATCACCAGCCATTATCAACGATAGCAATGACCGCCCGATCAATAACGAAATGGACCCGACAACCACCGCCCTGATAATCAAGCCAGTCACATTCCTATCTCTAGAAGAAAAAGTTCGTTTCCTCATCTACGACTACATTATCCATGATCGAGATGTAGTGGAACCAATAAACATTCCGGATGCCAGCGACGTGGGCGAATATAACAACTTTGACGGACCTATACCTCCAGCGCGTATGGTCAACATGGACATCAGCAGGATAAGGGAAAACGAAGAAAGAAATAAGAATGACAGAAACACTCTGGACTTACTGTCAGAAACATGCCCTAAAGTGCGCAGCGAAATACAGACATGGTTCCAGAGCAAGTCCTGGTTGTTACGCAGTCATATGCCGAATATTGGGATTTACGACCCGCAGACTACACTCTTCTATCTGAACATTAAGTGCCTTTACATGAGGCGTCGTTGGTTCATCACTTTGCCACGAGATGTGCTTTGCAACGAGTTTAAAGGCGTCCTTGTGGACAAGCTTGGAAATAAAGAGATTTTGCGCATCAGAAGGGACGAAACATGGATAAAATCCCGTCCTTTCCATATCTCGAATCTCAGACGGCGTCCTGTATATGAAGCATTGAACTTCCTAGACAGGTGTTTCTCTAAGGTTAGCAGTACATTTCGGGGACTCCCATACTCGGTGCGTAAAATTTCGTTATAGTTTCTAGGGATAGTTGGTAGTTGAGACGCCGCACTCCCCAAACATGTCTTCGGACTTCACAGTTGACTATATCTTTCGAGAACACGTGGACTAACTCCCGATTCTTGAGCTACAGAGTGCGGACTTCGACACAAAGTACCGTCGTATGACTATTGTGTGGTCCGACAATGCTCAACAGATGACTTGGAACATGTACCGCGACCCCCGACCAACTTGGGGATTCCATATCGAAGAGGACCAAGAGCAAAACCTTGAGTTCTATTGTCCTGCGTACGGGAGAGGTTTGAAGCTGCAGGAGTGTATGGAGAGGATTCTTGACTGATGATACGCTGAGCGGGCAGATAAGCAGCAGGAGGTTTCAGGACTGAGAAAGCTAAGAATGGGTCTCTTCTGTAATCGTCCTTGGAGCAAGCGTCAGAAGTTCTTTGGTAGACGGCACAGACAAACAAGAGCAGAGCAATGATAATACATCCATTATTCTCGCATACAACCACTTCGTTGTGTCGACTGTATAGGAAAGATTCTCCTGCCACTCACTGCTCATGCAGGTTGGAGGGGCGTGGAGGGGAAGATACATTGTGACTTTCAAGGCTCTCCGTCGCTGCGGGGTAATGAAATAAAAAGGCTTGATACAACGCCTCATATTCCCTCGTCCATGCATACATACATAGTAAGCCGTTAGACAAGTACGAGTGGCATGTTAAGACGGTATGTATAGTTAGATCACCGAATGCTCCAAGAACATGATGATCAATGGCAGGTCTGCCCTTCCCCTTTGAAGTTTGATGGAAGGAGCCGGAAGATGCTCGACGCCTAAACATAAATGAATGCAGAGGAACCAGAATCGTCACCTTCAGGACAGGCAGTTCCCTCATCGACAACCAGGACAAGACAAGTGTGAAAAGTGACTGATTTCGTCGCATCGGGATCCAGACGGGACACTGGGATGGATTGATGGCAGTCAAGTTGAGACGGCTACGTGGTCGAAGTCCATAGAAACGTCATACGCCCAGCCTATGGGAGAGAAGTTCCAAGTTGCAACGACGGTAGAATGGTCGTAGCCAGAAAGCGTAGACAAGGGGTTGTTGAGATGAAGCAAGAGTGGAAGCACAGGAGAGAGATACTTCTAGATATTGGAGTCGTCGTGGAATGAAGCCAAGGCCGTAGCCAAGGCCTCTCTGGGCTTCCTCTGGCATTGCGAGGTAGATATAATCATCATTGCGGGAGGTCGCAATGGAAAGCTACGGACAGACCTCCTGTTGTTGCTGTTCTTATCGGCCGCGATTAGATAAGGCCTACCCCATAATTAGCGCCGCGCTAGCTCCGCTCCCCCTCCGTGCATCATCGACACCTTCAAGACTCACCACGCACTCACAACTCGCTCGCTCAGTCCCGAATCCTTCCTCGCACAGTATACGACGGCTCTCTTGCATCGAGCCTCCTCGAACCACGCGGCACAACGCCAGGCGGTACATGCGCTGGCCTTCTGCTCCTCCAAACTCCTGGCCTCTGACACACATTCCTCCGGCGCCCGGACGCTTCGCTAGTACAGGGCAGTAGGCACCTGGCACCTTCAGGCAGTGACGATACCACACCAGGCCAGTCCAGTCTATTTCCAAACCAACCTTGGACTGCTAGTTGCTTCGATATTTGGGCACTGTCGGATCCTCTGTCTGGTCATTTGCACAGTAGGATATATTCTCCTGTCTTCCAAACTCTCTGTCTTCCTAGTTACTACTCTCGTGCCTTGCTAGCCTGATTTCAACCCTCGGCGTCTTTGACTCAACATAAAGCAGTAAGGCTAACGACATGGAATCCTCCAGCGAGCAGCCTCCTTCGTTGCCTACACCTGACGGAAGCTCGAAGAGATCCACGAGTCGGGAACAAGCTGCACCACCATCGACACGGACACGGACGAGTACTTGGGTGCAGGACCTCTCTGCCTCAACCATGTCAGCTCGCAGTGAGACCCCGTCTGACGAGGGCCCTCTCGGAGAGTCTGCCTACGATTTTATCGATACCGACGAGGAGAGCCGTGATGGTAATGCTACAGAATCTGTTGCTTCTCTAGACCTTGGACGACCTTATGATGTTTCTAGTCTTGCCGATACGGAGCAGAGTGGAGAGGAGAGCGGGGATGAGGACCATCATGCTTCAGCTGCCATACCCACCTTTCCAGGCCTCGACCACCCCACAGATACACCAACAATAGGACGTAGCTCCACCGTATTGCTCGATGATATTGACAAACCTCTTACACAATCAATCGAGTTCGAGGAGCCGTTTAACCTCGGAGCCGAGAACGTGTCTGTCAAACATACTGTGGAAGACTTCAACGAGGATGAAACTGCTGAAGTGGTTGAAGCCATGGCAATGCAAAGCCCTCCAACACGCCTAATCCTCACAATCCGCCAGACCATGGCAAAGCAAGGCCTGTTGACGAAAGAACCCCTTCGAATCCTCTATGGTGGCAGCCATGTCGCGAAGCAGGATATCATACGTAAGGTCGCCAGCTCTGTTACCGCATCGGTTGAGACCGGACAACGTACTCGGGGCTTTCGTACTTCTACCTCTCGGCTGTACAATGTCGTACCTGTCTCCGAATTCGGCTCGGAACAAACACCAGAGATTGAGCTCATGCATTCTTCCCGGTATCAAATCAACGTGGAAGATTGTGTATCTGCTGAGACCATGGAATTTGAGGATACGCCAGAGAAACCAGATGTCATTAAGTTGGTTCTCGAAGATAACGTCACCTATCACTCTGTCCCAGACGATCAAGGATTCATTGTTGAGCCACCATGGGAAATTCCTCATGTGGCAGTCTTTTATTGCTCTGATGGCGATAATGTAGACGCAAGAAGAACCAGGACTCTCACGAGAAAGTTCTTGAGCCGTCATGGTGTCCCTTCAATTGTTATTTCGCATAAGAAATTACTCGATAGACCGCACTGCATGTCACTGGACCAGCACTCCATCCATATGTGCTTGGAATCACGAGCTGCGAGCGGCAGAGGAAATACCATACATCAACGGCTACCAATAGACCTCGAATCTTTCTTGAATATCGACGCTAGACAGATGAACCGAAACTTGGCATATCTCACAGGTCTTCACGAGAAGGTGGAAGTGTCAGAAGCTTCAAGCTCAGCCAGAAAGAAGGAGATACCTACGGCTAATCCAGAGGATCTGGAGAAAACTTCATACAACTTAACTGAAAGTGTTGGCCTCATTCGTGCACGAAATGGCGCAGTTTGGAGAGCGCTTTTGCCTGTTGGACTGCTTCTTCTGAGTGTCTTTGCTGCGGTACTTACAGGAACTAGCTATCGCTTTGGTTCAGCACCAGCAATCTCTATCAACAGCAAAGCCATGTCAGTTATGCCAATGTCTACAGCATCTCCTCCGTGTACTACTTCCGTGACAGACCTTCCATTTACCTCGGCTTCAATAGCCATAAAGACGTCGACACGTACAATCACCATAGCCGAGGCAAAGTCTTCAGGACCGAACAGTCTTTCGGTATTGTCTTCTGTGGATGTCGGGAAACTTTCATCTTCAAAGCCGACCACACAAAATCCCGCAAATAAGTCAACCGTGTGCGGTGCCGAGATTCTGGGAGACAGGGAAATCTTAATCCGCATACCTTCAGCCACGAAGCTAAGCTGGCTCTCCAAGGAAGCCATGTCCGTCAACATCACAAGAGGCAATCTCACCGTCGATTTCGAGAGGATATACAGCTCTAATGAAGGGCTGGTTCTGTCATTGGCCAAGACTGAGGCGTACGGCGTACTGAACATCTCTATCATCACCACGAAGAAACCACGAGTCAACGAGACCTTCCAGGTCGACTTTGGGACGAACGCTTATCAGACCATGCAAATGGTTTGGGGTCGTCTCGCATCTCTGCTTCCAAGCGGCAAGCAGACCAACCACTCGAAAGATATCACCGGTCAGACATTCACACAGATTCGCATGACTGTCGAAAATATGGCCAACAAAGCACGCGATACCACTCAGTCTTTCCAAGATCCAGATGGAAAGGCATCACTATTTAGCTCTCGCGTTACTGACGTGGCCAAGTCCATATCATATGAGGCGGCTAAGCGCAGTGCAATTCTCTCGAAAGAGCTGGGAATACAACTGTCTGAAGCAGAGGCTAAGATTTCGGAGAAACTACAGTCTTTACACCACCTTCGAGACCCGGTTGACAACGGAATTCTAATGGCACAAGTGCGATCAAAGCTTCTTTGGCTGAAGATGCAGGGTAAGCGGGCAGAGTACGATGAGTACAAGACGCGAGCACAACTTGCTACGCGACGACATGCCGAGGAGTTGAAGAAATCTCGACGGGACGCAATGGATCAAATGAAGAAGGCACATAGGGCTACTAAGAAGGCAGCCAAGAGAGACACTCGAGCGGGGAAGCATCTGCATAACTATAACCTCGTAATTTGAGAGTGGCATGGAGTATGGTTACTTTTCTTGTGCTTTTTCAGGAATTGAAGGATCTCAATTTTGCCAACCGGAGTTTGTCTTGCTTTAGGCGATGAGGTCTGGATTATGATCATAGGTATGGGTGGATCGGCTGGGTGAAGGAGTAGATTTTGAGCATACCATTCCGAGTTGCATTGCCACTGGCTAGGGCAATTGATAATGGTGTTGATAGGTAGCGAGTGTAATTCTTTAAACTGTATCCAAGGTACTCCTCGTCAAGGTTTGACGAAGACGGTGAGTTGTAGACTGAGGTGGAGCATTTGCGATGCCCTGAGAAATAGTGAATATAATCCAACATGCCCAAGTACCTAGCGCTAACCAGCTCGCCTCTTCCGAGTTCCAGCTCGGGAGACTGAAAATAAAGCGGGTGGGGCACCATCGAAGGAATGTGATATTCACACGCCATCCACCACGCTACGCTTAATCCAGCACAACAAAGCAGATTCTGGCGAGGGGTTGTTTGTGCAAGACAACACACCCCGCGATCATAATATCAACCACCTCAGATCGCATATTTCTCCACAACCAAATCATCAGCATTACTAAAAAGTGATAAGGCGAGATGTCCGCTAGCGATACCAAGCTCGATCCTGCGGCTGAGACCGTCGCCGCCTCGGAGCCTCAACTTGCGAAGACTGAGACTGAGCTTGCTACCAACCCTGTACATGGTGATGCTGCTAAGGAGGAATCTGCTAAGGCGGAGACCCCAGCTGAAGGAGCAGTACGTGTTTATCCTCTCAAAAAAACGCCTGCAGAGTTTGTAGGTTGGATGGCTGATGATACGTGCAGACTTTGACTGGACAGGCTACTGCTATCGCCTCATCTGCTGCTGGTACCGTTACTTCTGCTGCCGCTAACATCTCCGATAATGTCTTCTCTATGTTTGGTGGGGGAGCCAAGAAGGAGAAGAAAGATGAGGACGAGGACCGCGGAGAGACCTCTGGATCTGCAAAGGCCCAAAAGGATGCTGCCGCCGCCGAGAACCCAGAGGTATGATCGAGCCCCACTTTGCATCATCAAACAATCACTAATACATTTGCGCGCAGGACGAGGCACCAGAATCCGAAGATGTTCACTTTGAGCCTGTCATCCGTCTCACCGAGAAAGTCGAAGTCAAGACCAACGAGGAGCTCGAGGAACAGACCTTCAAGATGCGCGCGAAGCTCTTCAAGTTCGTCAAGGAATCCAACGAATGGAGAGAGCGAGGTACTGGTGATGTCCGACTTTTGAAGCACAAGGAGAACGGCAAGACGAGATTGGTCATGCGACGAGACAAGACATTGAAGGTCTGCGCCAACCACTATGGTAAGTTGGAAATTGTATTGCGCTCGGGATTTCTTTGGGCTAACTCTGTGATAGTGGTCCCCGACATGAAGCTCTCCCCTAATGTTGGAAGTGACCGAAGTTGGGTCTGGAATGCTGCCGCTGATGTCAGTGAGGGTGAGCCAGAAGCTCAGACTCTTGCCATTCGATTCGCCAACTCTGAGAGTGAGTACATTATCTTTCATGAGCGAGCCTCACTAACTTAACAACTAGATGCCAACCTATTCAAGGAGGCTTTCATCAAGGCTCAACAAGAGAATGAGGTCCTCTTCAAGTCTTCATAATCAAACCGTAGCATTTTCGTCACCCCCTTTTCTCAACCAAGTACAACAACACAGCATCACCACACCTCCATTTTCACGAGACACGAAAATTCGCTTTCCCATACACTTCACTTGATGCCCGTGCTTAAACGTAAGCACCTCTGTACCACCGTCCCCAGATCAGACTTTGGCCTGGCCTTTTATGGAACATAATCACAGATGTGATCCATCATGACGGAGGATACGATGGCTATCAAATTCGAGGCCATGGCATGAGGCTGTATTTAGACCTAAAGACTTCAATAGTAGTCCTTCCTTTCCCCCCCCCTAATACCTCTTTTGAGTTACTCAACACAAATGTATGATCCTGTGTAGGCTGCCTAAGTGCCTTCGCGACTCTTTCGATATTTTTACCTCTTGACCAAAGTAGTCGTATGACCGTAGGTCTGGGTAGTAACGCAATACTTGCCAGAAAAACTTCTCTTCTTATTCTAATGCCTATCTGTGCAACCTTGATTCCCGTTCTGAAGCTTCTCAATTCTTCTGCTCTTTACGGATTCAAACACCCGACCACAGGCCCGTGCACACTAAGACACTAAGGCGCTAACACACTAACGGGTCGGATTTAGTAAGGTCCGGTCTTACGATTAAGCCGATCATCGCGAAACCCCACGACGCGGCTGTAGCTGTCAAGCGCATTTCGTCGCAAACTACCTTTGAACATCATTTCAAACCTCGTCACCTTCAAAGAATCCTAATTCGCGCATTCAAATAAGACCGTCAAAATGGTTGCCGATGTAGGTCTTTATCCTGACGCATGTTGGGAAAAGATGTGCGCCCCCTGCAAGAGCACTACTAACAGCCTGCCCAGATCAAGCGCACCGTGAAGCTCATCACGGAGCAGGGAAACATGTACGTCCCGCCACGATGATACGCAATCTCTTGCAGATGGGCTCCAGGAATGCTGACCTCTCTGCTCCATAGCGACAAGCCATCAGAGATGGAGGGTTTCCCGATGAAGAGCTGGAACATTGAGATATTCTTGCTCGACGATGCTGGTGAGGAGAAGCCCGCCAACTGCTTCACCAAAGCTGTTTACAACCTCCATCCCTCATTCAAGAATCCTATACAAAGTAAGTCAACGCGACGTAAGACTCAGATGTTTGAAGGAGCTAACAAAATCCCCTTCTTAGCCTTCACAAGACCACCGTTCCGATGCGAAAATGAGGGCTGGGGAGAATTTGACATGACAATCGATCTATTCACCACTGAGAAGGGCGGCAAGAACACCATTCCCCATGATCTCAACTTTGCCAAGGGCCGTTATGAGGCGAGGCACCAAGTTACCTTCAAGAACCCAAGTGCTGCTCTTATTGATTTACTGCGCGAGACTGGTCCTGTCCCCGGTGACGAGAATGGTATTCGCAAGAAGGATACCGAGAAAAAGCGTAAGAGGGCTGCTGGCAACGTCGATATGGAGAAGCTGGCAGATGGGCTCGTGAGGTTGACCGAAGACGACCTGCTCCAAGTCGTGCAAATGATCCATGATAACAAGTCCGATGAAACCTACACCAAGAACGATGCTGAACGTAGGTCATATGTCCAATATCTGCCTTTCTGGAGCTAATGTTTATTTAGAGGGCGAGTTCCATGTCGACCTTTACACTCTACCCGACACACTAGTCAAGATGCTCTGGGAATTTGTTGTTAAGCAGCAAGCAGCTTAATTGACCCTCCTTCGCATACTTCTGTATTTCATGCTCTCCAGGCATCAAAAGGACAGTCAATGATTGATTGCATGGAGCTTTTACTTTTCAGGCGTTACAAGGTACATCAGGGCTGGGTGCGTCAACATTATGTTTTCAATTCATCAACTTCTGGTGTTGGATTCGCTTCGGGCACGGCGTCAATTGGTTGCATAGCTCATGAATGCAAGTAGGCCATAGCTTTGCGGATCTACACAAGCAGGAAAGGGCATTCGAAGCTTTGAATAAAAGTCATTATTTAACCTCAGAACTACCATGCACATGACATGTTGCGAGTTAAATATCCTTGAGGATCAACGCCTTGTAGAATGCTGCAACATGGGTATCTCATAGTAACAATTCAGATCCAACGCCGTTAACCCATTCCATTGCCAGACCGCATTACTCATCGTCTCCAAAACTCAGCTTGATCTTTTTTCCCTTCTTTGTCGTCTTTCCCTTCTCCTTGTCCTTGTCCTTGTCCTTGTCTGCTTTCTTAGCCTCATTTTTCTTCTCCACCACAAGCGTCTTCAATTCTGTGGCTTTACCATCATGCTCATCTTGATCCTCATCGCCTCCAATAGCCCTTCCAACCTTCCTCTTCTTCCCAGCGCCAATTGCGGCAACCTTGTTCCCTTTCTCCTTACCGTCCTTTCCAGAATCCTTCTCATTGTTGTCTCCCTCGGCCTTCTCGGTCTGTTCCGCTCCCTCAACAGCCTCTGCACCCTCCTTCTCCTTCTCGCGCTCCTCCCACTCTCCCTTGGTCAGTGTCTCCCCGCTCGCCTCATCAAAGTACACCGGTTCATCCTCCCGTTCATCCTCCTCGTTCCGTGCGCGCTTGGGTCGGGCGACGTTGAATTCATTGCGACCGTCTCTTCCTGACGAGTTTTGAGCATGCATGCGCTGGAGGAATGGAGGTAGCGAGGTATCGTATTGGAGGTTCTTGGGTGTGATTTTCGACATGGCTGGAAAGGAGTGTGCAGGGCCACAGCCCGACAGCTTCTTTCTGGGTATGCACTCGGTGGTCTTGTGCGTGCTTGATTGAGTGGCCTTTTGAGGGTATGCGGCTCTCGATATGTCATGGCAGTTGAGCTTGGATGGCCGGTGGCCGCTACGCATGTAACCGACCCACGGGACGTTTCCCAGGTACCTTAGCCTTACTTGCGTACAACAGGTCGCGGTTCGAGAAGTTTGGACGATTCAACAAGGCCGGATTTGCAATGGCGGTGTGCTCCACAGCAGGAGGGAGATGCGATGGCAACAGGAGATTTGGGGTCGCGCGCATACAGAACACGGTGCCTCCTTTTCCCGACAGGACAGACTGCAGTACTGTACGAAGTAGCATCAGAGCTGCAGAAAGGTCCTAGGTCGTACTCGCAGTGCATAAGGCTTGTGATGGGCAGTCGTGATGGAAATAGAAACTGCTCGGGGGTGGAGGTAGCGTGTTCACGGCATGGGGCTCTGGGTCTTTTGCCGCTCTCTCTCTCGCCTCTCTCTCTGTCTCTGTCTCTGTCTCTCTCGCTCTCGCTCTCTTGTTGGGTGCCTGGGCAACTGGGCGACGTGCGACTGGATGACAATTCTGCTCCATTAATGTTGACAACCTCATAGAACCAAGCACAGCCCTTCACCAGCACACCCGCCAGACACCAGCACTCCCCCCCAACGCCGTGTATTTTTATATCTTCTCCTCCGTACTTCGTATGTTCCCTGTTTCTCCCACCGTCGCCCTGTCCACAAGCAGGAATAATCAGGGGTCATCCAATTCGCACCAGCAAGGATCCTTAGCCGAGATAGCACTCTAGTTTCCTGCCCGTCTTCCACCCATCTCTCCTATCGCACGCACTGCGAAGACACCGCCAGCCAGCCAGACAGCCAGACAGTCCAAACGAACCTCTGGCCTGACTGACCTCCACTCCTCCCAACATCACCCATCACCACCGACCATTGGACTCCTCTCCCACGCTGCGGATGCGATAATACTTCGACAATCGCCTGCTGCACTTTGCTGCTGGAGGCTCTCCTTGTCTGTCCGACGCGTCATCGCAACAGCATTTCGTGCTCTCCTCGAGGATCTCTCCTCCCATCCACTCGTTCAAGCGCCATCCCCACCGACACGGCCAGATAGCGCTCTACAGTCCTTCCGCAGTCCTTTTTCAATTCTCTCCTGCGATTTCGAATACGCCTTGTAATACTTGCGACCACAGCCAGACCTGTCAGCGTTTCCTTGGGGCGCCCCAGTCCGTGTGAGCCCGCTGTAGCAAAAAGAGCTTTTCGCAAGGACTTCTACGCCTCCCACCGCCTCCATGGGTTTCGTACAGAGGGTCCTGAAGAGGATCCCTTCATCGCCTCCCCTTCCTGTCCTGGACGAAGTGAAGCCCAGCTCGTCCAAGAACAAAGCGACTTCAAGATTGGCATTTTTTCGGCGGCCGTTGCGACTAAAGGGCAATTCACGTATTTCTATACCTCTCGGCGTTGTTCTCCTATTTCCATGCATAGTTGTTGTATTGATATTGGTGCTATTTGTTCGCCATCCCTCATCCCCTGTAGGGATATTAATGCCCGCTGGAGCACCGCCATCCATCAGGTATGCCAAGCCTTGAGAGTCGAAACCTTCCTGGTACGCTTTACTAAACTTTGCCTTGCAGGAAAATCAGCGAAGAACACGACAAGGTCTTCGTGACAGGCTGCTTAGAGCCCGATACTTCGCAACCACGCGCGAACGCCGCATTTGTGGTGTTGGCAAGGAATAAAGAGTTGGATGGTGTTATTCAATCAGTCAAATCCATAGAGCGACATTTCAACCGCTGGTACCACTATCCATATGTCTTCTTGAACGACGGAGAGTTCAATTCCACATTTAAGGACACAATCCAGAACTACACAAGCTCTTCGGTGGAATTTGGACAAATCGACCCAAAGATGTGGGGATTCCCTGAGTGGATTGACCCCAAGGTTGCTAAAGAGGGTATTGCAAAGCAAGGAGATGCGGCAATCATGTATGGTGGTATGGAGAGTTACCATGCCATGTGCAGATTCTACTCTGGGTTTGTAACACTTTTTCGGTAGCTGGCTCGGTTTGCTGACAGGGTATAGGTTTTTCTACAAGCACGAGCTTCTGGCCAAGTATGAATGGTACTGGCGCCTGGAACCAGAGATCAAGTATTTCTGCGATATCACATAGTACGTGTGCTTACTCCGGTGACTAAAGTCTTAGCTAACGTAATTAGTGATCCCTTCCTCAAGATGATCGAGACGAACAAGACATATGGTTTCACCATCGCAGTGAAAGAGCTGAAGGAGACTGTGCCAAACATCTGGCGATACGCCTCCGCATACAAAAGAGTCAACAACTTGACATCTCAAGGTCTTTGGGAAATGTTCGTCGAGCCTCAACCAGATGAGAAGGAAGAAGAGAAAGAGGACAAGCATCCGCTACCAGAAGAGATCCTGCGCGGCGACCCATCCCGAGCATCTTTGCCAGATATTGATCCCGAAGCTATGGAAGGCGAGAAGTACAACATGTGCCATTTCTGGTCGAATTTCGAAATTGCAAGACTTAGTTGGTTCAGAAGCAAGGAGTATGAAGACTTCTTCCAGATGATGGATCGCAGTGGAGGATTCTGGATGGAGCGAGTAAGTTCATCTTAATCATAATATGTCTTGGGCATGTGCTGACGAAGAACTAGTGGGGAGATGCTCCTATCCATTCCTTAGCCGCTGGTGCTCTCCTTGCGCCTCGGGATATTCATTACTTCAGAGACTTTGGCTACAGACACACTACCATTCAACATTGTCCCGCTAACGCACCGGCACGCCAGTTGGCACGCACACCCTTCCTCGAAAAGACTACCTTGGACGAGAGGAAACGAAAAGAAGAGGATGATTACTGGGAATCATGGGATGCTGTGAAGGAGAACGGTGTCGGATGCAGATGCAGATGTGACACAGATATTGTAGATGTGGAAGGTAAACAGGGAAGTTGTTTGGCTGAATGGGTGGATGTTGCCGGCGGATGGGCAAGCCCTTGATTACATATTTCAAAAAAGGCTGGTTTCTGAAAGATACTTAGATGTGCGTGGACGGGGTTATAGTCCCGCTTGTATTGAACGATATGCATTGTGGCGTTTTGGGGGGGCTGGTAATCAGTCTATATCAATGTGAAATAAATTTGAACTATGACCTTGTTCTTTCAAATGGCCCTGACTTCAATATTCGGATTTTTATGATGTTATGCAGACGCTCCTATTTTGGCGTGCAGTAACCATTGGCCAGAAACGAGATTCGAGATATATTGTAAGGTGTTGAATGAGTAAGCTAAATACTCGTTCACTTCCTAACACCACAACATTTGAACTACATCCGCTCTTCATTTTACATTATCTGGGTCGTTAGCTTTATGTTCGTATCTCAAGGTAGGATTCAAAATGGATTGGGATCTGTTGCTTCATCCTATCTCCACTCATTGCAGCACGCTCTTTAACCCTCGGGCGATGACTCAACGAACGGCGAGCAGCATTTCCTTTCTTCTTCCGTCCCTTGACTTTCACTTTCACTTTCACTTTCACAGCCTCTGTTCTTCCACGACTCAAAACAAACATGGCATCAAACAACAGCATCGTAACCACAACTGGCAAGCAGGCATACATGGAGCCAGCCGCTGCTCTCTTTACCCGTGCCTTCGCAAGCGATCCCCTCGAGCGCTCAGTCATACTCACGACGGAGCCACTACCAATGGATTCAGTAATCACCAACGAACGTTGGCTGCAGCATTGGGTTCATCATACCGCCAGCAAGGTCGAGGGCGGAGGCGAGATTATCCAAGCGGGGGATTGGGCTGCTGCTGCTTTGTGTGAGTCTCATATTTCGTATACACACCACGTCCCTCGGTAAACAACATGGCTGGAAATGGACTTCAAAGTGTTGTGTGATTGTTGAGCTGACGTTGTGGGCTTCAAAGGGTTTCCACCTGGAGTTAAGAAGAGTGAGTTTGACCGGGATGCGTCGCCGCCTTTATTGTTGGAGTATGCGGATCGCTTCGATGCTGTTAAGGAGGAGTTTCTGGGAGAGAAGCCGTTTTGGTATCTGAATCTTGTTGCGCGGGATCCAGCGAGGTGTGAGAAGGGTAAGTTCTATCATTTCTCAACAGTCGCTCTCTAAGGATTGGTTCTCCTTGTACTGCAGTCGTGTCGTCAGTTTGTAGTCAGTTTGTTGATGAGCGCGCATAGGCGTCGTTCGAGCGGTAATAGAACCGTACCTTGAGAAGGCTAGACGAGATGGGATCCCGTTGTGGTTGGAAGCTACGACTGTGCATGCTCGAGACGTGTATGCTCATTTTGGATTCCGTACTGTGGCTGAGGTGCTGGTGGGGAGGGGGATTGTTGCGGAGACTGGTGATTATGTTGATGGTGGGGAGGGGTTTGTCGTTTATGGTATGATTGCTGAGCCGGGGAAGACGGGGGCCATTATTTGATGGATCGGTGCTGTCAGGTGTTTCTGGGGGTCGGAGAAGAAGAGTGCTTTATAGAGGAGGCTTTGCTATCTTCTTATGTGGTGTCTTTATAATCGGTCGGTTACTTACTGCTCTGTAACGACGCGCTCGCTAATCTTCGAATTGGTCAATAAGAAGGCCGAATACGAATGTGTTACATATTAACTAACGCGTTAAGAAGTAATTATTTACTACCTACTACTTTTAATTAGCACCCTACCTCCCTAGCAGTTTAGGTAGATAGGTTAGTTATATTATAGAATGGAATAACATTAAGATACTTAGTGTCGGTGTATTCCGAATAGTATTAATCCTCTGATCAGGTAGATACTAGCAAGGCATATAAGTGAATTCACTTGGTTTTAGGTTTGGTGGTCTAATGATCGTTGATTCTCTATATTATACGTAGCCTGTAGTCTATATATACGATACGGCTACAGTAAGCTAGTGCCATTCCAGACTAGTAGCGCCCGGAGCCTTATTGAGGGAAGGCTCCCAATTAGCTTGCCTTGATACAGCTCGCTTATATACTAGCTAGTCGCCTATACGTGATGTTAGGAATATTAACGTCGAGACACTTAGATATCTACGATATACTACTATTATAGGGTAGTAGAGCCTTTTGTTTATAGTCTATATGCCTAGATAAGTACCCTGTAATCAGGCTGTAAGGTTATATTATTTTAGTCTATATTAGATAGTAGAGCCTATTATTATATGGTCTTTAACTTTAATAGAAACGTATTAACAAATGCGACGTCTTATTGGCTAATACACCGTTAAATTCGTATTCGCTGTCTTATTGGCTAGCTGGACGACATATTGGCCAATAAGACCCGTCGCATTAGCCAATTCGAATATTGGCGAATGCGCCGTCACAACTCGTGGTAGGTTGTTGGTCGCTTAATAGAGCATTTGTCTAATCACGAGCTACCTAAGTCTTGTGACATCATGATGTCCATTACTTTGAAATTTGCAACGATCTCTAGAGTCACCCTGTTGTTGTTTGGCTGAATAGATCTGCATAAGACTACATAAATGGTAGTCGAGATATTGGCAGCAGAAACAAGTCACTGCACTCACTGTGCCTGCGGCCAACAGGTCATGATCTTCTTATCTTGCCCATCAATAGCAAGGACAACACTCGCCCCGAACTCCAATGGATCGCCCTCATAAAGCACAAAATCTCTACTCTTTTCATCCACCTTAAGATCCAGAATCTTCTCTACATTACGCGACACAAGATTGACAGCTGCATGCCCTGAGAGACCGGCGTATTTGGCTGCCCAGCTGGCTTCTTGTGGCAGTGTATGGATGAATGAGTCTCCTGTGTGTCGAATTAGCCGGGCTTATCAGGTAGAAGGGCTGTGACTGCGTCAAGGAAGGGAAAACCTACCCATGGTAGCAAGGGAGATAGCGTAGGTTACGCCAGCTTCTGTGAGGATTTCGGCAGGGGACTTGGTAAGTGGTGGACCGGTCATGCTGTCGCTCTTCTCCCAAGTATCTGGCGCGCTGCGTGCAGATGTTAGAATGACTGGGATTTTGGCAGAGGCTAGCTCATCGGCGACGTGTGGCATTCCACTGCCGCCCATGAGGACGAGGTTTACGATGGGGAAATCTTGTTTGATCTTGATCAATTGCATAATATCGTACTGTGTTTATGTGAGCATTTTCACTCATAGTCCAATGAGATAGATATGTTTTTACCTTGTTTTCGACATGAGCAACCAGGGGAAAACTGCCATTAGCGACTCTCCCATAGATACTATCCTTATCTTTGTTAACAGTAATAATCTTTCGTAACTTCGCAATAGCTGTGGAAATGGTTGGTGTGCCCTCGGTACTTTTAGAGATCTGTCCAATATGGACATGCAGAGCTACATCATCTCGGAAAATGCCTCCATTAAGAGGGGTCTTCTTGCCACTGGTTTTGAATCCAACGCTCACACCACCCAAGAACCCATCAATCGACTCACCATCGCCAGATAAAGGCCAGGAGATGGCTCTTGTGATACCAGCAATCTTGGCTCTGTCGAAGGCTTTTCCTTCGAGATGAACTCCGTATTTAGCGTAGACGACACTCTCGGAGTCCAGTACATCAAGCTTGTTACTAACCGCGCCATCCCCTGTTTCTTTGGCGGTATCTATCTCAGTCATTCCCAGATTACTTGATACCGCAGTCAATCCAGGAAGGATATGCCCGTTCTCGACATGGAGAAAGGTGTCGCCACCTGAGGTAGCAAAGAGACACGTCTCGTGAGGGCCAAAACATGTGAACTCGCCTTTTTCGATAACGGCGGTGTAGTTGCCAACAGCCGAAGAGTCTATATTTGGTAATTCCAAGTAGGACTTCGTGATCCCAGTGATGACGAGTCTTCCACTAGTTTCTTCAACTCGCTTACACACATCTTCCCTTTCGTCATTGCTAGGAACTCTACGCATCGCAGATTGCCTCGTTGTAGTCCTCTCTTCTTTGAATTTTGAGAGACTGTTTTTTACTTTGGCTGGATCGAGTGTTGCCTTGCCATCAATGTAAACCTGTAGAGGTGTGGCCCCGACTGCAAGTGGGTGAGAGTTCCATACAACTATATCTGCATCGTACCCAGTTCTTACATATCCCACTCTGTGGTCTACTTCTAATGATTTAGCTGGAACGCTGGTAACGGACTGCAGGGCGAGTTCTTCTGGCAGCCCGAAGGAGTGGCCTGTTGCTGCTTGGAATCTACGGGTCGTAAGTTAGTATGCTCTTGGTTGAGTTAAATAGTGGAACGTTTACAATAAATATTTAGCGCTTGTTACTTCCAACACATGGTCCTTATTTATGGTTAGCATTTATTGCCAATCAGCGAACTGTCATCGTGAAAGAAAGCTCACAGATTTATAGGCAACTGGTACTCCGTGCTCAGCGAGGATCTTTCCAGCCCAAAGACTAGCTTCGTATCCTTCTTTTTTGTACAAGGAAAAGGAAGAAAATGTAGCGATGGTAGTATTACTAAACGTGAGTGTCAGTGGAAGTGTATCGCAGTGCTTGAATTGTATAAATCCGCAACTCACTAGCCGGTAGCTTTTATCATTTCCGGTACTTTCCAAGCCTCCAAAGCATGATGAAAAGCTTGAATACGGAAGTTGAATTCCTTGCTGTGGCGGATCATGTCTTCGAAATCCTCAGTTTCGTAGCAATGAATGTTGATTCCAATCTTTCCTCTGAGCATTGCAACTGAAGTCTCAAGCTCCAGTGATTCTGGGAGACCACCATCTGCAGTAAGTGCAGCCATGGCAGCAGCATCGCCACTCTCCCTGACAGCAGCAGCAGATTTGCACCACATATCCTGTTTCTCGCGCAATTCCTCTGCCTCAGCCATATGTTTCCGGAAAATCCAGGCGTTTCCCATTCTGGTGTGGCCATAAACGCGGCTCGGATTCTCTCCACAAGCCATCTTCATATACCGTCGGCGATCTGGCATGGGCACCCCATACTCGAACAATATCTCCTCAACAACTTCTTCGCCATCTTTACCACTGTTTAACACATTCTTGACCATGAAGCCTTCTCCTCCCATAATGTTTGCCGAACCTGGAAGCACCAAGGAAGACGTAACTCCTCCGGAAGCAACAATCGTTGTTGCAATGTCATATGCATGTATGGAGTCTAAAGCCCGGACGAAGGGCGTGAGAGGACCAAACACTTTTCGATTCATTTCATTGCTATCATCCGTCGCCTCAACACCCGGCCAAGGCAAAATAAGGTGATGTGTATGCATGTCAATTAGGCCTGGAGTAACGTATTTGCCATCCAAATCCACCACCCTCAAACCGGCAATCTCAACCGTAGACTTTGACGCCGGCTTGACGGATGTGACAATACCTTTCTCAAACATAATATCGACGGCCTCGGGAACGAACTTCTCTCCATCAAATAATGTTGCATTCCGGAGAAGCACCGTATCATTTTGCCCAGTAGCCGACTGCCAGCGAGGGTTCTCACGTGTTGCTGTGGGAGTCGAGTAACGCACCACTGGCGAAGTAAACTGAGAACATTTTTGGAGACCAGCATCAAGACGCTCAAGATGAAGCTGTGAGATTGCTAGCGCTTCCGGAGATGGCTCTGATACATATCGTGGCAGGACTGAGAACTGGAGATACAGTACGATAAGGATGGCAGAGACAATTGACAATGGCAATCTGGTGCGTCGCTGTCGTCGAGGCTTGTACGGTGTTTCGTGAAGTATTGGAAGGCCCATTGTCATGTATTCGTAGTAGTCATGCGTTGGACAGTAAGTTTTCTGAAGCTGTACGTCGTGGTGACAGTACTGTACGTCCCTCAAGTAAGCGCGCCCTGCTTAGTAAGGCATGGGCGTTGGGTTTAACTCTTATCAACAGTTTCACAAATTTACATGGCTCGTTTGGAAATTTTGGGTATTGAAGATTATGGTCCTTCCTGTTGGAGCTTAGCCTGCCAGGTGTGCCATATTACCCCGGTCATATAGCAGTGGGGTAAATATCAGGATTTCAAACCTACAGTAGAGATTCTGAAATTTCTTACTTCTTTTTGCTAACTAGTTGCTGTCGACATCTAGGTCATTCTTAGTGATGAAATTGCTCAGAACAAAAGAGGGACTTCACGAATTTATAGGTGTGTCGCGTAAAACATGTGATATAGACGACGCATCATCTAGAGATTATGAGTTGTTCGAAAATCAACTCGATGATGAGCAGAAATCAAGATATTTAACTAGCAAATCGAAAAGAGGTAACTAGGTTAGTGCCGAACAGAGATATTTCAACCTTGTTCATGGAAGTCCTCCATGCTATAAGCGGTGACATGGTTGTTTGTGCTGTTAGATGGAAGTCGCGGTTGAAAAAGCCAGTATTAGTCTCCAAACGCCACGGCTTTAGCCACAAGTGATGGCAAGTTTAAGTAACAACTATAACTGAAATATCCTCAGCTCAATGCCTACCAATGCTCCCTCTTTCCTAGCCAACAACCTGCATTGCCCGGACATAGTTGCAAAGTTCATTCAGCGTTACTATTCTATTCCAAGCTAGTCTGACATGAATCGTCTTAATGGTGACAAGCATTCTTAGGTTTGGCTTTGAGTTTGTAAAGATGACGGGGTCTTGAAAACTGGGAAAGTATATTTTAGAAACGTGCTGCCGGTGCTGGGCAATTTCCACCTTGGATCTATTGATTTAAGGATTTCTACATGCACTCCAGATGCCTCTAATGGCAAAGGAAAATAGTCACACTCTCAATAACCTCAGCGGCCACTCAAATGTAACCTAATTTCTGATGGAAGGCCTAGACATATCGCAACATAAGATCTCCTACAAGTATTCGTGGCCTTCTCATCAAGTGAAAGATTTCTGTCCAACGTCTTGAAGGAAAACCTTCTCTGCGATGCTACGCTACTATGTGACTTGCTCCCTTTTTAATTGTTTCGACTTGATACTATCTCGACGGAAAAATTTTATAACTCCGAATTTTGACGACACATAACTTCACGGCACACACATACTCTAGCGACATGTAATACAAGACACTATTTTCTAAATCCTCGGCAATTTGAGACTAGTAAGACGGGCACAGAGCATGAAGTGTCTTTGGAAGGCGATAGGAATTAGTATTTCATTACAAGCATATTGGACTATTGGATTGAGAGTATTGACTTGGAGAATTTAAGACATAGGATTAAAGGGGGGAGAATAGAATAAGCGAAGACTGTGTTCTTGGCAAAGGCACGCATCTCTTAGTGCGTCTTGTGACATGGATAACATAAATGGGGGAAGAGGAGCAGAAGAGCACATCAAAATTAAGATAAAGCAAACTAAAGTACAGAAGTCCCAGGGCAGCGATATAAGAGACCTAATCTACACCACTCGACCTAACTCTCTCTCTAGCAACCATGGCCAACATGTCCAACTCAACATACCTCATCGTCGGCAGCGGAGTATTCGGAGCATCAACCGCCTACCACCTAGCCCAAGCGCATCCAACAAGCACCATCCTCCTAATCGACCGTACACTACCACCCTGCGCCCTATCAGCATCGCACGACTTCAACAAAGTCGTGCGAGCCGACTATGGAAACCCATTCTACTGCAGCTTAGCACTCAAAGCCATCGAATTCTGGCGATCAGACCCTTTGTACAGGGATTTCTACCATCAGTGCGGCATGGTAGTACTTGAGGGGACGGGATTAGGTCATAAGATGATTGCGAATTATGAGGGTCTTAAGGTGGAGACTGGAGCTGTGGTTATTGGACCCGAGGAGTTGAAAGGGAGGTATGGTGGTGTGTTTGCTGATGCCGATTATGAGGGTGTTGAAGAGATATTCGTGAATCCTGTTAGTGGTTGGGCTGAAGCGACGCCTGCTTTGACCAGAGTTATTGAAGCGGCGGTTGGTCTTGGTGTCAGATGTGTGCAGGGCGAGATTGAAAGCCTGACGTTTGATGAAAGAGGTGATTGTACTGGTGTGAGAACTACAGATGGGAGAACATTGTTAGCATCTCATATTATACTCTCGACGGGTGCTGGAACTGCAAAGTTGTTGGCAGATAGCGCACCCGATCGTCCGGATTTGCAGGCAGAGAATCGTATCACAGCTGCTGCGGTAGCTACGGCAATTGTCAAGTTGACTCCGGATGAAGTGCTGAGGTTGAAGGATGCACCTGTTTTTGTGCATTCTGTGGGGGAAACCAGAGGTTTGTATTCACTCATACATTGACAGATGATATAGGATGAACAGTGACTGATTGACCTAGGAGAGACAATGCCACCTACACCGGACGGACTGATCAAGTTCTGTCGGGACGTCAGCTTCAAGAACACGATCGCGCACACTAAATCAGGCACGAAGATATCTGCCCCTCCCGATACACCAAACCAAGCACAAAACGTAATATCCAAAGGACTGGAGGCGGAATGCTTGACTGTTGTCAAGGGAATATACGGAAAGGAAGCAGACAACTGGAAGTTCGATTCTTTCCGCATATGCTGGGATGGCTTTACTCCAACACAGGATTTCATTATCTCGAAACATCCGCAGTGTCAGAACTTGATCATTACAACTGGTGGTTCTTTTCATGGGTGGAAGTTCTTGCCTATTATTGGTGACTATGTCGTGAAGCTTTTAGATGGCCAGCTTGAAGAGGCACTTGTTAAGCGATGGGCCTGGGACCGTGATGATGATGGTGCTGCTCATGAGACACTTATTCCAAAGCGTGAATTGAGAGATCTCTGAGTCTGGAAAGTTCTTTTCTTTTCATTTGCTTTCGCCGACACAATTTGGTCTGGACATAGAAGGTATGTCAGTGATTGACACTTCGCATTATATATCTATGGTTCTAGTGATTTACCCCTGCTTCATGTTCAACTTGATTTGAGGCACTTACTGACCTCTTCGTGTGGGGTAACATGGGGACCATGGATTGAACTGTGGGAGAATATCCACACAGCACAAAAGGGAACAACTTCTATGCATACCACATCCAATTAAGGGTTCGATGATGATTCATACAAATGTAAGTAGCCAAACTCGAGTCCCACGCAGGAATTCTGGTCTGGAGCGACGAGTGCGGGAAACGGTAACCGTGCCGAGCACCGCCGAACGCTTGCCGAGTACCAGTACCAGCGAAGACGATGCAAGAATATATTCAACGTGAATCCAGATTCTGTATTGTGGATTCGATACTTTTCAGCATAGCTTGACTCCCAGTGCTCTTTCAAAATGACTTTAATACCAACTGAAAAGGTACCAGCGGCCATCGCGTACAGCATACTTGCCACAGCCAGTCTTGTAAGTAAATCACCATGGGGACCAAAACAAGCAAGTTGAACCAACCTAAACCCCAGGGCTTTATATACATGATATGGCGCTGCATCTACAACATCTATTTCCATCCGCTAGCCAAATACCCAGGTCCACTAATCTGCAAGATCTCACCCATAATGCCAGTACTGGGACTACACCGAGGACGATGGCCCTTCGAAGTCAAGGAACTCCACGACAAGTACGGACCCGTCGTACGACTCATGCCCACGGAATTAGCATTCACGGATCCGCAGGCCTGGAAAGACATCTACGGGCATCGCCAGGGCCATGCCCAGTTCCATAAGGATCCAATCCATGTTGGATCCGTGCAGGATATTCCGGGGTCGACGACGCTGACTATGGCTGGGGATGAGGAGCATGCGAGACAGAGGAGGGCGCTTAGTTATGCCTTTTCGCAGAAGGCCTTGTTGGAGCAGGAGAGTATTATTAGGGGGTATGTTGATATGTTTATTGAGCGGTTGAAGCCTTTTGCCGAGACGAATAAGGAGGTTGATATGTGTGATTGGTTCAATTTTACTACTTTTGATATCATTGGGGATATGGCTTTTGGAGAGCCTTTTGGATGTCTTCGAGATGGTGGGTGTTGACAATTCTCACGCCGCGAAGATTGCTGACTCTCGATCTAAGGCAAGGAGCAGGAGTGGGTGCGTCTGATCACCGAGACCATCAAAGCAGGAGCTTTTGAGCAATCGACACGCCGAGTTTTCCGAGCTGGTTCCTGGCTTCAGAAGAAGTTGATGATACTAATTCCAGCGTCCCTCAGAGCGAAGAGATATAAACACTTGGAGTTGAGTATTGAGAAGACAAACAAGTTAGACCCATCCCACGGCACTCTTTACTTTCGGAATCACACTGACGACCTTTTCAGGCGGCTTGAAGAAGGGTTGAGAAGAGATCACCGTGACTTCTTGTATTACATCCTCCGTCAGAACGAAAAAGGCACCGTCAGAAAAGACGAGATCATTCTCAACAGCGCTCTCTTCATGTAGGTCACATGTCCTGCCCTCAAGTGTACACAATCCCAACTGATTCCGCAGTGTTGCTGGAAGCGAGACGACTGCTTCGTTCCTTGCAGGCTTTACAATGCATCTCATGCGTAACCCACGCGTCTACAAGAAACTCTGCAAGGAAATCAGATCCTCGTTCCCAACAGCAGCAGACATGACTTTTACACGTCTCCACGAGCTACCATACATGAACGCGTGTATCGAAGAAGGTCTACGGATCTTTCCATCAGTGCCAACCGGGTTGACACGAACAGTACCCCAAGGAGGAGATTCCGTGGCTGGCGAATGGATTCCTGGCGGGACTACCGTCTCGGTTTATTCGTGGGCTGCAACTCATTCGGCTTCTAACTTCGTAGATCCCGAATCTTTCGTCCCTGAACGTTGGATGGAGGATGCGCCTGCGAAGTATGCATCCGATCGGAGAGATGCTAGTCAGGCTTTCTCGCTGGGGCCGAGAGGATGTATCGGGAAGCATTTGTCGTACATGGAGCTTCGTTTGATATTGGGTGAATTTTGTAAGTTGCTTCACCGCGGATTCGAGATTTCTACCTTACTTACGAGATGTTCAGTGTGGAACTTTGATATATCCCGTGCCGATCTAGATGGTCCTAATCCTTTTGATGTCTGGGACCCAAGTGGGAATTTGAAGCATCTCAAGGCGTTCAATACTTGGACTAAGCCGGGACTGATGTGTAGACTAACTCCTGTAAAGAGATGAGACAAGCATTCGGTCCTTTAGACGTCTATGCCGTTCCCAAATCTGTAGAAAACTATTGAAGAATCAAAGACTGAATAAAATCATACGGCTGATGTACAGTTCAGTGCAATTAATATTCCACGTCCTGTACTGTACGGTCAGAATCTAAAGCCCCTGATACTGCTCGCTTGCCAATAATGTTTCTCGCCTGTTTGTGCCAGAGGCTGTCAATACTCCAAGCAAGCATGGTCCTTGCAGCGCTTGACGTCTAATCTCCTGTGTGTCAACTTCACGACACTTGATTGGGCCAGGACATCCAGGAATAGACGCCCGGATAACCTTAGCCTCCTAGTCGAAGGCCCCGCAATGCACGATTCGGCTGCCCCGCATTTGAACTCGCTTCCATCACATGCCGAGCTCCAATTCTGCTGCTTCCATTGAGAGGACCAGGAGTAGGACAGTTAAAGACCTGCGATATATACATCTGTGTTTTGGCAATTCTGATTTGTATCTACGAGTATTGTCTTTATCCATTGAACGTCTCATCGCATTTCCAACCTGCGCTGATGTGCTATCTAGACTACATGTATACCAGAATCTATGAGTTGTGCAAGAGGCGGGCGAGGCGACCTGATGCCCTACTAGCCTCTACATCGCTTACGGTACCTACATCTAGATATAAAGCATCGTCCAGCTGACAGCAAGCCTCGTTTATGACGAATGGCGATACTCGCCCCTCAAAAACATGCCGTCACTCCCCTTCTCCCTCCACTCCTCAAGTAGAACCTCGATCTCAATTCTAGCATCCGCCACAATCGCATCCATCTTGATATCATTCCTATCGAATCCAAAGGGATCTTCGAGCTGTTGTCCAATAGCCTCGATACCATAAAGCATGAAAATAACAAAAGTAACAAGGGGGACGGCCCACCAGCCAAGCTCTTCGACCATAGCGAAGGGTAGAACAGCCCCGAAGATAGCCAGGACTTGTTTTTGGTGAATCAAATGCGCGATCGGAATGGGCGTCAATCGAATCGTCTCCATACGACCGTACGCATCGATCAGTCCATTCAACTGCACATGGAGCTGACTTTCCTGCGGCGCCCGGTACCATCCCCGATCCGCACCACGCATTATAAACCTCTCGACAAAGAAGCTCAACTCCAATGCCAAACCCAAGCCTCGATCCTCGCAGCTCTCCAATGCTGCAGGCAGGAGATTTGTGTAGTCGGTGTTATCCGTAGGGTCGATAAATGTACTGGCTGTGCTCAATGTGCTTGTGCTTGGATAGAGAAAGCGGGATAGCAATCCGGTTGTCCTTCGAGGAGTGTGCGTGTTGGAGTCGGATTCTACATCGTCTTTGAGGCTTAATGGAGCACTTTCCCCCCATCCAGCACGCAGGTGGTTCTTCACGGCGTAAAGCATCGCAATAAGGAATCCCACTACCTCCTGCACCTCAGCATCCTCCTCAGGTGTATTCGGTCGAGCGTTAGGGCCCGAAGTCAGGGACGAGCATGTCAGGAAAGATCGGGTCAAGTTTCGACAAGCGGTGTTGATAGTAGTGAGGTAGTTGCGGCCGGTCCAGAATCGTTCGTAGGATGTCTGGTTTCGGAAAACGAGCATGAGACCGACCACTATGGAAAGACTGGGCATCTATACAATTGGTGTTAGCGAAGGCGTTGAAAGAGATGTGAAGGTTCTTACAATGCTGGCTGGTAGGCGGAGAGTACGATCAGGTGAATGCTGGTCTAGGTAGACAATGAAGGCCGTGAAGAGAGCATGGAGAATAGTGGGGAGAAGAATCGCTATCAATGAATGAGTGACAGTTCTTCGATCTAAAGATAAGATGATATGTAGAAAAGCACTTACCGCCGTGCACTGCACCCTTGATAAACCGCAGTACCAAAGGCCATCTGGAATGTGGTTTAGTATGACAGCTCGAGATCAGGGAATTAGTTGTAATTCGAACCTGCGCGGCTTATGTCTGCTTGCATTGGCAAAAGGGTATGTTCTCCTCCTCTTGGCCTGCCCATTAGCTCCCTGACTTGGAGGCGGAAACGTGTTCATGATTGCTAAACAAAAGTTGAAATAAACATGTACATACAAAAAGGACGAGCAAGTGTGGTGATGCAGAAAAACGAAGATGGGGGGGTGGTTGACAACCTGGCTCTCCTCGGTCGGTATGCCTCCACATTCATTACTTCGTAACGCAACGTGCACGGATTAGTTGCCGATCAAGGCTGTCACTTGGCCCCCCACGTACTCTTATGCAAGCCATATTGCCATTGTGCCATTGTGGCCCAAAAGTGTATTGCAAAGCTTGTGCAGGTCGCGGGCCCTATCATTGCTGTAGTGGTGGTGCATTAAGCCTGCGTTGTTCGATGTGGTGTGCGAGATAGTGTCTTGGAAGTTTCGGAGTAAGAGAAGAGTAGAAACCCCTTTTTTACCACACCTCACGGGTCCGTGTCACGTCACGTGAAGTTGCGAGGTACAAGAATAGAAGAAGGACGAGGTCGAGGAAGCCGAGAACGTGAGTTTACAGCTTTGCTTTGAACCATCTAAATCAAGTCGGTAACTTACAGACTTCTGCCGAATAAAGGAGAAGGTTGCTGCTAGTGGAGCCATGGTATGACAGCCTAAAGCCGTTTTCAGTCACCTAAAATAAACTAACTTAGTGATTCACAGAAAGTGAATAGTTCACAAGAGTCAAACAATCAACTCCCTTCACCTAGAAGGATTAGAAAGGAAGCGTTGCCCACTAAATTATTGCAGCGGCAACAGCATCTGAAAAGGGGAAGACATTTACTTATTAGTGTTTCTACATGCTCGTTTTTCTTCCACAAAGAGGACCCTGCAAATCTAAACTCAATACACGTTGTAAGGATTCATGTGCCTAAAATGTATAAAGATACTTGAATATTCGGCAATAGAACTTCACAATGGCCTCCAGCCAAGATGGCATAACTTGTTGAAGACTGAAGAAATTCTCAAAACTTTGGCTAGCACTTCCACCGGCAGGACAATACCCATACAAGTTTAAATGTACAAGAAGCATCTGTGATTATAAATCAAATAAATGGTCTCTTTGGCGGAAAGCATGTGCCTCGGTATTTCTGTGTTACTGATTAGCAAGTTGCACAAGATAATTTCGAAACGAGATCTATGTCTACTCACAAAACGAAGTCGTCTAGACTGACGAGATCAGGCTCGCTGAACAACAAATAAAAGTACTTGAGGGTCTCAGCCAACCAGAAACTTTCCATCGAATCTTGTTGTACTGAACTAGTATTCGTAACATCGTGAACCCGAGCATTCGCAATTGGCGTCGTCGTGTAGTTCATGATTGCTTGGAACATATTCCATCCTTTCTCTTGCCAGATTGGATCGCCAGTGATTCGATACATGATGAAGACCGACTCAATGGCCTCTGGGCGGAGCTGATAGCTCGAGTCCTTGATTTTCGTGAAGCCATGCTGATGACCTGACTCAACAGACCCTCCTTCGGGCCAGAGACAAGGGCCTGAAAGCGGACACTGCTCGACGTAGAACACCTCGGGCATGATCCCAGTGGCTGTATTCTGATATGCCCATACACAGCTTTCTGTGAGCTTTGCTGCTATTTCAAGCTCTTCTTTCGAATTGCTAATTCGGCTGCCCAGAGCCACCATTCCTCCAACGAAGCATCCCAGATGCTGTACTTCAGGTCGAAGGGATGGGACACCTCCATGTACGTCGACGGAACCGGCGAATAAAATGTCATGGTTTCCAGGTAGTCTAGGACGAAAGAAGTGATGCTTCTTAGCGCTATCTAGAGCCATTTGGTACATCTTCAGGTACTGATTTGTTCCGCCATTCAGTAGTATATGTTCCTAAGAGCAATTAGAACCTCAAAACATGACATAATCTCGCAGGCGAAGGGATTACCTTTGGAAGATACTCATACATAGAGTCTGCCCACGCGCCCAAAGTGAAGGCATTGCCTGTAAAAGTTGGTCCATCTGTATTGATTTGCGAGGGCCAGAGCCCTGGTATCTTGGTCCTGTTCTGAGCCAAGTCTAGATGGTCTGTGACTCTTGTGATTGCATCGAAGTATTTGCGATCCCCTGTAAGCTGTGATAGCCTAGTAAATTCTAGCGACAAAGACCCTGTGTTCATCAGATATCCGCCTGCAAAAAGTATCAATTCGTCTAGTCCTTACCGACTTGTGCAATAAGTACACCATTCTCTCCGTGCAACTTTGCCTCGGGCTTCTCCCACCAATAATACGGTACCGGCATGCCGTTTGTTGTGTTGAATGCTCGGAAGAGCAAGTCTCCCAACTCGTGTGCTTTCTCGAGAAGTGCAGGGTATTTTCCAGCACTGACATCATACGCTCCCAACAAACCACCAAGATACCTGATGGTTGTCTCAAAAACTGGCACCCGCTCAGTATTGGGCTTTGTAAAATTGATCGAGTTCAGGCTTTCCAGCGCAAGGTCAAACTCATCTTGGAGCCCTAGGATATAAAGAGCATCGAGGCTATCCACTAGCGTTGCAGCCCATCCAACATACGGGTCCTTGGAATTCCCAGACAACGGCTGTACCTCGTCGTGCAGCCACGCGTGCTCCTTGTATCCCTTCCAAGCATGAAGAAAGGCGGCCTTCACTCGATCCTGGCGTCCTATTCGGATCGTTTTCGAGCTGGTGGTTTCGTTCTCGAAGGCATATTGGATATTGAAGGGGCCCGTTCTATTGCCAGTATCGAGGTTGCGTGTGGGCAGAGAAACAAGCAAGGCAACAACGAAGATGGCAAGTCCAATATAGCGAAGCTGCTTGACTGGGGCCGAGGAGAGGAGAGAGGATGATTGCCGGACGGCCAAGATCCTGCTCTTCAGCTGATCGAAGAACGACGGCGAGTTGGGAACATCACTCGGATATGACTCTGAGACAATCTGGTGATACTTTGTGGTCCCCCGTCCCATCGTTGGAAAGGCGATGAGAACATTGAAGAGAGGGTGCTGAACTTGGCGACACCATGCTGGAGGGTGCGAGTAAGATGACCACAAGGCGACTGGCAGCCCCAGGTGGCTCTAACAGCGAGCAAGGGCGACAGGATCCTGCTCCTATTGATAGAACAATCAGACACGAGAGAGAGAGAACCGCTCTCCTGACGATAGTTTCCTGTTGGCGTTAAGCTTATCAGTCCCCGCTGTTTAGTGTGGGGTCTTGGGTAGGGATGTGCAGTACAGCAGGAATGTTCGAGCCCACTAAAGTCCCCTCTATCACGGTCTATTAGTAAGGCGTCAGAAAACGCCTTGTGGAGGGGGGTCCATCAACCTTTATTGCGACGCACAATCTCCATGGAACCACCCAATACGAGACAAACGAGACCTGGCAATTTGATGATCATACGCTCAGGACGACCAAGTGCTATTGTTCTCATATTTATATTGAAACAACCAACGAGTGTGGATTTCTAAAAGCTCAACGAGAATTTCAATCTTTTACTTGTGGATTTCCTAAACAAAATCTCATGATTCAGAGTGCTCTTTTGCGATAACTTCACCTGCTCTAATAAGATCAGTCTCTTTGCATGTTCCTTCGTTTTCGCTTGTTTGGTTACTTCAGTTCGTAAGCGAGCCATCTCAATTACTCTACGGTGCTGTGCCACGCCGGTGCCTTCCAAAACGACACAGAGGCTCTTTCTTTTCAACAACCTTTGCATCTCCGTTCTCACTATACTGTGCTCGCCTTCAACACGCAAGCGCTCAGAGGCTCTTCCCAGCAACATCTCCATTCTCGATCTGCTGTGCCTTCTCCCCATGCGCAATTGTATGCTTCTTACTATCACGCTTCATCAATCCATCCTCAGCACTAACAACAGTTTGTCTCTGCTTGGCCGCCTGAACCAGCTCTGGATTCTGCTCTTTCAGCACAGCAAAGTTGCGTTCCGCATCCCAGTTCCAGGGCGTGTCAGCAGCGAATAGTAGATCCATTTCCTCTAGCGTCCGTTGATTGGATTCCGGATACAGAGCCCAAACCATGGGCAGCGTGATCACATTACTGATGGCAAAGATGTAAAGAGTCTTCTCACCAATCGCGTTGAACATGGTGGGGCAGAGGAGAGTCTAAAGATTGTCAGTTCTATCATTCATCAAGGTTGAAAAGGATACGTACGAGCCAACCATTGCCAATTGACCAACCTACCACACCCCAAGCATTGCCTTTGGCCCGCACAGCTAGTGGGAAGATCTCGGCAGGATATAACCAAGGGACCGTCAACCACGTGGCACCGAATGTCGATGTGAAGATAAAGATCATGGAGGCAGCAGCAGCACCGTATGAAGAGGCTTTTGCAGTCTCGCTGGCCGCTGTTGCATTCAGACCAAGGCGGGAAAATCCTCCTGCTAAGAACATTGCAATACCTTGAACGATGCTTCCCCAATATAGCGTGTTTCTTCTCCCGATCCTGTCCAGAGTGAAAACACAAATGAGGGTTGCGAACTATTTCACGTCAGCATAAATTCTTTAGGCCCATCAGGGTTTACTTACCATATAGAAGATGTTATTTAGCCCACTAATCCACTGGCTTTTATTAGTATCGAAGCCGGCGATTCGAAATATCGTTGGGGCATCTGGTAAAGATCTATCAGGTTCATCATCAAAACAAATCAATTACAGGAAACTTACAGATCGTAACACCTGCAATTCCCACCCATTCCTGCATGACCTGGAGCCATATAACTAGCTGAACGCGGCGTCCCATATGGAGGGATCCAGATCCACGGCCTAAAAACATGGCCAAGTATGAATTGCTATGAGATGTCGCCTTCTCTAGCTCAGACACGTTGCGAATATCATTAAATTCTGCTTCCGCTAGAGCCGCATCTTCACCTTCTTCACCACGCAGTCTACCCAAGATGAAACGAGCCTCTTTCTCGCGACCGACTTTTACAAGCCATCTTGGACTCTCCGGGAACCACCAAACGGCACCGAACAAGACTAGGAGAGGAATGATCTGGAAAGCAATAGGGAATCGCCAGCGGATTGCAGATGCCCCGCCATCTATGTAAGATAATCCGCTGTATAGCAGTCAGCGATTGATCATTGATTGCAAAAGAAGTGAGATGGGGGGCAAACGTACTATTCGAGCCAATAGGCTACAACGACACCAAATATGTTCAAAGTAAATTCAATGGCAATAAACTGTCCCCGACTGGTATGTTCGGCTGTCTCTGTTGCCCAAACGGGTACGATAGCATTCAATATTCCAGTCCCAAACCCGTTGATCAAGCGTGCTGATTCGTAAGTCAACCATGGATGCTCTAACGGATCGCGTTCAAAACGTTACTTACCAAAGATCATCCAGGTATGATTTTGAGCAGAGCATTGAAGCGTGGCCCCCAAAATGCCCCATGCAGCGCCCAGAGCAATGGTCTTTATCCTCCCAACTCTATCGCCAACCCAACCACCAAACAGGCCACCAAAAAGGGTGCCCAGGTAGTATACAGATACTATGCCTCCTTGCAGCAGCGAGTCTGTAACCACTGGGGTTCCCGTACCATCGACGTAGCCAAAGCCCATGAGATCAATGTAGTCTTTTGCATTGTTCACACCGCCCATCATTCCTTGGTCATAGCCGAAGAAGAAGATAGACAAGGCGGCCAGACAATTGATGGCAACAAGAAGCTTACGCTTCGTCAAGCTGTGCGCTACATTCCACTTGGTGATCTGGTCGCCCATGTTGGTGGATTTGGTTTGCTCAGAGCTCCTCGGACCCGGCTTGTCGTCGAAGAAGAAGATGGCACACGAGGGGGGACCCGACGTCTCCTTTGTACTCGTTTGTACATTCGTACATTACACGTGCTGGTGGCGCGACGGTGAGGCGACGCTGCAGCCTCGACATGATCCATCTTTGCTGTCCATGCTGGCGGAGGACGGTGCCGTACACAAACTCGCGCGGCTTGCCCTTTGTGGATTACCGCAAGGAGCGATGCTGGGGAGAGGGATTCTTCTCAATGCTTCCCCATGATGTGGAGAGAATGTGTCGATGCATTCGCGCACCAATCATCGTCGATTCCCGCGTCCACGGCCACTTTTGGATGGTGGTTGGTTGGCACAAGCATTACCAAGCAAGCACCCAGCTGCGCCAGTCCGAGATCGGCATGGCTTGCCGGCGTGCGCCGGATGTCGGTCTTTGACATTTCACGTTCGCCGGCATCACGGCATTTCGCTACATCGACGTCATTGTAGGAGAAAGTACTTCGTACCGCCTTTTCATCGTCGCCGTCAAACATGAGGAACAACACTGTCCTCGTATTGACCGGTCTGCTGACTTGCTGTCTTTTCTTTTGCCCATGGACAAATGCCTGACTTGATATCGAGAAGCCCATTCTTCACGCTTGTTAGGCAGCAGGTTTTGATCCTCGTACAGAACAACCCTATAGCAGGACATCCAGTTCTGCTGTACCACCTCGTACAAACCTCATGGCGCAAGAGAAATGGCTTCGTTACCTGCTGACTGGACGTCTGCTTCTGCGTGCAGCAACGATGTTGATATTCCCATGCAACACCAAACAACAGAGGAAAAAACAGGGAAAAGGAAAGAAAGTCACGCTGAACATTTGGTGCTTTGTAGGTATAATTATGTAGGTCTTCCCTCTTGAAGTTTGGCAGGTATCGCTATCATACCATGGTCCACCTCAGCCTAGTATTGCCTTCACAATGCCGTGTATATCTCAAGTTGTAGCTCTACTTTCTATACCATTCCTTCTTGTCCAAGGTGCTCCCACTACAGCAGACCCAGTCATCACCTTCACTCGTACCTCTATCGTCTCCGATGTACAATGCCTAACACTGTCGTCGGCTACAAGCATTGGCACAACACCACTCCCAACGAGTTCAACCACAGTTTTCCACGATGACGAAAGGTTCACCGAACCAACGGTCACAGTTCCTAGCACTGTATTTAAGACAGCATCTACGGCAATTCCATACACTGTGACATCGTATACTACAATAACGAGCTCAGCAACAATCACACAACCTTTTCAGACCACTGAGATCTTCCTCTACGCGACTGTCACCGTCGGGACCCTTTCTTCCACTTCTACAATCTGCACCAATGGAATCTCAGCCCCAGCCGCAACAGAAACCTCATACTCAGGCACATATACACCTATCAGTGGCCAGCCAACATCAATCACATCGGCTGCCATAAACGTGACTTGCACAGCAGACGTAACAACCCTCTACACTCTTTACCCAACCCTCACAACCGGCCTAACAACCTACACTTACACACCTCAAACACCCGGCGCAACCATCACCGAGACGCGCACTTCATACTCATATTCCACCATCCCACCACCAGGCACCACAACAATAACCCACAGCGACACCAGCTACATCGCAACCTCGACAACCTTCACACTCAGCACCTCCTGCCCAGCCACAACAACCACAACCTACGCCGCCAAATGCGCACCTACGAATCTCATCGGCAACGTAGACGGCGACCACGGGATCCACGTCATTTCAAACTGGCTAGGTACTGCGGATGCTTACGGAGGAGGTGCTGAGGCCGGCCAAGACCCAAGTAAATGCTGTCAGCTGTGTGTGGAGAATGAGGGGTGTGCAGCTATGTTTGCTTACCCGGCTGCTGGGAATTGTGCCTTGGTTTTTAGTAATGTCACGGCTGGTGCAGCGGAGTCTACTGAGGCTAGTTGTGGTTTAGCTTATACGTATGGTGATAATGGTGATGGGTCTGCTACTGCGGGTCAGGGCTTTATTGTTCAGGTTGGGTGTGGGAGTATTGTGTCTGTCTGAGTGTGGGTTTTAGAGACGGAAGTTTACATGCGCGTTTCTCAGATTTGAGTATCTTAAGGAGTATAGATAAAATAGTTAATTTCAACTGCTTTTTCCCCTTGTAGCATTGTCATATTGGTTAACTTCATAACCGATCAAGTGAAAATCCATAAAAGAAAGTCTTTCAGCTTTCGCAATCCATTACTATAGTGTTCGCCTAGCTGCTTGTTTCCCGTTTTACGTGTAATCCTCTAGATCTAATCGGATACTAGAATCCCTACTATATACGACATCAACGAGAACCAAAGAAAATGGTATATGGACCAAGCTAAGAGTCTTGTGAGTCCACTTGATTAGTTATATAAAACGACAAGAACACCTCGGGTATATCGTATATATCTCGTGTATTGTAAGAACTGTACTGGTAGAATGCAATACTGGTCTAAAAGGTAGTTATCGCGCATAGAGAGCGATCTATAGAGATGGCTAACAATGTATTTTAGAAGGTCCGTGATAGAGTTGTCTCTCTGGGGAAGGGTTAGAGTAGATATCAACGGAATTCAAAGGGCTATTATAGTGCGTGCAAGACGAACCGTCAAGGTTCTTTATTAGAGTGGAAGCTCCTAGTAGGAGTAATTAGAAAGAAAAAAGCCTTATGTGAACCTAGACCCCTAGGTTTTATACCTAGTATACACAGATACCTAGTAGCATAGATACCTAATATGCATAGAGAGATCTTTAGGTGACAACAAGGGTGAATCTAACAACACACTACTTTAATCTAAGACTCTAGCTAGGTCTATTGGCAACTTGAGCCGGCTTAGTTGAATGGTTGCTTATATTAGGGAATTGAGAATTAGGCTGCCGAGTATTGGGCTCCGTATAGACGTAATAGAGCACATGTTGGGACTCGTGTTTACTGTTGTAGACAAGTCGATTGTGTCGGCCTTGTGTTGCAGTTGAAGAGTGTGAATAAGATACCGATAACTTCTTGTATCGAGCTAGATACTATAACCGAGACAAGAATAGTAAACAAAGTCGTCTTTTTTGTGGGGGCTGCCGAAAGTATTATACCTACCTACCTTACCTATTATTGACGAATCACCCTTCTTATTTGGCGCTATCGTAACAGCTAGGGATAGCGAATAATATATCATGGCTATTTCATTGCAAGGTGAATACGAGTATCATTCCTGCTTCTTTATAGGTGTTAATTATCTCGCGACAAGGCTTAATATCTGTAACGTAATAGCGGACATTTTCCCAATATGAAGGTTCGAGATAGTAGAACGAATTGTTGTATTCCACTAATTCGATTAATAATACACTGATAAAATCGCTTCCACCAGTTAAAAAAAAAGGCCCTAGACATCCCCCTACTTCACTGCATTACATAAAGTCTTAGGAGCGTACTAAAGCCCTTTAGTCCCAAATCTCCTCGGGTGTGCATGGCATGTACAAGTGGTGATGTGGTATATCTGTCTCAGAGAGTGGAATTCTATGCATTCTAAACCGCAACTCATCGAGCAGGGGAACAGACGAGCTAAGAATCTATTACAGAAACTTTTATATAGACTAGAATAGTACATATTTAAAGTCGAGAAAATACTACAAAAGAATGCACCAGACTCTGGTAACGGCAAAAGTATGTCTGATACTTTCTATCTTTCTATAGTATGTGCTAGTTTTAGTGTGATACTAGCAAAAGCCGTAGTATACAATCTCAACAACCCTCTACTCCTCGTCCTTCTTCTCCGCGTCCTCCTACCCCACGTCCCTCCACGCCAACCGCCTCCTCCTCTTCCACCACCCTACCCCCGGCGCCGGCCAAACCATCGGCCTTTAGACCTAACCCAGTCTCTTCAGAGGCCAGTTTATTCAACCCAGGTCCGTACAGACCAAACCAATTGGGGCCCTTCGAGCCCAAGTACACCGCCAGCGCCGTCAAGGCACCCCTCCTCGTCTTCCAGTCCGGTCCAGCGACACGAAGCTCCTTCAATCACACCCACCGTCCATCAAGACGTCGAAGACGCTACAAACCCACACTCGTTGCCAAACTTGGTACTGCCTAAATACATGAAGATCCGAGGCCTGTTTTATAGCCTTGATCTTTACCTTGTTGGATTTAGACTTTTAAAATAATGATTGACAACAAATGGAGGGTTAACAAGAAAGATCACTGTGGCAAATAATTGCTTTCTTCTTACTCTTTTTAGCTTCACATTTCCATTCCGGGTTTCTTTCCCGCCGAATATCAGATAATTCGGTGAGCTTCTTTGGGTTGGAGGTGGCCTTTTACGGTGTATTGGGGGAGTCTCTCGCCGGTGTTGGGTACGGGGCTGGTGCCGTAAAATTGGTAGAAGGTGAGATCGTCGGCGAAGAACTCGGCCCAATACCACACGTCCTAGCTTTGCAGAGTACTTGCTGTTAGCTATCATCGTTGGAAGGTGTTCTTGCACAGAGGCAATATTTTAGTTAGCATAGATAATATTAAAACTCATTATATATATGTAGCTCTCTAAACGATTAATAATTCTTCGAATCCCGCCTGAAATGAAAATCCGTACGTGCCCATTTAACTAGCATAATTCGATTGTCTTCTTCTCTAGATCAAGTCCGCGCTACCAACTTAACACAGACACTTAAAGATAAGAAAATTAATGTTAAGACTGACTGGATCTCTTAGGGAAGAATCTCTTGCGTAACTTTGAAACCATTGTAGTATTGGAAGGTACGACAGTCAAAGTCACAGGCGAGCAATCCGTGTTAATGAAGGAATCCAAGAACAAAACCTGAGCTTGAGGGCAATACTCGAGGAGATTCCGTTCATCGGCTTCGGCACACGAGAGCGTATTGTCGGTGTCAATAGAGCAAATTGGCAGTGTGAAGTTTTGGGGAGCGGTGACATTGAAAGGATTAAGGTAGAGTTCATAACCGTTTGTTTGGTTGAGGACGAAAGGGTCTTGATTTGCTACGTCTCCGAATATGTCTAGGAGATGTCCGCTGGCGTCGAGGGAGAATAGGGACGCGTTGACGGAGTCGGGAACGAAGAAGATGAGGTTGTCACCGAGTGTGTCGTTGAGGGATACGACTTGAGCGTACTGTCCGTCTATTCCTGCTCCAGAGGCTTGGAGCGAGAAGAGAGTTGGTGTAGGGATGGAGGAAAAGCTTGTCGTTGTTGGAGAACCAGCTGTTGGAGAGATAGCTGTTGGAGAGGCAGCTGTTGGAGAGGCAGCTGTTGGAGAGCCGACTGCTGAAGGACTTGTGAACGGTGGAATAGCATTGCTGTTCGGGCTCGGACCAACGCAAGACGAAGCTGGAACCGTCTGAAGATTTATAATGATGCAACCATTTGGTATCGCAGCCACAAAAACGGCCTGTACAACACCTTGTAAAAGACAGAAAACGGCGCTGCCACCATAGAACTTATCATTCCTCCACTGAAGTCCTGTCCCAGAAAGCACAAACAATGTCGATATATCTGCTGTAATTGGATACACCGTGAATGGCTCCTCGGTGGTAAGTCCATGTGTAGAAACCTTCTGGCCATTGCTTGACAGCTGTCCGGCCTCCAAGGTCCAGGCTGATGCCGCTGTACAGTCGGAGATGGTGCTTCCACCAGGGCCAATGTACGTGTTTGGTGTTTGACGCTTCTGTACACCCGCAGGTACGATGGAGAGTAGGAAAGGAGATGGTGAGGCCACTGCAGTGGACGTGCTTTGAAGAATTAGTTACAGACTTGATAAGTTGAAGATTAGAGTAAAAACTTACACAGTCGCGCTGACAATTGATGTGCTCGTCGACGTAACAGTCGAGGTAGCAGTCACGATGGTGCTCAGCTGCGTTGGAGCATTGTTGACATTGATTACGACACCCCCGTTGACATTGATGATGGTGTTTGAAGGGACGTATGTATTGATAAGGATCGGATAGGGAACGAGTGTATACAAGACGAAGATTTGGGTAAGAGGGATATCAATTGGACAGTAGGTAATAACGTCTCGATTGTCAAGTTCCCCAACTGCCGAGGAAGAAACAGATGCGAGCAAGAGACTGAAAACGAATTGAAGCAGCATGATGCTATGGTGACTAAAACAGTTGACTTGGAAGGGGCTGTAGAATTATAACAGCATTGAAAGCCTGAGAGCGGGCTTTTACACTGATATAGGAAGATAATTTAGGTTCAAAAGAAATGCTGCCAGGAATTAACATCTCTTAGACTTTGCACAAGTATGCAGGCTACAACACCAAGACATTCCGACATCCCATGGAGTATGACTTGTCGAAAACCAAGGAAAACACGAGTGATAAAAAAAAATTAAGTTCGGAACCAGCCAGCCATCTCAGAATTCACAGCAAAGTAGCACACTAGAAAAGGCTCGCCAAATGGGCTTGATCATGTGATCATTGAAGTAAGGGAACTTGAGTGACAAACTTATGATCGCCTTGTAGGAAAGAACATCCCGAGTACTTACCAGCTTCCTCACCCACCTCATCAGAGAGGGCCAGCCTTACTACTTACAAAGAAGTAGAGACGGTTCATTTGTACTTCTGAAAAGAACCATTTTGAGAACTTCCATAGCTCCTGCTACTCTTCCTCGTCTTGCTCTTGTGTTAGGTCGTAGCTTGAGTTACCGTCGCATGTTCCGAGTTGCCTGGGAGGAGTTGCAGAACTCATACAAGTAGTTCTACGACTAGCTTGCTGTTTACCAGCCTTACTGTAGGAAGCATCACGCATCGTGGGTGACGATTAAGCGAGCTGCGTTGCGATCGGCATGCCCCTTTCTTTCAAGGGCACAAGCGAGAGAACGCTTGTGTTTCAAATATAATTACTCTTCCCCTCTCTCCCATCCGCTCATGCACATCTTTAGCTTCGATAGGCTCTCTTCGCCATCCGAACGATTCAGATAGACTTGATCTCATTCCAAGCCCTCGACCCCATGAAATTTAATTCCCGGGAATTCTCTATATGAATGAGGTGCCGATCCGGCATTTCAAAATGCTTTTTCTTTCTTTCCCCAATCACCTTTCTCCTGGTTCCCATATCTGACCAAATCCATTCGTTTTGCCGTTCTTTGTAAATATGTTTTCGAAATCCAGGGATGTCTTTGCATTGGGAGCTCTCTTGTCGGCGGGTTCTGTCCTTGGACGGCCTGCATCCCAGGCGGCTACGGCTCAGGCGCCGACGATGCTCTGTGGGAACCAGGATTACATCGTTCTGGATAACACGCCTTGGATTGTCTACAACATGCTGTACAATGCCGATGTGACTGAGGGTACCCAGTGTACTTATTACGAAACTCAGACCATTTCACAAATCAGTTCTCCCGAGGTGGTGTGGAGTAGCATCACGAATATTGAATATGTCGAGAACACGTAAGTACCTTTGGTTAAACTGGCTCGACTGGCTCGAGTTCTTGCTAAGAAACATTGCAGGAGTAATGTACCAAAAGGTTACTCCTTTGTCGGCCTAACCCAAAATCTTGAGACAACCATCGATGCAATCGCTTCCATCCCCACAATCTATGAGTGGTCACGAACAAACACAACGGCATTCAAAGGTAATCCTACCCCACCATACAAGAAGTCATCCCGTTCAAGCCCAGTACCTAACACTATCTGACAGGAAACGTCTGTTTCGATTTCATCACCAACGATGTAAAAGGCGATTCGACGTCCACAACCAGCCACGAGCTTATGCTATGGCTCCAATACGAAGGAGGCCAACGTACGTATATTCCAAGCACTCATCCAATCCAAGCCTCCTTAGCACAAGCAAAACTAACCCAGAGAATGAACTCCAGTCCCCATCGGCTGGACAGACGGCCCAACAGCAACAATCGACAACCTGTTCGGTACCTCCTGGAACCTCTACGAAGGCGTCAACACCGACTCGGGCATCACAGTCAGCAGCTTACTCCCAACGAAGCAATTCCAAGGAGAGTTCTCGGGTGATCTGAAGAATTGGCTTGTTGCGTTGGCGAATCTGGGCAAGTTTGCCAATTCGACTTATGTCAATGTTGGGAATGCGGGGACTGAGTTCTTTTATGGTGATGCTATTTTGAATGCTACTGTGGCTTTGCAGATTGATCTCTGAGCTAGATATGGAAGCGGGATTCGGGCGTTTGGCTGCATGATTGACGTGCGAAAAGAGATACCACTTACTGAGGGATGATGCAATGAAACTGTTGTCCACGCACTATCCTTCCAGTCGAAATATGGCATGTCTATGTCTTAAGATATCTACCCTACTAACACCTTAATGCAGCCCGAAGCTCTTTGCAGGTTGTTTCCCCATTCGACACGGAAATGAATGTGCGATTTCTGAAATATCCAAACTGACGCCTGTATTGAAGCCCCGTTGTGGAGATTAAGATTAACCTTCAAAACGCTATTAAACTTCATCTATGCCTTTTCATTCTACTTAGTAAACCAAGCCCCATGGCCTCCCGTGGTGCTCCAAAGAGAGTGAAAACTTCATGTCTATTGATCGCCCGCTGCAAATAGTATGCCTTCTACAGTAGAAACTACATCTTTCAGCCACCACCAAGCAACCGAATCTCCATCATTAATTCTCCCGATCCATCTTATATCAGAGCCCAAATGTCAAGAACTGCCCTCGCAATCTGAGCTGTAAGTGGCTGACTACGTCCGTCAGGAAGATGATGTCCAACTCCTGCCAACTCGATGAACTTCACTTGGTCCATCTCAAAGTGGTCCGAACACAGCCTCTTCCCCGATTCCACTATAGGGTCATCCAAACCAACCACGTGAACACTTGGTGTTCTGCACCTTTCCAGCACATCAAAAGAGGGATACTGAGGAGGTAACAGTGGAGTTGACCCCATTAGAAAGACGCCAAAGCGGAAGTCTGCGTTCTTCAAAGCTTTTTCCTGCTCTTGCTTCTCTCTATCAGACTGTTGTTGCAGTAAAAGTCCCGACGCGATCCTTGTTCCCTGCGAAAACCCTAGCACCCCGACAAATGGTTTTCCTGTGCTAGCAACCTGATCATCCATGGTCTTCTGGATTAGCTGTATTGTCTCTTTTGGAACTCGCTTTCCATCTGGTGTCCCGGGTATTATCCAAGAATAGAACGGACCACAATCTTCAAAAACAGGTAGCACTCCAGGACCGGCTTTCGACGGAAAAGGCGCATCAAGATAGACGAAGTCGAATGTGGAATCAAGCTCTCTTCTTAAGCGTACGGTTTGAAACCTGAAGATCATGGCGCTGGTCCCGCCCCCATGCAGGCAGAGGATCGCCGGCTTTGGTAGTGACTTGCTCTCCATCCTTTCTGTAGAGCTCTGTCGAACGCAGCTGGGCGAGGCTCTTTGGTTCGACTTGAAGGTGAAGGTGGTTGCGTAGAGAGGAGTGAATGCGAGGTCTGCGTCGTCTGCCTCTCTTATCGGTAGAGGGTGAGACGGAGGTGTACATCCGCGGGCGGCTGTCGGCTCCAATCACGTGGCAGTACGAAGTACTGTACGTACTTACGTAAATAAATATATTTCACCAGTTTGTGCGAGCATCACATCAGCCTCTTTCTACTCGTACAAGCAAGTAGCGAAACCCACTAAAGCTCGGTACTGCTTTATTACACCATTAAGCTCTGGAAGGCTTCGGCCTCTTGAATAGTTCAACTCCATGAGCTTTTGGTGATTCATCCCAATTCGATGTTGTTGTATGCAATCTTCTTCCTTGATGATGGACGGCCTTAAAGCGTCCCACATCGCATCCGGGACCATATACTCCAAGTGATGGTCAGCAAAGGCTACCACATGAATAGCTGCATTCCGAGCTCGAACGACAATCCTGCACAACTCGGTCAAAGCACAGAAGACGTTTCGCTGTGTTTGGTAATAGCTTTTGGGAGTGAGCTTCGAGAGTATTCGATCATTGAGGCATGTTGCGAAACAAATTCGGATATGCTTCTCGTCAACAAAGGACTCGTTTATTGGGAAGGTGAAAGAGGGATCCCAAGGTCTTCATTTGAGACAGCGCGTAATTCGAATACGCAGGTCTTGAATCGCTTGGGTTTGGTGTCATCGACAAACAAATTTCGCACATTGCGAAGAAATTTCCATGCATTATCTTTCCCTCCCCATGCTAGATGATTTGACTTGAAGCAGAAGATCCAATTGGAATAACCACCCACTAAACATTTGCATTTCAGTACATCCAGCTTTGGTAAGAATCCAGACTGACTGTGTTCGTAATATGCGTCGATATCTTTTCGGCAATTATTCTTTCAATTTCTGACTCTGTCATCATCCCATGAATCTGAGCCATGCAATCGCAAATAGTCTGCGGGTCTTTGGCATCTACCATCCCAGGGACACACGGTGGTACATCAGAATAACTTCCGTACTCATGGTAGCTTGTTGTGATCGCAGGTGCAATGTCAACCAAAGCAATGAGAGCACCTTGTTTGGTCTCAAACGAGGCGTCTTTGTTGACCTTCTTCATGATCTTGGTCTCGATAATCTCAAGTATCCTGCCTGCAAGAACTTCCTTGGGGAGTATCTTGGAGGAGGACCAAGTCTCAGGCCTAATATTGCAATGTGCTGGCCATTGTATATGGTCCAAGCTATCAAGATCCCACCCCAGTGGGTAATCCACGAGTTTGGTAGCGGACTTGAAACTAACAGTTTTCCGTGCAGCGCCTTCAGCTATGTTCGTTCGAGAGAATTCGATAATCCGTTCTCGCACGGTCGAATTCACGAGTGCATAATCGGCGAACAAATCAAGATGAGCTCGAGAAAGCGTAGTCTCGACACCAGTATCCCATGTAGTCATTAAATGACCGCAAGGTTTTGTAGATTCGAGGCGTTTGCGAAGGACCGGATAGTTGCTCGTTATTTCTGCAAGTAAATTATAAATCTTTACGAGATTCAGTGCAGATTAGTCCATGATATGCTGTCTCTGAGAGCCAAATATAACTCGCTCGAAAGGCTGGAAGTTCTGAAGCTTGCAGTGGGATTGATCGGCTGTGTTTGAGGCTCGCGCCATGTCGATTGACGCATTTTGTACAACGCTTGGCCATTTGGGATTTTCGTTGGCAACTGAACTTTCTGGAGACGTGTTAGATGAGCTGAGAAACGCGTTGACGTGATGGGAGACGCGATGGGGGACGCGATGGGGGACGCGACATACTTTCGTACGTACGGAAGTACTTAACTCTCGGCCAAACTTCCTTCCGACGCCAAGAGTACTCATACATATATCAAAAAACGGCCCCTGGAAAACACAATAGTTCTAATGTTTGAGCTGGGAATTGAAAATTGCTCTTGGCGATCGAGTTAGTTTAAGTCACTCTGGCATGTTTGGGACCAAGCACAACCAATGATCTTAGCGGTAACAACGGCAACGGCAGGTAACTTTAGAGACGAAAAGAAAGTTCATTTCTTACTGTAGCAACCTCCAGAACCAGGTAGGTAAGCGAGGGTGCCCAGAGAACAAAACCTTATGTGACATGACATCTCCAAACTGTCACACCGATACCTATCAGTAGCTTGATCGTGACCAAGCAACGCCATGAGTTTCTATTCTACTGTATTGCAGAGAACCTGCTGACAGCATAGCCTCCTTCAGTTTTAAAGCCACGATCTACAACGTGTTTCTAAGCACTTATCGCTTATTCCTTTTAGAGCATAAGTTCTGTACGGAAGTACTCTGTATTACTCCAAAAGTTTACCATCTCTTCGTACCCATGGAATTCTCAACTGTTCAACTCATCATATAACGCTTTTTCCTAAAGTCTTGACAAAAATAGCCGGCTCTAGATGGACAATTCCCTCCGTAAAGTCCTGAGTAGTGCCAACGACTCGGAGATTAGCACAAACGCTTTGTGCTTATTTTTCCTTTCTTTGTGAATCTCTATAATTCCACCACACCGAATCATTGGTGAGGTTTCCAAGATGCACAATCTTTCTCAAATCCGGGCACCAGGCAATTAGAATAAGCCTTAGGTGCCGGTTGGAACACGAGCTTCCCGGTAAATGTCAATGGGGCTGAGCAGGGAAGAGTGCCTCTTGTAAGCGAGATCCTATACATTATGATAACCAGTTTCCAGCCAACCTCTCTCTTATTCCGTCCTAACCAAGACTTGGCGGATTTGAATGGGGGTTTGTAAACTCTTTTACGAAGGTTCATCATTAGACTTTCTGGATAGTCACCAGAGCGCAACAATTCAGCGATCCAGAACTTGTCAATCATATGATGGACAGGGGCTCTCGGAGTCTTGAAGGTACGGAGTATTCACCAAAGTGGTTTCTGGGGTTTTCAAGACGCCTGTCCGTGGTGTATAAAAGTCATGATCCCCTCGCTTTATGTTCAGAATCCATATCTCACTCATAACACTTTATCATTCTCATTCCCTTCCAAAGATAACGGGTTTGGTCCAATATGTATTCAAGCATGATCCAAGTCATCCCTCTTGCTCTCCTGGCCGCACTACCACTGGCCGTTGCACAATCAACGACATCTTCCTCCAGCGCCAGTATCCAAACAGTTGCAGTCGGTAAAGATGGATTGAGCTTCAGCCCAAATACCGTTACCGCTGAAGTTGGAAGCAAGGTCGAATTCGTTTTCTATCCTGCGACCCACAATGTTGTACAATCGACCTTTGACAACCCATGTAACCCATCCAGCTCGAGCGCAATCTATAGTGGCGGCTTTGTTACTGCTGGACCTGGAGCCAACTCAGACGTCTTCACCATAACCATTAATGACACAACTCCTATTTGGTTCTATTGTGGCTTCCCAGCTCACTGCCAAAACGGAATGACGGGAGTCATCAACCCCTCGTATGTACTCCCACATCTCTTCTCTTGATCCATCACTGACAACTATAGGTCTAATACATCGGAAACGCTCGAACTTTACCAGGCTGCTGCAGCAAATGCGACCAGCGGCATGCCACCAGCTGCCGTTCAAGGAGGTGTGGTTGACGCCGCTGGCTCAGGTTCATCCGACAATGCAACTTCTTCAACTGCGAGTGCCTCTGCCAGTTCATCTGCCACTGCAACTTCAAGTGCAAGCGCTTCCGCTACCGCGTCCAGTGGTGCTATGGGTTCCACAATCGGAGGTCTAGGGTGGTTCGGGATGGGGCTTGCAACACTGATGGGTGTGTTGGTTTGATAACAGCAAAAGAACCTAGTATTCAGGTTGAAGGAGACGGATGAATTCGTGTACTTGTCGCTCGATGTTTGTTGCAGGTATCTTTGGAAATGAGATTTTAGTAATAGGTCGTGTGTCTGTAATTTAATGCCTCTATTAATAGCCCTGTATCCAGTGGTCCGGGTAGATTATAGCTTGAGCCATGAAATGAGTTGGTCTCAACCATCCCGTTCTGAATGGCATAGTATGTGCGTGTCGTTGTGATAGGTGACTTCGTCATTGCAAAACATTCCAGTTTAGTATCGTTGGCTGGCAAGATAAATATTCGTCTTCTTCCTCAGCATTTGAGCAATAATTTAGCGATCTCCTCGCGGTCACTCATCAGAGTGACCTGAAACGGAATTTTTAGCAATGGCAACCACTGCGGATCCACGATTCGGAGAATAACACCGATATCCCTGTCCGGTATGCCATCCAACCACCACAGAGTAGTGTCGAGTTTCATGAAGGCTAGATAATAAGACAGAATGATCAACGCCCTAGGCCGCTTCTCATGTGCAGCAACTACGAATTCTTGCTTTAACCATGATGGCCATGATACAACCCTGATCGAAAGTGGGGGGCCGACACCCTCGGACTGAAGACTGGCGAACAGCATTCCAAGGCTGTCCATCGCTGTGCAGTAGCATTCAAGAATGGGATAATCCGGGTCATTGGGATATACGGCTGAAAGCATTTTCAGGAGAACGTTAGGTACCACGGGCGTTAAAGTTATTTCTGTAAGGCTGCGTCGAAAGACAGGGCCCACGCTTGTATCGCTAATAGAGAACAAACCTCTTCTCGTCATAATCACAGTATGCAGTCCTTGATAGAGGCTAAGCCAATAGTTGACATGAAGCTCATCCTTGTTGGTATTATAGTCCTTTGAAACAAGAACGACCAGAATCAAGGACATGATTAGTGTTGCGTCGTAGTTTGCTGGGGTGATATTATCGAGTGCTTTACGAAAGCCGCTGAAAGCTTTCCCACGATAAATATCAGTTTGACGTCGGATTTCTCCAGAATCTGGGGACATGGTTTGTAAATGCAGTGATGCCATGCCAAGCATTGCGTCCATTAAGAAGTCGTTCTCAAACGCAAGTTGAGGCACCCGGACCTGGAGAACACCGTTGGTTTCGGGTACATCTCCTATGGCAAGAGCGGTCCAGGTCGACACAGAGTAATGATGCATCAAGCGCAAGTCAAAGGCCGTTAATTTTCCCGAAGATGTCTGAACAACGGGCACAAGGGATGATGGAATTTCATACATATCGTCATCGCTAGACGACGAGGTCGATCCTGATCTCCAAGTACGCGTGAGTGAATCAGTACCCCCGGGTGAAGATGTATTTGAGGACGCTGTTGATTCAGACTTCTTGGGATGAGAAATATAAACACACTCCAAGTGACGAAGGTCGCAGAATGAGCACTTTGGATGTTTCTCATCACACTTTTGAAAGGGTCAGCGCAATGTCTCCACGACCACGACGGGAAAAACATCCCATACCTTGATCTTTCTCGTTTTGCAGGTCATACACCCTGCCCTGCTCTTCTTATGGGGTCTTTTGGTCACGAATTCTCCCGTCATCTTCGCATAGTATTGTACAAAGCACTGTACGAAGTAGGCTGACAGAGAACTGCCTAGTTGGAATTTCGGACGATGCAAGAAGCGAGGTGAGGCTGATGATCTGGGAAAGGCTGTGCACCCGACTTCAGAACAAGGGACGAAAACAGAGCAGTGTTGACTTGACTGCAGAATCGGAGAAGACGCTACGACTGGGATGAAGATATATCAACGATGAAGTGGCGGGAATCATCTCTCGTGTGAAAGTTGTCAATAGCCCTTGGCACGCTAAATCAAATGTACAGGGATGCTGCGAGAAGGCTGCAGAGTACAGTAAGCCGCCGAACATGGTCCCTGCACGCATGTCGCGTCAGCTTCAATCTACTTTCGTACCCAGGTAAGATACCTCCTACCTGTCTACAGAGTAAGGCACATCTATTACCCTCAAGTGCCAGCTATGGCTTCGTTATTTGCTCTACCAAATGAGCTATTGCTCTCCTCTTTGCTCTCTAGATTTCCATGCCGTGGTTCGCAAAGTCGCACCTTGGCTACTCTTCTCTCCGTAAGTACTGGCAGCATCAATTTCCAAGCTCACCATCTTCTGCCATCAGTCGGAATCTCGTCTTTACTTACTAGTAGATTTATTTCTTAGGTACGAGCGGCCCCAAGTAAAAATATAGTTCTACATGGTCTTGAAGCAACAGGGAAAAGCGCCCTCACGAAGGCTGTACTCGAAGCGCTTTCCGCATCCAAAGCGAATAACCACAATAGAGACTCTGGGCAGGATTACCATAAGGAGGATATTTCCTATGCCATCATAAAAAGCGCAGAATGCATAACAGGCAGGCATTTACTGGAGCAGACTGTTAGCGCCGTTGCCAAAGCTGTAGGATCGGCGCAGAACATTCCACGCTGCGAAAACATAGCACAGCTGGTTGTGCACATTGCGAGCTTGCTTGAAGGCTGGACTGCTTTGGATGAGAAAGAATCCGCAGGAAAAAGATTCGTCCTGGTTTTTGATGGTATAGATCGACAACAAGAGGCTCCTCCGACCTTGCTTCCTGCTCTTGCTAGGCTAGGGGAGATTGTACGTATCTCGACATCACATCTACTGGGTGGTAGAACTAATGTAGTCAGATACCGCGCCTAACTGCGATATTTATTGTGACATCTCCACGACCTCATTTCCTCCATCTGCCTGGAGTCCCACATATCCATTTTCCATCATACCGGAAGGCCGAGATTTTGCAGATTCTGGCTCTGTCAGAGCCATTCCCACAACTACCAGGTGGCCAAGGGGAAACGAAAGATGTTTGGAACCGATACTGCTCGGCCGTCTGGGATTCTCTGTCCAAACACTCAGGACGGGATATCATATCCACCCGCTCCGTTTGCTTGCGCTTATGGCCAGCCTTCATCGCTCCCATCCTCGATGGGACGTACACATCCAAAGAGTTCGGACGTTTACTTGTATTCAAAAGATCACTATTCCAAGACGACAAAGTGCTTGTCCCCAATATGGTGTCTAGTGACAGGTCAACCTCAGTTGGTAGCTTGACTTCTAAACAACAAGGGATTGGTACCCAACTACCCTATTTCTCGCGTCTTTTGCTTGTAGCATCCTACCTCGCCTCGTTTAACAAACCTGCGACAGACCAAATCTACTTTATGAAAAGTGCCGCAGCAAAGCGACGAAAGAAGGGCGGCGGGACTGCACTCTCGAAGAGTACCCCTGGTGTATCAAAGAGCCGAAAGATATCAAGAAAGCTCCTTGGTCCACAAGCGTTCGTTCTCGAAAGAATGCTGGCCATATTCCATGCAATCAAGCTGGACGGGGATGATAGGGGAGGTAAAAGAAAGAGGGGATATGGCGGGCAAACCGGAGAAGCCGATATCCAGACAGCAATTGCAACGTTGACAAGCCTCAGATTACTGATCAAAATTGGAGCAGCCAACGCGGCAGATACGTTGGATGGTGGAAGTAAGTGGCGAGTGGCTGTCGGATGGGACTTTATCAGAAACATTGCAAGAAGCGTGGGAGTGGAAGCTGAGGATTATCTTGCTGATTAGTATCCACATCAATCTAGCGGCTTCACTCGACATCTTGAATCATTCGGGTGGCTTGAGAGGCTTAAGTCAATTCTGTTTGCCTTCGATGTCATGAGGCAAGGAGGTTTATCGAAGGAAGATAAGATTGGGAAGCTTCTTCACGACCGATGCCAAAGAAGTTTGGTACAGACAGACCAAACTATCTCTAACTCGGTTTGAGTAAATAGAGCTCCATTGAACTAATCGCTCAAGAAAAGTGTCGGTGCGAGCACACGGCTTAGAGGCAGAACATTCATCGTCATTGGTGTTTTTGATCTTCTAGGAAGACACGAAATATATTCATCCTGAAATAAAGAACGCTTTTGCACTTTTGTCAAACGCTTTTTAGGGGCGGGGGTAAAAGTTTTACCGCCATCGAGACGTCTTCGCCGACTAGTCACCGCAACAGCGCAACAGCCACCCCGGAAATCTGGATACCAGATCATGATACACAGATGTATGTTTTCGCCAGGTTTGGAGTACTGTCGTGCCAGAGCATGCCAATATCCTAGTGGTACCACTACAGTTTTGGCTGTCGGGAGATGAAGCTCCCCTTGAGTTGACGATCTTCTCAACTTCTTTTCAAAGCCCTTTATAGAATCTCCAGGATGACTTGAAGTCAGGTGTCAAAGGCTGCTCCTTTATCAAAGCGCGCAAAAGCTCTATCGGCATTCCATTCTCCTTTAAGATCCGATCATGGAATTGTTTGTCTGTCATTTTTCCACTGGTAACCAACTCCTGCCTCAATGAATAGAGCTGGAAACCTCCAAGCATATACCCTGCCTGGTATAGCGGCGTGTAGTCCCCAGCAAAGGACCGTCGTACCTCACCTTCAGCATTCTCCCGCTCGTGTCCGACTCTGTCGACTAAGAAATCGATGCATTCCTGTGGTGTCATCTCTCCGAGGTGGAATTTCAAAGAGAAGATAATCCGCGCACAGCGGTGCATACGCCAAAAGAGCATCCCGATGCGATTCTCGGCCGTCTTAGAGAATCTTTCATCCTCCCACAATACTAATTCCCAGTAGAGCGACCAGCCTTCAATCCAAAATGGCGTCTCGAACATGCCACGGTATTGTCGATAGCGAGCGCTGTAATATGCTTGGAGATGATGTCCAGGGATCAACTCGTGGAAGACAGTAGCGCGAGCGAAGTGAATGTTGTTGCCGCGCATGCTCATCAGCTTTGACTCGTGATCCATCGTATGTGTCGGGTAAGAGACAATGATTGACTCTCCTCCTAGGAAAAAAGGGTTAACCTTTTGCGCTTCTGGTGGCATCATAAACATCCTCCACAACTCATTGGCAAGCGGCGGTACTGTTATGAGGTCATGCTCTTCGACAAATTCCGTCGCTTCGTCTGCGAGATGGCGAACGAGCTCGGGCTGCTTTCCTGGCGGGACATACAGGCCCTTCACGTATTCCAGTGCCTCTTTCCAGTCGTCACCGTACCCTAACTCGCGCGAAGCCTTGATCATCTCCTCTTCGCACCACAAGAAATCGGTTTCTCCGATTTGAATTAGCTCTTCTGGCGTGTATGGGATCTTTTCTGCCTCCAGATCCGCCATTAGTCCCACATGTCCAATAGGGTCCCCAACAATTGCATCCTTGTCGCCTCTTTCAATGCCCACGAGCTTTTCTTTGATAGTCGATGCAAACTCTTTCAACTGCTCGCTTACTTTTGCGTATGGCTTTGCAACCCACCAGGTGAACATGGGATCATATCCATTAAAGTATTCGAACCATTCGTCTAGGTGGGCCTGCAGTTGATCTACAGTTTTTGCTGCGCGGTAGGCGCTGGTTTTGTCCAGCTTGACTTTTCCATCCTTCACCTTCTGATCTATGTCGGATATTTGCTTTCCAATGCTATACACATCCCGCGCGGCCTTGTCCCCATCGATCGGGATCATCTGCTGTCGGTCTTCACAGAGGCGCACAATGGTTGGCGCAAATGGGAAAAGTACTTCGGTCCTCCTGTCTTTGGCTGTCTCCAAGTCGAGCTCTCCTAGTCGTCGCTTGATGTAGTTTTGGAGAAGCAGGTAGTCGATCTTCCCTTGCTGGTCGTAAGCGGCGAAGGATGTATCCTTCAAATCCGCAAGCTGCTCCTCGAGGTATGTCCGAAGACGAGCAGTGCGCTTAGTTGAGATGTCAATGTTGTAGAACAGCTCAAGGTCGTTCAGATCCTCACGAATGCGCTCAATTCGAGCACGCATGGTCTCGGTAGCCTCCATTCCACAGGCCGACATGTTCATTTGGGCCACATCCTTACGGACCTGCTGGATCTTCTGGCGCATGATCGACCTCGATATGCTTTCCCTTGTACGCAAATGCTCGGATCTGGTGGCTTGGAACGTTGAAGCTATTGAAGCTCCTGAAAGCTGAAGGTCCCGACGGTCTTAAACGTCGACCAGACCTGGGCAAGATAAGGTAGCCAGCTAATCCCGGGTGTCTGGAGAGTGGGCGCGTGGAGTGGGGTGGTCTGCATGGCTAGGAATGCGCGGGAACTAGGATTAGGGCCCAGGCATGCTGGTAAGAGGGCACCGTGGCACCGTGGCATCGTGGTATCCTGGCATCCTGGCTCTCTTGTCTTGCCGAGGTTTCCCGCATGCCCCAGACCGGCCCAGTTGGATCCCTCTTCGGAAGGTCAATCTTTTTCGAGATGTTCATCCAGGAATGCCTCGTCACACACTTCGTGCTGCATCTTGACACTGCGGGATGCAATGCCGTCCCAGATAGGCATTGGATGCCGCTCCACGAACACGGTGCTCTGAGTGGTCGGCTGGCTCATGAACGGTGTTGGACACAATAAGTACGACGGTCGGTTGATGTCGACCATGTCATGTCTTATCTCGCTCTCATCTCCGTGTTACCACCAATGCCAAGACTGCTCGACTATTCATGGGTGGGCATTATTCTTCCGGCATGCCATGCTCCCTTCTTTGCTTCTATATAACTCGCCATGAGCACGTCCAAGACTTCACGGACGCGTGTGGAGGCCCTGCTTTGACGTCTTGCCATTGACAATTCTCCTACGCTAGACGAGAGTGTCCGTATTGCTGAGCCTCCACGATGCGCGGCCTTCGATCACTGTGGGCGAAACGGGACGGCGCGGCGACTCCAAAAGTCATTCACGGTGCTGCAGTTGGCCCTGAAGAACCATCTTCGGCCGACAAAGGAAGCCCCTCACCGGCATTGGACGAGAAGCACCCAGGGAAACATGACCTAACGGCAGCTGCAGTTCAGGACATTCCCAAGTTCCAGAAATCTCACCAGTATGACCCCAATCTACCCCTCGAGACCATTGATGCCTTGAGAAATGCCGCCGAGACGGGCGATATAGAGAAAATCAACCAGGTCGAAGAGATCTTTGCCGAGAACTCGCCTTACGAAGAAGTCCGGGCTGCTGTGAGAAATACCGATGGCGAAGAGGTTGCCAACACTGTTCGTGCTTGGGTTCTGGGTATGATCTTTGTGACGATAGGTGCAGGACTGAACATGTTCTTGAGCATGAGGTTTGTTAGAGTTCCCAGGCCCAGCACGGCTGATACTGATTCGATAAATACAGGAGTCCTGCTATTTCCTTCCCTGCCATCGTTATACAATTGTGAGTCGAACTTCTTGCTGGCTCCTCAAGGCGACGCTAATGATTTCTTGGAGGCTGGTGTACCCAATTGCTTGTTTCTGGGCAAAAGTGGTTCCCACCAGGAAGTTCAGAACGTTTGGAATCACCTGGACTTTCAACACGGGACCTTTCACAATCAAGGAACACGTTGTCATTACTGTATGTTTTCCCTTCCGAGACTCCCCATACATGGATTATGAGAGACTGACGACTGCTACAGCTTATGTCCAAGTCAGTTGTCCAGAATATGCTGCAAGTATACATCACGCTCGAGGGAAACTAATTTGAGATAGCGTTTCGATCGGCTACGCCTATAGTACTGATGCCTTGCTCGCTCTTGCCGGAAAACGTAAGTCATCATTCGAGCAACTCTGACGTGATACTTGGAATATGCTGAACTAGTGTAGCCTTCTACAATCTGGATATGGGATGGGGGTTTCAGATCCTGTTTACTTTGAGCAGTCAGCTTATTGGTATCTCCCTTGCTGGCTTGTTCCGTCGCTTCCTCGTCTGGTAGGTTACACTCTTGTATTGCATGCATTGTCTCCTGACGTCTATAGGCCCGCCGCTATGATTTGGCCAGGTCAATTTTCAAACACCTCTCTCTTCTACGCCCTACATGATAAGAGCACAGGGGAATCACCGGGGAGTACCAATGGCTGGTCAATTTCTAGATATCGGTACTTCATCTACCTCACCCTTGGAGCTTTCATCTATTACTGGTAAGTATATAACAATACCTCGCTTGCCCACCTTCATACTAACCATAGACAGGATTCCTGGTGTCTTGTGGCAGGGCCTCTCTGTCTTTGCTTTCGTAACTTGTGAGCTTTCTTCGAAGCATTTAATATAGTGCAGGGCATATATTGATACTCTCAATAGGGATCAAGCCGAATAACGTTGTGATCAATCAATTGTTCGGTGGCTTTACCGGACTGTCTCTGATTCCCATCACATTCGATTGGACGTAAGTGGACTGACCTTATGATTGGCCAGAGCATTTTGTGCTAAACTTGCACGCAGGTACATCTCAGGTTATCTTGGGGACCCTTTACTAGCTCCAGTCCACGCCCATGTCAACACCTTAGTCGGACTGCTGGTCTTCGTGATGCTCACCGCGATTGGCATTTCCTTCACGAACACTTTGTAAGTATATCAGTCAGCAATGAATTTTCTCTTACTAACTGTTCAAATAGCTGGTCGGATTATTTGCCAATAAATACATCGTCGACTTTTGATAATACTCAGAACAGTTACAATGTCTCCAAAATCCTCACTAAAGATTTCACATTTGACCTTGCCCAATACAAAGAATACTCGCCCATGTTCTTAGCACCTACCTTTGCCATGAACTACGCGTTGTCTTTCGCTGCTCTTACCGCAGCTATTGTGCATACCATCCTCTTCAATGGAAAGGAGGTTTGGTACAGATACAAGGCAGCCAGAACCCAGGAACCTGATATTCACATGAAACTTATGAATAAATATCCCGAGGCTCCTGAATGGTGGTATGCTGCTCTATTTACAGTGGCTTTGGCGTTGGGACTGGCCACGACTTTAGGATTTGAATCACAGCTTCCTTGTAAGTGATCTTCACTCTGAAGAAATATCAATTACTAACTGGAGCAGGGTGGGCATTCTTCGTTGCCAACATCGTCGCATTTGTCTTCGTGGTAGGTTTGGATCTATTGTTCTCTTAGAATTATGCTTACTAGGGAATAGATACCCACCTGCATGATTTTGGCAACCACAAACATTGCACTTGGTAAGTCTCGAATCCTCCAATTCGAGATGTTTCATGTCACATAACTAATTAGTCTCTAGCACTCAATGTTTTGTCTCCTTTCCTAGCAGGTTATATGATTCCTGGAAAGCCAATCGGTGTCATGATCTTCAAGGTTTACAGCGTCATCACTTTAGGACAAGCGTATATCTCACCCTTAATTCTAAGAAAGCAACATCTGCTGATAAGAGCCCTAGACAAACATATTCTAGTGACTTAAAGCTCGCTCACTACATGAAGCTCCCCCCGAGAACAGTCTTCTCTTGCCAAGTCGTCGCTACCATCTGGGCGACTTTTGTTCAAATTGCAGTCATGAACTGGGCACTCGGGAACATCGATGGTATCTGCACAACGTAAGGTATCATCTAAACATCTGCCGTACAGTATAGTAATATTGTCCTTCCACAGAACTCAGAAGGCCAAGTTTTCCTGTCCGAACGGCAAAACATTCTTCTCCTCTTCCATCGTCTGGGGAGTCATTGGTCCCGAGCGCATGTTTGGTCCAGGATCAATTTACTCGCATATGCAGTGGTACTGGCTTCTCGGTGCTCTGCTGCCAGTGCTGTTCTATATCCTCATGCGATTGTTCCCCAGATCGCCAACACGCTACTTAAATGCTCCAATGTAAGTCCAGACACCAAATGTCTATCAATCAAGGCTGCATCCAAAAGACTAACCAACCAAAACAGTATGCTAGGAGCGACAGGCTGGATTCCACCGGCGACACCCCTCAACTTCTCCACCTGGGCCATCGTAGGCATACTCTTCAACTTCTCTATCCGCAAGAGATGGCACGGATGGTGGAGCACGTACAACTACGTGACAGCCGCTGCGCTCGACTCGGGTCTTATCATCGCGACCATTATCATCTTTTTTGCAATCACCTACCCCGATGTCACTATTCCGCAATGGTGGGGAAACGTGGGAGTTTTCAACACTTTGGTAAGTTCGACCTTCATGAGGATTTGAGAGGTTTACTGACTGTCGGTTGCAGGATGCGTCATATGCTGCTATCCGGAAGACAGTTTCTGATGGAGAGACCTTTGGACCTAAGTCTTGGTAGAGTGTGATTTCAGCTTACATATCAGATTTCTTTGGTTGCTACCACTCTTTACGACCTTAATGAGATATATGCGAGTAGTAAGAGGATACTTAAGACAATCTAAGGTACTATAGGATATTTCTCAAATCTATTTTAACTTCACTTGAGTGAAACCACTTCTCGTGAATATTCTGTGTGGTGTTGGAGATGAGTGTAAACGGAAGTCTCTCCGACCGATGCGTAGGGACAAAACTTGGTGCGCCACTTCAAGGACTCTCAATCACGAGGATTTTCTCTCACATCAGCCTAAGGTGTTCAGCCTCACAATGGCATCGAACTTCCTGCCAAAGCCTCTTTGGTCATACAACTTCTACAAAGCTTGCCCACAATGGCGTCCTCACCACCATCAACCAACCGCTTCGCCATCGCAACACCCACCCTTTCTAAGAAGCCTAAGAAACGCATACCCCCTAGCCTCAAGACCAAGAACGAAACTGCAATACCAACGGCCAATACTTCTGTGTCCCGCCTCCTAAAGTACAAAGCCAATTCTCACAAGTCTGCCTCTCCACTCTTGAAGCCCTATCTCCAACATCCATTCCAACCTCCTGCAATACCTGCCTGTCCCCACCCTCCTTTCCCATATTCCAGAAGAAGCATTCGGGCTGCAACTACTGCTCGATCAGACACGGGCGCGTATTGTCCAAAGGCACGGGTGCGCGCAGGAATAATGACTTTTTGTGAACGTCATCTCGCTTAGGCTAGGCTGGCGAGGCAGTTAGTTGCTGAGTATTTCAATGATGCTGAACTAGAGGTGTTGGTATCACTAGGGATATATCCGGTCAATAAGAAGCTGCAATAGACTTGAATTGATAGATATGATGATGGGTAATCCGTAGAAAGAGCAGTACGGAGTCACAGGCTTTATAGCCTTGACTTTGTACTATTTACTGACGTGCTGACAAACACTCGCCAGGTGACTGACTACTGCTCGCGTATTTGCCGACATGAGGTAAAAGCTGACGAGACTATGCTACGGTGAGTGATGCTTTGTTCTTGTTGGGCTTTCACCTAATGACGACTTTCAGATTGCTGACACGTACTGGTATATGCACAATCAGCCTAGATGCGGGTTCTCGTGTGAGCTCAAGTCAGACAGGCCGCTTGTTTGTTGTTTCAGAAATGGTGATTCTTTGACTTATGTCTAGGCTTAAATCCTTCATAGTCGTTGTATATTGTACTTGGCTAGAGTATCTTTGTAACGGAATGATGAATTTGAGTCTAAGAATCCAGGTCTTATTTTTCATGCAAGCAATTCTGGGGTGCGTCTGATCTAGGATATTGTTATGAGTCCTTGGATTTCAATCCATGTGGATTAGGCACACATCATGGTCTGATTCTACAAGGGGCTTTTTAGCTGGGCTCCAAGCTAGGGTAAGCCATCCGTGTTGAATGGCAGCACAAAGTGGCGTACGTCTATACGGCTGAAAGGGAGTCATGACCGGGTAGGTGAGTTGTCGCACATGCAGGTGGGCGAAGTGCTGGAGCCAGCTGGCTGGGCATCATAGGGCTTGCGCACAGCCTTACGGTGCATTATATGAAAGGCAATGCGGTTTTGGAGCTAGGGGATTTTCTACTTTTCTCAATGTCAATTTCATTACAACCAAGAAAAGCTTATTCAATCTCTCATCACGCTCCAAAGCGCACCTAGGAAAACAAGACTCTCAATCACGAAGCTCAGTTTTCCATATGGAACCAATCAGTTTCACCCTTGCTCTTGCGGCAATTCCAGGCATCTTCACTTCATGTGTTGACTGCTTCGAAGTCGTCCAGTTCGGCCGCGACTGCGAGAAAGACTTTGGCAGAACAGTATGCATGCTTGAATAAGCAGAGATGCGTTTTACTCGATGGGGAAAAGCGATGGAAATCGATGTCCTTGACACAAAGCTGCGTGCTGAGGACTACAACGAAGAGGAAATCATCAAGGCCCATCACTGGCTCAAGCAGATTTGGGGAGATTTTCGTGATGCCTTGGAAGGATCGGAGCAATATGCCAAACGTGCAAAGCCCGAGCAGCTGACGATACTGGACACAAATGCGGAAATCGAAAAGGCCGAGAAATCTTTAGAGGCACTCCACTTCGATTTTCGTAAGATCAATAAGCAACGAGTTGGAATGCGAGACAGAGTTGCATGGGCACTCTATCAGAGAGGTGCTTTTCAGGACCTGGTCCAAAACCTATCTGGCTTGATAAACAACCTGGTGGAGTTGTTTCCTGCCAAGGCAGAGCTCCGACAACTCTGCGAGGAAGAGGTCACTCAAATGACCAGGGGTAGCCTTTCTGCTCTTGGTGGAGAGAATGGGGTTGGAAAAGATGACGAGATATTGAAGCCAATCCTCCAAACAGAAATGGGAGTCCGCAATGCCATTTACGAAGATATCGAGGTAGGCGGACATGCAACAGGTCAATTCGGTAGCAACTTTGGTCCGGGTGAAGGGAAAAGGTGAGAGTGAACGGTGTGTGGAGGAGAATCAAGGCAGACGGTAATTACAAAACACAACTTGAAAATGTATATGGGAACTTCAAAGGGAAGACAGTGTTCGACGAAGCTCCAGTCCTGGAAAGTTCTGAGGAAGGCACAAGCTCATTGGGCTCTGTTGCAGAACTTGAGTAAAGGGAGGGGCAGTGTGCAGGAGTTGTATGCATTGGTCCTGTATGCTGTTATTGTGATGAGTTGCGACTTGTCAATGGTACCTTACACTTGTAAAATGCCAATGCCAATGCTGTTGGACTCCACACTTGATGGACTTGCGCTTGTGAACCATCAGATGACAGAAAACGACGACGTGAAGTATGGTACCCAAATGATGATACTTGACAAATCGTATATTCCCGAACCTCGAATGGCGAGAGAATGCGTTATATCTGCAAGTATAACGATACGGGACTTCTGATATCAAGAAACATATGTAGTTGTATGTCTGATGAAAGAAGAACTTGTGTATGACATTCAGACGGGATTGAACCTTGCTGTCTGCCTCAGGCATCCATCCATAAGACGCAGACGCAACCCCATCAAATGCCCCTCCTCTCCATCCCAGCTCTCTCCATACCACTACAACCATAGACACAATGCCGGTAAGCGCTGAATCTCTGCGAAGCTTCATGGGAAACTCCCCGTATTCATCTACCTCCTCCGCCAAAACTCCCTGCTCAAACCAAACAAAAAGCTCTAGCAAACATCAACTAATACCTCCCTCAAGGCCTACAACTCCATCTTCAACGACGAACCCTCTCCACACCTAATCGGCAACTTTCCCCTCCTGCCACTCCGCACCAAGGTACGAGGGCCAGCGTACACCCTGCCCCTCGACGCATCGATCCCAGCCTCTCAATCGCCAGACCCCGAATCCGAATCCTACGATGCGCTCGACGAAGTGCTCTCGCTGTTCCGCGCCAACACCTTCTTCCGCAACTTTGAGATTCAAGGCCCGGCAGATCGGCTACTGATTTATGGAATCCTATTCATGAGCGAGTGTTTGGGGAAGATTAGGCCGAATTTCTCTGCTAGGTATGTTGACTTGGGTTCGGGCACGATGGCCAAGGCTGCGGAAGGCTGAGCTTGTAGGGGTGAGAAATGGGAGGAAGCATGCGCTGATTTGGAGATGATAGGGAAGCGCAGAAGGAAGTCCAGAATATTGCCCTCGATAATAACTTTGCTATTCCTGGTGACCCTGGATTTCCTCTCAATCAGATGTTCGAGCCGCCAGCGAGTCGACAAGATGCCGAGACGCTACGCCAATACCTTGCGCAGGTGAGACAGGAGCTGGCAAGTAGGTTGCTGGCTAGGATCTATGAGGATGGCGGAGATGGGAAGCCAAGCAAGTGGTGGTTGAGTTTCAAAAAGAGGACATTTATGGGCAAGAGTTTGTGAACTTGGTGATGGGTACGTAGCAGAGTTACTCCCTCAATGACTGAAAGATAATATTGAGCGTACTCTGGTTGAACAGAATAGGGAGTGGGTGAGCGGAGTGAGTGGGCGAGGCGACTTGGTTGTTATAAAGCAGGGGAAGGTTTGATTTTGAAGGAAGCGCAAATGCAGGTGATAGACGGAGTGGCTGGACAGACTCATTATTGTGGCGTCAATAGTCTACCTGGTTGTATGAATCCATGCTATAAATCTTCCACTTGGACCTCTAATTCTTGTTCGATGGTGGATTCTTCAATGCCTTTCATCTCAACATCTCCAGAATCTTTCTCCGGCTTCCCTTCCTTCACCTCATCAAGCTTTCTCTTCTTAAACTTCCCCCTGGCTTCTACTTTTCCTTCCGCAGGTAGCACTTTTACTCCAATGAATAGATATCCCTCTGCGCCACCTCTACCCGTCATCTCCGGATGTGTTCTACCTGGTAGCACTTGCCACCTTCTCACTTTACTGCTTTGTACACTCGCTCCCAAAACCAAAGTCGGATTTAAGGGAAAGTCTTCGTTTCCTTTCCACTGCTCCTTCTCCTTGCTTGTCATTTCCTCGAGCTCTCCTGGTGCTGCTTGAATAAATGCTGTCCGGCGGGAGGTGCTGTAAAGATCGGCTAGGGCTGACAAGGGCTCCATAGTAGGTGAGTAAATGGCTATTGGAGCTCCGCCTGCCAGAAGTGGAATAGTATGTCGAAGAATTGAAGTGGGATCCATGGAAGAAGCTACGATGAGACCACTGAAGGAGCCGAGACGAGTATTGTCCACGATGGTCTTTGTTCGTGCCCAGCGACGTCGCTTACGATAATACGTTCCTCTCTTCCCTGATTTCATTGCTGCAAGCTCCTCGGATGTACGCGTGGGGGGTGGCGTGGAGTAGGTAGTGTCAAGTTCAGGTGATATTAGTTGAAGCCATGATAAGGTGTGTAGATTGGTTGTTAGAGGGTGCGAGGGTTCAGGATTGTCAGCAAGGTAGTTGAAGTATTTGAGAAGTGAGAGGTTCGGTTGCGCATTTGTATGGATGAGTGTTAGAGTGTTACTTCTGGCAGGAGTTGGCTCGATGTCGTCTGTATAGTGTCTGTGTGCGGGCTGCTTTGAGCGGTGTTTGGATTCTGGTTCTGATTCTGGTTCTGATCCTCCAGGTGACGAGTCTTCTGGTGGATATAGTATGCCCATTCTTTCAGCCATGCCAGCTACAAGAAGCCCTCCAGTCTCGTCAATTATCAACCATCGGCCTCCATTGGTCGAATCCGCACCAGAAAACTCCTCGCCTGAGTAATGAACGTTTCCCCAGCAGCCAACTAAAGCAAGCATCTCCTCCCTCATCTCGAAAATCTTTCCAGCATCTCTTTCCTCCATCATCCAATGAGTCATCATGGCAACATCCAGAGGTAGAATCGTAAATCGTCGCAAGTATTTCTTCGTCTTCAACAGTTTATACTTTGCCAGGGAAAATGACGTCTTCTGATCCAGGGCTGTATGTGATAACATCAGTTTGGCGATAAGGTCTTTTCCTGCACCAGTTCCCTCTCTCTTCAAAGTCTCGATTTCTTCCATCGTCAAGGTTTGCCGTGCCGAGTCGTCTATTGTCTCTCGATTTGATCGCATGATAACCTCGCCATTCTCGCCGACTAACTCGAACTCCACACCATCGCCTCCAATGATCACTTTCTCATCTTCCCCTCCTGGCTTCGAAGCAGCAGTCTCTTCTGCTATTGTTTCCGCATGGAGTTCGAACGCAGGTACAATGCGCAAGCCGGAATCCTTCTGTCCTTGCTGTCTATCAAGGAGTTCGTAGGTGAGGTTATAAGGTCGTTCAATAACGAGATTGCTCGCGAATGTACCATATTTTCCTAGTGAAACAGTCCTGCGAGTAAATTAGTATGTCGACTCAACGAGGGAAGGAAAGCTGGGGCAAGGCAATAATGATATGAGGTATGAAGCTGCTCACTCAAACTATCACACTCACGTATTGGGTACAAGTTGAAGAACCTTGAGGGTGTCTGAAGGGAGTCGCAAGACTACCCAGGCATTGGGCTTCACCAGAGAATGCATTACTGGTGGTTATCTGGATCTGACCATGATGTTGTTTATGAAATCTGTTGAAAGGCTCACAGCCTCGCGAGAAGAAAAATCCAGCCTCGAGTTTCGCTTTGCCGATACGGGTACGAGTAGGGTAGAATTAGGCGCGCGGCTCGGGCGCCAATCCTCCTCGAGCGAAAAGGACCGACTACGTCACTACCCAGAGGGACGCGCAAGCAACCATAACCAGATCCCAATGCCATTCACCGAAGGCAAGGAACGGTGATTGGTTTACAAGTTTACCAAATTAAGGTAATCATCAGAGTTGTTCTGTGGCTCTTCCAGCTTGAGCAACTGAAACAGCTGATTGGCTTCCGAATTACTCGTAAATCCAAACACAGCCACTGCGGCGGCGGCGTAATCCTGTTCAACCTCGCGATAGCTTCCAAGAACCTTCCTTCTTTCGCAACATTGCTCGTTCTGCATTTTGATGCCTACCTACCTAGGCACCTTACCTTGTTGCTGTTGCTGAAAAGTCTATGAGTACTGTTAACTGCATCTTCAATTCGTAAGATCGTTTACCTGGAGTGATCTGCAATGCCATCATCTGCAAGGTATCACTGACGACAACCCAACCTCCGCGTTTACGATCTGCTGCCTGCGTCTACACGAAACCTGATCCTAAAGGTTAACCATTCGCGCCTATTGAACTTCTGCTGGCAAGCTCATGCTCCTCAAGACGAGAGGGGAACAGATTCGACCGGTGTCTACTTAGAATTGGAGTCCGCGAACATGGTCACCCGAAAGCCACTACCATCACCGGCTCAGGACGCAAATCCTCCGTATCCTACCACTCCTACCACTTCTACCACGGCCGATGCTAAGCCAGCATCTCAAGTTCAAGATGTGCGGAATGAACTCCAATCTCCTGCTGATTCGGAAACTAACCCTTCCGATGGCTGGGGCCTGCAAGAAAGTCCGACTGACGAAGCCATCCATCACAATCCGGAGAAGCCAGGAAGTTCTGCAGACATACCAGAATCTCTGAGGCCAGGAAAAGGCCCACCAGGTTATACACCAAAGTCATCTCATGAGAATCTTACGAGTAACCCCGCAGCGAGCAACAATCCTTTTTTGAAGCATCAATACAATGAAGATGGATATGATGGAAGAGAGAGCAGTGCTCATGCTTGGAGTTCCGCAGAGAATCTGGCGGCTCCTTCCAATGCACCTCCACCTCCAGTCTCCAAAGGTATGTAATACATTCTTTATCTCTGGGAAAATCTGGCACTACGGTGATCAATCGTAGAGATATAATGTGTTGCTAACACGCGATAGATACCCCACCAACTCCTTCTCTTCCCCACCAATTTTCGAATCTCTCCGTCTCTGAACAATCCACAAACCCTTGGCAGCCTGCGTTGAATGTGAAGGCGTCAACTCAGCGTAACATACCTTCGATTCAGCTTCCAGACTCGGGAGATGGTGCCTGGGCAGCGCCACCACCCGAAAGGCAAGCCCCAACCGTACCTGAACCATTTACACCAATCGAGCATCCCGTCATTATTGAAGCAGAGGAAGCTGAATCGCCAGCTTGGGACGAGGATGAAAGTGTTTATGAACTGCCCACTCAGCAGCCAGAGGGATTTCAGGAGCTCCGGGAAGACCAGCATGCATGGGACGGACAAGATGGATCTCCTAAAAAGCAAGAACTCAATGAGCACCACCCGTTGAGTCCTGTGGATGCTGTACAGCAGGCTGATGGTTGGAATATTGTCGATCATGAGCTCATCCCTCAAACAAGTCAGCAAAGTGGAATAGTCGGAGCAGATGGCACCGAAATCGAGACCATTCCCAACCAAGAATACGCACCTGCGCTTCCTCCAAGAACATCACAAGAACAACCACCCCCACAGCCACCACGCCCCGTGGCGAATGCCGTGACTCCTTCTGTAGGACCCTCAGTTTCTGCATCTGCCACTGTAACGCAGAAGAAAGAGACCTATGACATCAAGAAAATCACTTGGCATGATGTTAATTCTGAAAGAAACCCTAGGATTTCTCCAATCTTGGTACAAAACGCCAATGGGCCCTGTCCGCTGCTTGCTCTAGTGAACGCCTTGACGCTATCAACACCTGCAAATGTAGAAACTGCTCTAGTTGAAACACTTCGATCAAGAGAGCAAGTTAGTCTGGGTCTGCTTCTCGATGCAGTATTTGACGAGCTTATGTCCGGCCGACGGGGTGATGCAGCCCAAGAACTTCCCGACGTCGGTGATCTCTATTCCTTTCTGATCACGCTACATACCGGCATGAACGTAAACCCTAGTTTTATTCCCCCTGCACCGCCAGCACAAGAACTAAGGAAATCAATGTCACATGTACACCCATCAGAAAGAGTGGATACCATTCCAGGGGCCTTTGAAGAAACACGGGAGATGAAATTGTATAGCACATTCTCAATCCCTCTGATTCATGGGTGGTTGCCAGAAAAGGATTCGCCAGCATACGTTGCGCTATCCAGATCAGCAAAGACGTATGAAGATGCCCAGAATCTGATGTTTCGCGAGGAAGAACTAGAGGATAAGCTACAACGGGAAGGGTTGAACTTTGAAGAGCAAGCTACACTGGAGGATATCACAACCATCAAAGCCTTCTTGAATACAGCAGCAACCCAGCTGACCCCGCATGGCTTGAACAGCATCACTACATCCTTACCACCAGCGGGCGTTGCAATTTTGTTCCGCAATGATCATTTCTCAACGTTGTATCGGCATCCTGAAACCCTGCAATTACTACAGCTGGTAACAGATATGGGATACGCTGGTCACGAGGAAGTTGTTTGGGAAAGTCTCATTGATGTCAATGGCGAGAATGCAGATTTCTTTTCTGGAGACTTTCGCCTAGTTGGTGGTGCCCCTCCCAGTCCTGTTGTGTCACAGTCAGGAGAAGCTTTGAGATGGAACGAAGGTGCTGGTCGCGTACAAGGCCATCAAAGTCAACCATCTGCAGCCTCTTCCCATCAGCATCCAGTACCTCCCACCAGTCCCAATACAGAACAGGAAGACCACGATATGGCACTCGCCCTACAACTTCAGGAAGAGGAGGAAGAGCGCCATCGGAGTGAAATAGCACGAAGGAGACGGGAAACTGAATTATCACAGCAATATATCGAGCAGCAAGGTGCTCAGTCTAACACTGTTCCAGTATCACAACGCGGCGGAGGAACTGGCCGTGGCAGAAATCGAGCTCAAAGTAGGCCTAGTCAACAGAATATTGGTCAGTTGAATGAATCACGTCCAGCAATTCCTCCAAGAAGAGCCGGGGCTGCCGGGCAACCTGTTGATCCAGAAGCTGGTGTCGATGCACCACCACCTACTTATGAACAAGCTGCCACGACACCTGCTTACCTACCACCTCCTGATCACCCAGCACACCCAAGTGCAGACCCAAGTGCATCCCAACGAAGGGCCAGTGCTTACAGTGTCAGTTCAGCATCACATCCAGCGCAGAATCCTGGGAGAGGAGGAAGAATGAGCACAGCTGGCAGAGGAAGGGGGACGTCTTTGATCGATCAAATTCCCGGCAGACGACCCAGTGCTCCTGTGCAGCAGGAAAGGGAAAGAGATTGTATCGTTATGTGAAACAAAGCGTTAGTGACGGCATGTTTACGGAATGAATTGGTGCCCTACGGCGTTTTGAATTGGGGATTGGTGGGCGGCGTCCTATTGAAGGCTTAGCGAGTTCTTAAGGTGTGCTAACGGGACAGTGCTTCTTTCATTGGGAGTAGAGGTTCAAATAAATGAAAACGACTATTTTGACAAGACTTGGTTTACCAGAAAGCGATCTATCAGGTGGCGCGTCCGGAATGATTCCAAGAGCTACCTAGCCGATATCCAGGGTACGTACGACAAGAGGGTTTTCAACAGTGGGAATATGGCGAAAGATTACACATGATCTCAAAACACATTATCTGAAAACGCATCATCTCAAAAGTATTCACACAAGGTACGTGCGTGTCTTTTCAATAGATTTTACATCATGAGCTTAAAAAATCATTTGACCTCGAAGTAGACGCAGCTACCTCCGATCTTCTCCTTGTACTCCGCTCAATCCTCGGCTTAGGCGTTGCTTGTTTTGAGTCTACAAACAGACAGAAATCAGTTATCGGGATTCTCTCGTCGAATGAATGAAGACTTACCAGCCTGGGTATCATTAACCATCTCCGTCTCCGTCTTCACCAATGGCGTCGCTCTATATTCGTTGTTCAACAAGACATTACCACTCATGACCAGCTTCTCAAAGGCCGCAACCCGCGACAGCAATCCAGCAATCTGACTTTGGGAGTCTACCTCGCTCTTCTCCAGCTCCTTGATATACTCCAGGGCACGAGTCAGGATAGCAGCCTTGCCAAATTTCTGCTGCTGTCCAGTGTTCTTCATATTTCCCATCTCCCTTTCTGCCATCTCATCAGACTCATTACCCTCTTGAGATTTTGAGAGGCCAGATGAGCTGGAGAAGTTGCGGCACAGAGAAGGAATTCCTTGTCTGAGACAATCGATCTTCTCGTTCAGATTCGTGCGATATCGCTTCTCAATTGCATTGTGACCTTTTCGGGATTGGCTGAGGAGTTTTTGATCGTCGTCTTCGTCATACGCTACGGACTTCCGCTTCTTGGTCTTGTGTGGAGTGGTTTTCGCCTGTAGCTCAGGTGATGGCGAGCGAGAGGGTGTCGGGCATGATGACGTTACGGCTGAGGCGGTCGGTGATGGCACCTCTGCTTCTGAAGTGGGTTTGGGCGAGGAGTGTTGTTGGGTTTGGTAGGTAGGCATTGCGATATCTTGGAGGCCAATATCAACAGCTTCTGTCAAGTATGACAAATCTCGAAAAGGTATTTGTCCGCCTTGGGCAGCAACTTGAAATGTCGTTGGTTGTTCCAGGGGTTCTGATAAGTCGGGTCCAGGCTGCAGGCTCAAAGATAACCGTGGTATGCTATCGAGCTGGAGCATATTATGGCCGAAAGGAAACTCGGTTGCAGAGCAGTAAGGCTCCGAGATGCTTTCTGTGCCATTGCTCTCATGCTTGGTGCTCCAAGCATCATTGAGGGTGGGGACAGTGCTCGTTGAGCTTGCTTTTCTGTCGAAGAAGGGGCTGTATATGGGCGTGTCTGGTTGCGCGGTGCCGTTGGCTTCCCATCTCATCCAGTCGTTCCATTCTTCCATGTCGAAAGGCTGGTCGTTGGGATTTTTGATGTCAAAGAGTTCGCAGCTTGGACTGAGGGGAGCTCTTATGCTTACGAGGTTCCCATAGGGGTCTGAAGCCCGGGGCCGTGTCGTCGTGCGATGCATGTTTTCTTTTGGTGGTACGCAGTAGATGAGTGCAGTCAGACGAAGCGTTTGGGGACTTTCAAGTTATTAAGCGTCAAGTGGTTGCCACGAAGTAGGATGGCACAAGATGGACTGTATGGATGGCAACCACGGTACAGAGGTAAGTCTGGGTGGGGAAGGCGTCTTGGCTACCTTATTCGATGACGCGGGGGAAAGGCATCACAGGGGAGAGGAGATGCAGCACAGTACTTGTACCTAAAAGTGACAGGAGTTCTTGGTACTGGAGGTGTAAGGAAATAAGGAAGAATATGAAGGAAAGCTAGGAACAGCGAGGCGGAGAGTGTCCAGTGCATGGCATGGCATGGCGGAGGCCGGACTAAAAGCGAGGGACAATGAGAGGGAGACCCAGACAAGGCCCAGACCGGACTATGTATACCACGACAGGATGCGGTGGAGTATGTGGAAGTGCATGCAGGCAGACAGGCAGGTAGCTTCTTCTGTGACTCTTTTTGCCTTGGAGGCGAAATGGATGTTCAAGGGTCGAAGTGGTGAAGAAGGGTGCGGTCAAAGGCAAAAGGCCCAGGACGGTTGTCCGTGAGAAGACCCTTGGGACCCTGAGACCCTGAGACCCTTGGGACCCTTGGGACCCCGGAAGTACGAAAGTGCTCGGCTACGTCATGCCGCCGATGGCAGCATCACCGGTACGAAGGTACGAAGGTGCGGAATACTCGATTCTCTGCTCTGATGGCTTCCATTTGTATCTCCATATATACATATATACACATATACATATATATATATATATATATATACACATATACATTTCTTTCTTTCTTTAGTAATTATGATGATACTGGACCCCGAGGACCCTGAAAACCCCAGCAGTACATAGTAAATCGAGGGTGCACCGCTAAACACCCATACCGACCGAGGTCCAGTAAGTAGTGACGATACGAAGTACTGCCTGCCTTGCTGCCTCAGGATGCCGCGTGGTGCCTCAGCTCTCAGGTTGCCGCGGCGCTGCTTTCGAATCCGCAGCGTCGCTCGTCCGCGTCGCGCCTCTCTCCACTCTCCTCTCTCCTCTCGTCCCTCACATGCGCCGTGTTGTTGCTTTGCGCAGATTCTCGATTGACACGAGAATCCGCGATAACAGGCCTCTGTTGCATTCAGGTGCGCAAACCCATTCGGGTGTGCTCCATGGGCCGCTCGTATGTGGTGGTGCTTCACAGCACAGTCCACCATCCACAACCACCCACAAACCAACCACCATGGCCTGGCACGCCTTGCCAGCACCGTAGGTTCGCAACATGCACCCAACGTCCCTCGCTGCTTGCCAGCCTATGATAACGACCCGGGAATCGGGCATCGCGGCACGTCGTGAGCGTGTGCTGGAATCTTCTTGATTGCGTTGCAGGGACCAACGAGGTCCTGGTCGCGCTCTGGAATGTGGGTTCTAGTGCTTGTGCTTGTACTTGTGCTACCGCCTACTTCTGTACCGAGTACGCACCGTGGAACAGTACGAGTAGTAGTACGAGATTTGCTTTGGTGTCCTCGGTGGTCGAGCAGGCTTGAGCACCAGGCCCGCTACCAATCACGCTATGCTCGAATGCCAAGGGTTATCAGATCTCGAATGCTACGTACGGAGGTACTGTACAATACAGGACGGATGATTGCGAATTGCATCTCATCCAACCCCGGAGACGACCGTCGCGGCCGAGAAATGCCATGGTGTACATAATGTGCACTCACACACACTGACGGGCACATGCCGGATTCAAACTTCGCACAGGGGAAACCCCATATCCCTCGACTTCGTATTCCTTCGACTTCTTCCGTCCTGACCTGACCACCTTGGGAACGTGCGACTTTCTCCAATATCCGCGGAGGCGCACCAGCCTCCGAAGTCTAACGGCCGGCTGTTTAGCCTTCCATCCTACAGTACTACAGAAAGTCTGTGCCTCTGACAACATGGAGATTTCCGAGCGTGGCGATTACCGACGGGGACTTGGAGCCGCCGGAGATCTACGCATGTATTTATTCGATAGAGGAGAAATCTCCTTTCAGTACTTTCGATGAGCACATGTCAGCCCCGGAGAACCCCCCTTAAGAGGCTGGGGACCTTGAGGTTTGGTCTCATCTCACAGACAAGACAGGAGCTGCGTCGACACAATTTCTTCGGACCGTGATCCACACTCCCCCATACAATAGGACTTTACACAACCCCGCTCCTCATGTCTATGTATGTAATCTATAGTTACTCAGAGCCAATATAGCGACTCAACGAATCAGCTTCAAGTTTCCTACCTGTAGCAAGAGGAACACTGATAGGTGCGTAGGGGGAAAGCTTGTATCACGATCCTCTTTCTACTTCTAATATCCGTTCAGCGACGTATAGCCGTTGGTGTAGTCGCCACGGTCTGCGTCAAAGCCCCCTGCACGATGGGACGAGGTTAAAAGACTTAAATTGATAATGTGGTATTAATGATACATTGGATACAGAAAAGTGTTACTCTGCCAGCATAGCGCTGATTAGCATGCTACAACTTCAGCGGGAAGCACGGTTCCCGCCATCGATATATCACTCTGAAAGCTTCTTTCTCATCTTAAGCGTCGCGATATTCTCCTGTGATTAATTGCAATCACTAAGTAACCAGGTCCATCGCTCGCAAGCCGAACTCCCCTCGGATCTATCTCCTGGTGCTCCTTGGTTAGAGATGAAAAAGCACTTGCACAATGCACTCACTGCCGGTTATCCCACCACATTAAAGTTCCAGCCTGTTTCCATTCAGCGGTAGACAAACATGCTGTACTGTACTGTACTGCACTGTACATACTATGCTATAGCGATATCCTGTTAACGAGATATGTAGGTTTTGGTTCACCTTACATGCATGCTGTACATGGTGATTTGCCCTCGGCTAAGTGCAATGAACTCTGAAGTCCTGGATTAGCTTTTGTATTTCATGCTGTCTGCAGTAAGGATCTTGGCATTATTAAAACGGTCTTTGCACCAGCAACGAGGCAAGGCAACGCAACGCAGGACGGGACGTTTGTCTCCTCTCCACTCGGTCCTCTTTCTTTGCTGCTGTTGGCGATAACTAAGAGGACGACAGCTTGTTTTCCTCTCTAGGATGCGTTCCTTGTATTCTTCCGGTTGGGCAAGCCTCTTTTGTGCTGAAGTCTAGTGATAATGTTATTTTCAGTTGCAAACGGACCTATCAGGTCTTTGGTTTCGGGACAGGAAACCCTCGACATTGATATCCCTTGCTGCTCCTCCTTGTCATTCTCTCTCTCTACAGTAGTCCTAATCCATGCTCCCACGTTTACGACGGATCGTCAGACTTGGTGTTTCCTTAGCCTTGGTCTTGCTCAGGAACTGCATGTGAGAGCGAGCAAGGAAGAGGATTTGGATGTGTCCTACTTACAATGATGACTTTATGTGTCTATAGCCCATTCCCTAATAGTAGTATTGTCACTAAGTTGTTAGTACTGTGGGGACCGTTTTACCTTCTTCTCCTTCTTGTTTCTTCTTCTTCATTGGTGAGAAGAGGTGTCGAAACTAAACGTTACTTTCTTCACTACAATGGTATACTGCTACCCACGACAAGCTTTCTAATATGAAGCCTCATAATACACGTTCGCTTCCTTCATCCTCTTGGTGTTTGTTTATGTGTTTTAAAACCAGTGAAATATGTTTTCAACTCAAAACAACTTAGTGACTTTCTAAAGGGTCTTAATATACAGCCTACAGCAGAGGAAAGGAGGATGGGAGCCTGAAGTCCTAAGGAGTGGAGGGGGGAACGTATTACACCAAATCCGACATCGATTTAATAGGCTGCTTCTGACACAGTTCGCTACATCCCTAGCTTGGCTTCACTGCTCCGACTCTAGATCTCCCCAAATGGCGGGGAAATGGATAATGTAACATAGCATCTATTACACATCGAAATCCATTATGTCGAAAAGTACGGAGCATCTCCTGCGCCTTGGTTCTAGTCTTGGATTGTAACTGACGGTAAGAGATCGATCCGCGCATTGTCAAAGCTTCTTTTAGGTGGTGGGTGGTTAAAGAGAATATGCTCCACTAATTGTTCTAATTGTCTCGTCTGAACGCCGGAGCTGATCCTCTGCTGATACTTGGGCCAACGTTGGGAGTGTGGTGAGGTTGTCGGTTGGATATTGGAGAATGGATGGGCTGAGTCGGCTAGTTCCGTACCTTGAGAGGACAAATGGTACCCTGTAGGTATACCGAACTTGCTTAATGGATGCAAATCTTACTAGATCTATTGTTTCAACTATGATCCCAAGCTTCCTACCCTTTGTTGGTTTTAAACTATAAATTGTGTCGCGACGACTTGATAAATTCCTTTGTACTCTTTTGGTAACAAAGACAACCTCGCTAAGCAGAATATAATAGTTGAGGCTATTACGGCTCGTAACACACGACACCCCGCCTCCAATACCTCTTACTAGTGTCTAAGTAGGTAGTCTACTTATATAAATCTCTATTTAAATACTATACGTGTCTAAGTTATTTGAAAAGACGCAGGAGCTTGCTACCTACGGTAGGGAGAGAATAAGAGAGAAGAGTAAATAGTCTAAAAGAGATACTACAAGTATAATAAGTATAAAAGTCTATCTGGTATTTATATAAGCAGACTACTGCTACTGTGGAGAACACGTGTTTAAGTTAATCAAGATAATTCTAGCACCGTAAAACAGCACCTTAGTTTTCTACCAATAGCAGGGCGTGGGGGAAGGGGAGCGAAGCGAGAAGATTTAGGTGTATGAAGCGTGTATCAGACCCGGCAATGATCTTTTCCAGAAGCTTAAAAAGTCCTCCTACCTTCTTGCCAAAGTTATTAGTAGAAAATGTTAAGGGGAGCTACTGTACTCGCAACCCATTTCTAGAGAAATCAAGTCCTTGACTTCCATTCGCTATTACTTGCGAGTATTAAGCGAGAACTCTATTATGTCTCACGAAATTCAACATTGAATCTCACCCCTTCCTTCCTTGTTGTAACATTGCGACCCTGTTTTCCAAAGACCTGACACCAAGCCAAATTACGTGTCACCTAGCACATATCCAAGTTTGCTAGAGACAGAGAGGGCGAGGACACAGATTTTGTTCAACATTCAGCATGGTTTTCTTGCTGGCCGTCATTCCCCGAGAGCTATATTATTAGGTTCGAGACACGACACTTGCACGTTTGCATAAAAGCGAAGTAGGCTGGGAAACTCAAAGTGGCGGCACAATGTCCTCCTCCCCGCCTATCACGGGACAAGTGTGGCAGCAACTTCTGCTTGAAATCTAGACGACGCGTGCGCCGGGTACCAATAAGCTTGTGGCACCTACCCCTTCTTACAGTAGTAAGTAGCATTTCGCAGGACCGAGTGGCTACGCACCCAGCTCGCTAAACGTTATTCTGGACGGTACCGGTGACCAAAGCATGCTCGCCTTGTTATTGTTAGATCCCCGCGTTGTAGGTGGGTACTAATAGTATACTACTAGGTATGTATAGCCCCTACCGATACTTGCCTCTAGAACTGTGCAAGGCATACATATTCAGCGTGAGATATAGGTACGCTCCTTAATCTAGACACTACTGTCCTCGCCCCTCTCTCTACACACTTTGTGAGTGCAACGAAACTCTGCTCGTCCCAAATTTCCCTGCCTAACCTAGTCCTCGTTACCTTGGGAAGTAAAGATACGAGATTCGAGGTTCACTCGTTGTTGCCTTTGATTCTGATACAGCCGGGTTCGAGAGTGGCTGTTATTCGATGCGCTATCACGTAGCATAAACTCAATGTACCGATGCCAAAAGATTTATGATCGACACTAGCGTGTCCGGGGTATATTTTGGAATGTTTCTATCACTCCTCTGTTTCTATTCGGTGCCAATCTGCTTGGGGTTTCAAAATTACTGTGTAAAACTACACACCTAGTTTTGAAAAATCAAAAGTAGTTTGTGTTATTCAGCTTTCTCAAGATCACATCAAATACTGACCTCGCAAACTACATTCAACCTTGAGTAATGAGTATCTATCTTTCAAGTCTTCCAGAATTTGCTTGCTCAATTCCAGTTGAAGGCTACAGTTCCTGATTTTGCTAACGTAAAGTTATGGGTAAGCTTTTCAACGCTCATTTTCAAACCCGATGGTTCTGTTGTTGTAACGAGCATGTAAATGTCCGTCGAGATTAGGATTACGATACGCAGTAATCTGCGTGATTGGTAGCAGATAAGCGTGATGGGAATAAGGGAATTTGGCCATCTTCGTAGGAGCGAATCTCATTTTTCTTTACATCCATCATTCCGTCTTTTAAAAATGGCCGTCTCCATTGAAACAAGTAACAGTATGTTTTGCTCCTCTTAGCACCCCCAACCTAGATCAGACACAACCTTCTTCTTACCTTCCAAGAGCTGACCACCAAGAACTTGCAGTTTTGCAGGTGTATCTGCATCTTGATTACCTATATTCTCTTCTCAATTTCTCGTTCGAGAAGGCGGCGGCCGGATTATAAAGCGAATAACCGATCTCACCGCAGTCTACTTCGTATCACGGCCGTTATTTAGGCAACCCAGGCATTCTTATTCAGCTTATTGCAGTGAGATGCGCATCCCATTGGAGATCGATAACAATTTCGGTCGGTAACGGGCAAGAATGCAACCCCCCATTCTTGAACAGCAGCTTATTTATCAAGATAAGCGGCCAATGAATGCAGGACCGATATGCAACTGATTCTGAAGGCGTATAATCATCCGAATCTCTCTCTCTCTCTCTTTGATGGATAGAAAGATAGATAGGTAGACCATAAGCAGTTTTTCCATCGATTCAAATACGAAGTTTTGTCTAGTATCCTTTTCACTTTTTCTTGTTGTCTCTCACTCACTTTCAAGAAGCTTGCGTCAAGATGACCTCCATAGATCGAAAGCCATCCGAGTCTGAAAATAGCGACGAGAAGCAAGTTGGCTTTATGGCTTCTGTAGATGCATCTGTTGTCGATAGTCCTGTTGTCCTTGATCCAGCGCATGCTGCCGAGTATGTTGAGTTTCTGAAGCTCAAAGAGCAGTTCGAGTCGGATCCTATGGCCTATAAGCGACTCATCCGCCGACGTACGTTCTTGGCCTTCAATTTCCAGAGTATCTCGATGATTGTGGTAGATTTACTTACATACTGGTGGTATACTTAGTCGATCTTCGAATTATACCGATGCTGTTTTTGTATTACTTACTCAACTCTCTGGACAGTGAGGGAATCGTCCGTTCCTACAGAGGCTGTCAACTTCATACTGACTTGCTCTCTGTAACAATTAGAATCGAACGCAGGAAATGTGAAGGTATGGCAACTTGACTTATTCATTTTCTCGTAGGCGAGGATGATGGCATTAACTCAATCCTCTAGATCTATACATTTTTGGCCGACACGAATATGACCAGTAATCAGTTCAACCTAGCCTTGACTTGGTATTTCTTCAGTAAGTCGAACGTGCTACTTACCTTTCTTTCTCTCGCTGATTCTTCACTCTCTAGCTTATGCCGGTCTTGAAGCACCTTCAAAGTAAGTGGCATGTAAGCCCGTCCCACCATATATTTGGCAACTCATCTCTTCACCTCAGTATGTGCATGCGGAAGTATGGCCCTCGAAAGTGGCTCTCTGGTCTGGTTATATGTTGGGGAGCAGTGACCTTGGGAAGTGCGTGGGTAAAGAGCTATGGCGATTACTGTGCTGCACGGGTCATGCTGGGTGTATTCGAAGCTGGATTGTTCCAAGGATGTACGTTCATTCATCCTCCCTCGACTATCCTTGGAATACTCTTAACGCGGCTCTGAGATAGGTTTCTACACTCTTAGTTGCTGGTATGTCAGCGGCGAACTTCAGACGAGGTGCGCCTATTGGTATTCGTAAGTCAGATCCTGGCTCGTGTCTGTTTCAACGACACTAACTATCTCGGTGTGGAAGAGCTACAATGATATCAGGCGCTTTTGTAGGCTGAAAGTCCCAATTATGTTCATTGAGACTATTCTAATAGTTACGGCAGGGCGGACTTCTTGCATACGCCGTTGGCTCACTTCAAGGGCACTTGGGATTGAAACAATGGCAGTGAGTGGCTCAGACAACATGAAAAGCAAAAAAAAACCCACTAGATACTGATGCGCTTAAAAGATATCTATTCATTATCGAAGGAGCACTTACGATGTTCTTCGGCTTGCTGGGCCTCTGGCTCTGCGTCGACTTCCCTGAGAACTGGTCATCAAGACTCTTCAAAGCCGATGAGATGAAACTCCTTCAACTCCGTGTCAAGTACCAGAATGGACCAATCGCACCAGATGACACCTTTCGCTGGAGTGCTTTCTTTGAAGCAGTTAAAGACTGGAAGACTTACTTCATTGCTTCGCTTCTTGCTTTTGGTGGCTCGGTACCCACATACTCGTAAGTCTCTGCTTCCAGGCCACTGGCTCTGGGGTTATGGCTTATCAGGTCCATCGCAGTGTAAATTATACTCTTGCCACTATGGTTAAAGGTCTTGGATACTCGTCTATCAAAGCTCAAGCACTGACAGCACCTCCATACGTATTCTCATGCAAGTTCTCTTTTCGGATTTCTAGAACCGCTCACTGATATTCAAGTAGTTTTCTGTGTGATTGCAATTTCCCTTTACTCGGATAAATATCGATGTCGTGCTCGTTCTCTTCTTATCAGTTATGCGGTTGGAACAATTGGCATCGTCATCCTCTGGCCCACTTTGTACTACAGCAGTATGACTGGGGTGTCATACTTTGCACTCTTTCTCGTTGTTGCAGGCTACAACATGCAGGTAGGCAATCTTGATGAAGTGTAGAGAAATTAGTCTTACTTGACCTTCTCGCAGGCACCTGCTGTTGGTTCATGGCTTGGAACCAATGTCCGGAATCCAGCTAAGCGAGCAGCAGCAATGGGATGGCAGTCAACATTTGGACAGGCATGTTTCACCGTCTAGAATCTGTACAAGATATTTCTAAGTGCTAAACTATACAGTTGCTGGGAGGCACCATCGGAGCCAACATGTGAGTGAAACTAATGCAGCCTTTGACAAGAGCTTGCTAAGACTCCTTCAGTTTCGTCACCTCAGAAGCACCAACCTACAAATCAGGCTTCATCATTCTTTTATTTCTGGTCATGGTTGGCGGTGTTGGGGCTACCATTGCAAATTGGTACTGCCTTCGAGCAGCTAACCTCAAGAAGGATAAGATTCCACTCGAGGAGCTCGAAGGAAAGTATACTGAGCAGCAGCTGTCGGATATGGGAGAATACTCGCCATATTTCAGGTATGTTTATATGAGATGTAAGATTCTAGTCTAGGAACCCTTATTAATATTAGTTAGATATATTCTTTGATCAATTACAAAAATGCCGAGTAAATCATAACTGTCGCTTATAAGGTTGCCTTAAAAATGCCAAAAGCCTTAAAGGTATCATACACCAATCTAGTTAGTCACATTTTTGAGCAGCAGAAGTGAATAGAGAAGCTCAGGGTCACTTAGATCTCGATCAATTTGTAGAAGGGGTGGTATAACTGCTATTTGGTCTTAGGCGTTGAATTGTATACGAGGAGTTACTGTAAGCAAGATTATATGGAACTGACAACTGATGTAGACCTAAGTATTATTAAAATAGCGAGCTATAGAGGCTACTTTGTCTTACATCCTGTTTCCCACCGCTCTTACTCTTCTTACAAACCTACCGCCAGCGGCCCATTTCTGCGCCCGTAGAATCAATCTGACGATAGGGGCCATTGATGCCCTTGAATTTATAGAAGGTACCAGATGATCCACCAGTCAGACCGTGATTAGATGTTGCGTAAGCTTGATTGTGGTTCATGCCGAGATTCATAATGCCGATCTGGTGTCCATCAGATCGTACCGGTACACCACGCTTATCTAGGAGGTTTTTGAACCTGCTCGCTTCACTAAATTGTGAGTCGAACAGGGGTCCCCAAGGGCCGTTGCTAGACATGATGTTCTTGTTTGTGTTCAATATTCGGGGCCGGATCGGTTTGAAAAGATCTGATGGTCTTGCTGTTTTCTTTGGAGTTTAGATTAGTTGTAGATGTGGTTGTGGTTGTTATGGTGAAAAAGGTTCAAGAAGTTCACAAGAGCCCTTTATATAGTAGGAAAGTTTACCTGCTTTGAATCATCAACATAAGTAGGCCCTGAAAGTACATTGTCCTCTACTATAAGTAATTACATGCGGGATAAACCAAAAGATTGTAGAAGAAGTAATAGTGTGATTGTAGAGTATGTACTGAATCTAAGGGACCCCTTGAGTCTAAAGTTTGCTATCATTGCTAAAAATGCACGATACAACATACAACAACCATCTTAAATAGATGACATCCCTTCCTCACAAGGCCCTATTACTCTAAAACCTGCTTCGTTAACGTAGAAAGTGCAGATTCAAGAGACAGATTAGGAAATTTAGGACAAGAGTAGCTACATACAGGAACAAGTTGCTACACTCAAGGGCGATCTAGAGGAAAGCTCTGTTGTCACAGGTTCGGAAAGTATTCTAGCAGGGCAGACCACCTCTTTACAGGAATATAATCCTCTGCGCAAAGAATAGATCTCCAAGTCAATGAGGTGGGGAATACCAACGAGAAGCCCCCTAGGATACTATACAAAGCGAGACAAGAGTCGGCCAACGTATCAACAGATCTGATCAACTCCTCCAATTCGTATAAGTCTCATTTGATCTAGACAAGTGGCCCGCTCGAGAGAATCCCGTTCTATACTACAATTCTCACGTATAAATCTTTGGCTAGTCGGCGTTATAGACCCTGCCAACAATTTCAACCACTTCTGATCAACAGCTAAGCAGGATGCAGACAAGTATCGCACCGAGCTTAGCCCTGTCTATGCGAGCACTACACTATTCCAACGAATAGCTAATAAGATTCAATTATAACTTCCGCCAGGCAGGGCTAGATACCCCGTCCCCGAAAGTATTCCTTGAATCCGCCTACATAGCCTTTCTTTATAGTACATGTCGGTTGTCACTTACAGAGCTGTTGTCACTAGCTCAACTGCTGTTACAAATAAACACTGTTAATAAATGCTATACTAAAGCATAGCCAGGCATAGTAGCCTTGGCATAGAACTAAGCCGTTAAGTAATACAGCATTTTAAATGATATTTATGCTACAATGATTCTTTTAAGAACCTTTGCAAAGTAAAAGAAAACAAAGAAACTAAAACAAAAGAAAGATAAATTGTTAAACACATACAGGTTATTCTGTAGGAGAATGTCTTGACCAGGAGATTACCATTTCCTCACTTTTCTTTTCTTTTCGAGCTGCCTGTGGTGTTGTGTAATTCTGATAGGCTCCTTCTTGAAGTGGAAAAGAGGGCTCTTCGGAAGTGAAGCGAGGTATAGGTCTGAGGCAAAATAATCGAGACACTACTGACTGCACTGCATCTACCAATGCCTCTCAGAACGACAATAAACTTGCCAGTATTTGTTTCGTTTACTGAAAATCTACGACTTCAAGGCTTGAGTCAAGCAGTTTATGCAAAAGTATGGTGGTCACCGCTGCAAGTAAGTTATAATCGACTGAATAACGTGTGTCTTATCTACCATGTTTGCACCATCACTCCATCCGTTAGGCGTGTCTAATACATGAAAGTTTTGAAACCAAGATCAGATCCAATCCTATCCCACCCATCCAGGTTCTTTCGGTTGTACAAAATTTGGGTTCCCATGAAAAGGGACACACCACTGAATCATCCATCCATAAAAAGAGTTCGCTAACCTTGACTCAAGGTTGCTGATAAGAAGTAAAGTAATGGCGCGGCCCAGAATTGGGCCGCGAACAAGAAAGAAATTATTTCTCCGACCCCTCACATATGCGAGGAGTAAAAGAATTTGAAGTAATTGATTTAGCAAGTATCATCGCGGGCGGTAACAACCACATGCGACCTTCGCAAGTGGTTGTGCAAATGTCTATTGCGTCTCTGCTCCTTAACCATTTCAGGAAGCGCATCACGCTTGCTCGCAGCGGTTGTAGAATTGGCAGAAGAATAAACAGTCAAGCTGATATGACCGCCACAAGTCTGGCTGTCATCCCCCTCGCAAGGCATATTGCAGGTGCTATCATCTTGCTTAGTGCTGCCACTGATCTCATCTCCACAGAAGCACTGTCCACCGTACTCGGTGCCAGCAACGCTGTAGCCTCTGGCCTCACAATAGTTGATGCACTTGGTGTTGGTGACCTCGTGTTGACCGACGTTAGCAAATTCAATGCCAGCTAGAACGCGGGAGGATATGTCGTCCGCGTAGCATCCGGTGTAGGTCCAGCCATCTACGGGGGAGTCCGTTGAGGTCGAGTCAGGCTCGCAGGTGTCGTCGTCATCCGTTGGGGTTGGAGAAGTGGCCGAGGCCGTGGTTGATGGCTCTTCGTTTCCAGAGGCAGAGTTCACTGGAGTGGGGACAACCTTCAGTGTAGTGAGAGCTGTTGTGGTAGAGGTGTGAGAAGTGGTTGTGATAGTGGTAGTATCGGGTGACGAACCTTGGGTGGAAGAAGCCTCAGTGGCCGGGGTAGTAGCTGATGGCGACTCAATCGCGGTGACTACCTTAGCTCCCTTGGAAGTTGCGGAAACAGCAATTGCCCCAGTACTTGATGTTGCTGAAGGAGCAACGCTAGCAGTGGCGGAAGAAACCCCTGGAGCAGCGACGACGTTGGTTCCCCATCCTGAAACGAGGTTTTTCCCTGGGAGAGCTTTCATGGTGCCGGAAATGGTTTCGGGAACAAGGTTGTTGATGTTGCAGCTGTCTGATGGATCATTAAGACCACCGATGAGTCCAGGGCACTTGTCCATTCCGCTGTCTCCAGCATCACAGTTATCGATGATTTGTTGGAGAGTAGCGACATCCCAGCCGGAAATCTATAACTTGTCAGTATGCGTGGAAGGGTGGGTGGGGTAATGAAGGCTTACGAAGTCACCGTGGAGGGAGTATCCAGTTGGGTCTCCGTTAGCAAGAACGAAGGGCTGTGTTCCTTGACCAGGTGTCCATTGGCTGGCGAATTTAGGTGTGTTCCAGTAGACCTCATAGAAAAGATGAGGAGTGTGGACCCATCCCTCAGGGCAGTTTGCCTTTCCAGAAGCCGTGCCTTTGCTGCTCGGGAACTGCATGTTTTCCTTGTAGTTGTCAAGCCCAGCTGCTGGGTTGTAGCAAGATGGAAAGTGAATGTCGGCACGGAGAGGAGAAGCATAGCCATCACAGTTCTGGTCAGGGAAGCCTGAGCCAGCACCATTGTTGCCAGAATCCTGAATTCCAACACCATCGGTCCCCATGGAGTCGGATGGGTATAATGGAGAGGATGTGCTTGAACGAGGGCAAGTCCATTGTACTGGTTGAGGGGTTCCGTCTGCAAGATCGATGATCAAGCCAGCCCCGGTGGATGGTGGGGATCGTAGGCTTACGTCTCCAATGAACATCCGGTGTCCGGGCTCGAATGCCTTGATCTCATCGTCAGTAGACTCGAAGCTATGCAGGCGTTAGCGAGATGGTTGTAGAAGGCACCTGGGGACTTACAAATAATAGACGTTCATGTAGAACATTTCCACAGCGGTCAGCTCCTTTGTGCTTGGGTCTTGGAAGTACAAAGCAGGAGTCCAGTAGTTGCTCTTGTCATTCTTGACCAGAGAAGATGTGCAGTTGGAATCCAACAACGTATCATCGCTCATCGTCAGGGCAAAGTTGCTTCCACCCTGGATTGCGTGAACATGGCCTGAGGCGGTGCCGGGATTGACGATAGGGTCCATACGACCCATGGTAAGGGGACCATTTCCATAGAAATGGTTGACGGCAAAAGTACGTCCATCCTTGGCGACCACGAGTGAGGCAAAGACGGCCAAAAGAGTTGGTGTGGATAGCATGATGATGTTATGTTGCGTAGATCAATGTGTAGATTCTTTGAAGATAGGGGTTCGAATAGGATCGAAGGTCCTGGGAGGCGAGCTGATTCCGGAAAAGCTGAAGCTGGGCTGAAGTTGGCGTTGAAGGAGTGTATGTGAATGTTCGAGTACCCTGACTCAAAAGGAATGGAATATCTGTATCAACAGACGGAAAGATGGAAAGCAGCACGCAAATGAATGTGGAGGAGTACCAAAAGAGGGCGGTGGTAGGAAGGGGAAAGGGAAAGAAGAGAAGGATGGGACGGCAGAAGATATATACTCCCATCTCAGCTGTTGGGTGGTGGTGGTGGTGGTACTGGGCGCTGCACGTTCATCTGAAATTCGACCTTCCCGAAGCGCTAAAACACAGCAAGCGGGAAGCAAAGACAACCATAATGCGCGCAAAAAGGAACAATAATGTTTAGAAAAACACAAGCAGACTTTTCGACGCACCATGCAGGGGAGTGCACTACAGTCGACCTTCATTGACTTTCCGCGAAGACTGGCGACTGGCGAGACGCTGGGGGTGTGCTACCGGTGGTACCTACGAAAGAGGAGGTGTGGATGATGCGCAACGAGAAGAATCCCAAGAAGAATCCCAAGCCGGCCACCTCAGGCCCGACCAGGGGCTTCAGCATGTTCATCTGAAGGTTCAAAAACAAGCTTGAAGTCGGGTCAGCAAATGGGATTATGGCAGGCATGCGCAGAAACGCCAGAAACGAGCATCCTGACAGCATTCACGGGCAAGCGACGCAAGTCGAAACACTCAGACGCCGCTGCCAGGGCATTGGATGGTCGCTGCAAGGTACGGAGGCACAGCTAGCTGCACACGAAGATGCGATGCCTCCTACTGTACGGTATGACGGGGGAGCTGGCAGAGGACCCGGTCTCGACCTGCAAGCCAACAACACCCCTTCACCGTCTGGACCCGGCTCCAAGATCAGCAACCATTCTCGCAAGGGCTTCACCAAGCGACAAAGGACCAACTCTCGGATCGCGGGCGTCGTCAGTGGAAAGTGGTCGCAGAGTTCGTCGAAATAAGGTGTTGTTGTTGTTGATGCCTTGCATGGTGCTTTTTGGGGCCGGGCGTTTGCTTTTCTCCAAGGAGCAAATCATGCTGCTGAGGATATAAAATTGGTTCCCCTGGGGCGCTCTTGTGCCGTTGGCGTCTCCATGGATGCTGATGTCGTTCAACGCCGTGCCTTGAAACAATGGCTCAATCACATTGTCACAAGGGAATTGGCGCCGTCTTAGGGCCGCCTGAGAAACAGCCTGTCATCCCTATCGCCCTCGGAAATAGCTCGTTGCATGCGCTGGAAGGATGACAAGACAGGCTGCTGTTGGCTGACTGAGGGCTCAAAGACCTCCACGGCATGCGGTGGCTTGTTCACAACTGCATAAGTACAGAGCACGAATAGCACGCGTGGTGTACTGGTGCATCTTTGCACAAGATGCACCGACCCCTGCTGCACAAGAAATGGACTCGACTTTGGCTTCTGACCCCTCCTGTCTGGACCGAGGAGGATCTTCTTCACAACATGCTGCAGTATCCCCCACCATCACTCACACCCTCGATAACAACAACAGTGCCCATCGAGAAAAGCGACCTCACGAGACTCTCTCCCATTCTCGATGTCCCGCAAAGCCATACTTCGGATCATCATCATCATGAGTGTGTGGTAAGACATCAGATATCTCACTCAAGCCCTCTGCTCATATCGCCACCTCAGCCACAAGCTTCTTGATCACAAACTCCCACCTGCGAATCGTGCACGGTGCTGCTGTCATCCGAACCACCAACGCCGCCCATTTCCCACTCGTTTCAGCAGAGAACAGCTTCCACATTTCCAAGACTACTAAGATGGCAAGTCCTTAGGAACACGGAGAAAGAAACACTGATTTCCAACCAGCCAATTTCTTCAAAATAAAAAACGGCAGAGAACACGATGGTATCAAATATCCAATAGTCAAGGAACCCCGGAATTAAGGTTCTCAACCAGGGGCCTTGTAGTGCTCAACAGTTTTGTTGCATATCGCAATCCGACTGAAAACTGCTGATCCAATGAGAACAAAATATACTTCAGTCTTCGCTGATCACGTGCATGGACGACTCCTGAGAATCTTGGATTATCCTAGTGTATATGAAGTATGAGTGCTTAGAATGATACTGTAGTGTAGACTCCGCTGCTTTGAGCTGACTCCTGTAATCGGATCGTGATACTGTACACCCTCCCTTGCTGTAGGTAGTAAGCTAAGACTCTTTTTCATAGAAAAAGAAAATTATTTAAATGATAATGAGTATCTTGTACTTAATTCATTGGAACATAGGTCGACTAAGTAATTAAACACACATTCTCGCGTTGTTTAGAGTCTGCCTATGCAGATTTTATCTGCTAAGCACTACTCCGTATGTCTTCTCGGACTTTGCTGTTAATGTCTTCTGTGGTGGCCAATACCTTGAAAATCTCCTCACCACCAAGGAGGAATTTCACCTTCCGTCTATTGAGTTGGGAATGGACAGGCATACTCTGTGGCGTTGTCCCTAAACTTTCTGCTAGACAATCACTGGATTGTGCTCTGAGGCCAAGAGTTACCTACCTACCTACCTAGGTATAGCTATATTTTAAAGCACGTGACCATAAACGCGTCGCGAGAACCTTGGTCGCGTCTCCCACTCAATTCAAGCACTACATCTCTTCAATCCGGAGACTTCTTCCAATACCCCCAAACGCCGCAAACATGTCGGACTACGAAGATGATATGGATGTCGATGCGCCAGTGGCACACGATACGGTGCTGTTCAGTTCGGACAACACTAACTCGAAAGGCAAGAGGAGTGCGGCCAATCTGCCAGTTGAGGCTGAAGACAGTCTGCCATGGTATGGCGTACTTCACCAACTGTGCGCTCACCTTCTCTAATGCCGATCTTGCAGGGTCGAGAAGTACCGTCCGGATACTCTTGAAGATGTCTCTGGTCATCAGGATATTCTTGCGACGATCAACAAATTTGTGGACACAAACGTGCGTACTGTTCTACGGCCATAGTAATACAAGACTAACGAAACACAGAGATTACCTCATCTTTTACTCTATGGGCCTCCGGGAACAGGAAAAACCTCCACCATTCTTGCTCTCGCAAGGCGTATATACGGCACGAAGAATATGCGACAAATGGTACTCGAGCTAAACGCATCCGACGATCGAGGTATTGATGTCGTGCGTGAACAAATCAAGACATTCGCTAGTACGAAGCAGATCTTTACTATGGCCCCAACCTCGACTTCGTCGTCTTCAGTTGCCGGATATAAGCTTATCATTCTGGACGAGGCTGATGCCATGACATCAACTGCCCAGATGGCTCTGCGGAGAATTATGGAGAAATACACGGCAAACACAAGATTTTGTGTTATTGCAAATTACACACACAAACTTAGTCCAGCATTACTAAGTCGTTGTACGAGATTCAGATTCAGCCCGTTGAAAGAGAAGGATATTCGGGTATTGGTTGACAAAGTAATCTTGGAGGAGAATGTGCAAATTAGCCCCGAAGCCACGGAAGCTCTTGTAAAGTTGAGTAAGGGTGATATGAGACGAGCGTTGAATGTATTGCAAGCTTGTCATGCCAGTAGTGAGTCTTTCTGTGTCCTCACATATAGGATCAGGTTATTGACAGAACGCTCTTCTAGGTACACCGCTACATGTGAGGGGAACACCCAAAATCGCAGAGAAAGATATCGTCCGCGATCTCATTACTGAGACTACAATCTACGAATGCATCGCCTCCCCACATCCCTCCGACATCACGAAAATTATGAACACACTCCTCAAAACTACGGATGTAACTTCATGTTTACAACTGATTAACTCGTTAAAAGCGATGCAAGGCCTGGCATTGGCAGATATCATCACCGCACTTAGCGAACAGCTCTCGAAGTTGGATGTGCCGGCTCCGGTGATGATTACATGGCTGGATGGTCTGGCCGAGGTGGAATATAGATTGAGTGGAGGAGGTGGGGAAGTTGTTCAGACCGGAGCAGTTGTTGGTGTTGTCAGAGGAGGTGCAGAACTTATGGGATAAAATAATGACGCATGTTTGATGTTAGGCGGGTATACATATGGCAGAGGCGTTGGCTGTTTGGTGCGTGATTCAGTTGGTCAAATAAACTTGTGAAACTCATCTGCATATACGGAAGTTCTTGAGAATACAACAGTTGAGGGAAAGGCGTGAGTAAACTCGGCAGATAAGAGGTGGCAATGCCATTTATTCCTTGAATGCTGACCTTGAATTTAGCTCCTAGATTGTATTTGGGCACCCATGCGGCTTCCCAAAGATTTACGTCTAGTTACGCAAATCTTTCTATTTCTCTCGTTGGCAAATAGCTTTGATCAGCGCTCCTTTCAGATCGTGATATACTCTCCCCCCGTTAGGACTTTACGCTCCCGTTCTTCTTGCCCCTACTATAGGTAGTATAAAATAAGACTTCTTTCAAGTTACTAGGTCCAGTGGAGGTTATCTTAAGTAAGTTGAACGTGTATAGTAATTGGAATGTATATTCTTTCGCAGCTTATTGCCTATAGTAAGACAAATGAGGGAAGAGTAAGATCTTACGTAGTTAGAAGAGAGAGAAGTAAAGTAGTGAACTTACTCTGCCCTGCTTCCCTCTCTACTACAGGTAGTAAGCTGCTATATTTGTAGTTAGTACTTGAGGCGCTAGGTTATTTGAAGTAATCTAAACATGTATAGTAACTTACCTACATATTTTCTTAGTGTAGACTACCTACCTTATAAACAATAGGGAGGTGGCGTGTATCACGCGCACTCCTCTCTTCATTCGTCACCGAATTCCCCACTATTTTGCTGCATACTATAATGCACTAAGACTGCCGCGACCGGACACTTTTCCACCCAATACGAAAGCTCTGATACAAAAGCAAGCCTTTCTTTCAAAACAATTCAATTCAACACAAATGGAATCATTGTTGTCGCTGTGAATCACCATGTCTACTCTTGAAAAGGGCGTAGTAACGCCAGCAGGCATTGGGCCTGCTTCACCGCCAGAACCATACAGCGTTTTCTCAAAAGCGCAGAAAGTCCTCATCGTAACCATTGTATCTTTTGCAGCTACCTTCTCATCTTTTAGCGCAAATATCTATTACCCATCGATACCAAACATATCGCTCGATCTGTCAGTTTCACCGGAGCTCGTTAACCTTACGGTGACTTCTTATATGGTCTTTCAGGGACTGTCTCCTCAGATCTGGGGTGCTATTGCCGATGTATATGGACGCCGCATTACTTATATCATCACCTTCATCATCTTCTTCGGGGCTTGCATTGGCTTGGCAGAAACAAAAGTGTATGCTCAACTGCTTGTGTTGAGATGTTTACAAAGCACCGGCAGCGCCTCAACCATTGCTATTGGCGCGGGTGTAATAGGCGACATCACCCGAAGAGAAGAAAGAGGTGGTTACATGGGAATCTTTCAAGCCGGCCTTTTGATTCCCAATGCTGCTGGCCCTATTTTGGGAGGAGTTTTTACTGATACCTTGGGATGGAGAGCCATCTTTTGGTTCCTGACTATTTACAGCGGTGTCTTCCTTGTTTCTCTGGTACTTTTCCTACCGGAGACATTAAGATCACTTGTTGGTAATGGCTCCATACCGGCCAGAGGATTGTCTCAGAGTCCAATATCTTACGTCCAGCAACTACGCAAGAGGAAGAGCAACAATCCCGAAGTAGTAGCACAGCAAGAAACCCCCGAAAAGAAGAAGGCCAGTTTGGACTTCCTTGCACCTATACGACTAATTCTCGGTGTTGAGGTAACCTGTGCCATTCTCTTCGTAGCAATCTACTACACGGGCTGGCAGATGACAATTTCAGCCATGTCAACACTCTTCAGCCGAATCTACGGCCTCAGCGAACTCAAGATAGGTCTTACATTCCTTGGGAACGGAGCAGGTGCCATTTTCGGTACCTTATCAACAGGAAAGCTTCTCGACTATGAATATCGCCGTGTCAAAAAGCGCTACACTGGTAGCCCTTCCGACTTTCCCCTTGAGAAAGCAAGATTTTCAACCCTATGGATTTGGAGTGGGTTGCAATGTGCCTCCATTTTAGTGTTTGGATGGACCTTGGATAAACATGTCCATCTATCTGTGCCAATTATATGCACATTCGTGCTTGGATGGTCTACAACTAGTCTTCAGAGCATCATCACAACGTTTTTGGTAGATGTTTTCCCAGACAAGAGCGCGAGTGCAGTAGCTTCGCTGAACCTTGCTCGTTGTTTGATGGGTGCTGGGGGAACGGCTGCAGTCTTACCACTTGTGAATGCTATTGGGGTTGGATGGACTTTTACTTTCATCTCACTGGTTTTGGCGGTGGCGAGTGGCCTGGTACTTGTGCAGATGAAGTGTGGTGCAAGGTGGAGGCGGCAAAGAGAAAACAAGAAATTGGAGAATGAACCGTAGAGACGTTATAGATCTACAAATAAAAATAGACTTGGTGGCAAAGTAACCAGGCTTGAGATTCGGAATGTGAAGTGGAGTCGGCTTGTAATATACGCTCTCGCTCACTCCCTACGTTGCTCAAATTAGCCCAGGATCTTTTGCAAAAGAGAAAGGTGGTCTTAGTTTACTACCTATACGAGGAGCAGGGGAAGACAATGCAGTAGAGTAGTAGTAGTGAAAGATATTCCTTGGTGGACTTCTGCAGAGGAGAGGCTACTCGGGATATTGATGCCGGCATAGGTAACTTGCAGGACCGGCGGGGTAAGCAGCTACAGTAACAGCTTACTTCGTAAGTCCAAAGCGATAACTAAGCTGGAGCACGCTAAGGTATCCATCAGCTGATCGCTTAAGTAGTGATAACATAGGTCATGACCCACAAAGTCATTCATATATTGAAACACCAAACACAACTTCAACAAACAACAAGCAAACACGCTAAAATGAGGTGGTGTGGTGTAATGGTTAGTCCCCGACACATCAATTCATTCTGCGAGTTTCAATCACTAACTTCCATTCAAGGTAGCACGTGACGTTGTGGTGATCCCCTTAGGATAATCATGCTGACCCGTTTCAATCTGGGTTCGATTCCCAGCACCGCCAAGTAAAATTGGCATTGAAAATGCGAGTGGTTAGATCCCACTGTATGATCATAATTTTTGCCCATTCTTTTTGGTTGTGGGGTTCGCTTAGTGACCACAGGTAGGCCGAAGTTGGGGCTTCTATAGGTTATAGGGGAGAGGCATAACCGACGTCCTGAGTGCTAGTGCCAAGGCAATGCCATCAGTCGACCATTGCCACTCTATTTTGCTTCTTCGGTCAAGTGGTAATTCCCCACAGTTTTCTGTCATGCTTACTTGGTCAAGCGATGACCCTTGTTTATCTTTGTCTTGATAAATCAGACTTATTCCTCAATCTGGTTCGATGTAGATTGAGGCTAATATCGAGAACTTGGAGAAGCCGACGGCTCGTCGGGAAGTTGAAACAACTCTGGGATAACTCTTGGCTCACTCCATCAAGGTACATCATCCTTTTCACTGTCACTTGCATGATCAAAGCTTCATGCTACATAAGGTATTAATATTATAGTGCTATAGCTAGGCTTTATAGATCGAGTTTATATAGGGTTTTATAATAGTAAAACGAGTATCTTATAACGGTTTAATAAGATAATTAACTTTCAACTAGGCCTCTTCTACTACCTATAAGTTCTTTAACCTACTAGGAGGTAGTTAATTTAGTAATGTAGTATTTATCAATTTTATCTATAATTAAGCGAAGTGATTATAAGGTTTTTTTCTCGTTGTAGGCATCAAAAAAGCTCTCTTCTTTTTAGAGAATCCACTTCTACCTTGATTGTGTGTATTCTCATGGTTGTAGTGTAGGTGATAGATAGTGTTGTTGTTTTCGGTTCGGGTAATTACCGGTGTCCCATGAGTCTTGGTAGCCACTGGTGCATCACATCGTCTGAAGAGCTCATAGGCGGAGTCTGGAGGGCATATTCTGCCGAGTTAATTGATTTTGCCTTGAGTACTGATCATGAGATGCACCGTAGGAACGGTATAATATGTTCGAGCCTTCGATTGATTGTATCCAGTCTTCAATTGGTTGTATCCAGGCCCCCTTCTCCTCTTTTCCTTTCACTTACCATGTATCATAGCAGGACGGTAAGGGCCGTCATTTATTGCGTTGTTGACTTCATATGTGAGCAACTTCCGGAGCTTGGCATCATAAGGATAAAAAGACCTCTCTCAGCACGGCTGAAATCCAAAATCCAAAATCGAAATAGATCAGCTACTTGACGTTGTATAACCGATCTCGCCTTTTCTCTTGCAACATCACCATGTCTTCGAAGATTGCTACTCTTGGGTGGTTGGTTTCCACAGTCGCTGCTCACGGTACTGTAAGTGGAATAGTCGCAGATGGTGTATAGTAAGTCCTCCATGGATCTGAGGTGAATGATGCTCGCTAAGTCTTTCTACAGCTACCTAGGTTACAACCCATCCTTCCAGTACGCGACCCCAGCACCAATTGTGGTGGGTTGGTCTATACCAAATGATCTCGACAACGGTTTCATCGCACCTGATGCCTTCACAACCGACGATGTGATCTGCCATGTAGGAGCGACACCGGGTCAAACTGCAGCCTCTATCAAAGCAGGAGGCAACCTCGAACTCCAATGGACGCCATGGCCCGACTCTCACAAAGGGCCTGTCATCGATTACCTTGCAAACTGCCACGGACCTTGCGAGACAGTTGACAAGACCACGCTCGAATGGTTCAAGATCGATGCAGTTGGTCTTCTCGATGATACCATCTCTGATGGTCGCTGGGCAACCGATGTCCTGATCGCCAATAACAACTCTTGGACAGTCACCATCCCTTCCGATATTGCTACTGGAAACTACGTCCTAAGACACGAGATCATTGCTTTGCATGCAGCTGGTTCAGCGAACGGTGCTCAAGATTATCCACAGTGTGTCAATCTTGCTATCACCGGTACTGGCACAGCAAACCCGACTGGGGAATTGGCCACTGAGTTTTATACACCCACTGATCCTGGTATCCTGTTTGATCTCTACGCCGCTACCCTTACCACTTATTCCATTCCCGGGCCGACTTTGTACACTGGTGCCATTAGTGTCACGCAGACCCTGCCAGCTGCTCCGACGGCGAGCGCGACTGGTGTATACACTGTTGCATGAGATGGTGTCGCGGTTTGGAATTGGAAGAAGTTGTGTTAAGACGAAGAGTGGATGTCGGATTTCTTGATGATTTATCGATTCTTTGTTGATTTCTGTGTATATGTTCCATTCTTCACAGTCAACACTTTTTGGTCTAATTGAAAAGACAACATATGAGCAAAGCGTACACGACAAAGAGTCCTCGAGGTCGGAGCGTGGAATGTCACACACTTAAGTAGAGATAAATATGGATAAATATCTTGCTACTTCTCTTCCTTCTCCTACCCCTACCATATGTAAGCTATAGGGTAAAATCCCTCTTTAGATTACCAATTTAGCTCAAGTAACTTGAACCCGACACACTTTACCTTATCTAGCTACCTACCTGTGGACGACCTATATTACACTACGAGGAGCTGGGAGGGCGTGTTTTACGAGCTAACTGGTTGCAGGAGGAAAACCTAGCCGACGGACAGCATAAGGGGCAGGCTTATCAAACCTTCAGAAGCAACATACAACAGCCCAACATACAGCTTCCCAGAGGAGTTCTGAGACTCCACATCACAACTAGAAGGCCTTCAAATCAGTAATTGTATTAGCATAGTTGCATCGCAAGGTCTGGTAATTATGTCTACATCTCTATTGCTAGCAGAAGATTCATGCGACGTTCTCTAGGTTTTCTGCAGTTCCAGCCAGTCCATATATAATTTGTGAGGCAAACCTCAATCGGACGATTTTGAGCACGATGCAATATTTTGAAATTTCTGCCTGCTAGCGGCTACTTCAGACATACTAAGTATTGTTTACTACGTGCTAGTCTTCAACCAAGTAGATGTTTACCAGAAATCTTTATGGAGACGAAGATCACACCAAACCAGAAATCCAGCATGCCAACAAAAATCAGGACATGCATTGTGATCAATGCACCGCCCTCCTTCGCGAGAGAAAAAGTATAGTTTTGCGTTGCCAAACTCTGTCCCGTCCTGCAACCTTGGAAGAACCCAGCTAACAGAAAAAATAGTTTCGAGAACTCGATTCAATCAAGATCTATTCACCTCATGGTTTCCTGGATGCCGTCAAGCCAGTCCCACAAACGTTAAAGCCAGAATCACTCGAGAAAGGCGACAGGTTATAGTGTGGTTTCAACTACGGGACGATGGGTACATAGCGGAAAATGTAGTCATCACCGCGGATACGGAGTCAGTCTTCAGTTGGCAAGGCCGAGCCAGAACAATGACCACATTCAAAGCCAGTAGCAGATGGCGCAAACGTCGGTCCGCCATCGTCGGGAACCACATATTTCGATTCGCGCCTCGGGACGGTATGCCTTCTAGTCTTGGCCGCACGACCTTTGAACATGTAGAGGAGTTTCTGGGCTCAAGATTTGGAGTTGTGGGTAAGGGTCCAGTAGCGATGGTCTGGAGGATACGACAGAAAATGAAATCTGCATTCAAGACGTTCGACAGTAAGTTCAAAGAATGGGTCGAGACTGAGGGGCAAGACGCCGAGGGGCGACATGAAGACCAGGAGAGAGTTCTAAAGGGAGAAGAGTAACTACTGGAGCGTGGTTTTGAAGTACTGGGTGTTTATGTGTATGAGTAGCACTATTAGGCCTCCAATTGCTGATTGTTTTTGCTTTTAGGCTCTAAGTATGGAAAACACCTCTAATACCTCCGAATTGAGGCTTGAGCAGTCGAAGTCTCTGCCTAGAAGTATAGTCCTCCCATGATTATTTTCTCTCTCAAAATATTAGACAATACGCTTACTTATGTGGAGTATATTTTAGAGCAGATTCATCTGTGTTATGCGAGTTTATTGGTGAAGCTAAAGTTCAGTCATGCCATATGCTTGTCCATAGCTTTTTCTCCTTTATGATACCCCAAACTCCACTGCTTCAACTAGCATTCATTTTACATAGAAAGACCATTTACATCACAATATCCCGCTCCATAACAAACAACCACCTGCTGCAGACATACAATCGTACTATAATCATACAAGACATAAAATTCAAATAAGACAACATTTCAATAGGTCAGAATTAGACCAGTTATCATCTACGTCGTTCATCCATACGTCGATGGTCTTCCATACGTCGTTGTTCTTCCATACGTCGCTGGTCTTCCATTCGTCGCTGCTCGTCCATTCGCCGCTGCTGCTCGTCCACGCGCCTTTGGTACTCAGCAGCCTCGTGCAAACTTCGCTGTCTGTCATAGTGGCTATCATAGTGATCCTGACTCGGGCGCGCCTGGTGGTGCATCTCACGTCTCATCATCGCTTCGTGGTCTTGTACTTGTACCATTCTTTCTTGACTGAGTGGTGCTTGCTGTGATGGCGGCGGTTGGCCATATCCTCGGTTGTCATAATTTGTCGGCGTGTAGCTTCGAGGTTGACCAAGAGAAGATGAATGATGATGCATTGGATGGGATGGAGGATGACCATAAGAGTGCTGTGGTTGTACAGCTTGCTGTTGAAGGGGCAGTTGTTGTGGTACTTGCTGTGTCGGAGGAGCGGGAGTTGGTTGAGAAGGGGCAGAATACCGAGATGGTTGCAAAGCATGCTGTGCTTGATATTGCATCTGGTGTGGAGTGCCATGGTGCTGAGGTGTATGTGAATAGGCTTGTTGAGGAGGAGCGGGTGCAGCAGAAACATTCACAGGAGTTGCATAGCGACTATCGAAGCTGTTTTGTCTTGACCTGTGAACAGAATGCGCGGTGTACTGTGTGGGAGGTGGCGATGCAACATGGGCCTGATTCTGGCTGAATGCAATTTGGCGATGGGAGGCTTGCTGGGATTGGGAATGATACGAAGGTGCAGGCTGTGGCGAGCTAACCGCAATCTGCTGTTGTTGCTGTTGCATAAGATACTGTTGAGGCTGCTGACTTGGTTGTCGTTGGTAGTAGTCTCGATCACGATCCGATAGTGGTAAATCCATCGGAGATGCGATCTGCTGCCGAGCTTGAGCGGATTGCACTGTCGGCGTAGCAGAATACGGTGATTCTTTTAATCTCATAGAGCTCTGAGATGGTCCTGAGCTACGTGAATAACCTGCAGAAACACTATGAATATCACCAAGAGAAGGCTCGCGACGAATGTGGGAAGGAGGTGGTGCATTGCCGGCTTGTCGTGAAGGTGGCGGTTGAGAGTACATCGGCTCACGTGGGGGTGGAGTTTGCGATGGTTGTAGGTTACTTGATGCAAAGTCACTGACTCGTTTTGGTGGCTGCGACCGAGGCTCATTGGGCGGCTCGTCATTGTTTAAGAGCGACATGATGCTTGAGGTTTTCCTGACGGCCTCTTGCTGGCGAACAGGAGGAGCTGGGGTCACTTGAGGGGGGGGAGGAGGTGGTGGTACAGAATATTGCTCTTGACTTGCGGGTGGTGCACTCATCGGAGGCCTAGACAGAGGTGGAGCAGGACTCGATGACGGCATCTGCTGACCACCAATACTTTCAGCGTACAGATTTCGAACTGGAGGATTTCGAGGTTGATATTGCTGAGGCGGAGCAGTGCGTCTAACAACATCCGCGGCCGGTACAGCTGGAGGAGCCTCAACTCTGGAGTGTGCCAGCACATTTGGTAGCGCTTGATTATAGGGCTCAAACTGGTGAATACTGTGTATCTCGTGCTCTTGCTTCATGAGGCGCTCACGGTGCTCGCGCTGTTCACGTTGCAACTCTCGTTCACGTTGCAGCTCTCGTTCACGTTGTAGCTCTCGTTCACGCTGTTGCTCTCGTTCACGTTGCAGCTCTCGTTCGCGCTGCTGCTCTCGTTCCAAAGCCTGCTGCTGCTGTTGTTGTTCAATCTTGAGAGCCTTCTGCCTCTCTACCTCAGCTTCCTGGACAGCCTTGAGGGAGCGCTGAGATATTGAAGACTCAGAGGTATGCGGATGAGGCGAAGGTCTCTGGGGTTGATTTACTCCTGCAGAAGCAATTGAACGGTCCCGACCCGTATTGAAATACCCCAGGGTTGGTCCCCCCTGGGGCCTTGGTTGTTGTTGTTGTTGTTGCATATGTTGAACTTGTTGAACTTGTTGAACTTGTTGCTGAACTTGTTGCTGCTGAACTTGTTGCTGCTGAACTTGTTTCTGTTGAACTTGTTGTTGACTTTGTTGTTGTGGGTGTTGTTGCTGTGGGTGTTGTTGCTGCTGCTGCTGCTGCTGTTGCTGTTGTTGTTGCTGCTGTTGTATCTGTTGTTGAATCTGTTGTTGCATCGGCTGAGTAATGTGTTGCATGGGTTGCTGGTACTGCTTCACAGGACTTGGCACTGAAGTTGCCGGCTGAATCATGGCCTGAGATACTGGACCAGCCTGAGCCAAAGCAGGAAAGCGAGTGCTCAAGCTGGATTGAGGTGGAGAAACCTGTGGCATGGTCATAGATTGACCCCCGGATGGCACATCATCCATGCCGTTCATTACAGAATCTGGCCGCTCGGAAGAGCCAGTTGGACCATCATAGCGTCTCTTTGGGATGATTGTAGGGGTTGGTAATGGAGCGGTAGGCTCCCCTCGCTCTCGCTTTTCGTCAGCGTCTCTTGCGATGTCCTCCCATTCGCTCATCTTGCCGCTGTCTACCTGGCGCTGGTAATAGTTCTTAACCTGCGTCTGGATGTTAGCGACACGTCGACTTTTGTTGCTGTCAGACGGTACTGCAAGCCATTGTTGAAAAACGGTGGTGTATACCATTATATGCGTCTTTGAAGTCATAAACTTTGCTATTCCATGCCAATCTGTGCCAAAGTGTCGTAGCAGAGCAGCGAAATCATTTTGTTCAGGAACACTCCAGTAACTCGAGGTCTGTTGAATATTCCGCCGATCCTGTTGTCCATCGAAGCTCATAGGCGGGGCAGAATCAACACGTTCGGGGGTTGGAACAGGCTGCGGTGTCTCGAAAGTGGCAGGCATGGGAGGAGCGCTTGTGCCGGTGGGAACATACGGGGAGAATGTGGGCTGTGGTTGGGCTTGAGGGGGAGGCTCATACTGCGGAACATAACGATTCGCCTCAACAGATTGACTGGCGTCTGGCTTCCACTCTGGAACTGGCGTTTGAGCGGTGGGCGAACCGACTGGACGAGCGGGGGGGTTAGCTGCTGGAGCAGCGGCAAGTAGTTGACTATTCTTTGATTGTTTCGGAGCCTTCTCGCGCGGTGTTGACTTTGCTTTTCTCTTCCCAGGCCCACCAGCAGGCGTGTCACCTTTTGGTGTTGCTGCTGACTTCCGACCTGGTGTTGGCACAGGTGTAGCATTTTCACTTTCGCTTGGCGCAGCGTCTGTAGCAGCAGCAGATGCGTTATAATTCCTCTCTGCTACAGCTCGCCTCGGACGGCGTCTTTCGCCTCCGTTCTCATTCTCGAGCTTATCGTCACCTTCGTTCTCGACAGCCGCGATGTTTGTTATCAAAGCATTCGACGATTTCGGCTTCGCTCCTGCACCACCTTTGTCCTTTTTCCTTCCTCGCTTTGGCTTCAACGCCTTCACCTTACCCTTGAGGTTCGACTTATGTTTAATCAGGTAGTAATGCTGAATGCACGCTTTGAAGTCGCGCCTCTCCAGAGCCTCCGCTATCTTACCCCAGTGCTTGGGAGCATCTAGGTACGTCTTCTCAAATATGAGGCACTCTTCCTCGGTGAAGTTATCGACGGGTTCACCGAATTCAAGTACCGCAAAGGACCTCTCGAAGGGAACGAGATGTGTTTTATCCTTAAATGTGTGCTCCTCACGCTCTTCAGCGTCCCAGTACATGTCAGGGATGATGGCCTCTTTCTGGTTGGCAATCTTGACTCTAGCGTTAAGTGCCATTTCTTTCTCCTTCTCCATCTCCGCCTCTCGTGCAGAAATTGCAAGAACTCTCTCTATCTCGGCATCGCCACCAGCCCACTCCCTTTTAGAAGTTCGAGGTTCTTGACGAGCCTCAACAGCTGGTGCAGATTTTGCTGCAACTTCTTCTGCCTCCTTGGCCTGAGCCGCTGCGAATTTCTTACGATTCTTTATAGCAACCGGGTCATCGGACAAATCAGTCCACCTGCGGTAGTTCTGATAACTCTCTTTCCATTCCTGCCTTGCATCTTCCTGTTCCTTGTTCCGCTTCGCTGCAGTTTCGAGCTTTGTCCGCTTTAATCTAATCTCAACCAAGGGTTTAGGCTGAAGTGTCATGAGAAAATCTCCATCATCGTCCCATCTCCTTATACCGAGAAATGGAAGGGTTTGGAGACTCGATAACGGAGGAGTTTTCATTTTCCGGCGTACAGCTTCGAGCTCTGCTGCGTATCTTGCTTCCGGTTCGGCACCACCATCATTCTCAGTTTCCATCGGCATTGGCGTTGGCTCGCGATCTCGGGAGTTGGATTCCAAAACCGCTGGCTCGATTGGGTGTGAACTGCTCCTGCCCATTTTTTGAACCGCTTCGAGCTCTTCAAGTCTTCCTGCCTCGCTGATATCTTCATCATTAAGATGATCCACCAGCTTTACCGTGTGGCCATTGCTAACCGGAATAGAAGGCCCTAGTGTAGGCTCGACAGAGAGAACACCTTTCGCATCCTCAGTATTATCAAGCTCCTTAACCTCATCTTGATTTCCATCTTCTGTACTGATGGGGTCAGTGGTTGGGGTGGGGAGTACAGCATTGCCATTCACCAAGGGGCTAGGAGGTTCTGCTAGCTTTGTTTCATTTGCTTCAACTTCGTATGTTGGAGTTGTATCCTCTGCAGGGGATGGTTGAGGAGTCCCCATCTCATCACCCTTCTCCACGGTGCTTGCTAATGTTGAAGGTTCTTCGGACGTGGCAGTCTGAATATCTTTGCTTAACAACTCGGATGTGGGTGCTGTAGTCGATGTTACATTGTCCACTGCGGGTTTGGACGCCGCTCTTTCTTTTTGTTGCTTTCGTTCCTTCTCGGCGTTCAAAATGGCTCCCACATCTTTTCCTACCAGCTCCTCGATTACAGGCGGTGCAGGAGGGAACTTGAGAGGTATAGGGCTTCGAAAACTATTCGAGAATAGATTATTTTCCTCCGAGCTCTTAGCGATCTGTTCCTTAATTCTGGAAATTTCCTCTTCAAAGTATTTGTCATTGACACCAGAATCAGAATCAATTTCGCCATCGTCAGTACTAGTATGTTCAGACAGCGGATCGCTCATTCTGTCGGGCTTGTGCTCGCGTTTGTGAGGCCTTCGCTTGGAAAGAATTGGTCGTCGGGTTTGGGTGAGTTGCAAGGCGGGCACGTTAATTTGATTGGCTGTTGTGCCAGGGAGCTGAGAGCTGTGGAAAATAGGCGAGACTATAGACTTTGATGCTGATTGTTGTAAATTCTCAGCCGCATGGTCTGATCTAATGACTGGACGGTCTGTTTCCTGCATCGTAGGCGTAGACATTGGCTGTGTAATTGATGCCGAGCTTCTCGGTCCTTGTGGAATTGGATCGGGCCCGAATTTTGATTTTGGTCCTAGATTGGTCTCCGACTTTTCCCCAAATACTGGTCCTGGGGGGCCGCTACGATTGATGTAAGGATCTGTACTCTGAGCTGGGCCTCTAGGAGGGCTAAAAAATGGCTCGGGCTGGGTAGGACCTGGTACTGATTTTGGTGTCTCTGATGCTGTTTTGGTCTGTTTCGGTGTAGAATATTCCGGATTTGTCCATTTCACTGAAGTAGCATCTCCTGCTACTCTACCAAATGAATTTCGAGATGCCGGAACATGGGAGCGCGGAGCCGTTGGAACAGCAATACCAGGCACTGGGCCGGAACTGGATGGAGGTATAGGAGTCGCATTAGCTGTGGGTACAGAATTCAATGTCGAACCAAATGCAGGAACTTGGGGTGGAGGAGTTGCCGATGGCTGAGGCCGACGCGAAAATTGGGGATCTGGAGAGCGGCTGCGACCTGGCTGCTGCCTTGGATCTTCATAGAATGAGCCTCTACCACGTCCACGCCCACCCCTTGCCCTGCCATACCCACCACTGAATCCACGAGTGTACGGATGTAGTGACTCTGATGAAGATGAAGAAGCTAAAACTGGCCCGTCCCTTGAGCCCCTTCGTGTGCGATCCAATTCCAAGCTCGGTGGGATGTCGCGGATATCTCGAGAATCTCGGGAGGCGTAGGTGGGCGAACGCGCTCTTGGCTGTGGTGATGATGCTCTTCGAACCCTAAAGTTCTCTCGTTCTCGACCCCAATCCCGATCACGGCTTCTGTCATCTCGAAATTGTGGAGGTGGACCTCGATCCTCCCTTCTGTCTCTTACAAACTCGCGCTCACGCTCGATCTCGCGACCTCTATCTCGACTCTCATCTCGCCAGGTTCCTCCTCTAGCTCGACCCCGAGCACCGCGACCTCGGAAGTCTCCTCGATGGCCAAAATCTCCCCTGCTAAACTCTCCGCCGTAGCTGCTTGCGCGTGGTCCACTTGGAACATCTATCAATGCCTTTGGGCCCCTCGGAGGATCGCGTGGTGGGGGAAAATCCCTCGAGGATTCACGATTGTAGTTGTCGCGACTGGAAGTAAAAAGGCCATTGTTGGATCTTGCATCTGGTATCGATCGTCGTCTCTCATCGCCTCTTCCTATGCCCCCTCTGTACTGATCCGAGTCGCGTGAATCATTATATCGTCCAGGAGATCGATCTCGTGAAGAGGGACGGGACTCCCTCGAGTCATATTGGTTTCTCGACGACCTGTAAAAGAAGACATCATGAGTTACGAACCGCAGCAGGAGACCGATGAGCAACACTTACATTCATGATGATGGGCAGATGCCCTAAATAAACGCCAGTCTGTGTCCCGTGTGTGCTCGTCGCAAATAGTACAGTACGCAGTGGGGAAGACCAGTCGGATGCACGCTATTTCGGTCCTACGTTGAAGGATACTTACTGTAGGATATCTGGAAATGAGTGCTTGATGAAAAGACGATTGAACTGCACGCTGATTTGTCTGGCGATTAAGGAACGATGCGTCGTGAACAGAATGGTTGCTCTCGCGGTGGCCGGGTGGTTGATGGGGAGCTGATCGAGTGAAGGACTAACGCATATTAACCTCAACACGCGCTTAGGCGCTTGACGTCTAGAGTTGCAGGGAGGTATTGGAAAAGAACTACAAGTACTTTGCTCAACATGGTCACAACAGCTGTGTAGTTATGGTGTAGGGTGTGAATGCTTTTGCTCCCGCAGATTGCCAACTTTTGGAGACAAAAGTGGTTGGAAAGAGGTTGAAATTTAACTCTTCGTTTTAACACCCAAGTCCAGGAGTAAGCGCCGACTAGCCGCGGCAAAGGGGGCGGCGTCATGAAAACTTCACGCCATCGCATGTTTTGCCGACATAAACTTTTCAGCAAAACACACACCAACCTGCTCAACTTTTGAAAGGCCCGCATGATCCAAAGTAAGAAGACTTTTCGAGAGCCTGAACTTTGGCAGAAAGTGTTCCTCACTCGTCACAGGCGACCTTGGTGTCTCTCAGTTCAGCGTGGAGCCACATCTAGTTCCTTAGCCCGGCTTCTGCCAACCTTACTGTAGCGGACATTTTACCAACTGGGTTAGGCAAGGAACAAAAAAACACCATCATTGAATAAATTTAATTCAAGACAGTTTTCAAGCAGGAAAGCACATACAAAGATCAAAACCTCCTGCTTTTCAGCCAAGGCTGCCCAGGGTATATCGTCAGATCTGATTAGTGTTGGGTTTGTCTTCCAATCGAAGCCATGACTACTGCTTCGCAGGACTCTGGCGCAGCGCCGCCTTCTTCGGTCACCGCTGCCGTCCTTGCCCCCTCAAACGAGATGCCAGAGGGTTCCCAAAAGGTGGAGGAGCTGGATTTCAATGCTTTTGCTGGACGTCCCATCACAGTGGATGACCTTATGAGCGGTATGAATCATATGGGCTTTCAAGCGAGCTCTATTGGCGAGGCAGTACGAATAATCAATGACATGGTACGAATCCCACTCCTTTCGAGAATCGTTTTTGTCTGAGCATGTTTAGCGAGCATGGCGGGACCCCGAGACTGCAGACAAGACAACCATCTTCCTTGGCTACACGTCCAATCTTATCTCTTCGGGTCTCCGCGGCACCTTCCGGTATCTTGCACAGCACAAACACATCTCGGCGATAGTTTCCACGGCTGGTGGTATCGAGGAAGACTTCATCAAATGCCTTGGCGATACGTATATGGGCTCTTTCAGCACGCCCGGTGCAGGGTTGCGAGCACAGGGCTTGAACCGTATTGGCAACCTCATAGTCCCAAACAAGAATTATTGCGCCTTCGAGGATTGGGTAGTCCCAATACTAGATGCTATGCTGGAGGAGCAAGAAGCAAGTAAGGGTACCGAAGATGAGATCAACTGGACACCATCCAAAGTCATTCATCGACTGGGAAAGGAGATAAATGATGAGAGATCAGTCTATTATTGGGCTTACAAAAATGATATACCAGTCTTCTGCCCAGCATTAACGGATGGAAGCCTCGGGGATATGCTCTATTTTCACACTTTCAAAGCCTCGCCAAGACAACTAAAAATCGATATTGTGGAAGACATTCGCAAGATTAACACAATGGCCGTAAGAGCAAAAAGAGCAGGAATGGTGATCCTGGGTGGTGGCATAGTAAAGCATCACATTGCAAATGCCTGTTTAATGAGGAATGGGGCTGAAAGTGCCGTCTACATTAACACAGCACAAGAGTTTGATGGAAGCGATGCAGGAGCTCGCCCAGACGAGGCTGTAAGCTGGGGTAAAATCAAAGTTGGTGCCGATAGTGTCAAGGTTGGTTTCTTGTCTTCCCCAGCAATGTGGTTTCAAGGTCGGCTTTTTCATAATCTGACTGAATGCGCAGGTCTACGTAGAAGCCACTGCCTGTTTCCCTCTTATCGTTGCAGCAACTTTTGCAAAAGAGTAAAGTACAGCTTAGAAGGGCCTGCCCATAACAGTAGGACCATAATATACAAAATGCCACCCTACCCAAATCTGAATATGATTATCCATAGCAGTATGCTTGCAAGCATCTGACAGATTTAGACATGAACCACGTCGAGAAACTTCTGCCTTACTGCATTTGTAAAACGGTCCTGACTCCAGCGGGGTTGGTTTGGGTTACTCAAGTCAACATTTGAGCTTAATCCTCTCGCGTATCTACCGTTTTTGCTTGCTGGTTCCTAGAAAGCTATTGTTTACTCCTTCCTTATACTCCTCGGCACATTGCTTCTTAAAAGCCTTTTCCCTTGCATCTCCCATTTTTTCTTGTTGGTTCCTGGAAATCCGTTGTTTACTCGTTCCTTATGCTCCTCGGCACATTGCTTTTCAAAAGCTTTTTCTCTTGCATCATTCTCGGCCGCCTGACTCGAATAGTAATAATGGAAGAAATTACTGTATTCCTCGTCGGATTTTGGATCCATTTTCGACAGCTTATCTGCAAGTCCGCCCGGTGTTATATTAGATGTTTCAGATGCCTTTGGAAGAATCTCTGGCCAATTGCTTTTGACAGCCTTCTTTTCGTCCTTCCCCTGGTATCTTTCTTTGTTTTTCCTCATGGCCAACTGACGATCTGTTTCCATTGTGCCATCCCAGCCCTGGGGACTTGTTTTGTTGTCTATTTGCTGTTTCTCCACAACTGGTACCACGCGTTTCTTCTCGCTTACTTTATCCTGAAAGTGGTGTACCTTCGGTTCTAAAAACTTCTTGTTGAATTTCAGCGCCTCGGGATGAGTTGCAGAAGTGTATTTGAACGATTGCTTGTTTGCTGTCTGAGGTTCAGCAAACGGGAAAGTCGCATCTTCTACAACTATGGTGTCAGCATCTGATGATGCTTCCGACTCTGTTTTGTCCACCTCGTTAACATATGAATTGCTGCTGCTGGATTGCATCGGCAAATTAGCTCCTATAGTAACATCATCCGAGAAATACCGTTCAGTGTTACCATATAGCCTTGGAGTCTTCAAATTTGAAGTTGTTCGTCGCGCCCTAGGGTTGCCAGACAGCTCAAGCGGCTGATCATCAAATTTGTTGGCGTACTTCTTAACCACGATGCCCTCTTTAATCCATCTATAATGGTCAATTTCTGGGTCATGGAATGTATAATCTTCTCGCTTCTTAAAATTCTCGAGAATTTGATAAATTCTAGTTTCGTTGTAGCCTCGTTCCTTACAGTCGGCAATGACAACTTCAATATCTTTTGTTGTGAGTCCATCTGGAGGAAACCTTCGAGCAACTGTGGATTTGCCACAGTCCAGACAAGCATTGCACAAATTGCGCTCAGTGCAATATCCTGGTACAATACATAAACAAGTTGGCCAGCATATTGCTTTCCAGCAGGAACTGCAAAGCATTGCGAAACCGCCGAGAAAGTATGGTTGAGGACATGCACATAATTCTCTTGTGCCCGGGAGACCCATTTCATCATCTGGGGGGCAGATGTGTCGAAATTTAAAACGTGACGTTGAGCTATGTTTGGCGACAATGTGTTGGTGGAAGTCCTCCTTGGTCGTTGACAACTGCGTTTTGCAAAAGGGGCAAATGAAGGCCGCTCCAGAGAGCACAGTATGAAAAGGATTTGGTGTAATTCTCGGTTTTGGGTAGCTGTCAAGGCTTCGAGTGTCACTCATTCTTCTGGGAGATTTCGTTCTGTTTTTTCCGATGGCTTTTGATTGTTCACCATAAGGTTCTTGAAGAACCGCTGTTGTGCTAGTCCTACGATTTTCTGGGCTGCGATCCATGGATTCACCTGAAGATACTTTCCTACTGCTATCTCTAGCAGTTATCTCTAGTGTTATGGGCATGGCGTCTAGCAGATGTGTAGGTCCCTGCACAGTAGTGAAGGTGACTGAACGTGGATCCTGAGGTTGTGGAGTGGTTATTTCGCAGGAGGCAGAGTTGTCTGGTCTTGGATTCGTAGCTTCTTCTGGAGGCTCCATCAGTTCGGCATGCCCCTTCGGTGATCCCCCCAAGACATCCATCCGTTAATAGATAGCTGGACAGTAGCGTTTGCAGCAGAGTGTGCAAAAGGCCCACTTCACGAGCGAAGATAGTCCCGCCGAGGAGCCATCGTGGTGCGTCCTTCGATGTTGAGTTTGATGCTGAGTGGACGCTAAGTGGTACTTTTGATTGTGTGTTCGCTGCAGGTGGTTGCAGGTGGCTTTGAAGGTTCGGATAAGTGACAGTGTTCTGGCAATTTGTATAGAATGCTTTGTGGGCGTAAGTTGCATGCTGCAAGTTTCTTTTTAAACTACCAAAAATAGCTCACATTCGGGTGATGACTTTGAAATCCATGTCTGCCGGATAGGAAGGCTAAAAGGACTGGTCTGAACCTACCTAAGTCGCTTCTCGCTGTTCCGCACCTTTAACACCTAATCAAGTAAGTACGCTGTTGGTACTTTTGTGTACCTTCCCCCAATCCTTATTAGTGGCTAAGTTGCAAGATAGCATCTACTTACACCACTAATCGAAATATTTACAAAGTAGAGCCACAGAATTTAATCCACTTATGAAAGACAAGCATTATCGGAACTCTGTCCCTAGCAAATGGAAGTACCTGTCGCTAGCTTTTAGGGAGCTTGTGATACACTTCACTATCGCCCCTCCATGGGATGAAGTAGGTAGTCGATAGAATATTTATTTAAAAGAAAATTGTGTTTCAGTTGTTGAAAGAAGCTTAGTAACTGAAAAATATGGTTTAGCTTGCGATCTATAGCAGAGACGCAGAAGAAGAAGAGAGTAAAACGTCTTAAGAGAGATACTACGAGTATAAAGTATAAACCTTTTGTCTAATATCCATACAAGTAGTCTGCAGCTCAAGAACATCTATTCAAATTGTAAACATATTCAAGTGCTTGAAATAGCATACGTAGTTGCTTCAAAAGTACGTATATGACGAGCCTTCTAGCATAGGTATCATAGGTAAAGGGTGAAAGTGCTAGCGTACCTACCTACCTAAAGAGAGCTCGGTAAAGTACCTAGAAACCTGGAAGAAGAGCAAGGTGAAAGGTTCTTCTGCAACACGACATTCTAAACAAGCGATATCACCTACAGTTTTACTAAACTTATATATACATAGTTGACCTGGTAGAGCCTTTTCTTCACCATAAATCTCAAACCTTGGATTGGTTCACATTATATGACCACGTGACATATGATGCCGATGTGTGCCTCAGGCGATGAAGCGTGGAATGGCGACGCAACCTGAACTTTGCGCTCCTTGAAAGAACAAACCTTACATTTTGTAAATCGCAAAACCTTGGCTGGCCTCATTAACTTGAAGGTCTTCCAAGTCAATCGCAATGTCATCCCTCTACAACCTTGAACCACAACCTACGGCCTCATGTATTCTTCACACGACCTCTGGCGACATCTCTGTCGAGCTCTGGGCTCAGCAGGTCCCCCTTGCATGCCGCAACTTTCTCCAAAACTGTCTCGATGGCTATTACAATGACACCATTTTTCACCGATTAGTACCCGGCTTCATTCTGCAAGGAGGAGATCCCACAGGAACTGGGTCAGGCGGCGAATCTATCTACGATGGTGGTGCATTTGGAGAGTCGCGAGAGGAGAATGGGATATGGCCACAGGAAGAGCGAAAGGGACAGAATGCTGGACCACATGGAGTTGGCTTCAAGGATGAATTTCACAGCAGGATCAAATTCAACCGTCGCGGATTGCTAGCAATGGCAAACGAGGGTCCGAATACGAATGGCAGTCAATTCTTCTTCACATTGGGAGACACACCGGAGTTGCAAGGGAAGAATACACTCTTTGGGCGTGTAGAGGGTGATACGATCTATAATTTGGCAAAAATGGGAGAGGCTGAGATCGATGGAGATAGGCCAGCATACCCAACGAAGATTACAAGCGTGGAGGTATTGGTTAATCCATTCAGGGATATGGTGGTAAGGTCGAGGACCGCAGCTCCACCGATAAATGAGAAGGTTACTGAGAAGAAGAAAAAACGCAAAGCTGGCAAACAGTTGTTGAGTTTTGGCGAAGATGACGGAGATGCTGAGGAGGCCGCGCCCGTTTTGAAGAAGACTAAATTCGATACCAGGATAATTGTCGACGATGGAGCCATGGAAGCTGCTGTACCTGAAAAAAGACAAAAGTCAGCCCCAAAAGAGTCGAAGAGACCTCACAAAGCCGTGTCTGTTGAATCATCTCCAGAGCCTGCACCTGCCAAAGCACTGCCCAGTAGAGCTGCGAAGGTTAAAACTCGAGATAACTCATCATCGCCTGAGCCACAGGTTCAGAAGGTTTCTTCCTTGCTTGACCGCACAAACGCTCAAATTGCAGAGCTGAAAGCCTCCATGAAGCGAAATATCCCGACAGCACCGGTCCAGGAAAAGAAGAAGTCCGCATTAGAAGAAATGATACCCGAAACCTCAGTTCGCGGAAGAAAGCGACGGACGGGAGCAAATGCAACGTCCACTAACGACCAGCGCTCTTTGGATATTTTGAAGGCCTTCCAAGCTAAGCTTGAAAAAGCACCACCAGAGAAGGAATCGTCTAAGGTACCGCCTCCACCGGAATCGAAAGATACCGAAGCTGAGGACGATGAGGAAGCAGCGCTCTGCGACCTTCACTTCATTGCAAATTGTCAGTCATGCAAATCGTGGGACACACAGGCTGAAGGGGGCGATGGCGATGACGATGACGATAGGGGATGGATGTCGCATGCACTGTCTTTTAAGGAGGATAAGCTAGGCAAAGATTTATCCTATCGCAAAAAGGCCGAGGACGAATTGGTAGTTATTGATCCGAGAGAAAAAGCGCGTACGCTGAAGGAGGAGAAGAAAGCTCAGAGAGAGGCTAAAAGTGGTGGCTCTGGAAGGGCGTGGGACCAAGCAAGAAATGAAAAACTAACACAATCCTCTGCTTTGGCAGGAAGGGGTGCAAAGTAGACCAAATAAAAGAAATGATATGTGGTGCAGCCATGAATGCTTCTCAAAGATGCATGGTTGAAATTGTGCGCCCACAACGATGTGCACACTGCTTTCTACGTCCTGTGTACACCTCATGACGTTCTTTTGCTCCGGTCATAAGGGACCTAAGTAAGAGATACTTTAGATGCAGTGGCTTTCATCTTTTAGAGTTCCGTATTTTCCGAAAGAGTCATCTTCAAACGAAGGGAAATATAATTAAGTCTGCTCTGTACAGAGCACGGTATGTGTCCTTTGACTTGTCGTACTAAGATGGGACGGGAAGAATGTGGCACATGTCAGATTCTTGAGTTCACCTAATCCTCTAGACGAGGCTGAGAAAAAAGGAAGAGGCTCCGCCGACAAGGCGGAACACAAAGCTGCGCCTCTCTGAACCAGCTGGGCATTGGAATACACTTTCTGAAAGTAACTTCCGGTTTTCACAGCTTGCTCAACTGCCGAAGCACGGTTGATGCCGATTTCTTATACAGCTATAGTGACACGTCAACCTTGTAAATTTGTAATGGAATGCTTTTGGGTTGTGAGTGACTCTGATGCGATAGAACATCCCAGCCTTGCCGGGCTCTTGAGTAGCGGGGGGCCCCATAATTGGTTGGATAAGCGATCTGCCTCTGTGACGTTCTCTGAAATCTTTCAACATTTCAACATTCATACGTGAGAGAGTACAACGAATCGACTCTTTCACAAGTCTTCCCACGAATCGAGCCACATGAACCACATCCCAATTACCTGAATATCTTTTTCGAGCTGCCGAAACCTTCGAACAAAGCATTCCAAAGCGCCCGAACCTCGCGAAACATCACCAGAACAACAGAATCCGACCCGCTGCAGCATACCGAACTTGTTGCAATCAATACCGTCAACGAAGCTTGGACATTCCTGTTTCACTTCTTTGTACAGGACAATAGGAAGTCTGTTAGAAGCTGCTCAGGAAATCTGCCATTGACGAAGAGCTTCTCCTTCCAGCCTTTCAATCCTGCTCATTTAAGCAGCCAACTCTTCCGGCGCGCGCATACCGTACCAGCTGTTCGTCTTGCGCTCAATCTTGAACTTCAGCGATCCTCCCGAAATCGACTACCATATTCGTTTGATTGCCAACCTTTGGAGTAAACTTATCGAGGTTGGTGGGGATAAAGGTGCCTGACCAGGTTAGGAAGGCTGCAGTCAGCCTCGAGCAGGCCACCCTCAAAACCACGAGAGACGCGCACAAAATATATTGAAGGATCGCGCGCCGCCCTTGACCGCAACACTGCGGAAATACCACTATCACATGCCTCCTTCGAATCCCAGAAAACGAGCCGCCCCTGGAGCATCGCCAGTCGTTCAAACGCCACCTGTGCAGCAGACATATTCTGCGCCAAGCCAGGTGTCCAATGACGAGCTCCTCAGGTGGAGTGCAGAAAATACCACGTATCCTGATCAGGCAGCATATAATCTGAATACTTATGGAGGAAACGCCATGTCGCAAGGACCGTACTCCCAGCCTGTTCCGGCTCCTTCAACACAGCTGGCGCGGAGACCGATGAATCGTCAACTTGTCACATCACAACGCCCAGGCTATGATACCACGGGCGATCCTTGGGGCCAATTTGGAGATAGTTCCATCCTTGATCCGCAAGGCGCCGGCGGTATTATGGAAGAGAATGACAATATTGAGCTTCTTGAGGAGAGAGCTACTGTTGCGAAGAGGGATGCGCAGTCAAAGCGAAAACAGATCCCGCCGTTTGTGCAGAAATTAAGCAGGTAGGCGTCTCAGATCCTCACCAGTGGAGCGTTTGCTGATGTCTTTAATTCTAGCTTTCTCGACGAGTCCAAGAACACGGAGCTTATTAGATGGTCGGATCGAGGGGATTCGTTTGTCGTGCTTGATGAAGATGAGTTTGCTAAGACGTTAATACCCGAGCTATTCAAACACAATAATTATGCGTCCTTTGTACGACAACTTAACATGTACGGCTTCCACAAGCGCGTTGGGCTCTCAGACAACTCGATGAAGGCAAGCGAAAGGAAAAACAAGAGTCCCAGCGAATACTACAACCCATACTTTAAGCGCGGGCACCCAAACCTCCTATGGCTCATCAACAAACCAAAAGGCGGCGGTAAAGGACAGCCAAAGCCTCGCGGCAGGGTGAAAAACGAGGATGCAGAGGTAGACAGTGCGGACGAGGATGGCAAAGATGGCGTGGAAGAAATTTACGGAAACGCCTATGGCCCAAGCAATGTTCCAGGACAATCTCGAGCAATTTCTGCGGCGCCAGAGTCCGGGGCACTGCAAAAGCGCGATCTTGCATTGGTTCAGAGCCAACTAGCAGAATTTCAGAAACAACAAGGTGTCATTACAAGTGCTATAAGTCGACTACGTAAAGATCATAATGCACTCTATCAGCAATCAATGGCATTCCAGACATTACATGACCGGCACGAAAGTTCGATCAACGCCATTCTGACATTCCTTGCAACTGTATACAATAGGAGCTTGGACGGACAAGGAAATCTACCACAGAATATCCAGCAGATGGCGCAAACATTTGCCGCGCAACAAGACCAGGCGAAGCATGGGAACGTGGTGGAAATGGGTGATGTAAACAACCAGGACCAGCCAACGCCTGGTAGTCCGAGTCCACACAGGAGACAACAGCGCCTTCTTATGGCTCCACCTTCTGGTGCTGGACGAGCCAGTGTTCGGTCGCCGCCAAGTGGAACTGCCAAATTTGAGAGTCAACCGTATGCGGGCCAGAATACACCTGGGGCTATTGAGGAGCTGTTTGACACACCGCCAGGCGAAAATACACAAATTAAGCTCGACCCAGAACCGCTTCCGAGACAAGAAATGATGGATCTTATCAACAATACCAATGCGCAAGCAGCTCAACCTGGGAACAAGCTAGACTTTCCAGAAATGCTATCTCACTACGAGAACTCGAACGGCAATTCTCCTCTCACCACGGAACAGCGCAACAACATGCTCAACATAATCGCTAACAAGGCCTCCGCGCCCGGCAGTAACAACGCTCTCATCAGTCCAGCACCACCCCAAAACCCCACTCTTGCGGACTTGGGGTATACTCAAGCGGAGATTGAGGACTTGCTTCGTCTACAGCAGGAGCAGGACGCAAGACTCCAAGATGTCAGTACCATTTTACAACCTTTGAGTCCCTCCGGTATCATCCCAAGTCTTGACAATGATCAGTATTTCAATGGGGCAGTCGATCAGGGCCCACATCTTGATCTGGACCAATACTTGGATTCAGGAGCGTACTACAATGGCTCCCCTGCGCCCGATTTCAGCTATGATTCATTTAACGATGGTGCGCACATGGACTCAAGCTTCAACTTTGGCACTGACGGGGCCGCCGACGATGTTGGCAGGGTCGTGGAGTCTACAGGAAGTAGCAATGCGGCAACGCCGGAAGAGAAAGAAGAATTCAGTGTAAATGGTCAGAAGAGCCCAACCAAGAAAAGGCGGAAAGCTTGAGTAATTGCTATACGGGGTGTTCGGGGTAGTATCGAGGGTATCTGGCGATTACGATGCGATGATTCATGAAATGGGAGGCACTCCACAACCTTGGAAGTCTGAATGGCGTTCTTTACAGCCTGGGAAGGGGGCCACTTGTGGGGCTACGAAACGCGGGCGCCGCTGAATATCTATATCTACCTAGTCTGAGAATAGAGCAGAAGAATTCGGTGCTTAGACGCAGTACCATTCTCCTTGCACATCAGATTGTATCTTTCTATGTTTTCTTTCTGTTGTTCGTGTACTGTACTAGTAATACAGGGTCTAGACTTGACTTAACTCTCTCTGCCTCGGCAAGTGTGTCCCTGGATTTGGTATCAAGACGGTGGTAGGAGAGTGTTATATTGGTTCTTGACGGCCAGCCTTGGAGGGCCAGCTCCATGCGAGGTTGTGGCAAAGGATCGTAAAGATTCCAACTTCGTCTACTGCTGCTTACTGTGGTTGACCGCCTTCGGTTCAGGGGCAGGATAAGAATAAGGTATTTAGAAGTATCGCATCACTTTCTCTCATGAACAAGTTTTTCACTCAAGTCCCAAGTGAAACTCGAGGCCAGATATGTAACTTGCTATATTTGTTTGCAGTCATACTCAGCCAGTCATCCTGTGTGTTCGCGGCGGGATCTCCGGAACCTGCGGAACAGAAGCTCCGGAGTCGAAAATACCAACCACTCATTAATAATTATATCACAGCCATCGGAGATCACTCAGGCCTTCAGGAAACGCATGTGACAGCTGTCGTCGAAATGGTGAGTTTCTTGGCGCCGAGTTCCCTCCTTTGAGGCATGTGACTCACGTCTTGGAGTTGACATCTGTTCCTCCTGTCTTTTGATTCCCGATCTACTTCCGTTTCTTTGACCAAGAAACAAGGGGACTGACTCTGGGCTTCCTACCTTTGATAGCCATGGCAGAATGCGTTGAATATGACTTCGAATGCAGCCAAGAAGAGACAGGTAACAACACCCCCAGCCAGAAAAGGTTCGCCGACACATAGCGCTGTTAAGCAAGCCTAATAGGGATTTATAAAGTGGTTCTCTCGTTTGGGAGCCTTACAAGTGCCGGTATTTGAATTCCTACAGGTCCGTAATCACTTCTTCGTCCTCTTATCCCTAGATCTCAATCATCGTTCCCTCATGTAAAGAGCCATGACCTCGAACCTTGCTCTCTTTTCCCAATCTTTCTTCTGGATTAGCGTGCCTTTACATGGCAATGTTCACAAGCCCTGGTATATTAGGCAATGCTAACTCCTGGCTCTTGATAGTGCAATTGCCTTTCCAAGGTCTTTGGGACTGGATATGGAAATTCTCAATCCACCACGGTTACATTCATATGTATGGAACACGGGTGTTCGAACAGAACTTCCTAGCTCGGAGCCGACTACTAGATTATACCAAAAGGCACCTTTGGAGCACTTCAGGCCTTTTTTTGACGCCTACTTCGAAACAATACATCCTATTTGCGGCATTACGGACCCTGAGAGCTTTCTGTAACGATGCGAGGCCTTCTGGGCCACAGCCGCATCATCAGATTTTATCGTGGCATGGACTCTACGCGCGCTTTACTTACGGTCGACAAGCCGCCCAACCTTTTCTTGGATGGCAAGTTGTATGAGCATGCACCTTGCAGAAGCCATTGGACTACATCGAGAAATCGATACTCTTCATTTCGCTGCTGATGAAAGTCGAAGATCTTTCACTACCGAGCAATTCGAATTACGCCGGGGAGTCTTCTGGATTGCTTGGTCTTTGAACCAGCTATTTGGCGTTGAGCTCGGTCGTTCAAGGGTTTCTCCAGACACAATCAGAAGCCACAGGCCACTGTCTCAGGAAGGGGATCTTACCAATGTACTTATCACAATAGCAGACATTCTATCGAGTAGTAGTATAGTAAATCCAGACAGAACGCCTATCTCAAATCTAGAAGACGGGATTAGGCAGCCCTCACTGGTCCCTGGCAGTACGACTACGATTGCTCTTCTGAAAGCAGACGTATGCTTGTGCTTATGCAGAATGCTCCGCGTGGCATCTGCAAGGATCAATCCCAATATCATAAAAACTACGATCTCAATTTTCAGCAAAGCACTGCTTGAATGCAGTACTCTTTCCAGATTGCATACTCCATGGTGGAATGTACTCAGCGTTCCTTTCAACATTGTTTGCTTTCTACCCTCCGTAAATTCACATCAGAGTGTAACAATGCTACCAGGAGCCATGGAGTCCTTCGTAGCTATCAGTGCTGCTTGGGATACACATCTTTCGAGGGAAGCCTTGGGTACAACCAGACTTCTTGTTAGCAGATTTGTGCAGAGAAAGAGGGAAGAGATGGCTTTGTTAGATGCACTTGACCCCCAAATTGAGATACCTGAGATCCAGAACACGGGCGATACGAATGTATTACCGTTGTACGATGATATCTTTGAGGGGATGAACGAGCTAGGGTAGACCTAATTCTTCGGACAAGATATAGTGTAGAAGCTCCTCCTCGGAATAAAAGTATACCTGGTTTAAGTTACTTAAAGAATCGTAATGATCAAAGAAATTGAATTCAACAAAACACTTGCTACCTTTTTGTCTGACTGATACTCCTCCGCAGCGAAGCTTATGCCAGTCATAGTCGTTGCTGTACCACGGGACCTCCGTCGCTAATCTATCGCTTAAAAGTATATCAGCTTTTGGGTAACTTGCGAAATGGCGCCCTTTATTGCACTATATATATAACGTAACCCTTAAAGCTATCGACTTGTTCATAAAGCCCTGGTGGGCTAAAAGTATGCTTGAAGCTTGTGGTATTTTAATTCAAGCTGGACTCACAAACACCATGAGCTAGCTAGTCTAGACAACTTTGTGACGCTAACTTCAAGTTCGTAAGTCATATGCGATGATTATCCAATCTTTGTGTTAGCTTAGACTTAGTCTGCTGGCTTCTGACCACTTGACATGTTGATTATACAGTTGCTTCTTTACCAAAGTTTTTTACGCTTACACACACATTCTTCAGATTCCGCAAGACCCGCGACTCATGTCCCGCAATTCCCGCCGTGCCACTCTACCCACCCCGTCCGCTACCACATATATCAACATCACTGGCTAGAGGGTTCACGTACTTCAAGATTTTTGTAAGTCCCACGCAGTGAATCTCCGAGTTTGGCTTTTGGTGTTGTGACTAGTGGAGGTGGTCTTGGTAAGAGATCTCGACTCATTTGTGATACTCCTGTTTTGAGTCACTCAAGTCATGTAAATGATTCAAGACCTCGAGTTCCAATTTCCAACATATATCATCTGGACATCAAGCTAACAGAAAACAGGAGGCGTCATATTTCCGGTCTTCGCTCACAAGGTTATTGGCGACATTGGCTTCAACTCCATGCTGCGCTATCTAGCGCTATTTATCGGTATTCTGCTCTTTGTAGCTTGCTTTCTGGTCAAGTCTCGCATGCCACGAAAAGCGTGAAATGAGGAGCAAGCATGGTTCAGTCCTTCTCTTTTCGCTGATAAAGGCTTTGCTCTTTATACAGCTGGCGCGTTCATGGTTATGTTGGTTAGCTTCAATTTTCTTATGCGAAATATACTGATGATGATATTAGGTGGGGCCTTTGGGCACCTTTCGATTTCCTTGCGAGTATGGCTCAGAGTTCTGAGTTTTCGGATTCTTTGGCCTTATATACAATATCCTTGGTCAAGTAAGTATTCCAATTCACTCATATGAGTGAGAACCATAGTGATTGCATAGGCACACACAGTTCGCTTTACCTAAACTCGGTATCGAAGAGATACCAGCAGTTCTTGATTGAAAAGCTAACATCCAACAGTGCAGTATCCATCCCCGGTCGAATCATTCCGGGTCATCTCACAGACAAAATTGGACACTTCAATTCCATGACAGTTGTGTGCTTTCTTGCCGGAATCTCTATCCTCTGTCTCTAGGTCCCTTCGACTACTACCCTTCGCATGCCGACATCATCATCTTCGCACTTGTTTGCGGTTCCTCAGTGGTGCCTTCATCAGTCTGATGATGCAATGTGCTGCAAAAAACGGGACTTTACAGACACTAAGACAGAGATTTAGGAATTTTCAAGGCGTGCTTGCAATCTCGTACGTGTTTATCTGCTCCGATTGGACATCGGTCCAGAAGCCGACTTATTTAGCTGCCTTACAGGACTTCCGATCAGTGGTGCGAAATTAGATGTTGAAAACCAGTCTTACTTGAGATTGCAACTGTTCAGCGCTGTAAGTATGGTTATTGGAGCAGTGTTGATTGGGGCTTCTCGAGTAGCTGTGGGTGGTTTCACCTTGAAGAGGATTCAAGTTCCAACTTTCTTGAGGTTGGCAACACTAAATGCAAGATGACTTAAAATAGAGAAAACTTGGAGGAATTCTAGATAGAACACGGCATAATATCCGTAGATTATTAGAAGAAATATTTGTACTTGAGTCTTTATCACTAATGCTTTGACCTCGCTACTACTACCTACCCCTTTTCCACAACCGAGATGTCACATGATGAATCTGCAATTGACCAACGTGCCTCGAGCATGCGTCTCAATTGCAGCTGCTGTAAGGTACACTCGTACAATGCAATGCAATGCGCCAACCTCCTTCCCTATAAAGTAAGGCAGGTCTCCTCAAATGCAGGAATCAGGCCCCGCAGTAGCGAGTGTGATACGAGTATCAAAATCTCTCCTCCGACAACCTACCTCACCTGGTTTGTAACTATCAAAGGATTATTGCTTATATTCATTTGCAACTATAACTGGAACAGCTCCTAAAACATTTCATGTCCTTGTTATTGGTATCGGAATCACAGGTCTTCTTCTGACTCTAGGGCTAAAGTAGGTACGCCACGAAGCATCCTAGTCAACAATTTTACAGCACTGATAAGAAGATGCAGGCTGGTATCCAGCTCACCATTTTTAAGACTGAACACAGCAGCTCTGCTGCGCGTATCTACAAATAGACCATGGCTACACATTGGTCGCTTCTTATGCACTAACAATTGTTAACCGAGAACCTACACACTGGCCTAAACAAAGCGCAGCCAGATCTAGACTTAGTGCCTATAATGACTAATGACAGACGTGATGACTCTTTATAATAGTGCGACGGGGACAGTCATGAAAGGGGTGTTGGGGTTAATGTTTTACAGACCGCTGTCTTGCGGCAGAACGTTCTACCACTATTCAATCGGGGTGCTCTATAATCTTAGGGTCCCCCCTAGTGTTTAAGTAGGTGGTCGGCTGCTAAAGCTCCTTTCAAGTCATTAAGTTGTTTTAAGTAACTTTAAAATACATTATCTTGATAAAGTACAGTTAATTTTGTCTCCTAGACTTTCTACTCTGCTCTCTTCTACGCCTACTATAGGTAGTAAGCTAAGCTACTCTTTAAGCTCCTATGATATTTCCAGTAGATTAAACATGTATATTTACTTGAATCAACTATTCTCTGACAGTCGACTACCTATTAAAACATAAGTTAGGAGTAGTATTATAAATCTAATTTGTAGCGTAGCGACAAGGCGGTCTGTAAAACATTAGCCATAGCACCCCTGTACTGCTCTACCACTTCGACAACCCCTTTAGCAGCTTTTCAACTATAGACTTAAGCCTAGCTACATAAATACTACCAACCACCTGTCAACCGCCCGCTCTCCTGCTAACCCACGCATCCTTAGCTAAGTAAAACTCCCATCCTCCGCCCCAAACTCATCATTCAATCTATTCCCAACACCACAAAACAAACAGCAATGATGTCCACAATTCACACAAACCAAATCTACTTCTTCTACGCCTAGTAGAAGAGTCGTGAGGTCGGTGATTGGAAATGTGTTTACTTTCTTGCACTGTGATATCTGATATTAGTGGTTTAGACTTTTATGCAGTGGGGCGGCGGGTTGGTCGGGGAGAGATTGCCTAGGCGGGCAGAGGGTTAGGAGAAGAGCAAAGGAAAAGGGGGAGTACAGTTTTGTATTGACCACCACAGCAGCGCCAGTATTGGTTGGTGGCCTTAGTTGATGTTATTATCGTTAAGTGGTAAGGATGCATTCTCCCCTTTTTCTTTGTTGAGCACTTAATCTCTTGGATTGGAAAGAGAAGATAATCTATAGTTGGGTTGTATGATCTTTATATACTTCGCAGCTTCTTGTGATTGAGTGCATATGTTGTTCACACTATATGCCAGCTGTGATTGTGGTGGGGGTTTATACATTCAGTCGCATGCTCTCTAGGAATGGAGACGGAATAAGTGAATAATATACGTGATTATTACTTACATCTCAGTTCATGGCTCATGACTACGGAGGTGCCAGGGCCGATGTCTTCCAGACCGCCTTATAGCCACGCTACGATACAGATTCGTAATAGGCGCCTCTTCCCTGTCCTAAGTTGTTAAGCAGTTGTTATCTAGCTACCTAGATAATGTATATTTAAGTTACTATACGTTTTAAATTACTAGAAATAACTTAGTAAATTACGAGCTCTAGCAGTAGATTACCCACTTAAGCACTAGGAGGGGCGATAGTAGTAGAACGTTCTCCCGCAAGACGGTCTGTAAAAACCAGGCCAGCACCTGCGTAGAGAATTACTAGATACACATTCAGAGTGCACATGTCAAAGTCATCTATGTTTTTGGTTACATGTGCCATAAATTCCCTAGAAAGAGATACAAAAAAGAATAACTAAGATCCAAAGGCCTAATCTAACCCAGTTCCAGCACGCCCTTCCGAGTCCTGCTCTTCCCTTAAATCTCCAAATCGTTGATTGAGAAAACTTTAAAACTCACGTCACAACCTCATGAATAGAACTTTCTGATTAATAATTTGTCAAAAAGACTCTACTGCGCAAATATTGCTCTTGCTGTCTTCCCTGGTGCTTTGGCGGCCTTTTGAGGAGAGAGAAGAGCAGAGAAGGTCTCATTTACATTCTGCGCTGGAGGTGGGGAAGCAGCGGCGGTGGCTGGAGGTGAAGCAGTTGTCTCGTTTCCATTCTGTTCTGGTGGAGGGGCAAGAGCAGGGGCGGCCTCGGTTCCATTCTGTGCCGCAGGTGAGGGAGGAGCGTTTCCCTCCTCTGCTGGTGGCGAGGAAGAAGCAGCGGCTGTCTCATTTCCAGTTTTGGCTGGAGGTGATGCAACTGTCTCGTTTCCATTTGGTGGAGGGACAAGAGCAGGAGCGGTCTCGTTTGCCTTCTGTGCTGAAGAAGGAGAAATTGCAGCAGCGGTCTCATTTCCTTGGTTTGCTGGTGCAAGAGGTGTATCCTTCGATGGTTTTCCCTCGGGTTCGGCTGCAGCCGTAGAATTCGAGGCTTCCTGGGAAGGGCTTGAAGAAGTGGTACTGTTCAGGGCTGGGGCGATAGAAGTCGCATTCAAACTGGCAGGTGGTGGCGGCGAATCGTTCAAAAGTGCTGGAGGCGAAGCATTTGTTGTGTTTGTAGCGACAGTAGTATTCGAGATGACTGTCGCGTTGCTGTTTGCAAGGGCAGTTGCTGCTGCGACGTTGCTAATTGTAACAGTCGATGTTACCTTCTCGGATGGTGATGATACCTAATGGCAAAGGTTAGTCCAATCCTCGAAATATGATTACTAAGGCAGTAAAATGAAGTTTGGTCTCACAGTTGATGTAACCACTTGTCCTGAGACTGTTTCAGTCTTTGTCACAGTTGCACCGGGCTTCGACAGCTCAATTACAATAACCTGTACAGACGAAGACGAAGATGAAGATGATGAAGACGAGGAGGACGAGGAGGATGAAGAGCTTCCTCCTGATCCAGCACTGCTAGCACTCCCAGCACTCCCAGCTTCAGAAGAACCCGATGAAGCTGATCCAGCATTGCCAGCTGAGCCGGCACTGTTTGCTGTCCCTGGATTTGATGCTGCTTGGGGAGAAGGAGGGCTAGCTGGGGAACCTTCAGGTGGTTGTGATGCCACAGAAGGTGGGCTAGACGGTGAGTTTGCAAGTGGTGATGCTGCGGGAGGCGCAGAAGCCGGATCGGGATCCGATCCTGAAGTCCCAGAGATTATTATGGTTCCAGCAGACCCGGAATTGCTAGACGAGCTTGATGAACTGGAGGACCCAGAAGTAGAACCACTATTCGATGAAGAACCCGAAGCGGGTGCAGCAGCCATGGGAGCGGGGTTATTTGCCATTTGCGGGTTGACTTCTGCAGGCGAAGGTGGTGTAAGAGGTGAGTTGGAAGTTCCTTGTGATGAAGATGAGCCAACAGATCCTGCCGGGGCTGTGTTGCTGGCAGCGCTATTTATCGTCTCTGTAACTGTCACGGTAACTGGAGCAGCACAAGGTCTGCAACAAACTTGTGAGTATGTGGCTCTGAAGAAGTGAAGCCTTTTGATAGGAGACTTACGTGCAAACTGCACAAGCTGTGGTCTGAGCCAAGGCAGCAGGAGGTGCGGCAGAAAGTGTTGATGGTGTTGAAGTTCCTTGCGCTTTTGGCGCCTCGCCAGTTCCCTTCGCCTTAGGTGGGGATGCTCCAGTTCCTTTCGCCTTAGGTGACTCTCCAGTGCCTTTTGCACCCTGAGCCTTGCCTGTTCCTTTCGCCACTGGTGGAGCCGCGCCGGTTCCTTTTGCCATCAGCATAGGTGGAGGAATTGCTGTGCCAAGTGCAGGTTTTGGGCCATTATTGGGAGCAACATCCTGGCTGAATCCTAAAATTCTGCGATAAATGTGAGCCAACGTGCTATAAAGACAGAAAATTCGAGTCGTTGATAGTGACTTACGGCAAGAATTTGGTGTCAATTGGACCGGCCACGGTAGAAGAAGTGAAGAAAGCGACTAGCGCGAATGAGCGGATGGCATCTGAACGCATGCTGAAGAGCTCAACTGTTTTAAAAGCGTACAAAGAAATGAATGTAAGTCTTATCAAAAGAAAAACAATGCTGAAGGAATGAAATGGCAGTGGTGTGGCACCTTTCTGAGAGAACCGGATGAAGCAAGTCTTTTATCAGGTCCGAGGAGACTGGAATGACAAGCACTGTCAAGTATTGAGGCTTACGATTTGAGGTGTATCTGCTAGGCCAATGACCAAGCAATGCATTTAATGAGCATAAAGCGCAGGCACAGCTTTCAGTTGAACAACTGGGTAGTCCTTGGAAACAAAAAGGGTCTATCTGATCCTTGCTAAGAGCTTTCAAGAGCAAACCCGAGGGAAAGATGCACATGAAACAACAAACTAGGAGATTCTATGAAGTTGCGATTGGTCTTAAATTTCCGATGGTCGAGGCTGTGCAGCTTGAGACGACCAGAACACAACTCCAAAGAATGCACCGACAATCATTAAGGGGCCATGTATTTGGCTTAGCCAAAGCAAAGAGAGATATCCTCATGTTATAGCAAACCACAGGAAAGAAGTACAAGAAGTTCAAAGCAACAAGATGCCCACTTTGGCATCGAACACATTGTTCCTAAGGTGGGTTGTTACCACCTGGTGACCAGCTGCAAGAGGGTCTGTGAGGATGGCTTGATCATTTGAATCTAGACTCTAGCGTGACATCAAGGCCGCGTGCGCATACACAAAGACAATAGCGAGGCTTGTAACAGCCAACGGACTATAGTGATGTTACAGACATCAAAGTCGCTCCGCCTCTTTGGATGAGAGTAAGGCTTACGCTTCTTACACTGTTCATGGCTGCTTTCCCCCTTGGAATGCAGATGGTAGGCCTGTTTTTAACAGGTGTGCATCGGACAAAATAGGGGATGGAAGAGCATTACATGGTCCAGCGACTGAGTAGAGACTAGACGCAAAGCTGCAATGTACTGTAGACTAGGGAAGACTTGGGATCTATTTTCATGAGAGCGACTCCTGAAGTTGTGACAAGCTTCTTGCCTAAGGCCTAGCCTTCGTCTCGAAAAAGCAACTAGGTAGGCAAATGTTGCTACGGCGCGAAATGAAGGAGCAAAAGACCGTGGGACATCAAACTCGGACTTTCTGGTGACTGGGGTACGAGATGATAATCTGCTGCAAGGAGTGTTGTAGATCTTGAAGAAGAGAGGTCGTCCATGTTCGGATGAAAGAATCCGAAGTTGTGTGGGGAGTCGGTGTTTTGGGTCAGAGCACTGAAGGGAAACACAGCCTCAATAACGAGAGATGGAGAACCTTGTTTTTAAGCCTATTCAGCTTCTACTTGAGATCGGCCATCGGACGGTGATCACACAATGGATCTGGGAATTCAGATGGACTTGGTGGACTTGGTTGGAACGAGATGGCTCGGCTTGACTCCGACGATAGTTGCAGGTCCAGTCGCTCGCTAGTGAGTCCACACGATGCAATAGCACGATCAAGAAGTCGAGGTCGGGGCAGAAATCTAGAGATCCAACTCCAATGAGTGCAGACCTGTCAGTCTGTGGCTCGAGGAGTCTACCTCGATTTCTACTTCAGAAGCCACGATAGCCTGGGTATGATCTGAGGTTCTGCATGGCATACTGATATCCAATCGAGGCATGCGGATGCTTAGCCACCGCACTTGTTTCGACTCCCGAATACTTCGTATCTTCTCGAGATCAACGCTTTGGCTGCGATGGTTTGGTCACTGTTTGGCTGGTGGGTGTTGGTGATACAGAGGATGTTTGGAAGTTGGCTTAGTGGCTGGTCAGTAGAGTCAGATGAAGTGACAAAGGAATAAGGTTCCTCGTCAAAGCTCAGGCCGCCATCAGGCCCCAGCGTCGTCTTACCTAAGTACGTAGTACTTTCGTACATAACTCATGCTCGAGTGTCGACTCGGCATCCCCTCTGAGGATAAAAATATTCATACGAGGGACGTCGTATGAAGATGATCTGCTAATTTCAGACGCTCCGGAACCTCGGATTCAGCTGTGCTGTACATCATTGCACGTCTACACAGCCTCAACTTTGCGGGTCTCGCGCTTCAATGTTCAATCTTCAGTCAGGAATAATCTTACTCGGTCTCCACACCACGATCTGAAGACTGAAGTCCAACCCAAGTGCCCGTTGTCTCCATGACGCTCTCCTTGCAACGGAGAGCTGGACATTATTGCTCGAAGTACCAGTAGTGAGCATTGATCAGAAGACCCTCCCTCCTTGGTCTCGAGACTACGGCCCTTGCACTTGTTCTCAATACTCGTGTCTGCTGACACGGTCATTCGCTAGCTAGGTCAAGACCACACTCATTGTGCAGTAGCCAAGTTCACGTTGGCCACGTTGGAAGAGAACAAAGAGCAGGGGAACAATGGTGTTCAACACTTGGTAGTGTATAGAGTGCTAGATATGTCTCAAACGATGGTCTACTGTATAGCCATGTAGCCACCACACCTCACTCTCCTGCACATCTCTTGATCATCAGTACGTCACCTTCTTGCGCCCAAGGCACGGCTCATGCTGCACCCAAAGATCTCGTACAGTAAGGACTAAGAACGATCTTGATATTGGCCTTCTGGTGCTGCATTCAGCGGAGCCAGCAATTGCAGATCACATGATGCTTTGTGGACCCAGGACTTCAGCTGTCAAGAAGGCCAACAAGGATTTTCATCTGCACGTTCCCCAGTCTTGGACAATTCAGACGATCCAAACATCTGAATGGCCGGCCTTCATCAGGTCAGGCCTATCGGATCTTGCTCTTCCCAATCGCGGCGGTTAAGGCGATCATCTACAGAGTTGCACCAGCAAACTTAGAGTTGAGGGAAGAGCATATCTACTTGTCCTTACCAGCACGGACGAATGAAAGAGCAGACCTCTGCTTGTCGCTTCTCTGGTAGCAGGAGTATGACATGCAGAGCGCAGCGTGATAATGCACGAAGGTTGGGAAAATAGACACCTTTGGCGACTTGGAGTAGGAAGTCTCCCAGGTATTGGATGGCCCAGTCGACTACTAACGATACATCACATCTGCTCCTGTAGCCGTCTGGCAATTCGTAAATGCGCAAGTTCCAATATGCCAAGACCGCACAAGGGCCTCAGAGCACCACAAGAGCAGCTAACAATGAGGAGACTCTCGTTTGGAAATGACTTGATCAGTTAGTCCGCCGCTCACCAAGATGATCTCTCAATCTTAATGGGGCTTTTGGCAGTGCTCTCGCCGTCTCGCCGTCTCGGATGCTCCCCGCGCTCAAGCCATGAGTAAAGAAAGGTTCGACTGGTGGATTGTCATTTTAGAGCCATTTGGCGGATCGCAACGGGAACGTCCGCTGCCACACAATACAAGGACTTACAGGTTCATCATCACTTGCTTTTCGAGGCGCAGATTGCTTCAAGGTAGACGTGAAGACCCATCGACACCGAAGTTCAAGCTTTGCATGATTGAGCAGTTGGTCGAGCATGCGCTTTCGCACCTGTTGCCCATTCCCGTGCATTCCACGTTCGTGATCCAACATGAGCATGTTCGTAGCGTCGAGGTTCGATGACGATGGGCGCCATGGTAACCGGAGACCGTTCATAATGTGGAGAACGTTGACAATAACACGCTTTTTCTTCGTGCCCCTTGGTCTGTTTGCTGGTAATGACAGATTTCGTTTGTCCCGGAATATTGGAGCTGGAGGCGGTCAACACGCCAAGGTCCTCCGTACTCAAGTCCCGTTACTCGCTACGGTATTGACTTTAGACGGCCGCGAAGATATACTCTGCTCTTATTGAGACAAAGCCGTCGACAACCAGTTGGGACCACTACGTGCTTTTGCCTTTCGCTCCGGCGCCAAAACACCGCCCAAACTCAAACTCTTATATGTGCGTGCTTGCTGCCTGGGCTCTGCGAACCTTTCGCGCAACGAAAAGGTTATCACAATAGTGTAGGCCGGCTCTTGTCATTTTTGCTCCTATCCTCGTCAGGCGCGTCAGAACCATCCTTCGCCAGCACCAACCAAATTTGCCGGCGACACAACCAACTCTCACAGATGTCCGTCAGCAGCCAATAGCTCTTGACGATGTACATTGCGCACTTTGTTTGGACGACACCATCTTTAAGTGGCTGGAGATAGACAACTCCAGAACTAGATGCGAAGCTTGTGTACCTATCTATACTTCGCACAAACCGTGATGTTTACAAAATACGAGCTACTGATGATAACAAACCGTGACGTCCTTCTGGGCTGGCGAGCAAGAGCAGATTGCATTCCTCAAAACTCTCAATTGTCTCTCGAGTCTCACACATACACTACTTGCCGTTCTATGCTCACCCCGCCATCCTCATCCTCATTTTCCATTCTTTGCAGCCGCATTTTCATCGCCAGGTTGTCGATCTAATCTCTTGTCGGCGCAAACTCCCTGCTGCTTCATCTATCCGCCTCGACTTGGGTTTGTGGTGAACCCCTATCGATAGGATACGCTGCGTTGCAGCGCTCTGCCTCCTCCGTTACCTATAGTTACCCTTGCAGCTCATCGGACATCCTCTTACATCACAATCTTCGCCGGTCAACACTTGACATTATATCGTCACGCCGGCCCCAAGAAGTGGACAACACTCTGGGCAGAGGAAGAACCGTTCCAGCGCCATCGTCTTGTTGGGCCTGTATTTTCACTTTACTTCAATCAAGTGATTTTTTTTGCCTTTGGGGGGAGAACCACAAAAATTGGCCGTACTGCCCCTGACCCCAATCCGGTTAGCAGCCCGCGAACCTAGCCCATACTAGCTTTTGTCGTGAACTCGATTAAAGAAGGCCAACTCCAGGTCGTTTTCAACACCATCGACTCTCCTCCCGCCCTCACCCTCTCCCCCCCCAGACATCTCCTCTCGATCTTTGGACGGCTGCCACGCAAGTATATCTTCACGCGTCCCTATATAACGACGACATCTTCGGTGCGCCACCGCTCCTCTCCGTCGGTTCATCGCAGGAACAGGGAGAAAAGAGTTTCCCAGGTACTACTTCTCGCGAACCTGACGCCCTCCTTCAAAGCACATCTGCTTACCTACGATTTCGAACAGACAGCTGTCGGGTTACAAAACACCAACGTCTGCCTTTGCGCAGGAATCTGACGCAAGGTTTACCGTACGCTCCAGCTGCACGAGCTTCGTGAGGTTGTAGCAACCAATTTAAGCTTTGACAGCGTGCCACTGCCGGCTCCTTGCATACGTTGTTGGAAAAAGCAGATTCTCCGCCTCCTCAGTGTTATATAAGGCGGCAGCAAGGTCAACATGAGTCAAGGTTATCCAGATATGTATCAGGACTACTCCTCGCACCGGTCGCCGGGCTCAACGCGTGGGTACAATGCCGCTACCCTAAACCGCCAACCATCACGACATTTCACGAATGACTACCAGCCACAGTACATGTCCGAATATGATGGTGCTCGATACGAGACGGAACGTTTTGGAAGGGCGCTTCCAGCGCCTGTCCAGTCCCACGCCCACTACGATTCTCAGACTTGGAGTTATGGAGGGGCAAATGGTATACACGGGATGGCTGGAGGCCGCTTGAATGCACCATCGAGGGGACGGCCAGCAATTCCCACTGTGAGTCATGCTCTTCTTTATTGCCCAATGACTAGGCTGACTTGAATGCAGAATTGGCTCGATGTGTCGCAAATGCCTATTGTACAGAATCACAATGCCCATCAAATGAATGGCCAGTACAACGGTCAACCACACCTCCAAAATCCTCGAGGCTCTCCTTCGAACGACGGCAACGAAGAGCTTATCCCTACCGCTATTGTTATCAAGAACATTCCATTCGCAGTCAAGAAGGAGTCTCTCATGGATTTGATGACCCAAATGAATCTACCTCTTCCTTATGCATTCAATTACCATTTCGACCAAGGTGTATTCAGGGGGCTGGCCTTTGCAAATTTCACAAATCCAGAAGAGACGAAACGAGTCATTGACACAATGAACCACATGGATCTTCAAGGACGGAAGTTGAGGGTCGAGTACAAGAAAATGCTACCAGCCCACGAGCGTGAGAAAATTGAGCGCGACAAACGAGAAAAGCGTGGACAATTGCAAGAGCAACACCAACCAATTTCCTTACATCATCAAGGCTCTCTATCTTCAATGAACTCGGCTGTGCCTGCAACTTCGCCCTCTCCTGTTTATTCGCGTGGCGAAGGAACCGGTCCTCCACCGAGTAAGTGTCAAACGCGTCCTTGGCATGGCCCCTTTGTGCTAACACCTCCAGACATCGATTTCAATGATCCAGTGGTCTTAGAGTATTATTCCACCATTATGCTCTTCAAGAACGACAAAGCTCAAGAAGCCTATGTGTTTGATACCACCGTTACCCCCGAGGATAGACGAACCATCCACACTTTGGCTCACCATATGGGTCTTGAGCATAGATCAGAAGGAAACGGAGAAAGTCGACAGGTTACCATCTACAAGAGGCCTCTGAACGTTAGCCCTCCCACTGCCCAGATTCCAAATGGACATTACGACTCCCAGCGTCGGGTTCTGAATCGTGCAGCCACAACAGACTTCAGTGAAGCTCGTGGATCAGACCCTGGTTACTACGGCCATACTCTTAACCGCCAACGATCTGATCTTCTTGATATACCTGGGGACCAAGGCGTAAACGGAATGAATGAGCGTCAATCCGCACTGCGAGCAGCCAAGTCGTTCTCCGAATTGCGATCCTTCTCGCCGTCCCCTGCCCCCACTACTGCAAGTTTCCCTGCAGCTCTTGCCCAGAACGTCTCGCAATTCCATGCATATGGGATGAATTCAGGTGCATCAGGAACCCCACCAAATCTCACACCTACCTCTGCCGGTACCATGAACGGGCAAGAGTCACTGCTCAACTCCTTCGGCGGCTTAGGCCTCGGGGGCTATGAGCGCCAGAGCTCTGCCCCTAGAATCAGTGGACGTCTCGTTGGCCAATCTGACCGAGAGAATCAAGGTTCTGCTGCAGGACCTATTGGAAGCCAACGTCCCATGAATGGCCACCATGATGAGGGCCTCCGAAGTGGTCCAGTGGTGGCTGAGAGACAGCCTCGAGGCCCTCCTGCTAACGAGTGGGGCAATGGTACCGGATTTGGTGGAAGACCACGACAGAATGGTCATGTTAATCGGGGCAGTGGTGAGCTTGACCTGTCTAGTGTTCAGAGAGCATGGGATGATAACATGTCACAAGATTCCTCTGATCGAAGCATCGGTCCACATTCCTCCGGCCGATACGGCATGTAAACTATCTTACATGATACCACGAAGTTACGAAATCTAGATCGTGCAAGGCCACATCTACACACGGCCAACATAAAAGCGCATGAAACTCGACACAGACGCTCGAGGAAGTAATATCACGCGAAGCATACATCCGCACATGTGCATTTTGTGTTATCCTCAGGCGGCTTTCTTTTTCAGCGTCTTGCTTATTGTAATTACTCATTTCACGCCTACCCTCCTTCACGCTCTCTGGCCGGCCGTATATATTTTGCTGCAACCAACATTGCTTCACTACTGGCTGGATACGAAGTACGATTCGGATGATGATGAATTTCTTCGATAAAAATATACCTTCACGAACAATACGACAGGATACTACATATACAGCGACTGGGCAACCATCACGATTTGTACGCTGCAATGACCTCAACCTGACTGTTTTGCTCGCTCTTGGACTCGAATAATACGCCATCACCACCTCCACACATCCTCGAGCATCCATGGCGATTACAAAATGCGTTGCTTTTCCGTCATCTGGCCTTCACTGTGGCGCCTTCTGTACTCTACACTTTCTGCGTGCCTATTTCCCTGAGTTGACTCTTACTGCTTTTGACGTACTTGATAATGCGCCCGTGTGGAACATCTGCTATATTGATTCTGCCCTGTTTTTTTAAGGATGATGTGGATCGATATGGAGACATGAGCACACGCTTTTGATATGGCATGAAGAGTCCACGCTGTTTGTTGGTGGTTGTCTTACCTGATTGTTCGACTGCTTGCTACTGTTGCTACTGTTATTTTGATTGGCCTTCTGTTGTGTGGTGTGTGCTTTTACGTATCATGCGGCGTCGGGTGGGGAAATAATAGGATAGGGGCTTCCACTTGTTCTAGGTTCGCTTCTCACCATCAGTCTTAAGTGAGAGGTTGTGGTAAAAATAAAAATATACCGTAACCATCAATGTCATGTTGTGTTGTCAAATGTGAGTCGTTGATGGATGAAAACCCCCTTGTCCTTGTTTACCAGCAATGACTGGGTCTATCTTAGGTAAGTACCACTCCTTTCATATGATTACTAATATTGGTATTTGTTTTCTTTATGTTGCAATGGCAAGGGACTCATCCATTCTCAATAACCTCGACGCACTCCGTGCCAGTGATTGATGATGGTAGGACACATATTTTTAATTGAGAAATACGGTCCACGCCATAAACTCCACTGCACCATCGCTTTCCACATGAACCAGCCTACCAGTCTTCACGCACTTAATTACTCCCTCTCCTTGATTGATATAAAACTTAACCTTGAGCTCAAGCTTTCTTGCATTTCAGACTGGAATTTCCGCCTTCACAAGAATATCCCGCTTAAAACGACGAGTCTTGGTTGCGTAGGCTGCAACGCGACGATACCTCTTTAGGAAACTCCTGGTCGGAGGTGTTGAAAGGTGACTGCCCCTCGCAGTCGTTTCAGCTCGTATGTTCCGTCGAGTTGTGGCATCTGCCTTGGAAGCACGGCCTCGCTTGTTGACACTACTGACAGCTCGGCGACTTCGAGAAGCTCTTATGGTAGCGGTCCAGCTTTTTATCACTGTATTAATGCATCGGCCCATAGAAGTGGAATCAAAAAACTTACATGGCCTCATTGAATCGCTTCTCCCATATAATGCCATTATCTTTGTCCCAAGCCTCGAGGGCTGCTTTTAATAAGAAGAGCAGACGGAGGTTCTCTTGGGAAATACCGCCTTCATGCTTGATGTGAAGGTTGAGGATCGTCGGGTAAGTCAGTTCCCAGCTACGTAGCCATGGTTCATATGAGCCGTTTGCGAGGTGGGACCGATATACACAATAGAATTCTTGGTGTGCCAACTCCATCAATCTGCCCAGAGTGTCGTACAGGAGGGCGAGCGTTTTAAATCTGCTATCTTGCGCAACCTATGTGAAGATGGATCAGTATTTAGTCCTCGAAGACGGCAAGGCGAAGGTAGTTTGAGATCTTTGAGATCGCTCGGTTGTTGGAGAAGGGAACCACCATTGCCTCCAGCGAGGTCTCAGGGATGAGAAGAGTGAGCGAATGATGGGTTACTTACTTCGAAGTCATCCTTATAAAGACAAGTGATGGTCTCGTACACCTCTTTCAAGCCGTGGAGAAATGAAACGCTCGGTGGATCTACAGGGCCATTCTGTGCATAACAAGCTTCAGCGAAGAGCTTGCTGATGTTGATGTATGGCTTTGTCTCTTGCGTGGTAGGGGCCATAATAATAAGCTGTATCTTGATTTTTGATATCGAGCGATAAAGACTGGTGGTGGTATTGATGGATGACAATGAGAATTTTGATGGATTTGGTGATGCGTGAGAGAGAAAGCAGGGAGGAGAAGATAGATCAGACACATAGGCACCACGCAGTGGTGGTGCCTTCCAATTCTACTCTTGTTATTTAGACAGAAAGAGCGATACTTTAAAAGGCACAAGCTTAGTTATTGAACCAATCGAAGATGTTACTTTGGAAGTGTTCCCTTCGAATAGGAGAACTCATGATCTCCTATAACTGACTTTAAGTACCTCTGAAGAGACTGAAAGTCCTGATTTCATGTCCATGCTTAACCACTGAGGTGAGCTTGGCTTGTGACTTTACCACAACTATTTCACGGCCGCAGAACATAGCAGGCAGCGAATCAATGAGTGCTCAACTTCAAAAGCCTATGAGATCTTTAACTTTGGCCTCTTTTCACCCAGTTCATTAAATGCCTTCTTTGGACAGAAGACAAATTAGACACCAGTAGTTTGTGAATAATGATGGGATACAGCAGAAAATTGCGGTGGACAATGTGTTGAGTTTTCACCTGAAGTAATATGTAACTATCATTTGAAGAACAAGTTTCTGTCAGGTAGTGTAAATATGAGAGTCTTTGAAGTTGAGGTCCCGCTAAATGACAACGGTCACATCACGTGCCAGTGCGGCCGACTGACTGCTGGTGGCTTTACGACAGCTTCTCAACATCAAACTTCATGCTCCAACGTCTCTATCAGGATCTAACCACTCTTCAAGCTTGTAACAACTTCTCAACCCCTTCAGGTATGGGTAACAAACATGCCTCTTTCCACCAGCGTGGAGTGGGCGTGAGTGTTGCCGTGGGATGACATGAACAAGCACTCAGTGCGCTGGGCAAGCTGCCTCAAGACTTGTCTGTTCACCACCATTATCTCCCCTTCTTCTTTGTACAGCTTCCTATAGTATTCAGCCCATCTCCTCAGCCACTTTATCCCTTTGCTCTGTATCTGGAGCCGGTTTTGGTGGCGCTTTCAGTCTTTCCCCTCATCTGCTCTCTGATATTCAGTGCCAAAGTGGCTCTGTCGCCTGCCGTACACTCCCGCTAAACTACCAGCGCATATCTTCTTCCCAGCCTCTCTTCAACGCGACTTCTTACCACGCCAACATCCCCAATTACAACGTCTGAACCGAACTTTACCATCAAGAACCATCAACGAAATCGAAACCAATATACCACACGCCCTTGCTCCATCGATCCCCAACATCAACAATGGCTGGAGGCAAAGGAAAGTCGGGCGGAAAGTCCTCTGGAGGCAAGGTCGGCGCAGATGGAAACAAGAAGCAGCAGAGTCACTCGAGCAAAGCTGGTCTTCAGGTCAGTAAATTTCTCCTCAAAAAGCGCATATTTTGGCTGGTTGAGGACGCCAATTTTGGATGCGCCTTGCGATTCGACCTCCACTTTTTCGAACCCCACCAAGTCGCGTCAACCATATCTGTCGACAGCTACACCGCTTGTGAGGGTTGCGATGAGGGAAATATAATATGGGATGTATCTGCAATCGGCATGCGACCATGGCTGTGGTGGAGGTTCTGTTTCTCGCGCAAGGTCTGGGACGCGCCACGACCATCAACAAACCCAAGACTCGACCGGGACCACGGCAGCTCTGTGAAACAATGAATATCCCAGAATCCTAGATTTTCATCTTCTATGCATTTATAGCGAATATGCTTGCTAACATTCTGTTTGTTCGCAGTTCCCCTGCGGTCGTGTCAAGCGTTTCCTAAAGAACAACACCCAAAACAAGATGCGCGTTGGGGCCAAGGCTGCCGTCTATGTGACTGCCGTTCTCGAATACTTGACAGCTGAAGTCCTTGAGCTCGCAGGAGTGAGTCATTCTCCAAATGCCCCCTCTGCCTGAGATTTCATAAGCTGACGCATCAACTGCAGAACGCCGCAAAGGATTTAAAAGTCAAGCGCATCACCCCTCGCCATTTGCAACTTGCGATTCGTGGAGACGAAGAACTGGACACCCTTATCCGTGCTACTATTGCATTCGGAGGTGTCCTGCCGCATATCAACCGCGCCCTGCTATTGAAGGTCGAGCAGAAGAAGAAGAGCAAGGCAATTGAGGCTTAGATCAGGATCTAGGCTCCAGTTCTCTCTATTTCTTCTTTAAAGGTTGGGACGATGGTGTATGGGTGGGATAACTTGTGCTTTTACGGTTTTTTATGGGGTTATGAGACTCAATGAGACGGCATCTCCAATACATTCATGGAAAAGATGAATAGTCTTCTGAGGTTGTGAAATAGGATTGGTGGGATGTACTATTAAATATTGAATGGAAGGTTCTCCGCTGCACATCCGTTTTCAGGTAACGGTCATCTACGCTGGTGAAGGGTGCACTCAGTATTTAATGGGTTAGATATAATAAGACAGATATCTGTTAAGGACCTTCGAAATGCAAAAGCTGACAATACATCACAGCTCAACATCTCCAAACTCGTCATACTCTCCATCGAATCTCCTCAGAAGCAGACTCCTCGCTTCCATCAACTCCTGTAATTGAGAATCAATAGAATCAGCTGATGCTCTCCTTCCTCCCGACTTCTCCGGTTTCTCCTTGGCCTCGTTATCCCATACGTTCCCATCTCCGAGATCCAGCTCGTCAACCGAAGTGAGCGTCTTCAATGGACTGCTAGGTGGAGACTCTGGGAAGTCAACGGGCACCACCATTGGAATATCAGTATTCAGCATCACGCCCGTGAGTTGCTGAATCTTCGATATGCTTTTCTTCCTCCTGGACTGTTCCAGCTCGAACTCGTCCTCTTCCTCTTCATCTCCCCACACATCCTTCCAAGCATCACTACCACCATTGCCCATGTCAACCTCGACCAACGTTGTACTGTCACTATCACTATCGCTCTCACCATCTTCAAACCCATCCAAATCATCATGCGCAACTCCAAGTCCAGAACTGACAGTATCGACAACATCTACCGGACTCGACATCCCCCATACCGCAGTCGTTTTCATAGCACTGAAACACTCACTCGGATAATCGCAATCATTCCAACAATCCTTTCCCTTCCTCGTCACCACCTCCTTCCCCCTAGCTTCAGCCTTCAAAAGCCGGGTCTCCCGCCTCCACGTATTATACGTGGACCACCCCAGATAATCAAACTCAGCCCTACATCCCCTCACCTGCTTCCTCCTCCGTTTCTTGGAATGTGCATGTGGTGCGGGTAAGAGTGGTGTTGGTGGAGGCGACGGTAGAGAGCAAAAGTAGTGGCCGTCTTCGAGACAACGCCGTGTCACGCCTAGTCTGTAGGTTGTGTGGCAGATGTGACAGCGCCAGATCCAGGGGTACGGGAATGAGGGCGCTGGCACTTGTCGATTGGGTGAGATTGGTGGGGATGGGAGTACGGTGCGGAGGTGGAGGCGGAGAGGTGGTGTTAGAGGTGTTGATGGGGAGCGCGGATGCGTAGGGTTGGCGAGGAGTGAGGGCCTGTACGGGGTGTGGTTTTTGTTGGAGTGGACGAGGTTGAGATGGGCGGGTTTCATAGGCATCTCTGCTAATGTATGTTGGGGATTATCGTTGTGGTTTCGTTCCGGAGACTTGCTGGCTGTTGGTGCTGCGATGTGTTGAACGCAATATTCTGAGTATGCCTTTCTCCACAAGCCTTCTTTCTAACTCGACTCGAGTGATTCTGGGAAGAGTAGATGTTTTTCAAGTTGAAATTTTAGAGCTCCGAATCAGGAAAGACTGCTGTAGTTGACAAAGGCTCAGTGCGTTTGCGATGGCGAAGAGGAAGATACAGTCTAGAGTAGATGAAAACCAACATTCGCTATGATCAATGCAAAAGCTTCCAGAAGATTGACATTTCTTTCCGCATTATATGCCAACTGATTCCAGCACGCTCCATTTTGCCTTGTGGATCTTGGGCTCATGATAACTGCTGATTTTCTTTGTCCTACAGCGGACCATTCTTTGTTGGTCTTGATTCGGAGTAGCAAACAGGCCGAGACAGAACCATTCAAAGTCCCTCAGAACAAAGAAGGTGTTGCCTTAGGAAATTTCATCTGTTACAAATTGTGAATGTTGCATTATAGCGCAAGTCGTCCGAGAAGGTCTTAAAAATCGCTTCTAGAAAGTCTTATGAACAGGGGCCAGAACCTCTTTCTCTTGATATTGTAGGCTCTGGTATTTCAACCCGCTGTGCAATTGAGCGACCCCACTGCATGTATTTGGTACTCACCTCAACTAACCTCACTGCATATACAGTGGTCACTTTAATACCAATTTACTTTTAAGCGATGAAACTCAAGGGTACTAACATTACTTTTGACTTCGAAAGACCCCCAGGTGGCATTGATAAATTAACTTCTTCTCCTTGATCACTTCCCAGAAGTATTTTCAATGCCTCGATCCACTTCTTGCCTGTGAGCGTTATTTCCTGTTACGAATCTACTCAATGGTATTCCACTTAGCTGAGAAACAGGAAGGTTGTTCTCAAGACAAACGCACCTGTCGGCAAAGTAGATGTTTTGCAAGCAGATATGACTTCATACGTTTGCCTGCATCATATTCAACCAAGGACCCCGAATTCCTCAAAACTACCGAGGTACTTGCCTATCCTTCGTATTTGTACGCTTCTCGAATCCGATCGCTTTATTTTGTTTCTTAGGTTGCCTTTATGACTGGTCATTCCGGACCACTCTTCTCGAAGATTGGAAGTTGTTTAACTTTCGGAACAAATTCCATAGTTGGATGCTCTATGAAGCAAGGGACTTTTTGATAGGCTTCGGATGGTTACCAAAGGGCGACTAAGAGCCAGTGATTGGAACGAACCACAGTACTGGATCCCAACTTGACCCAACAGAAGAAAGGCAAATCCAGGCATTCCTTATGCTTGGTCTTTATTGGATAGACTTGACCTGCATACAGGTCATAAATGATAACTTATATATCGCCCTGGGAACAATGGCGCATCATCTAACACTTTGGGTCGATCTCTGTTCCCACTGCTCACTAAAGCCCACTTCATTCTTATTTTTCATCTATCGTGAAGTGGTTTGGCTTGCAGATAATCATTGTGCCACTAACTAATTAACCTGCAATATTTGTATTTAATCGATGGATCTGGGGAAGCACGACTTAAACCACTTCCAACCAGTTGCAACACTGGTACAATGTAAAGGTGAGATTGAACGTAGTCAGAAAACAGATATCTTGTGTGTGACTCCAACCCAAGGCTGAATGATAGATTGAATAATGGAGAAACGTCAGCCAAAACGCTCTGATGAATAAATACTGAGGCAGTCGCATTCTAAATTCATTCAGAGCATCATTCACGCCGACACCGTTAGGTTCAAATTCCTCTCACCCCACGCTTTAAAAGCCAGACCTTGTCTTGGATTTTCTACTGCCAACCAACTTCAACGCGTACCACACCATCCGATTGAATAACCATGGGTCAAGACACGTCCAAACCAGTTGATACTGGGGCTGTACGTGCTGAAAATGTCAAAGATACACAAAGAAGTTGCATGAAGATCATCTTCGAAAAGGTCAAACCTCAGCACAACTACAATGCCGAAATCAAGAGACGGTCGACTTCGACCACCGAACAAGAACCAACGCTTCAGAGAGATGAGGGCAGATTACACACAATGGACGGCGCCAGAGATATGGACATAGGGCAGCACCAGCGACAACAACAGCTACATTGCTGCCATCTTGTCGGAAGCATCCCTCTCTCGTCCGCCGAGGAAGTCTTTCGCCGTCTAAGCTCCAGCCTTCCACACCAACTACGCCGAATTCCAGATGGAGAAACTGGCGAGCGCGACTACTTCATCCGGTGGCAACAGGAGGTTTTCATGGCTAGTCCTTCCATCCTTCGCTCTGACACCCCAGCTTCAGCAAGACTAATCACAGACATCAAGGTTCAAGGGGAATCGAGGAAGATCACGCTGAACCCTGTTCGATACGACGAGGCTGCTCTGGCATCTTACCACGAGTTTTGCAGATTGCGGGACGTAGGAATCATTGCTCCTGGAGTCCGTTTCCAAGTATGCTTGCCGACGCCTGCGAATGTGATCAGCATGTACGTTGATCCCAAGTATCAAGTCGAGGTGGAGTTGATTTACGAGCATCTACTGCTCCAAGCTGTGCGCCGAATTCAAGACAACATTCCAAAAGAGGACCTGGCCATACAGTGGGATATTGCCATGGAGATGGGAATGTTGGAGGGCCTGCCAGGACCGTTCGTACCATGGTTCTCGCCTGTTTCCGAAGGAATCGCTGAACGAGTCGCACGTTGCGCTACAGCCATTGACGAGGGCGTGGAGATGGGTTTCCACTTGTGCTACGGTGATATTGAACACAAGCACTTCGTTCAGCCAAAGGATTCTAGGAAGATGGTTGATATCGCAAACATGATCCTGGAGCGGACTGCTAGAGCTGTCAATTGGATTCATATGCCCGTGCCAAAAGACAGGATGGATATGGACTTCTACGCACCTCTTGGAGAACTGAAGTTGAGGGACAAGACAGAGCTATACCTGGGAGTAGTCCATGCAGGAGATGAAGGTGGAAGTCGCAGGAGAATGCAAGTGGCGAAGCAGGTGGTCAAGGACTTTGGCGTGGCTACAGAGTGTGGCATGGGACGAACGCCTCTGGAAGAACTTGATGGCATTTTGAAAAGCATGGCAGCAATCACTGTTGCATGATTGAGGCCTTTGTGGAGCATTCAAGACTGGATGTACTGTACTGTTGAACTAATGATGCGCTGATGTTGCGCAAACCCGTGGCTACATAGCAAAATACACATTATCCAGATTTATGCTTATGATCATAAAGATTTGTGCAGATATGCATCTCGCTCGGCTAGCTAATTTACCCCTAAACACCCTGATCATGGATCCGAAACTTGGCACTTGGAACTTGGGCACATCTGAGATGGAATCATCATCCCCGCTGCAACTGCAACATGATCAGTAACGTCCGCAAGAAGTCTCCGTCGCATCATATTCGAACAATAATGTAACAGCGGTACAACGTATCCCAGCTAGCCCTCAGATCTAAGATGTTAATTACCGATAGTATATAGGCACATAGCGCTTTTACCCCTACTTCCTCCTCCTCCTGCTGTAGGCCGTAAGCTATACGTCTTTTTATATTGCTAGATCATCTGAAGGAACTCAAATACATATTCTCTGGCGGTAGATGGCCTGCACTAACACTAAGATGGGAGGAGGGAAGAGCCCTAAGAGGACCCAGAACTAATCGCTGGGGCTGGCAGCGCAAGGGTATATAAAATGAACTTTTAAGTTGAAGTCTCACCGTTTCATTTTAGCCTGATCAAAACCATCTCGTGCTCGTCTAGATCCTCGAGTGCACGCACCGGGCTAGGCCTCCTCAAACCGGGTGCAGTTACAAGCCTCTGGAACAACGACAACACCCACGGCATAACGCGCATTTTTTCTATAGACTTGCGGAGTATAGCTTTTTCTGTCATCGGTGTTTTGGTTCACAAGACTGAGTTGGAAGATGTGGCACCACCGTTATCTTGCTGCCGAAGACGCAACATGGCTGGCTAGCCATGTACAGTACTGTACAATAATCTCCGAACCGTGAACCATGTACCATGCGAACGGATGAGTAAGTGTTGGTGATATCAAATCTACCTGTGTGGAACAGGCACGCCCAGATGTGGACGGGAATCAGAATTCTGGAGATGGCGGACACAGAAAGAGTGCTACTCTATCTTTCTTTCGTTCACGAGAACCTTCAACCACGTAAGAGCAAGCCTCGAGTACTTAATTTTCATTCGGGAACTTTCGTCATGTACTTCACGCTTGGTACGGATACATGGGCATACCAGGCCCTTGTCTTGCTCGCTTATGGGACGACACTTGCCACTTCATTGCCAAGTATGGCGGGGACTAAACAGCACGATAAAAGCTCGACGCTCCCATTGACCGTGAACACCATCTTCCAAGGACCGGTGCCAACATGGAACGAGAACCTCGCGGTGCGCGCAAACGGCCAGCTTCTGATCACACGTCTGGATAAACCGATCTTAGAACAAGTTGACCCCAAAGGAAAATCCAAGAATCCAATTACCATCAACACCTTCCCATTAGAGTATCAAGGACTATTGGGGATCACAGAAACGACAGATGATATTTTCTATGTCGTGGCAGCAGCGCCGTTTGGAACCGACTTTAGGAAAATCAACGGAACGTCTTCTGTCTTCAAGATCGACATGAATAAATTCGACTACGATTCGGACGGCGTGGTAACGTGTAGTGCTGCTATCACCAAAGTTGTGGACCTCCCAGACGCAGGATTCTTAAACGGAATGACAACTCTTGATGCGGCAGCTGGTCTTGTCCTCATTGCAGATTCCCTTAATGGCTGGGTTTACAAACTTGATGTTAACACCGGCGCATACTCCATCGCCATCAACGATAACAAGATGAAGTTCCTTCCCGGTAGCATCACGAATCTCGGAGTCAACGGTTTGAAGATCAGGAAACAGAACCTCTTCTGGTCAAATTCTGGAAACCCAATACTTAGCCGCATTCCCATTGATAGCGAAGGTGCACCCACTGGACCTTCCGAGGTTGTAGCCCAGATCCCTCAAGTCGATGATTTCGTTTTTCGCTCAGATGGCGTGGCGTTTATGTGTCAGAACCAGCTTCAGTCCATGAGTGCTGTTATGGGCTCGGACGTGCAGTTGGTGGCTGGCAATAATTTCTCTACGACTGTTGCTGGTGTTACGTCTGGTGCTTTTGGCAGGAGCAAGGAAACCTCGAAGATTTTGTATCTGACTACCAATGGAGGTATGATTATTAGTTCTTCTTTTACTGTTGGAAACTTTGCGGCTGACTTTGTGTGAATAGGTCTAGCGATCCCTGTGAATGGTACGGTGGTTGTTGGTGGTAAGATAGCGTGTATTGATACAAGTGGCTTTTCAGGAATAAGCTCTTAGTTAATGCATAGGATTAGGAATATTATAATACACTCTATGCAAAGAAGCCCGCGCTCCTCGTGTTTATATACCACCTACCTTGAGCAGTGTATAGGTAACTAGAGAATATATCAAAGATACTTAGTTGTTTTAGTTAACTTAAGCATGTACAGTAACTTACTCTCTAGCATTTAATTATCTATATCTATAACAGGAGCGGAATGATCGGGTCGTAATTAGAAAAGATAAGAGAGATTGATTAGTTCTACTCTTCTCTCTACTTCTCCTTCTAGTATAGGTTGTAAGCTGTTATCTTCCAAGTGACTAGATTATTTTTTAAGTAATCTAAATACGTAGAGTATTTTAAATACATCTTCTCTCGCTGTAGACCACTCGGATAGATACTAGTAATGGTAGCGTGAAGTCCTGACGGGATCGGGGAACATGTACCACAACTTAAAGAATTCCTCTTCACCCCTGATCATAAATCACAAAGCCCACATAACGGCTAGATGAAGGCCAACATTTCCCCAAATCAAACCTGACACTTCCGTCGTAATCTTCGTAAAAGCCTTCACTCTGGATATCATCCAACAAATCCAACGCCAAACCGTAATCCCAACAACAAACACAGCCGAAGCCTGTAGGTATAGAAACGCCCAGCTACGCCCCAAACTCTACATCACACAGAACTCAATCCGAGCTTGTAGAAGACCGCCACAATACTGGCGAAGGCCAAGGTGTAGGTCTATGTCCTTCAGTCCAGATATCAGCCTCAGCACCACTCCCTCTATCGGCATCCCCAACTGGCCCATGAGGCCCAGCCCCACGCCTAGCCTTTAGATCATCAAACCGAACAACGTTGCTCATCGCGATGACAATCTCCCCCTCCCCACGTTCTTCACAATCACTATCGACCTTGACATCCTTCAAGGGCAAAATATTCTCCGTACTTGAACCAGTATCGTGGCCCAACTCGAGATCCTTCTCGTGGCTTTGGAGACGCGACCCTTTGCTCCTACTTTGTGACATTCGGTATCGGTTGTTCATCTCGTAGGTTTTGGTGTCGGCGGCAGACGAGGAGCGTGATCTGCTGTATTTGAGGAAGAGTGGTCGGATTAGGGGGACCGAGGCGGCGATGTTGACGAGCGTGCATTCTACTACTACCCAGGTGAAGAAAGGGACTGTGTTGACTTGTAAGGTTGTTAGCTAGAAAGACGGACGAGGGAGCTCGCCGTGTAATTCTTACAGGTGAAGTCGCCTCTGTTTCCGAGGGATTGGAGCTGGATTGTTTTGATCACGCAGGCGACAAATGCACTGCTTGGGTATCAGTATCGGGCGTAGGTTCTGGAGAGATCAAGACTTACAATATGCTAAGGCCGAGTAAAACTGCTAAGCCAACTTTTAGCTTGTGGCTTATGTGAAGCGTCCAGAAGATTGTTGCAGGCAGTATAGTCAAGACAAGATCAACAGCTGAGTTGAGCGCCCCTTGAACATAGCCTGTGATCTTTTGATTGTCAGCCGTTCCTTTCGTGTAAGTAAAGTAATGGATAGCACACACATACCGTTTGAACCTGAGGACTCCAACATTTTCCAGGATGGCCAACAGGATCCCACAATGTCTGTACATCAACACACTGTACGTAAATGAGAATCAAAACAAGTCCGTTGACAAGAAGCGACTCCCAGAACAGAGTCCAGAGGGCCCATCGCCTATATTTTGTCGTGCCGAATAGCTGAAGCATCAACATGCAACACGCCTTACATATATGTTAGACAAATTGCTCTAGAGAATGGATGAGGAGAACACTTCTACCATCCTGCCAAAACTTGGAGCCATGACACCGAAGGCCTGTCCGATGAAGTTGACTAGACCAGAAACTCGGAATTAGTTTACTGGGCTTTGCTTTGAAGATCGAGTATTGTACATACATTTGATGGCCATGACCTTCTGGTAAGGATCAAGATAGAAGAAGTGACGTCCAAGCCCGTAGTGGTATTGGATGGTGAGCATTGAGCAGAGAGCTATACCAGCAAACTTTCGACTTGTTCAGTTATAGCCCAATGAGTTTGCGTTGTGGAGATACTCACCAGAGACAGTGTCATCATGGCATCACCTACGCCCAGTCTACGGTTGATGGTAAATTGAGCGTATAATCTCAGTGTTACGATGACGATGGTGATGGCGTATAGACTCCATATCGTTTGCATCATTTGACCGCCTGTAAGAGATTCAGTTAATGGAAGTTAGTCGTAACAGCGAACCGAACCCATACATACCGATGTTGATATCGCCATCAAGTGGCTCAGGAACATCCATTTTGCCCTAAAGAAGTTCGAGAGTCACGAGCTTGTGTGAGAAGGATTCGGAAAATTGAGAAAGACTCGGGCCTCAAGAGGGACAGGACATGGGGTTCTTTTGAGGATCTACACAGCGGGGTTGATTAAGCTTAAGACAAGTATTTTGGCCACCTCATCAATGATGATGATTATTCGATTGGGAGATCCCTCCTTCTTGTCCGAAGTGGACGGCGATACGTCCCGTACCAGCTGGAGTCAAGAAGAACTGGGTATATCAGCCTTATGCAGCCATACATACTTTGCGAACGCTGCAATATTTCTGGGGTACCTGATACTTGGGATGTCTGAGCGACGAAGGCACAGAATTTTTTTCACGCCGAGAATTAAAGACCAGCATGCGTGTGTAGTACAGTATGAATTAGAATGTCTTGCACTTTAAATGCATGATGTCGACCTGCTCTTTTTCGGCTTCCCCCACATGAAGCTTCTAAGACAGAATGTTAACAACTCTCGGCTGCCAAGTGGTCGCAGATGAACGGGAAATAGGTATGGAAGATAAGACGAAGACCTCATGCGCCGGTCGCTGCCAGAATTCAAATCTTGCAATTGGATTAGGATATTTTAGAGTATTTGTGTAACGAAATCTGCGGCGCAACGATCAATGAAAGGTCGGACTGTCGGAGGCGTTCAAGTGAAGTGTCACTTACCCCATGATTGAGACTGCTCGGCTTTTCTGAGTTTGCGACAGCATTTGCCTTCTGCGTAATCAATGGTTAACCAATAGCCTTGAGAAATATCCGCAAGATGCACAAGAGTCGTCGGTGTGAGCTGTAATTCAGGCGAGGTTAATTGCCAACCGAAACCCTCCGAGTAAGATTACCGTATTGAGGCACAATCTTATCCTGGCACATAGTCTATATGTGATTGATAATTCTTTCACAGCAAGTAGAGAGAGTGAGTGGCATGAGTGGTAGCGGGGGCATGAAGTACAGCCGGCAGCTCACGGGCTTCTGAAGTCCAATCAAACTTGCTTGCTGCTTTGATCTCTAAAGATCAGACGGTCAAAAACCACCGTAAATAGCAGCTACTGTACAATGCCGTTGAAAGAAAATTAAAATTTTGGTGTATTTCTAAAGTTTGCTTCACCTACTGTACCAAAGTCCATCGGCCTTGCGAGGACAATAGAACTTCGTCGAGCTATCAACAATTGCCCGCAGAAGTTGCAACTCATTACATCGCTTAGAACTCAACATCATATGCCGTTGTAACTTCCGGGCAAGGAGCTCTCTCCAGAAAACGCGACAGTTCCGTCCGATGAATGCCTCGTGAGTGTACTCGTTACTACAGTACTTAAGTAGTTACGTTCGTGAAGTTAACCTAAGGTTTTCAGGTTCGTCGATCCTGAAACGCTTTCACGAAGCGACGCCAGGTACATCCCCGCCGAATTGACCCGGGGAGATCGGAATCAACAGGAGGGATGTGTGCGTCATGGAACTTGGCTATATGAAGAGAAAACGGTCTGGTCCTCAGAAGCCCAGCTATAATCATTTTACATAGTTTATTCCGGAGCTCGATTGTATCGATCTTCGGTCTTCAGGGCTTGAAAACATTTACCGGTACTTCGTATCTCGTCTAACAAACTTTTTGCGAAATTATCCCCTTTCCTGCTCGCTTACAGTACAGTACGGAAGTACGGAACCTAAACGACATAAACCATCAGCTCCTATAGGAGGGCATCGTACGTGTTAGAGCGATAGAGTGTATTGTGTCCTTCCTTCGTATATTTGCTAAAGCTTAGGCCACTACGAGTAGGACGTGCACCTCATTTTTGGCTTAGCCGAGCAATTCTAGCGATTAAATCTAATGCATTTGCCTCGGGGACGTATTACTATAAGCGGTCATAGACGAGCACAGTGTTTAATCCCTGTACAAATGGCAGGCACACGAAGGAAGGCATACGTCAGACAAGAATTATATCTTGGATACAGACTGTAAGTGACCACAGAAACTCTGGGCATAGACATTTGCCTTGCGTAGATTGGCACAACCTAATCTAAAGACGCTTTGGTTCGACGTTAGAATTTAGGGAACCGTGGCTAGCAGGCCGTCAAAGCAAAGAACCATTAAGGTGGAGACACTTTTCATAGACCCACGAGGCCGACGGCGCGGAGGAAATTGCTGTTATACTGCTGCTGGACCTGAGCAAACGTTATCCCTAACAATTGACCTCTCGAGACCGTGTGCAGTGGTTGTGCGCAGGGAACGAGTTTAGCTACTGCAATCTTACACTCCACCTACACGACTCTATAGTGTAGAAAAGTCGACAGGAAAAGAAGGTGCTATTAATAGAGGAACATACGACTAGTAAGAGAGAAAGATTTTTAGATATTACTTATATCCTGTTCATTAATTACATCTCTGTGCCTTCAGATCACTATAACTTTATAATAGAGGGATAGGCCTAAGATGCGGTTGTTTTACAGTCCTTACTTACGAACATAGTCTTAGGGTAGGTAGAGTTAGCGATAAGTTTAGTTGCAGAGAGGGGTTTAAAGTAAAAACTTAAAAAAACAGATGTAATCTATTAGCGGACCGAGTTTTATAGATAAGTACAATTTCAATGACCTCGACGATTAGGTAGAGAAAAAGGATTCTTTTATAGTACTGTAGATAATAGGCACATAGTTCTAGATTAATACTACTCTTACGAAGTGGTATATCTAGCTGCTAGCTTGTAAAGCCCTTCTCATGCCTCACCTCTCCACTTAGTTTACCATGAAAACTACTATAAATGGGCTCTGAAACATATACTTGGTAGCATTAGGTATGCACAATGGTCGGCCAGCTTTGCTGCGTCCGGACTTGTGATTTGGAATAATAATGACAATACCTTCCGCTTGATACATCTGCTCAGACCTATTAGAGTCACGCCCGCCATAAATGACCCGCGGGCGGCGCTGCTAAAGTTTTAAAGAAGAGGGCTGGACCAAATTAGAAGAGAGAATAGGTCCAAGGGATATGATGGCATTGACTCGAGGTAGATATGCGAATTGTGACAGTGGCAGTGAGACAATGAGGAGCGTAGAAAGGCTTGAAAAGCCAGCTCCACTTCCACTTCTTCCGCCATTGCAGGCATATTCCTTAGCCACTCCACGAAAAGATTAGTATTCAGCTGACCCGATTTCAAATCGTCCTTTAGTCAAATAGCCAAGGCTAGCCTCGGCCCTTTGAAGGGTGGCAAAGAGATTGATGAATTCTCGAAATATTGATCGTTTGGCGGGCCTGCGGCGAGTGAGCCTTCAAGCCGTTGTCCTAGAGCTACTTAGTTGCATCTGTCTTCAGCTAAGCCCGGAAGAAATTTGGTGAGCACAATACTCCGACAATCTCGGGAATGATGGGTGTCTTGTGTGAGTCTGAGGTGAATTGGCGGGGGATGACGCTCTGTACTGTCTTCTGGCAAGCAACTTTGAATCCTGGTGAAAATTCTTGTATAAAGCTCTGCTGTGGTAAATGAACTCGTTCTGCTGAATTCAAGTTCTGATACAAGAGCATTTGTGAAGGAGAATTGTCCGACCTCATTTGCGATTGCATTGTAAGGACAAGCAGCGATGAGTTCAGTAACTCCATTTCCCTCAAGCGCACTCACTGTCCCACTCAATCCAACAATATCAGCACGTCGCTTTTTGCTGCTTCAAGAATGTTTTGGACACCACTCCATTCATTTCAGGGTTTTGTCTCGCCAACTTCTAGAATTAGTAGAGCTCGAGGTTAAGCTTGACTCCACCAGAAGACTCGCCTTGTCCACATCAGCAGCCGATTTTCCGTCAATCGTCTGTGTCCAGCATAGTATACAATCTTTAGGTGCTCCTTGTCGTCATCGCCTACAAAGTTTAGGATTTTCTGGGTGACTTTTGCATGGCAATTAACATCCAGGATTTTCCAAATCTCGGGTTCGAAGTTGTAAATATCTTCGAAGACTCAATATAATTTTCGACATCTCAAAAGATACGGGCAGTTGCGGATCTTCATCATCCCAGCAAATCAATAGGACGAAGACCCGCGAATATCGCGAGCGTGTGGTATTTGGGAAGACAGCCTTGGCAGCACTCTGCAAGTCGTGCCCGAATTCCGACAAACTGATATGGCACTACCAACGGTCAATGTCATCTGGAGTCGGTGGTGTCGTGCCCGTGCTGCGGCCACATGGAGGCAGCTCGTCGTCGCTCAAACCTTCAGACGACGGGAAGCCGTGGCTCATCTTGTCCTTGCGGGCTCTCTTATTTCGTCTACTACTGATGCATGACTGCCGCCTTGATGACTTTCAAATCGATGGGCATTGCATGGAAGAGGGAGAGGAGGCTCTAGCCTTGTGTCTTCTCAACAGCGGTCGGTATATTGACGAATGGGAGCGGCGCCCATTTCAAATACTGTACAGTACATGTAGTACACGGTAGAATGACCGATCATCGAGGATGTGACATCTCGTCCACCTCTGTTAAAAAAGCCTCCTGCACAAAATCGAAATAATACGCCCAATGAAAGACTCCACGGCGTGAGGGATTCCACACTTCCGCTGATTGCATGCGAGTGATATTCCTGCAGCCTTCGGGTTTAGCCACAAACCAACCATACTTACTTACTGTCCAGTACATAGCAATGGCGTTGTGCCCGTCACTCTCTTCTGTGGCACAGCATCGACTTAGGGCGGTGGTACCCAACCAAATGCTCGTCCTCAACTCCTTCATAGCCAATGTTGCAGATGTGTTGGTGCAACGATCGACAGTCGTCCACGCGCATCCCTATCTTCAGCTTCAGAATGTTCCAACGTCATATTGTATCGCCTCGAAAAGGGCCACTTAAGTAACGTGCTTCACCTGCTCGTTTTGCTCTCGTATTGAGGTTAAGTGAAGCATGCACGATTGATGTGTTTTCGACATCGTTCTGATGGCCAACATTGGGCGACCGCTGCCGTCGCACCATTGCGAAAAGCACCAGGATCTGTGGGAGATTGTTGCTCCCTACGTACAGCAACGTGATCTTTATTCGGCGTGTTTAGTCTCTGGGCTCTTCCATCAAGTCTTCTCGCCGTACTTGTGGGCGAATCCTGCCTGTCGATTTGGGTCGGATTGTGATGGCGTCTACTGTGAGTTCACAAAACATACCGCGCTGTTGGGTGTTCTTTACTCGTTCAAACCCAGCCGGCCTTTGTCAGACGTTTCTCGTTTAGATTCTTCTCGATGTAGAACCTCGAATCTAGAAGTGTCCAGGTTCCAAGTCGCAAGAACTGAAGTACAGTTTACACAACGGAGTTTCGACCCCAATGTCCAATGTTGCCATACTCACTCACGTGTTGCAGTGGCCCTCACCCGGTTCAAGAGGATGCTCAAGAGAGCACGACTGGACGTGCGACGGTTGGCGCATACACTTCACATACCACCAGCTCAGCCTGAGCTCTATGATGGCCCCCAGGAAGGCTGGCTTCGAGATATCTTAGATCGGCTTCCCTCGCTCCAGGCACTGATCGTCTCCAATCTGTCATTTTTTGATCATCAGTCGCTACAAGCAGTCCATCGTAGCAGTGGCACACCATTTGAAAATCCAACGCAGTATGTCCTGCGACTCCTCATTGCCTCCCATTGTGAGAATACGACGGGAACAAGCCTAGCCGTTGCTTTGTCTCATTTCCCGGGTCTCATGTACCTAGACTTGTCTTCAACCAGCGGTGCAAGAAATACCAGCGTCCTGCGTCAAATTGGTTCATTGTCTCAACTTCGAGTTCTCAAACTCAATCATTGTGGGCTGCGAGATGACGACGTCGGTTTCTTTGCATTTGGGCCATCGAGCTATATTCGGAGTTTGGACGTTAGCCATAATTTTCTCACAGAGAAGGTGATATTTCCCTGCTCGAAGTTGAAGTGCAAAGGCTAACGATACTTCAAGGGTATAACTAATCTTATTGGTGGTCTTCCGGGTGCGAACTTGCATTTCAGATGGTGTGAAAACACCCTCTACAACGATTATTCATCACGAAACTTTAGGCGCAAATCCGTCGTGGACACTCCAAGCATAGGTCCACTTGACAGCTTAGCCAGCTTTGTTGTGAACGGGTTGACAAGTGGATTTGATGGCTCCTCATTTGTCCAACATAGTCTTCCAGCTACATTCAGTCATCTCTACTTAGCTGGCAACGATCTCACAATAGGGGGTCTGAGTAAACTCCTCAAATACCCAAAACTCCAATTCCTGGACTGTGGATCATTGGTCTGCCTTGAAAAGCCCGTTAAATTGCTATCCCCCGGTCTACCAGGAAGTCGAGGAGCCGCGCAGTTGAAGAGTTTGGACACTTACCCGTTCATTCAAGCGTTCAAGAACGTTACATCTTTGCGCCTGCATCACACCATTATTACGCAATATCCGTTCACTGATGCTGACGCAACTATATCTTCCGAATCCCCAAAAGAAGGAATCTTTGAGCAATCCAGTGATGATGTCCATTACGAACTTGATTCGACCCAGGCGCATGCCTCTAGAGAATTTCATGAGTTAGAGGGTTCTATGGGTGCCGTGGAACTACCAGCGGATGTTCTCCCACTTGAGCTATCTGCTGATACGGCACCTACGCTGGAGCCCCTCACTGTTGGGAAATCCACCGTGCCTTCTGTGGAAAGTAGCTCGAATGGGATGTCTACGCCACAGTCCTTGAGGGCGACTCGATCCAGTACTCCTAGAGTGGTCGTTTCGGATGGTTTTCCAAATCAGGATCCCCTCGGCCACCGTCAATACACGGTATCGAGAATTCCACAAAAACAGATCTCCAGATCCCCGCCTCTAAGGCGGCCTACCAGTGCTGCTACTGGACGCGATGCAAATATAAATACGTATGCCTTAGGCGAGGATTTGTGGCACAATTCGATACAAGGAGAAACTCGGACACTAAAACCAGAAATGGCTGTAAAACTGAGCCAGCGTTGTTCTCAGCTGCAAGCCGAGAGGCACCCTGGCAGACTGAAGCCAACAATGTTACCAAATCTAGAGACTCTTATTCTGACTAATGTTCCAAACCTGAGTCGAAAGCGTCGCGTCGTGGAATCACTACGGACTTTTATTCAAGAATGTGCAGAGGAAGAACAACTAGCAACACTTGGATTTGGCACAGCGAATGGCCGCAAACCTGCCCAGAGTAGAATTAAACTGGAGCGTCTCGTCTTAGAGATGTCTTCTTCTCCAGACACCTTGGAACCCCCAAAGTCATCACGCTCGCCTAGGCGAAAACGAGGAGACAGCTTTACGAAAATCACAAAATCCTCAACCGAAGATCCAGACAGCGAGATGTTCATGGAGGCTTCAGAGATGGATTTCACATTTTTCGGGGAGGATGACAACTCTTTGTTGATTAGTGAGGGCCGGATTGATTCACGACGCGTAGTGGATGATGGGATGATCTTGCGAGAGGCTGCACCAAGTCCTGGTGATTTGGAACACCGGATTGACGTTGTGTTGGAACTATCTAGTTTTCGGAAGGAGAAGAGGGCTGCGTATGACAAGGCGATGAGGATGGGGATAGATAGAGACCCGGCGCGGATTGCTCTGCTAGGGCATTGGAAGGGCGAAGTTAAGGTTATAAGGCAACCATAAGAGTCTACCTACTAACCATGCCGCACCATGATGTCTTGGTATAGAAAATGACATATCCCTGGATTGGTTGGTGAGAGGTGAGGGCTCCTCGCGTAGTATATTGAATGTTAAACTAGGGAGAGTATGTACCGTTGAGAATTCTATCTACGAATTCTCTACAAGAAATTAGCTCCTTGCGACACTTGGCTTTAACATTTGCCTGCTTGATGCATCCTGTTTCTTACGAACATGTCCTTATCAGCTATGTTGTCTTTCTTGATGTCAAAACTAAGTAACCTCTTCTTCGGATCTTGGGTTGGCTTGTGGCCAGTAGGTTTTGCGGGAATTTGGAGCATAGAAGGACATCTAAAAGATCCATCCTTTCTCCTATCTTCTTTGTAGCCATAGCTGTGAACTATCTGGAGTAACCCAAACTAAGTCACAGCTTCACGGATTTAACATACTGCCGAAGAACTCCCGGCAAACTCGCCAATCACTTAGCACACCACTTCACAAAAACTGCAACATATCATGAATCTCTAAGTATGCAGATTAATGATACTCAACACAAAAGGGCAAAAAGAAATGATTATTTGACCGATGCAGGGATCGAACCTGCGACCAACTGCGTTAGAGTAATTTCAGAAGTACTTGTAAAGCAGATGTGATAACCACTACACCAATCGGCCTTTGTTTTTGTTTCCGATATCGTTATGTCAATATATGTTACATTTCCAGAACTACTCACCGGATATTAGCCGTTGGTTATGACGCAGTGTTGCTGAGGGGATGCACCAGGTGATTGAAGCTATTGAAGCTAATAACACTAAATGACCTCACTAGTAATGGGGGGTTTTCAAGGCAGTAGGTATGCGACACACGTAATGGGTGTCGGAAACAAGCTGTATCGTCGCATCGTTCTTAATATTTATCACTTTACAACTACTGCGAGGGAAATACAATTGCATAACTGTTTCTCAGACAAGAATGATAAGACCTAATACCGTAGGTTTTATATGTAGAACGGCATACCTTAGGTGGCTGAACATAATAACATACGAGCTATCTAACAAAGGCTGGGCATTGTATAATGCCCAGCATATATGTGGATATCAGTAGATTGGTTGACCTTGAGAGGCAGAATACTTTCTCCTTTGTTCTTAATGAATGTCTTAAGAGAACATTGCTGCTCACGCATAGAAAGGAAGACGGGTTTTCAGTTGTAAGGTCCCTCCTCGGCGTTACCCACGGTTGTAATTACTGTACACCGTCTGGCGACTGTGATTTGCCTAAGCTACAGTATCTAATCACCAATTTTTTTTTGATCCAAGTAAATTACTTAAATTCAATTACTCTCTGGGCTCTATAGCATGGATCCAAGTACCCATATATTCATATATAATAGAATGCAATCATCGGTATAGTGGATCCGCAGCAGATGTTAGGCTGTATTTTTGATAAAAGACATTCTCTACTCACTATCGCAAAATCAGATTTGGTGTGCTTGTAAGAAAGGCTCATCTGTCAATTCCTTTGAGTCAAAGAGGAAGCTCAGAGTCAACTCTACTCATGAGTATTGACAATGGTCGGCTATGAGTACCCGTATAGAAACAGATTCTTACCTACAGTAAGAACATCGCCTATTCCGAGGCTAAAGCACCCCGCAATGTTACCCCGCCACATCAAACTTGTCTCTCTACATTTCCTTGTCTAATATATACCTAAGCAGCGCCAATGTACACATTGGCTTTAATTACCCTGCACCGAGGGATCTATTAAGAAAAAAAGCGCACAAAGACACATCAACAAACCCCTCACAATGACACCTAATCCCTCGTTCGGCACAATGTCCTTCTCCCTCCCCTCGGACCTCGTCGCCTACATCTCCAACCTCGACACCTTCATAGCCACCAAGATAGCGCCCCTCCAAGCCCAAGATGACAATGGCCGTTTCTTTGATCACCGCCGAGAACATGCTCGGACCGACTGGGATAACGGAGGTCTTCCCCGTCACGACTGGGAAGAGCTGTTGAAAAAAACCCGAAAACTTGCCGATGAAGCTGGTTTTTATAGATTTTGTTTGCCTGAGGAGTTTGGGGGTAGGAACGGGGGCAATCTTTGGATGGCAGCTATTAGGATGCATTTGGCAAGGAAGGGTTTGGGACTTTTTAATGATTTGCAGAATGAGCATAGTGTTGTGGGGAATTTCCCCGATGTTTTGATGGTGAAGGAATTTGGGACTGTAGGTAAGTGAGTAATTCGGTTCTGGGATTGCTTTCTTTTAACAAATGGTAAAGAACAGAAGAAAGAGTTCATTACTGGAAGGCTCGAAGGGAAGAGGTCTTTTGCCTTTGGCTTGACAGAACCCAATCATGGAAGTGATGCGACTCATATGTTTACTCATGCCGACAAAACCAAGAAAGATGGGGTTGATGGATGGCTCATCAATGGTGGCAAGATGTGGATTACAGGTATGCATATAGCAACTCACTGTCTTGTCTTTGCAAGAAGCCACGGAAAATCTGGCGATGCCAAAGGAATCACTGCATTCTTTGTTCCAAGAGATGCCCCGGGATTTCACATCGAGTCCTTTGAGTGGACCTTCAACATGCCAACGGATCATGCAACTTTATCCTTCACAGATGTTTTTGTGCCGGAATCTGCCGTGCTTGGGACTCCAGGACTTGGATTGGCCATTGCACAGACCTTTGTCCACGAGAATCGAGTCAGACAAGCAGCGAGTTCCCTTGGGGCCGCAGAATATTGCATCGAGGAGAGCATCAAGTATGCCAGAAAGCGGAAGCCTTTTGGAAAGGAGCTCGCTACAAATCAAGGAATTCAGTTTCCGATCGTTGAATTGGCGACTCAGGCTGAGATGTTAAAGTTGTTAATTCTGAAGACTGCGAGTCAAATGGATCAGATGACACAGAAGGAGATTGAGCAGGACCTCGGAGACGAGGTATCAATGTGCAACGTATGAGCTCACTTGAAGCTTTTCGAGGTCATGCTGATACATAATAGTTTTGGGCTAATCGCTTATGTACCCAAGCAGCAGATCGAGCAATGCAAATCCACGGTGAGTGATGTATCCAGTAGCGAGTTCTGCATAGCTAATTGACGGTGAAGGTGGAATTGGATACTCTAGGCATAAAAGGTACTTTGTCAAGTATAGATCGCTCGGAGTGGACATGCGCTGACATACTTTCATAGCTTTGAGCACATTTATCGACACCATCGTAAGATATATGCAAAGTCTAAGATACCCTCTGAAGCGCACCCCTGACAAGACCAGGCCGTTATCGAATCACTGAAGGCAGTGAAGAGATTCAAATGCGAAAAATTGCGGCATATCTTTTTGGTTATGTAGGTCCTAGGAAGATGGAGCTCTCCAAGCTGTAACTGATACGTAAGGGGATTACCAAAAGTACTTGGGGCTCAAACTTTGAACGCTCTGTGTTGTTTTACGAAGAGCTACATGATTTTACAGTAAGAAACACAGGCCGGATGAGGGGTTGCAATGATGAAGTGTTGGATCTTGTACCGTTTGTCTAATAAAGTCCTAGCCACAGCCCGGAGCGGGCCCAATCGACATATGCTGTGCGATTTGCATGAGGCCTTTGTGAGAAGGTATATTTCCGAGCCCCTTACAACGGGAGTGCATGACCATGGATTGGCCTTAATTATTAAACAGAAGATGTCGAGAAGATGGCAACCAAATAGGAGAAGTCAAGAGAAAGGCAAAAGACTAGGCAGTGAGGAACACTCAACCCCAACCCATCTTTGCCAGAGCTGCGCCATGCCTTTCCGAACAGCGCTGGCAATAGAAGGAAGACTGATGATGTTTGAGTACATGGACTTGAATTGTTGAAAAGCAAGTTGCTAGACTAGCAGACCTTATGGCCTCATACTGGTGCTATAATCAAGTATGCAAGACCCACCAAAGGAAGACTTTCCTGATGGAACCAAACTTTTGTCCTGGCATGCAAACTCTGAAGTAGAAGAGAGAAAACAAGGTAGCTATGTGCCGAAATGAAGATATATATATATACAACTAGAGAGGCAACTCGCATGAGTAATGATGATGGGAAGTTAAAGCGCAATTTAGGCTTAGCGCTGTCAATGCGGCGTCCGCGACACTCCTCCTGCGCCTGCGGCTATGGCACAATCTCTCAATCTCAATCTCCCCACCAATCTAAGATATCTCTCCATCCTTCGCAAAACCAACACAGAGCGTCCTTCTCATTTCTCGACATTCCTCCGCCCCCCGAAAATCGTTGAGCACGAATCCTGTCGCCCGACCTACGCCCCTTTCAAAGGTAATGCCGCTGCCAACTCTTCACTGGGCTATCGGACCGCACTGACATGGCCTGTGGATTTGCCAGTATCAACGACAACACACACATACACACGCCCCTTCCCTTCCGTATCCTCTGCTTCACACCAGGCGAAAACCACCAGAAAACCGCCACTTCTCCAAACCTGTCCCTATCGAAGAACCTCGGACGATCTCAAATCAGGCGCACCCCTCTCCTCCCCCCCAGCATACGAACGCAGGATCAAGGTCTCGTGCTGTGTCCTACGTACAGGGTTCAAGATCAAGATTCGAGCAGCCATCGGCGATAGGAACTCACAAAGCGCGGTCAATGAGAGTTAGGAAAGGAAGAGGCGAAGATGTTCACAGACGCGACTCTGCGCAGTGAGGAGCCAGGCCAGAACGTTCAACTGATTCTGCTCACAACTGCTTCAACTCCCGTTACCCCAGGCCCCTCAACTCCTACCGCAATCCGCAATGCACCCCTAGATCCACCAAAGGACAGTGCTATTGTACCACCTGTCAGACCAGCGAGCACACCATTTCCCAAGCAAGATCTATTAGAGGGCGAGATTTTATGTTCTCATCGAGTAAATGAGCTGGAAACAGAGTACGCCGATCTCTTCTCCTCTGAGCCTCTCGAATCAACATCCTCTAGATCAACACTCTGCAGTCTCCCTACCGAAATCCATGAATGCATCCTTGATCATTTGTTTGGGGTGCGGGCTTCAGCTTCTGGCAGGAATTCAACGTCGGGAAAGTCCCAAGTTCTGCGGAGTTGGAACTCGGCACTGCGACACGCAAGGCGTCGTGAGGTTTCGGAGCTCGCCCTCGTAAGCACAACCTGGAGAGAACTTATACAAGACCGACTGTATCGTCATCTGAAGATCAAGGCCACCGTGTAAGCACCCCAAGATTATATGCCTCAGAATCACTCTAATCGATGCTAGTGACTCTCTGGAGCAAGCTACGATGTATTTCGCGGAGCACCCTCATCTTTGTCTTCACGTTAAGCATATTGAATTCTGGTTTCCAGTTTTCCAGCAGAAAAATCCGGTTGACGGCGCCCTTCGAATCCCTCTCACGACACCTGATCGCTCATTCGGTCGACCCCTTGCAATGTTGGGTTTAGAGCCAGTGAATGGCATTGCATACCAGATCCCCTCAAACAATGCCACATTAGAAGAAGTTTTCTTGTTTGTTAAGATGACATTCGGCGAGGCATGCATTCTGACTCTGGAAGGTGGTGAGAGAAAGAAGCCGCCTATGGTTCGGTACTTCCGTCCAGGTTCAGCTTTTGCTGCGGCTTCAAGATTACCTACCCTGAGTACCATCAAAACCTTGGTGTGCAAAGGGCAGTGGAATCTCATTCGTTCAAATGAGGACTTCCAGCTGATAGCAAATGCATTGCCTATGCTGGGTGAGTGGCATGGATCGTATGCGAAGCCCAAATCAAAAGCATATATATCCATGTCTACGATCTTACCGAAGCTTCCGCAGAATCTCACCTATCTCAATATCTGCCTCGAAGGGGATTACAGAAGAGAGTCAATGTGTCCCCCGTTCTTCCGAAAAGTCACCCAACAGACCCATTTCTGCATAGAGATGGGGAAAGCTATACCCACACTTGAGCATCTCGTATATACGGGCCGTGTTTGCCATTCATTTTTCGATCAAGGAGCTCGCTTATCAAACTCTCGCACCTCACGACTTAAAAGCGTCGACCTGGTTGTCAAGAACTGCTGCAGACCACAGGTTAAGTGGACTGATGGGTCTGGCATCACCGATGTAGCGTTTATTGCGGCCTTCGAAGCTCTGGTCACTTCTGGAATTCGGTCGCTCGCAAAATTCACGGCTCTAGAGTTTCTCCGAATTAGGTTCATCGACCTTGGTAAGTGGTAGACCCCCGGGCTACTGTTACATGACTGACAAGCCACAGAGTCCAACGCCCCGCCTCTAAACCCATACTTTTTACTTGAGGGCAATAAATGCCAGGGAATCTGGAGTGACCAGATCCTCGATATTCTAGCCCGCGTTCGCCCGAGAGCTAGTTTTGCGGAGAAGAACGAATGTCTGAGTGACATTGGATATGACAAGGAAGGACGATTGATCACTGGACCCAACGCATTCTTCAGAGGTCAACGCATGTCCCTCAAGGTATCTTGTTATAACGACCTACACCCAAGCCCTATAACGATCAATTGAATTTTTGCGCATCATTTGCGGAGTTGGGGGGAATCAAACATTTGCTTTTTGCATGCTAGGAATCCTTTTGTTGAATCTTGTAACTGTAATGGCGCTGGGCGGATTTAATGGCTTGAGCGATGGAGTTGGTGGCATATCATGGAATGGAGTCTTCCTAATATTTTTATGAGCGACGAAGACAGTAGTGAAAAATATGGCTGCAATAGCTAGATTATTTTTTAGTCATCAAAAGTGAGCCAGCGTGCATCGAAGAGACGGGACGGGTGTGGTAGCTTAATTTATAGCTTACCAGATGGTACCAACGAGTTGCTTTATATGCAAGACACGAAGATAGTGCTTGTGCTGTTGATGTGATGAGGAATAAAATTCCCGTTTGAATCACCAAGAGAGTGTGAGAGTAACTCAAATGCCTAGGGGTGACATTATCCAGGAGCATAGGATGGAGAGAATAGCAACTCAGTTAGCAAACTGTATACTTTTCAAAACACAAAGTGCGGTCTCGGTCGTGGAAACTCTTAAAGTTGCGATTTCAATTCGACAAGATTCTTGGTATATGCGTTTACTCTGAGTTTGATATCGAAATCTGTTCCACTAGCAACACAGATATAACGTTTCCTGTCAAATTTTAAAGCGATTTTTCATTGATGCGCCTGAGAATTAAATAGATACCGTTTGACATGAATATACTGTACAACACCGCCATACAATGTAAGAGTGAACGCCCGCGGCTAGCTGGCTGAATGAAGCAAGGTATTAAAAGGCTATAGTAAAGTGAAACACAGAGAAAGGATATGTTTATAGCTCTCCGTGATCATGTCGAGCCACAATCTTAGCTGCTTCTTCGCCAACCTTTGGAGTCACAAATCCCTTCTTTAGCTCGGCAAAAGCTATATCGAATCTTGCTCCTGCTAACCATGCTGCGCCAATCTATTCCAATGGTCAGTATGCAGTTTTTTGAACGTAGATGCTGGTAAGACATACCATAGTCATCGATATTAGGAGAAGGGTTCCAATAACAGCAAATGCCAAGTACATCAAATCCTTATTATTCTCAGCTTGTTCAGCCGCAGTCTTCTCATCAACAGCTTCGGGTTGGTTTGTGGCGATCAGAGTAAGCTTCTTGGGGTCTTGGGTGGGGTAAATCGATTCAATAAATTGTTCGATCTAATTGTGTCAGTAGGCAAAATCTTTTGCACACAAGGATATTCTTACCTTTGCGCACGCAACGCTGATCTCCAGGAAGTTTGGATCCTTGGGTGAATTCTTCTTATGTATTCTGCGCACATATCGCTTGAAGATCTCGCATACTGTTCGCAAGTTTTGTGATGATTCCATCATTAACTGACATGCATCACCTTTGGTAATCTTGACGTTCTTTTTGAAGATGGTGGGGTTTTGGAAAACAAGCTCTAATGTTGCGATGGCCATGGACTGGGGAATGGCGACGAAATTGAAAACACTCTGATCTTTTATGCCTGCCATGTAGAAGAGACACTCGTCCGCGTGGCGAAGAGAGTTGAGGACCATGTCTGAACTGCATGCAAGCGCAGCGTCAAGATTCTTTGGATCAAACAGGTCATCAAATTCGGTGACATGCTTCGACCAGATCTCCTTGGGCCAGAATCGTCGCTTGTCATCGTAGTCCTCTCTAACATCACGGATGATATTTGTCTTTTGCAAGAACTGACCCATAGCCTCTGAGAGCTCCGGACGATTAAGCAGAGCTGGATTTGCAAGCTTGCTCTCCACGAATAATTTTGTCAATCCATCTCCTACGAGACCAGCAACATAATGGCAGTACATTTCGTAATCCTTGATCGTATTGACACCATTAGCGTTGAACTCGGCGTTGGTTGCATAATCGGCCATGCCGTTCCCCATCTTGATTGTGATGTCTCTGATGATCGCCTGGTATGCTACTGGAATCAACTGAAACTCCTTGGTAACAACATCGAAGTGAACCAGCAGTTCCCTGTCCTTCTCATTGGGACCATTTTCAGTAAAAGTCCAGTTGCTGTCGTTCAGCTTTGTCTCGAAATTTCTCAGCAGCGGCACCTTCTTATCCAAGGGTATTGTCATATCATCCTCCACTGTGTCGAGACCACGCAGGATTAGGTAGAACAAGGCGACTGGTACGAGTAGTTCTGGGTTAAGCTCTTGAATCACCGAGCTGAAACTGCGACTGGTCATGTCGAGGTACTTAAAGCATTCTCGAAGGGTAGGTGATTCTTTCTCTGGGTTCCGCGAGTGAACGGGATCATGCCATAGCTTCCTGTCTAAACATCAGCACAGTGGGCGGTCTGAGGTTGGAGGCGCAGAGCTTCTTGTACCACTGAATGATAGATCGCAATTGGTTTGGATGCACCGAGAGGTACGCCAACGTCTTTATGACACCCATACTGATTGTTGGTCTGCTGTCGCGACTTAGGGAGAGTACAGGCTTTGAGGGGGAGGATTGTATCGAAGAACGAATGCTGAAAGGCGATTGTCAATAGCAAAGGCGAGAGAGTGTGGAGATTTAGAGGGAGGGAAGCTTCCTGTACTACTGCTGTGCTGTGCTGTGCAGCCAACTTTTTAGGGGGTTTGGATGGTTCGTTGGAAAGCACATAGCCGGCCCAATCACGACTCGTCTGTGGCACAAGGCTGCGTCGAATGTATTTCGCACTGCGGATCATCAGAACACTGTTGCTTCTGTCAACGCGACATGCTTCACAGTCCTGCTCCTGCTCCTGTCCCTATACTTACTATTAAGCAACTGCCTGTTTGTTCAGCACGACCTGCACCATGAGCACCTCGACATAGCCCGTCAGCCATCGTCTCTTGTATTTGATATACTCGAGTAGAGGCCATTATCTCAGCCTCGCCGATTGTCGCCGAGCTGAGCTGAGCTCCGAGCGTCCCTGCCACTATGACGACGCTCTATAGTCCTCTTGGAGCAGATATCGAAAAGACCAATATGGACGTTCGACGTGAAGATCTACCGGAGAACAGAGTTGTTACGAAATTGGAAAATAGCGGTGCGAGGAAGCAGATCGTTGACGTGGCTTGTATCACCTTAAACATTGCCAGTACGGTGATACTGGTCTTTCTAAACAAATGGTATGTGCGAATCACGCGTTCCCTCATCTGGCAGTACAGTGGTGGTTTCCTACTGCCATAACCTGGAGCTTAGTGGAGCTTTTATGGAAAGGCAAGCTTCCTTTGAAGGCCAAGCTTTTGTGGAAAGAAGAGAAGCAAGTGCGCTTGCAAGTACATAGCGTTCTCAAGCGGTCCAAAGTTTTGGGGTTGAGTACTTGAGTTGCCGGGCTCAATGATTATAGAATCTCCACTGTTCCTAGTGGATTTGCTACCGTCGTACAACGCATATCATCGAGTTATCACATTACCATCAAAACAACCTAGAGCCCATGCCCCATGATTTCCCCACCGGCTCTTGCACCACTCACTCGTTGTTCATTTCATAGGATGCTTGCCCTAACTCTCTAACGCTATGGAACAGGATATTTCAAGATCCTCAGTTGAAGAAGATGCAGATAGCATTTGCAATGTGGCATTTTACATGTACAACTCTGGTGCTTTTGATAGCGAGCCGTGCTCCTTTCCACCTCTTCGTTCCAATTCGGTTGCCATTCCTGCAGATGGCCCCTCTGTGCACCTTCTTTGCCGGCTTTCTCATCCTGGGCAATCTGAGTTTGGCATATAATTCTGTTGGATTCTACCAGTGTGTCCTACCTAACATCATGCATTAGTATGCTAAAACGTCTGCAGGCTTGCCAAAATTATGACCACTCCATGCGTAGCCCTGTTGCAGTATATTTTCCTGAATACGACCTGCTCAACACTCACCATAACATCTTTAGCAAGTGTCTGTGTTGGGGTTGCCCTAACAAATACAGGAGCAGCAAATACCACCACCCGTGGAGCTTCCATTGCAATAGCTGCCTTCACCACAACGGCTTTTTATCAAGTTTGGATTGGGAAAAAGATGAAAGATTTTGGTGTTTCAAGTCCACAGTTGCTGTTAAACCAAGCTCCAATTGCCGTACTGCTTCTAGCAGTACTTCTCCCTTTCTTTGATACTATGCCGGACATGGAGAAGATTCCCCAGGAAACACTGCTTGCACTGTTTCTATCAGGCATTGCAGCGGCCTCACTCGTAGGTTTTGAGTAGCCTTTGAGATAGGTGTTGGCTAACTAGCGATAGAACCTTTCCCAGTTCTTGATCATTGGACGCATGAGTGCCTTAACGTTTAACGTCGCATCGAAGTAAGCTATTTCCTAAATTGACGTGAACTTGAACCTTAAGGCTAACACCATTTAGTGTAAAGACAATAATCATCCTCACATATGGATGGATTAGTGAAGGGCGGCTTTTGACTGCGAGAGATACCTTAGGAATTGTGCTGGCTCTGGGTGGAGCTACTCTATACAGCCAGCTCTCGCAACGATGAACAGCAAGTCCTATTACTGTAGATCAATACCAAGAAGAAGTCCATCCGCACGCGGAGAGAGTGATACGAGTTTTGGTTGAACTCAATCATATCAGAGACCTAGTCGAGGCCACGTTGCGGTGTTGGCTGTACGGATTAGCCGGGCGAAGCCTATTGCAAAACAAATGGTCCTGCTAGTACACCATATAGTTCTTACCAATGCAACATCATATGCAAGCATGAAGGGGAGAATAAAAAATCCTTATTGCCAGATGCTCTGTCAGCCTTGCTCGTCGCAACGAGCAAGATGGGTTGCCACCCTCCAACCGAAGCTTTAATCCGTGTTTGAGGCAGACTCCCCTTGCATAGAAGGGCATAACCCAAATTCAATAAGTCTTCGTGTGCGATAACTGCTGGCAAGAGCTGTACTCTATACCTAGTATTTGTTGATTTCAACCCCGCAATCACGCACACGTTGTCCTGCTTCTGAGAAAGCGCCACGCCAGGATTCGTGTACAACGCACCATATATAGCTGTCTACTCCGAAGCGCGCACTGCAAGTTTCAGAAGATGATGATACATCAGTGTAGACCCCTCCGCCTCTCTGTGCCCCATGTTAGGTTTAGTGTAGACTCACCCCACCTCCTTGCAGCTTACGAGTCCGGTCCTTCTGAGTATTTATATTGTCTTCACCGACTCAAGATCTCAGATCATTCTGTTGTTCTCTCGCTCTCCCAATTTCTCACAGAACAGACAATCCCTTCGAAACCCCAAAACTATAATACTTCAACATGGCGTCAGACGGACCTGCGAAGAAGCCTGTCTTCCTCATCTGGGGGGGTGAAGGTTGGGTTGCAGGGTGTGTCAATGCTGCCCCTCCATCGATCAACGTGCTGCTAACAACCCTGCAGACACCTGAAGACCCTCCTGGAGAGTCAAGGAAAGGAAGTCTACTCAACTACTGTTCGCATGCAGAACCGAGAGGCTGTCATTGCTGAGCTTAAGAAGATCAAGCCAACCCACGTTTTGAATTGTGCAGGATGCACTGGACGGCCAAATGTCGATTGGTGTGAGGACAACAAGGAGGAGACAATCCGCTCCAACGTTATTGGCACCTTGAACCTCACCGACGCTTGCTTCTTGGAAGGCATTCACATCACTGTCTTTGCAACTGGTAAGTTCAATTGCCGTGCCCTTGGAAGGAGGCTCACTAACAAATTCGTAGGATGTATCTACGCATACGACGATAAACACCCAATTGGTGGACCAGGGTACCTCGAGACCGACCCCGCCAACTTCAATGGCAGCTTCTACTCGGAGACAAAGGCCCATGTGGAGGAGATCATGAAGACCTACAAGAATACCCTTATCCTTCGTCTGCGAATGCCCGTCAGCGACGACCTTCACTCCCGCAACTTTGTCACCAAGATTGCCAAGTACGAACGTGTTGTCGACATCCCCAACTCCAACACCATTCTCACCGATCTCCTCCCAGCCTCCATTTTGATGGCTGAGCACCACGACACCGGTATCTACAATTTCACAAACCCCGGTGCTATCTCCCACAACGAGGTTTTGAGCTTGTTCAAGCAATATGTTCGCCCAGACTTCACGTGGAAGAACTTCACCCTCGAGGAGCAGAGCAAGGTCATCAAGGCTGGGCGCAGCAACTGCTGCTTGGACACCACCAAGTTGGAGAAGAAGCTTGCTGAGTATAACTACAAGGTCCCCGAGATTCACGAGGCGTACAAGGGATGCTTCCAGAGAATGGCAGCTGCTGGCGTCAAATAAATCTTGGATGATTCGTTATCTCGTCGAAAAAAAGGCATGCCTTACTTAGATCTGATTCAGGAATATGAGCAATGATAATGGGTTGATGAAAACCGAGACCAAGATGAGATAATGTATGCCGGCATCGCAAGTGACTGTAAGGTGTTCCTGGACCTACCGCCCAGTGTCCGGCAGCGGATGCGTGCATGAACTCCAGAAATTTGAGAGAAAAGCAAGACTGGCCATGGCCCTGGCCAAACGATCAATTTATGCACATAAAGGGAATCATCCTGATGGACCAATTGTAGACACAACAATCAATCCCACAGCAATAGACAGATCTGAAGAAGGGCGAAGGGTACGTATGTACAGCATGTACTGGCAGCTTGGTAAGATACTTCTAGGTACATAGGTACTTTGTACCAGGTTTTGCCTTAGCCTCGTGTACCTTGCTTTCGCCTTCCGCGTCATAAGTCCTAAAACTTTCCCACCACCCAGCTGAGTTCAGCCTTACACCCCTTTGGCGCAAGAATACAAGTCAACGCGCGCATTCTCACAGACCTTCAAAAGCACCGAATCTTGCATCACACCTGCGACCTGCTTCGCGCCCATACGTCCGACTCCCACAGCACCTTCAAAATGGTTGTTGATACGACATACTACGATGCTCTAGGAGTCAAGCCCGATGCGACAGAGCTGGAGATAAAAAAGGTAGGGGCCATCTCGATGGGCACTTCAAGCCAGCTCAAAACATATCTGCATGAAAAGACCGCAATGCTGATCACTCCTCTTCGTAGGCGTATCGAAAACTTGCCATCATCACTCATCCAGGTCGGTGCCCCTTGCCCCTCTGCAACCGCTTTTGCCCTGACATCTTCATACAGACAAGAACCCCGGCGATGACACTGCCCATGCCAAATTCCAAGCCATCGGAGAGGCCTATCAGATTCTGTCGAATACAGACCTACGAAAACAATATGACAAGTTTGGGAAAGACCAAGCCATGCCCTCTGAGGGTTTTGCTGACCCCGCCGAGTTTTTCGGAACAATCTTTGGAGGAGAGGCGTTCGTTGACTTGATTGGAGAGATCTCGCTCATGAAGGATCTGACAAAGACAATGGATATCACGATGCAGGAGGGCGCTGAGGAAGAGGAGGAATTCCCTGGCGAGGCTGCTGCAAAGCAAGAGAGCCTGGAATCAGAGAAGGCAAAGATGGCTGCTGAGGGATCCACCAGCTCGACACCTCCTGCGCCCTCTGTTGTAGAAACCACAGATAGCAAATTCTCAACCCCCACCACAGCACAGGAAAAGCCTGCTTCAGGAGCCTCCACTCCTCGACCAAGTGGCATTCCCATTCGACCAGCGCTCATGGAGAGATCACACGAAGAGGCTGAGATGGCGGCTGCTGGCATGACTGCCGAGGAGAAGGAGTTGCATAAGAAGGAGAAGAAAAAGGGCGGGCTGAGTAAAGCGCAACGAGAAGAGTTGGCCGCATACGAGAGAGAGCGCGCGAAGATCCGTCAAGAGCGGGTTGATACCTTGGCAAAGAAGCTCATCGATCGTATTAGCATATGGACAGAGACTGACAAGGGGCCGGATGTAACACGAGCCTTCCAAGAGAAAACCCGCCTGGAAGTCGAGAACTTGAAGATGGAGTCATTTGGTCTGGATATCTTACACGCCATTGGCACGACATACCTTCAGAAAGCAACCGGTCTCCTGAAGTCGCAGAAATTCCTCGGTATCGGTGGATTTTTCTCCAGACTAAAGGATAAGGGAACCATCGCCAAGGAGACTTGGAACACAATCAGCAGTGCGATCGATGCTCAGATGACAATGGAGGAAATGGCTAAGATGGAGGAGAAGGGCGGTGAGGAATGGACGGATGAGAAGAAGGTCGAGTATGAGAGAAGAGTCACAGGAAAGATTCTTACAGCAGCGTGGCGAGGTAGTAAATTTGAGATACAGGGTGTGTTGAGAGATGTCTGTGATGAGATCTTGAACGACAAGAAGGTACCAATGTCAAAGAGGCTGGAGCGTGCTCAGGCACTTGTCATCTCTGGCGAGATATATCAGAAGGTGAGTTCAACTCAACTCCATTTATTTATTTATCGAAGGATACTAACATGAGTTCTAGGCCCAACGTAACCCAGAGGAAGAAGGCGATTACATGGCGTTTGAACAACTCGTTGCCGAAGCAGCCGCCAAGAAGGAGAACAAGAAGGGGAAGAAAGACCACAAAAAGGATAAGGCAACCACAGAGCCAACAGCCCATGATATAGCTGCAGATGCACCAAATGTGCCAAAGGCTCATGCTTAGGCTGGTGGAATCTAGATGCAGCAAGGGGGTTTAGGAGATGAGAGGGAAGGGGCTTCTGCTTTCTGAAATGCGCGTTTTGAAGCGTTTTGCATAGAGTGTGAGATATGTTATACCTTTTTCTTTTCTTCCACTTCTCGGCATGCATACGGTCGCACAGTACTAGAAGTAAGGATTACCGTTTTAGGTGCCATAATGCGATTGACCTCAACTCATCCACCTTGTCACTTTCCTGCTCCTTTGAATTAAAGGTCATCCTGATCAACCAGTACTTGGAAGCTCTTTTCAGCATCACATAAACTGTCACTTTGAAAACAATCTGGATTTTTTGCCGTTTGCATTGAGAAAAAGAGCCGAACTTGAGTTGAGGGCCTTCAATGTCTCCCTCAACCAACAGGGCCAACTATGCTTCGGTATTGTGGAGTTGGTTAAATCGTGGCTATCATGGCATCGACAGAATTCTTTTATTTATGTTTCTAAATCTTGGCAGTTTAGGCTCTTGGTTCATTCGTTTATTCATAGGTATTGGGTGGTGGGTAGGTAAGTAAATGGCAGGGTGTGCAATTGGGGGGCACATGCCCACAGTAAGATTACTCTTCAGTGTGCAGGTTCTACGGACGATGAGCGAAGGCGTAAGACCTTTATTCAGCATGAACTCAGCTCAATTCTACGGTAGATAGTTGAGCATTTTGAAACATAGGGTTATGTGAGCATGTTCTCCTTCAATTGTTGTAACTCAAATGAAGTATGCCATGAGTGATGGCAACAATGGTGCTTTCTCTAAGAGGATATGATAAGTTGATTGTGATGCTTGTGGTTGGTTGACCTTTGTATGCTTTGACCGAGACAAACGCCGTACTCCTTATCCCATCAAGGATTGCCATGCAAAACAATAGAAAACAAAAGAAAAGGCTCAATATACATTACAAGAGCTTTTGCTCGTCTATCGTCTCTCTATGAGCAGTACGTGCATTGCGATATAAGCCAGAATAATAAATACACCTCCGAAGATGGCAAGGCTGAAAATATCGTACCATAGTGCGCCGTTGTCGAATCCGAAGGAGCTCAGGATGGATGCACCAGGCACGGTAATGTCCAGGCCGTACTTGTGGTCAACAAGGGTGAGGTAGGTAACCTCATTGACAATAAGTGATTCGAAGCCATAATGGAATATCGATAGTGCTTGCAGCCACAGTGCAGCCTTTGGAATCTTGTCGTGATTCAACAAAAGACCTGCGAACAATAGACTGAAAAGCATTACCAAGCTTCCGATCAAACTTGCAACGCTTGAATCCCTGAAGACAACGCCAAGGAAAAGGCAGATAGCGGCTGCTGCGAGGTTGAAGAGGACAAGAATCAAAATGAATTTGAAGAAGTGCGGTGCATCGGGAACTAGTCCAGTCATTGGGTAGACGATACTTCCCATGATTATTGGAGGGATGATGCGTAGAGGTACAATATCGAACACCACTTTCGCCAAGAAGTACGTGATCGGCGAGTAGTAACCGTTCGCTCTCTCTCTTATAAACAACATACGCTCTGCGGCAAATACAGTCAAGCTGGAAAGGGTGCTGAAGCCGAAGAGTGCGAGGACAAAGAAGAAAAGTCCAAGGCGGTTCTGGAAGCCGGCAATGTCATCAGTTATGCCGTAGAATAGGAAGCCAGAAAGAACCGCCAATAGAATGGCAATTGCGTAATGTGTAAGCATGAGCATTGGGTTGCGGTAGAGATTTCGCCATGTTCGCTGCGATAGAATCATGAATTGTCGCACATATCCAATTCTGGCATAGCCTCTACCCATGGCACCTGAGGTCATTGATCTGGCGTCTGAGTGACCATTGGCATTCCCGTTGGCTGTCTGTGCATCATTTATGGCAGTCTGGATATCTTCGTGAATGCTATCCGCAATTTCAGAGGTGGCATAGGCAGCGACAAGCACATCCAAATCTGACACCACAGCAGGTGGAAGGTTATCATTATCTTCCAAAATATGAGGGTGTTGCTTGTTGGCGTTCTGTCTGGATAGTCGATGCCATTGCTCTTTACCTGCTTGAGGATCCAATGGTGTATCATCGCCTGCTGATCCTGGGGTTTCAATACCGCTCTTTCGTCGCGTGTAGAGTTCTCGTTCTTGCCTCTGCTTGACTGAGTCTCTGCGTTTACCCTTTGGCCGACGTACAGAGTCATCAGGGTTTCCAATAGTACTTTCCTCGATACTGGCTGCTGAGAAACTAGCGATTGATTTTACTCCTCTTGTGCTGCTAGGTCCAACACTTCCAGTGAATCCACTCGAAGTTTCGGGCACCTCATCGTCTACTGGACTACGCGATGCACTGGAAAACATTGTCAAGTCTACCAGAAAATCCGCGATGTTGAATCCGGGAGGACATGTGTGCCCAATGCTGTCAAAGTAATCCTGGCACTGCTGAAATTCTCCCGAATAAACAGTCTGACCCTTCGCTAAGAGTAGCAAGCGGTCAAAAAGAGCGACGATGTTTGATCTTGGTTGATGAATAGTAAATATGACCGTTCTCTTGTAGGTCTTGGCCAAGGTCACAAGGCACTCGATAACATTAATGGCGTTGTATGCGTCGAGACCGCTAGTAGGCTCATCCAGGAAGAGTATGCTTGGGCTTGTGACAAGCTCACAGGCAATTCCTACACGGCGTTTTTCTCCACCAGAGATACCACGACCCTTGCCGTCCTCAGATCCAATCAGGGAGTCTCTGATAGCCGAAATTCCAAGTTGTTTCTCAACCTCATATACTCTCTGTTCTTTGGCAGAGTGTCCCATGTCCCGGGGAAGGCGAAGAAGTGCACTCGTCATAATAGTCTCGTGGACGGTGAGAGTTGGTAACATGGTATCCTCCTGGTCGACGAATCCAACAACGCTCTTGAACTCGGTATCATCGACTTTCTCGCCATTGACGTAAAAGTTGCCGTCGACATGTCCTCGCTTGTTTTTTCTCGCAAGAATGTCAAGGAAGGTGGTCTTTCCAGCACCAGAAGCTCCCATGATGGCCAAAATCTCTCCAGGGTGGGCAGCCCCATGTACACCAGAGAGAATTTGCTTCCCGTTAATGCTATAGGAGACGTTTTCGAAGTAGAGAGAAGCGGGTTTGTGGTCGGCCATGAGCTTGGTAGCTTCGTCGTCATCGGAGTCGTCCAGACGGATTGGGCCATACTTGAACTGTCTCCGGGACAAATACCATACTGTAAGTATAACAGCAACGACGAAAAGTGATGCGCCAGCAATAACTCCTGCTATCAAGGGCGTATTGATCTTTTTTACAGGCCGCTCAAAGCCCGGCACTTCTGTCTCGTACAGACATTCTCCAGATCTGCAATTGATGAAAATACTGGAGTCACCAAACATTTGTGAAATGAGCTTGTTCATCTCGGGTTCCTTGAATTTGCAGTCATTTTGGCCGCCGTTGGTCTGTAGACATTCGAAGGTTGCGGGTCCTCTAATAAGCTCATCCAGAAATTCTGTGATATCCACAGAACCATTTTCTCCACATAGCATCCGATCTGGAATACATTTGCACTCGATGTTCTCGCAATTGTAGTTAGTGCTGTTCTGATCGTAGGTATTGTCGGCACTAGATTTGCATTGGTTCAAACCGCAGAAGAATGACTCTCTTTGGTCAACCCAAACTATAAAAGATCAGCAAAGTTTATACTAGACATGGGAGGCTCCAGTGAAGAAGAGGTACATAGCAGGTGGAAAAGCCAACAAGAAGAGCAACGACTGATTGTCCACTTAGGCCCTTCTAGCTACTATTGCTACACTTAATAGTGGTGGTTGAGTGGTCTACAAGAATGTTCAATAACCCGAGAAGAATCTCGACATCGCAATGCCCTTTTGTGTGACGCTCTTTGCTACAGTATATGGGACTTTAAACTCACATTGAAAATCGCATGTCTCGCGCTCTGCGTTGCAGGTGAATGTGACCTGAGGTATCTTGCCATCGAGAATATCGAGAATCTTTTTGTTCGTAACGTCGCACATTTGATAGTTCTCCTTCACAACCTCACCGTTCTGATAACAAACGCCTCCTTCCTGCTCGGGCATCAATTTGTTGCAAGCCTTGTTGGTCTCGCAAACATTGCAGTTTATGCCTGCCCATCCATCCTCGCATTCACAGCTGTCGCCCTTTCGCATGGGTCGGTTGTCGCCATCTGCTAATGATCCGCAAACTAGAGAAGCGTTATTATGTGATGCGTGTTGAATTACTAAGTTTGATTTGGTGACGAACCTGGAGACAAGCAGTCGTCTCCTCCAAAACCAGCTGGGCATGCGCATTTGCCATTGTATTGATTGCACTCAGCATATTGGCCACAGCTAAACGCAGGCAGAAGACAATTAAAGCTATTGGTGGTTCAGCATGTTATTGCTAAGAGCATTTCAGAAGGTGGTGGCCCATGATTTCAGTTGCTCAGACTATCTGAGTGAATCAACTGCCACCGAGAGTTGGCGCAGATAGGTACGTACCACGGAGGACACTCCTCAGCTCTACCAGCGAGCATGGCCGTATGCGCCCTTGACATATCTATCAGAGAGTAATTTTGGAATCCATGGACCGTCCATGATAACGAGAGAGTCGCAATGACCGCCCTCCCAAACTGAAGTCGCCGCATCGATATCTATCTGTCTCTTGGGTATCGAGGCGTTGGGATAAGGCGATGGCTGGGTGGAATAGCTTTGCGACCGACGACACCTCGACCGCAGAGGGGAATGGTACCTTTGGGGAACTGCAGAACAACAGGACAGACCGGTTGGCAAGGAGCAAAGGAGCGTAAATGATGGTGGCGGGTGAACAGAGTGGATAGATGTTCAATCGAGCTCACGAAGACTCTCGCAGCTTGGACTGTGGCGGCGTCGTCGTCGGAGCCTACGGTCGAGGGATTTAGTACGGGGACGTGGTAAAAGGCTAGATACCGCGACCTGGAGATGCTCGACCCTTGCCGGCTTAATGGACCCAATGGATTTCCCGCATTTCAAGCCAATCCTTCGCGTTCTTCCAGGTGTTGTTGCGTAAAAGTCATAACACCATGGCACAGAGTGAGGGAACCCTTGGAGCGTGTTCAGCTCCGTATACCTATCACGGCCTCTACACAGCGTCATGCGGGGACCAACCATGCATTTGGATGTTCCATGTGCGCGAACGACAAGCCACCAACTACGACTCTGTACTGTACTTCCTAACACGCCATTATAATTTATAGACATCAGTACATGTACCGTTTATTGCTACCTATACTCTGCACGCACCACCACCGCTGTGAGCCATTCGATACCATTGCCAAGGTCTCAAACATGGTGGTCATCAAGCCCTTTGATGTGGAACAGGCATGTACAAGTACTTCTCGCACCCTGACAGTGCGCATATCGCTAACTTGCTCGCAAGTGGATGGACAGGTACGAACTGACACCTGGAGTGCTGAATATTGCGGAAACATGCGCAGCTTCGGTGTCGGTGGAAGATCTGGAGCGTCTTTGTGAGGACCCAGGCATGGGTTCGGCTATCAAGACATCTACCAAGTTGACCTATGGACCTATTCGTGGCTCGCCTGCTCTGCGTGAGCGGTTGTCCTCGTTGTACTCGGTCAGGAATCCTATGTCCCCCGAGAACATCCTTATAACGTACGTCCACGGTCATTATCTCGAGCCTGTCTAACGCTTCACAGCCCAGGCGCCATCTCTGCAAACTTTCTTCTGTTGTACACTCTGATAGGACCTGGGGATCATGTCGTTTGCGTGTATCCCACGTACCAACAACTGTACTCGGTCCCAGAGAGTCTCGGTGCTGAAGTCTCCTTGTGGAAATTACAAAAGGAGAAGAAATATATCCCAGACTTGCAGGACTTGAAGACCCTCGTGAAGGAGAATACGAAGATGATTATCATCAACAATCCCAACAATCCCACTGGTTCCACTACACCGAAGTCTGTTCTACAAGGCCTGATCGACTTTGCTAAGGAGCGTGGAATTATTATTTTGTCTGACGAGGTCTATCGCCCGTTGTTCCATGGCATCTCGCCAATGGATGCAGAATTTCCACCCTCGTAAGTCAAAAACTCGGTGTAGAGTTTCCTTTATCGTGGTTAATTCTCTTTACTCTTGAGTCACGTTTGAGTTACTCTTCCAGATTCCAGAACAGGTAAACTGACTCCGGCTCCCTGAATTACAGAATCGTTTCTTTCGGCTATGACAAGGCTATTGCCACAGGCTCAATGTCAAAGGCATATGCCTTAGCTGGAATTAGGGTCGGCTGGATTGCTACACGCTCCAAAGCTATCATAGAAGCTGTTGCTGAGGCGCGGGATTACACTACGATCAGCGTCTCTCAAATTGATGATCAAATTGCTACTTACGCCATGTCCCAGTCCGTCCTACACTCACTTCTAGGACGGAACATCAAGCTCGCAAAGACAAACGTGGCTATCCTTGAAACCTTTGTCAACGAGAATGGTTTAGTATGTTCTTGGGTCAAGCCTACCGGTGGTACGACTGCCTTCATCAAGTTTGAGAAGAAAGGTCAACCGGTTGACGATGTTCAATTCTGCATTGATGTCATCGAGAAAACAAAAGTCATGTTTCTACCAGGCTCAAAATGCTTTGGAGATGGCGTGGACTTCAAGGGTTTTGTGCGGATCGGATTTGTCTGCGAGACTGAGGTTCTCCAGGAAGCCCTGAAGCTTTTGCGCTCCTATGTCCAGGAATATCTCAGCTGATTTCAAGCCGGCGTTATATCAAATTAATTATATTTACAGAAGAGAAGCTGGATATGAAAAGAAACAAAACGAAACGGAAGTAATGATGCGTTGCTAATCAAATCCTGACAGATGGAATGATGGCAAAGCCTAGTGGCACTTCTGCATCCTAAGAAAACCAACGAAACTTACTTCCGCAAAGAAGCACCACTCAACAAGCCGGACACCCTATCTTTTTCCTCCCTGGAGAAGTTTTGCCACTCCCCCTTCTTCGCTCTAGGAAAGCCTTTCCGACCGCATACCTCAAGATCGTTAACTCCAACCCTTTGCCACGGTAATCCCAAGTCCTTCGACACCCTATCCTTCCAATGGCCCCCAAGGAACGTAAAAGAGCTAGCATCGTCAGGCACAGCTCCTGGCTCGAAAAAGATCTCCGCCATCCTCTTCTTTATAGGCCCGATTCGTCCTGGCGTCTTCTCATTCCGCACAGCCTTCGATTTCTCCTTCTCGATAGATGTCTGAGTCGGTTCGGGAGTTTGTGGTCGTCCCTTATTTATACTCGCCTGGTCAGAAGTGCCTTCCTTCTTCAGGGAATCAACGGCTAGTGCTGGTATTGTATTGGTTTGGACCGCTTTGGGCCTATCCTGCTTTGATGACTTCTTGGGCGGCAGAATCGGGTCGTGATTTCTTGGTTCTTCGTTCTCCTTGTCCACCTGATCTGGTTTGCTTTGCGTTTAGTCGCAGAAGCAACATGCTTCTGTCCGCCAACAGCCTTGCCAGTGGGCGCTTTGCGTTCACTCAGATGCTTTCCATTGCGCAGTTCCATAATTTTGGGTGGTAGAATCTATGCGATGTTGTATATATGACAACTAAATTCCGTTGGCGATGCATCAGAAAAGATGCTCGAGGGGCTCTCAAGGATGACATTACGTTGTTGTTTACTTCGCATCACGGATCGCCTCGATGTAGATCATCTCGCGACTGAGGGAAAGAGAGCAGAGGCATTGAGTTATTGTGATGATTGCACCAGCATGCAACCTTAGTATCGTATACTATGAATGTTACAGCTACTCTTATTTTGCTAAAAATATATATTCTTGAAAACATATGAGTCTAGAAAGCTCATCTACAAAGCAATACACAAGCAAAAACCATCATGTACGCCGATCCCATATAATTACATCCTCACATTCGTCCAGTATACCATACCAAAAGGGATAAGCAAATCATGCCACCCTTGAGCATATTCATAGGTCAGCAATAGCCTTCATCAAAACATCCAAAGCTCTGTCCTCGACTGGCTCTTCAATATTCTCCTTCAGCATCCAAGCAATATCACTCTGCACACCGAGTGGAATGTAGCAGCCACTCTTGGCCTTCTCCAAACTTTCCCTCAACCGACTCGTGTGTTCCCACTCTCTTGCCGCTATCTCTGCTCGATCAATAACCTTCGTTGGGATACCACACATAGCTGCGCAATGCATTCCGAAACTTCCCTCTGCTACGCCGTCTTCGAGCTTGTATAGGAATGTTACTTGACGGTTGATATCATCAACATGGATCTGCATTCGTTTTGGAGCAATCTCAGCATGCCCCGCAAATTCAGTTGCTAAAGAGTGGTAATGTGTTGCGAAAAACCCAGTGCAGCCAATGTGCGTTGCAACATGGTGAAGGACTGCTTGGGCAACGGCAACACCATCGTATGAACTTGTACCACGTCCAAGCTCGTCGAGAATGACAAGAGATCTTGGAGTGGCCTCCGAGAGAATCTTCTTAGTCTCAGAAAGTTCAACGAAGAAGGTACTCTGTGCTGCAAAGATGTTATCGTTGGCGCCGAGACGAGACATAATGCGGTCAACGGGAGTTAGGGTGGCAGATACGCAAGGGACGTAACAGCCAATTTGAGCCATGATCACAGCGACACAGGTCTGTGACATATTAGTCGGGGATCATTGCGGGGCAGGGAGAACTTACCATTCGCAAAATTGTTGATTTCCCAGCGGCGTTTGCACCAGTTAACAGGTTGATATTTGCTGCAGATCCACCAAGCTTAACATCATTAGGGATGAAGTCAGTAACATTTGGCAGCATGCAAGGGTGACGGAGTTCTTCGAACTGAATAACGCTTCGATCACTATCAACAAAGGTAGGCCTGCAGCTTGGCTCGCCCAAAGATGACGATGCGGCGGCAAGACTCATCAAGCAATCAAGCTGTGCAATGACCTTGACAGCTTGTAGCCAAATTGCGTAATCTTCGTCGAAGCGAGCAAAGAGACGTCCAGCAACCTGTTTTGCCACCTGACTATGTGTCTCTTGCGCTTCTTGAAGGTCTCGGACCAGCCCTTTGAGCTCAGGGGAATAATAACGCTTAACGCCCTTGGCCGACGACAAAAGCTTCCAGTCGGAGGGCACCTTCATCCTGTCGGAGAGCTCCAATTGATAGACTTCCTTTCCAACATCTTTAAAAACTATCTTCTTCGAATCGAACTTCTTCTGGGCCGCTTTCAGCAAGTCTTGCAATTCGCCTTCAATTTCCTCGATATGATCTTGGCTTGCGTCGAATTCTTCTTCCACACCAGGTTCTGGAATCAGAACCTTGAATTCTATAGCCTTTGATCGATCAAAAGCTGTCTTCCACCACTCCAAGGGCTTTGAGAGGTCTGGCATTGAAGAGATGAGGCGATCGACAATTTTCGCGCCGCCACCAAAGGCACCAAGAAGACTCATGGTGTATTCGATCTGCTCAAAACCATCCAATACTTTGACAAAATCCTCTGGTTTACACACACTAGCGTGCACTCGAGATATAAGTCTTTCCAAGTCGGGCATCTTGGTCATTGAGGATGTGAACTGGTCTCGTACGGTAGGATCGGCATTCAGCATGTCGACAGCATCCAGGCGTTCATTGATTCGTGCGGCATCAGCGAGAGGGTGACATATCCACTGCTTAAACATGCGCTTTCCAAATGGGGTTACACAACGGTTCAACAATGTAAAGAGTGTTCCTTCTTGGCCACCGTCATAGGTATTTGCGAAAATCTCGAGGTTTATGAGCGTCTGTCCGTCAAGCACCAATGTCGTGGCTTTCTGTATTGGGTCGTAACTGGAGAAATTGCCCTGTGACAGGAGAGTTCGCTCCAATTTAAGTGTTCTTAGGTATTGGATTAAAGCACCAAATGCAGACATGACTAGATCCTTATCCCTAGCCTGGCTGAGCTGCTCTGGCCAGACTTCATCGGCGTTCGGTTTGCCAGAAAGGAAATACCCACTAGAATCCAACTCCCGTCTCGTAATATCAGCACTCCAGAACTCCCTGAGCGGTTTCATGTGGTTCCATATGGTCGTCGGAGTAGTGTTGTTCTTGAGAATCCGGAGTGCCTTGGTAGATATGCAGCCCTTTTCAAGTAAGAGCTCTTGTGGCCGGGTTTGAGCAATGAAAGTCTCAAACTTGGTCAAGTCGACATCGTCAATGAACTCAGTCAGGAAGAATTGCCCAGTCGCTGCATCAACAAATGCGACACCAAATGCAGGCAAATCGTCAACAGTAGCCTCTTTGATAGCCACACAATACACCGCCATATCGTCTTGCAACATACTACCCTCGACCAAGGTCCCGCCAGTCAAAACACATGCCAGCTCTCGTCGAATGATTTTGGCCTCTGGCTTTTTGGCCTTTACTCCGTTTTTCCCTGGAGTTCCCTCACTACCCTCGCGTTCACGCATCTCCTTGCCAAGTGCGGATTCGCACTGATCGACTCTCGCAATCTTGTATCCCTTTGCCACAAATTGGTTTGCCCAATGGTCTAGTGATGATTCAGGGACACCAACCATTCGCATATTGACCCTATCAGTGAGCTTCAGATCAAAAAGTTGATGGCCAATAGTTGCATCCTTCTCGTACAATTCGTAGAATTTGCCTTTCTTGAAAAAGACAACGGTATCCCAGAACTTTTGCTTAATCTCCCAGTATTGCTTTTCGAAAGCTGAGAACTTCGAAAAGGCAAGGGGAGGAATATACAAAGTTCGTGGGTCATAATTTGGATCTCCAATTGGATTACGATCCATGTCTTGGAGATTTGCCAACCAACTGTATCGGGTCTCTGGTTCTGTCTTGTGTGCTTTGCCTTTCACGGCCTTATATTCCTTCTTTGCGGGGGTTTTGGAAGTCCCAGATTTCGGCTTCAGGCGTTGAGTATTTTCGGGGTCGTATGTCCATTGCTGTGCTGATGCTGGCTCAGGTATTTCCATATCTTCATCATCCCCCTCATTATCGTTAGCTACCGCGGGTGGAGGAGAAACGTTTGAACGCTTTCTGGAGGTTGCCTTGGATGCTGGCCGCTTTCGTTTCTTCGAAATTGGTGCATCCGAATCGTCCTCAACAACAAAATCATCCATTTCCTCTACGCATTGTCAGTGCAAATGACATGTATAGCGCGAGCACTATGTACTTACCATCATCGTCATCAGCGCCGTCCAGGACGCCGATGAAGGCATCCTCTTCATCATCATCATCCTCCACTACGTTCTTGCGCTGAACAAGTCGCTTCTTTTGTGATTTAGTGGGAAGCACGATCTCTTCGTCATCGTCATCGTCAGATTCTGCATAGCTAATTGCCTTCTTTGCCTGCGAGTACGTTGTTAGCAGTGGCAAATTTCAAGAAATGCTACTTAGGGATAGGTACCTTTCGAGAAGGACTACTAAATGACACACCAGTAACCTCCTGCTTGACTCTCTTAGCGGGTGTTGCAGGCGATGGGAGGCCACTAAAATCTACCTCATGTGGTATGCCACCATTCTCATTCTCCTGAGAGCTCGAAGGTTCGATCACATCACTACTTGGAACAGGAGTGGCGTTCTTGGCGATGGTCTTCTTGAAAGAGGGCTTCTTGACCGGAACAGCAGGCTTTGCCATGCCATTTACCCCCTTGGCCGTTCCATTTGATTTCGGTGTGCTGTTTGCCGAGTTTGGCGTGCCATTGGGAGTTGCCTTTGAGAAGAATCCTAGGATGGAGCGCTGGTTTTTCGCGCTGGAGTTCTCCTTCTTCAGCGATGGGGGAGGTCGTGCTGGAGTCGCCTCTGCATTCTCCCTTCTGACCATAATGTCTAGAAATAACAATACCTCGAGTGTGACTACGACACAGTATCGTTGTCATAGAACAGAAGCAGCAAGTACAATATGGCGAGAATGAAGGAAGTGTGGATAATCCACGGGTAACGCGTCCATGATTTCCTCACGTCGCGTCCCCGCGTAAACTGACCACGCTAGTGAAGGGACCCACCCGCTGCTACTTTCTAACCAATTTTACGAGCACTCGCTAAAACAAGTGCCGGGAATTCGTATTCGGCAAGAGTCACTACCTACCTATAGTACTTACCCGTAAATGATAAGCATAGGGGACCTAAGTGATGGCACAACCGTTCTTAAAAGAGTAGATCACTCTCGTTTTAGCATACCTTAAGGTAGTAACCAACCCGGCGAAGCGTGAGGTGCTTACATTGGAATTTCCCATTAAATCGACCTCACTTAGCTCAGAGCGCTTTCGCTTACAGTATAGTAATTCCTAACCCGAGATGGAAACAACAACACTAAAATAAAGTGGGTACCTAGGTACCTACCTAGCTACATAAAAGAATCGGGCGCTTCCACACACGCTCTAAAAAGATTTAAACTAGCAAAACTATAGGATATCCTAACACATTATAGAATAGGTACCCTCTAGAACACAGCATTACCTGTGTTTTTGTCGATATATATTACTCATCCCTCTAAGGGTCCAACTTTACTACTAATGTTGTGATGCTAGATACCTAGCATCAAACCCTAGGAGGGATGAGTAATCGTTTACGCTTGCGGAGTACAACTGAGCTAGAGGTGTCTAGCTTAGGTGTGGCGTTTGCTCTCGGTGCAGAGGATTCGGTTGTTTTGCTTTATATAGATACCTACCTACCAAGGTAGGTAGGTAGATAAGTACCTAGGTAAGGCAAGGCTAAGGCTAAGGCTAAAGAGTCGGCCTATACGTTCTTTTCCTAGTCATTTGTCCTACTTTGGAAAATCACTTATTAGCAGCGGTAATAAATAGAGTTAGCAAGGAGCTCGTCGTTGATACAATGCTTAATCTAATTGCAACTTCACAAATTATCAATCTATGAACCCTATAAAGGATGTTGAATCGGTACCAGAGCTACGCTAGTAGGACAGCACCAGCATCAGCACCAACACCAACACCAAAACGAATAGGAGTGAAGTCGGTCGTAGTCACGGTAAGTCACGCCTGATTTCCTGAACTTGAGTTTAGATTTTCCGTTGCAATTCCAATCTGCATATACAACATATCAAGATTTAAGATCCGTCACCTACAGCCCAGATTCACCTCTGCACCACCCAGAACTTCTTCCGCTCGTCCTCGTGAAATCGCTCAGAAATAGGCATTCTTTGGTTCCTCTCTGCACGTCTCCTTCTACGAGCTCGGGCACTTTCCTCGTCCTCGTCACCACCGGCATGATCGTATGCAGCTACAGCAGCCTCTTTCTCGATGTCCTTCTTATATTTCTTCGGTAGGCGAGCCCAGTCCTTCCTCGATACTTCACTGCGCTCCGGCGTGATAGCTTGTTCTGCAAGCCTTGAAGTGTTTCTGGTAGAGTACTGTGGGTAATGGCTGGTCAAACCTCCAATTTCTTTCCTTACGAGATGAGCGAACTCGGGTACGATGGAAATGAGAGGGCTATCGACAGAGGATTCAGAGGTGGCAGAGTCCTCGTCAGTTGATGGTGATAACTTGGTCATTGTCTTTGTGGTTTTTCGTGCTGCCGAATCGTCTTGTTCAAGTGGATGTTGTGCTTTGGTACTCAACAAAGAAGACCTGGAAGAACGAGAAGAACGAGAAGAAAGAGAGGAGGTCTCTGTCAGAGAGGGTGTTGTGGTTTCTCCTTTTTCTACGTTTAGCAAACTTCCAATGTTGGTGTTTGAGGAACGGCTGCTGAGGAGCGACGAGGAACCAGTGCTCGAGACGTCATTGATCTCTTGCTTCAGATCACGGGGATCATCCCTTTGTATGTCCAAGGCTCGTCTCCTACCATTTGATTTCCATTCAGCTTCCACGTTCTCCTCAGACGCTGTTACAGCTCGGCACGCCGCCAGCCATTCCTCTACTTTCTTGATTGACGATGCCCTCCGTGCTTTCGCCAGATCAGTGTCGCTTCCATATTTGTCTTCAAAGCGCTTCCTGGTATGGCGACGTTTGGAGGATCGCGACTTTCGTCTCCTCTTGCCAAGATGTACCACCTTGCTGGACTCTTGCATGGCACGAGCTTTATGCATCCGTGCAGCAACACTGGAGTTGGGGCTAATCTCTTCATCAAGCTTGTTCAGATGTCCCGTGCTAAGTCTTGGTGGATGAGCGGCCATCTGCTTTCTGATATGTCCAATCTCCTTGTCCACGTCCTCCGCCAATGCAGCAGCTCTCAGACTGACAAGCAGACGACGGAGCTTCTTTGTCTTCTCGAAGCGCCATAGCCAGAGGTCGCCTAGAACAAAAAACTCGGAGTTAGTTTACTTGTTTTAGAAAGACGAGGATAACTTGGAGGTTCCAAGTGAAATGAGTAATGAACTTCAAAAAGGTAACGTACCTAAATGTGGTTCGACATGCTTGTGAAGTTTATTCAGGATAGCGAACAGTGGCTTTGTGGAGGCTTTGGAACCAACCAATTCGACCTTAGTGCATAGGTGACACATCCTGTTCTTGTGCTGTTGTTTGGTAGGTGGCTGGTGTTGGTCTAATGGAGTGGTGTGTATGTGACTTGGGCTTGGTAAGAGAAGAGCAATGGGAGCAATAATAAGAGACAGATGAAGAGCATTTAATGATTTTGTAAATGATTTCAGCCACAAAGAGCCAGGAAGCAAGCTGGTATGAAAATACAATGTGCAAGAAGAATATTTTCTTCAAATTTATATGTACTTGTGAATGCATTACTATTGTCGAAGTCACGAATTGCATACAATAGTATTGAAGATTCAATGGAAGGTGTGAATAGAAATGCGACAATAGGAAGTGTTGTGAGTCGCATTGCTAAGTGCAGCGTTAGCTGCGGTGAATGCGGTGCATCAAAATGTCTCGGTAGCGACAAACGGGCTCGTCGCTTACGTGCAATCACAGTCTGCTAAGTCAAAGTTGTAATGCATGCTCTTTATCTTGCTAGCTTATACATAGGCGTCCCTGAAAGGGACTTTTTAGCCTAGTGTGGTGGACTAATATAGATCTTGACCTCAACCTCATTGCTCCAATTACTATGAAGTCCCAACTCCCTCCAAGCCGTCTCTATGTCTATCTCCAGGACATTCGGGCTCGCATCACTGACTTGTACGGTCTCCACTGGGATTACTTTGCCCAGGATTGTAATCATGAGTTTATCGATGGAGACCGAGGGAAGCGATGAAATGTAGAAGCCTATGGGAATTAGCGAACTACATAGTAAAGGGAGTCTGTAGGAGTAAACGTACCAAGGATACCAAGCGCTTTGAGGTTAGTATCAATTGAAATTCTGCCATTCTCCTGCATTGTCATACTTGTATTCACGACTGCCGCCGCCGCAGCCATTTTTCCTACAAGACCCAGGTTGGCAATCCAGATCGTGGTATCCTTGATCACGAACCCACGTAGCGGGTATGAGGAGAAGATCTCATAACCGCGAACATCGAGTGAGATTGGGATGAGAGAATAGGGATCGACTATTTGGAGGGGCTTCGTAACACGACCAGTAGAATGTGCTCGAACAATGTAGTACTGGGCTTCTATGACGCCTGGGAAGTGAGAGAGAGAGATGAGTTCTGTGAGTGGTCTTTGGGAGATGTTGAAGACCCCTATTAGGCCGGTCCCAGTGACTGCGGCACCTGAAGGATTGTTAGTTACTGCTATTTGCTAGGATATTTCAAGTACAAACCATGGTATGTTCCTACGAGAAGTAGGTTCTCATCGTCATAGCCATTGTATTGGTTGAGACTCTTGCCGACGACACTGGGTCTGAAGATCACGGTCTTTCCACGTGGTGTAGGTCCCGTCATTTGGTTGATTAGATCAAAGTCATGCTGGCCGGGTACATCAGTAATATAAATGGGGCCTCCACTAACACAACGTGCAGCAGCATGGAAACCGGAATAATCATGTACAGTCTGGAACATGTCCCAATCCGGCACAATATTCAGATGCTGGGTCAACAGACTGTTGTGTGCGTTGGTGAAGATGTGCCAAGGATGACTTGCTGGGATCTCTGGGAAGAAGTCATCAGAATTGCGAACCATGACCGCAGGTTTATTCTGCGGCAGTTGGGAGTGGAAGATAATTTGCGGAGTCTGTGACATGCAGGAGATAGCTTTGACGCTGAAGTGGCGGAGTGTTGAGATTGTCCAAGCATCCAGGTAAGCGGGTATTAGCTCTCTCCGGTCCTTGGCTGAGACCATGGTATCTAGCTGGGGAGATATTAGAATAATGACAATGCTTCCTTGTTGTGGGGACTACTTACCATGAACTGAGCATCTGTCTTGACGCTGTCAATGCCACATGATGACAAAAAGCGATAGAAGTCGTCATAGAACCTGGGAACGTCTTCAGCTGCCACTACAGTCAACTTCCCACCCAGGGGCAAATTCCTTCTTTCTGCATCTTCCCGAACGACCTCCACCGTCTTATAAGTTTTCGCGATCTTGCCATCCGGCGAGATGCCGCCCCAATAGCCCAAGATAGCATGCCACACTGCAACATGCTGAATGCTTCGATGTTTCTCACGAATCTGAGAAACAGTGTGCTTCAGGCCTTTTGGGAAAGCCTTTGGTTCAGCCTCAAACTCATTCCAGCCATGCTGGAACTGGCCATGGCCTCGGTAATCAATTGCTTGCCAGTTGTCGTCAATAATCAAATTAGTGATATTGATCTTGTTCTCTGCCAGAGTATCAACAGCCTTCAATACTTTCTCTTCGGTGAGCTGCTGGCCGAGAGCGTTCCAGGTGCCTCAAAAACATTAGCGACCGAATGAGGGGTTCTCATGGGACTTCATAGTCACTCACAGTATGTGAGACCATCATACCAATTCTCTAGCCATTCCGGACGAACACCTTCCTTCAAGGCCTTCATCTCCTCCTGCTGTTCCCCGGCACTCTTTTCTTGCGCTGTCACAACTCCTCTTGCATGATACATCACCGCAGCATTCGCCGACTCGAAATCATCTCCAATTGCAACCAAAACCCTGGAAACAGCCTTGTTGGGACTGTCGTTCCGAATCTTTAGCATAATTAGCTTTCTTTTTCCACTTTGTTGGACCACGTACGAAACTTACATGTAAGACTACATTTCCCCCGCTATCACTCGTAAAAAGTGTCATGACGTCGTCGATGCCACTTATTGCTAGCATAACCATATGTTTACCTTCAGAGTTAAGAAAGGACAATAAGATTCCTTCCTTGTCTAGTTCAAAGTGAGTTTTGCCTTGTCTTGGAGCAAGCCATGGAGACCATATTCGGATCAAAGCAAACCACCTTGATGAATTAGCCAAATATCAGGAACTGAATCATTGTTCTTGAGATGAGATTGAGGAGTGTAAAGAATATACAGAATCAAAGCCTTACCTCAGGAACTTGCCCTTTCCCCATGGCAAACCAAAACGTACGTCCTTGATGACTGAATCTCCCCCAACGGCTGCCTCAATGGGAGCCTCGACAGACCACAGTGTCGTGCCTGGTGACTGACTTCTGAAATTCTTCGAGTCCAAACCCGGATTAAGACCTTCGATATAGTCTGATAAACTACTTGAGAACATTTCTTGCGTCGTGACGGTCTTCAACATAACAATGCCGTCTTGGCATCCTTGGTGATCCTTAAGCCATTTCCATGGCTGATCAGGACCCTGTCTGAATTTCACAGTGAAGCTTGTGGGAAGGTGAATTGCGAGAGGTGTCGTAAAGTACAACTGCTTCAACGCAGGCCCCGAAGCAGCTCCCTTGGACTGTAGCGACTCGGGTTGAGCATATGTGCTTGTCAATGGATCCATAGGACACTCATGCCACTCAAGGCCCACGGAATGCCACAACGACACTTGCCATGGCTCCGAAGCCCGACTTTCGTCAACTTCTAACAAGGCAGTAAAGAGACTTGTGCTCTTGTCAACTTGAGTTACTTGTCCCAGAGGGGGGTATGATGCTATGTAGGCCTTCATGTCGACAGTCTCCGACAACGCTGGTTTCTGGTGCGGGATGAATTTAGCCTGGAATACATCCGTTCCATCTTCGGCCATGATGGATAGGCAGATATATATATGTGATTGATATATATATGTACAGGTAGGTCGGCATGTATGTATGCATGTACAGAATATATACAAAATTGGAATGGGGTGAAGGAAGGAGAAGAGGAAGAACGCACAAGGATATAAGGGAGGTAGACAGGAAGAATAAGTTGCCGCTGTAATCATATGCAAGTGGTCAACAAGACGTCGACGTCCTTCTCAAATGCGGCAATGCGGGCGGGGAAGGGGTCCCGTCATGGATCCACTTCCGAGGTCCTTAAAGTGGAGTGAGTCTTGTCCTTTTTCGAGTTAGCGCATCTACCCTTACTCGCAATCGGGTAAACCTTTGACCGAAGTTTGCGAATTGAAAGATTTTGGATCTCAGACCAGTCACAGTCAACTTTGTACGAAAGTATCAGCGACGTCGGTGCCGATCTCGTGTTTCCTGTGTTCCTCACTTCTTTGGTATCTCGTCGTACTTTTGTCTTTATCCATGGTTCTATAATCCCGTTAACCCTTGCCAACATGGCACCACCCTCCTTAATTCGAAGCCAGACGCGCCGGCCAGACCTCTACGTATGCGCAACATGTGCCTTTCGAGCGTCCCAGGCACCGAGCAAGGCTGCGCGGAGGCCACTGCATCTGAGGTACCTAGCAAGGAAGAACGAAGCGCAGCGGCAATGGGACGAGAACGCAAAGCAGATTTTGGCTGGCGAGAAGAAGAGCATGCTCACACACCTCGAGGAGAGGGGCCTGGTGCATGCAATAACGGGGTGAGTCAGTTCAGTACATTACCTCTATTTTGGCAGTCACTGACACTGACACCTCTATAGGAATCGCGATGATGTTGATCGTGCCATGACCAATAATCGACTGGGTGCCTATGTCGGAATCGACCCAACAGCCTCGTCACTCCATATTGGCCATCTTCTGCCACTCATGTCCTTGTTCTGGATGTATGTTCATGGGTATCAAGCAGTCTCCGTTTTGGGAGGAGCAACAGCAAAAATTGGGGACCCAACAGACCGTTTGACGACCAGAGAGAAACAACATTCTTCAATCCGGACAGCGAATATGGTGGCCATGCACTACCAATTGAAGAAATTGTGGGTCAATGCAGAAAGCTACGGCCGAAAATATGGATTCATACCCGAAATGGGAGTATGGAAGAGAGAGTTGGTGAACAACAGCGTCTGGATGAACAAGTTGACTCTACTGGAAATATTGCAGATATTGGGCCCTGGCATGCGGTTGGGTCCAATGTTGGCGCGGGAAACGTGAGCATTTCTTCAGAAGGCAGGCGTATGAACTCAGAAGGGCTAATTGTTATAGCGTAAAAAACAAGATGGCGAAGGGTGACGGCATGTCATTCGCCGAATTCTCATATCCGCTCCTCCAAGGATGGGATTGGTGGCATATGTATCACACAAAGGGTGTACACATGCAAATTGGTGGCTCAGATCAATTTGGAAATATTACGGCCGGTATCGATGCGATTAAGTATATTTCAAAGACTCACCCGGATCCTATTGTACGAGAGAAGATAAAAAACCATCCTGAGCCTTTTGGCTTCACCGTCCCGTTACTCACAACCTCCACCGGGCAGAAGTTCGGAAAGAGTGCAGGGAATGCTGTATGGCTGGACAAATACCAAACCAGCACTTTCGACTTATACGGCTTCTTTATGCGCACTTCTGACGAGGATGTCGGAAGGTATCTCAAGCTTCTTACGTTCTTGCCAATCGAGGATATTGATACTGTCATGAAAGAGCACATGGAGAATCCAAAAGCGCGAAAAGCCCAACACCTCTTGGCCCGCGAATTCCTCGAGCTCATTCACGGAGCCGAGGAGGCCAAAGCAGCTGAAGTGCAGCATCGACTGATGTTCACCAATGTGAACGCCGCGCCCCTCCCAGCGTCATCTTACGCCTCTGCGGCTAACGGTTCTGAAGGATCCACTGTACCTGAACAGATTGTTCTCAATAATGCTCCGAAAGCCAATGTCAAACTTCCAGCTTCTCTGATCAACAAGAGATCGGTTGGGCGCATCCTTTATGCTGCTGGCCTCGCGTCCTCTTCCTCAGATGGACACCGCATTGCTCAGAGCCAGTCTGCTTACATTGGTGGCCACCCAGGCGGGAAGAAGGAGCCTGGGCCTATGGGTCAGGGCGTCTTAACTTTCACAGCCGTGAAGCTCTGGTTGCCCGAAGATACTCAAAAATTCCTCATCGATGAAAAACTCCTCATTCTTAGAAGAGGAAAGTACAATTTGAGAATTATCGAGGTAGTAAGCGATGAAGAATATGCTCAATCAGGCTTGACGTATCCGGGTATGGGCTCCTTGCAACCCACAACGCCAACCGGCGATGTCAAAAAAGAGGGCAGGAGGACGAGAGTGAAACGAAAAGCCCTAGAAGCTTACGAAAGACGCGAAGAGTACAAGAAAAACAAGGAGGAATGGAAGGACAATTTTTTGACCAATGAGAAGGTGTCCGAAGGAAAAGAGGAGCGAGCGTCAAACCAGAAAGAGACGTAAGTTCTCTCCACTCAATAGAAATGTATATTAGTATTGTACCTATGCTCAGTTGTTCTTCATAGTAGGTATCGAAGTCCCATAGATCCCACCAAACCATGGAAGAACCCACATTACCACCCACATATGATTATCTCCAAAGGGCAATTAAAGGGACGCAACCAAAATCTACCCTTCTATCCCAAAGCTATAGGCGAACCAATTCCCCGGGCTCAACCTCTACCTCCAACCCCGACTCTCACGATAGTTCAAAAATCCTACGAGCGTTTTGCCTCAGCACAACGCCCAAAACCCAAGCTGGCGATCCCTGCAGATCACCTTCATCCCGCAGAGTATAGTCCGCCACAAATCAAGTCGCTGATCGATCAGGAGACAATTCCATGGATTCCGCCGCCTTCTCTATCATCAAGGTCACCACCGATAACTTCGAGGGGCCAGCAGCTGAGAAATCGGCTTCTTCGTTTCCAAAAAGGAAGGAGGTCAACCAGCCATTTGCTAGCGACACGTAGGCCTACACGGAGTACCCTTATCTCTTGATTTTGTCTCTCGTGTAACGAATTATGAAAAGGCCTGTTTGCATACTTGACTATATATGGTGTTTGGTCTCTTGGTTTGTTTGCGTTTGGCGTCGGGGGCAGAAGCGGACTCGGGATATGTACAAGATACCTTTGGGATTGGCACAATGGGATAAATGGATGCCTGGGTAGAGCCAGGTGGGCCGGCGCATCAGAATTGTAGGACAAGAGATTCAGATCAATCAATTTACAGAGGCGTATCCACGGGGAGGGACTATTGCTGCCTACCATGTACGAGATACGCCGATGCACAGTAAGTCTTTGATTCCTACAAGCTTGTCGGCCAATGTCTGTTGAGCCCATGTCTGAGGCTGCTATCATTTCGATATTTGTGCTTGCTATCTGGCACAGTGAACAGAATAAATTTTAGAGGCTTGGATCGTGTGGCCAATGATTATATCGGAATTACTTGGAAATAGGGAACCTCGAAAGCAAAGCTCCGCGCACTTCACTGAACTTCCTATTACCCGACCACTCTTTCTCTTTTCCTCTTCCCAAGCGTCCCTCGCCGCCATCACCTACTTTTTTTGGGATGATAGAGTAGCTTAACATGGTCTCCACACGTCCTACATCTTTCCGGCTCCTCCTTGTACCTCTTGCAAGTACAATAGTTGCTCTCGCATGCGCAATCCATCTGGTACTTCAGCTCCTGGGGCGTGAGCCAGGTATCGGTGCTACAGGTGAAGCACTGAACACCGTGGACTATGGCCTTCGGTAACATGGCCAGCTCAGAGCACATCGGGCATTGATACATCTTTCTACCATTGTCATTCAAGACATTTGTGGTCAACAAATACGGTACTTCCTTGCAAAACGGACATTCAATCTTCCAAAAAAAGCCTTCAAGGTCGTTTTCAAGTCCACGAGCCCGGATATTCACAATCTGCTTTAGCTGGTGTTCCGTGACTGCCCGGACATCATGAGTACAGTGGCGTCCCACCTTCCATACCATTTCCATTTCCTCCTTTGAAGTCGGCGATCTGGTTTTCAACTTCAAAGCATTACTCGACCTAGACTTCCAGAGCCACATGGGTGGCTCCGCCTCAGTAGACCATAGTTTGATGACTTCAGTTAATAGTCTTCTGCGAGATGACAGCGTCTCAACAAAGGGATAATGCCCGCCAAGAACACAGGAGATGATATCTGACATGACATCTTTGCATCCTTTTTCACAACTTCCTTCTAGCAGGTGTGGGGCAAATAACATGTCTGCGTATTTCTTGAAGTATATGGTGTCCACCTCGGGTCGAAAGGTAATTCCCGGACCACGACAACAAACTAGTTCCAAAGACTTCGTGGAGTCTTTTGCCGGTTCTAGGACTCGGGTGAAACACCTCTTGTATTCTTCATTGACAGCCAAATATGACCAGCGGCACACGAAGAAGATGGAAGGCGGCGGTGGTGGTTTGTGCTCGTACAGTCTGATCACTGTGCCGTGGCTATCTCTTTCTGCTTTCACGTTGATGAGGCGTCCTGGTGGTAGTGAGAGTTTGCAAATCTTGATGCGGAGTTCTTCGGGTAGTGCTAAGAACTGTGGAAAGTATTGGATAGGTCGAAACTTGACAACGGGCTCTTCGAAATTTAGAATGTCGAGCTGGCCTTCTTCATAAAGTCTCTTGACTCGCCTCAACTCCGGCTCGGCTTTCAATAGTGCGCTGCGAGCATTGCCCAGCATGTACTGAAGTTCCCAGGTGTATGGAGTCCGTACGTTCTTTCTCGTATCCTTAAAAGGGTCAAAGGGGTCTCTCCATCTCGAAAGTTTTTCAATTCGACTTATCGTAGTGTTTGCCGTTTCCAACTTTTTTCGTATGTCAGTACCCTTGGAAAGAGCATCAATGGTATCTTGGACGATTTTGACAGCCGCCCAGTTCTCCTTGGCTTTTGTGAAAAAGTGCTCATTTTCTAATTGTGTGGTAGTCTGCACTATCTGCCTGGCTGTGACGCTCACCCATGTTTGCTGTTGTTCTGGGTCATATGCGTGCGATTTCACCACTCCCATTAGCTCAAGGACAGCTACTGCGAGATCATACTCCAAATTCTCTCTGTCTTTTGAGCTGCCTTGAACTGCATACGAATCCAATATGGCCTGCTTCTTCTTGTTGAAGGAGGCAAGAGCTTTGAGATAATTGTCCCTTTCCGCGATGGTTGGGAAATCGCTGAAGCCCAACGTCTGCTGATCTCCTTCGTGCATTGTGTCCATATCTTCGAAGTTGTCGCAGTCTTCGCAGAATTTGTCGCACCACTCATCCACCCATTTAGATTTTTCTTGGAGAATTTGTTCTATGATCAAACCTGGCTCTTGCAGCTTGTACTTGAGAAACTCGAGATGCGATAACACCGCGGCGTGCAGGGGGTCGTCCATTTGGCGCTCCATGGTGGCAGATACTCCCCACGTACCATAACAAATATAACCAATGTGGTAGTGGTGGAAGACGGGGAAGTGTCGACTTTAGACATTAGCAGGAGATCTTCTGCGAATTACCATTCTCACGTCCGAAGACCTATAAAAAAGGAGTTTGATGTGGAAGAGCCGCGTCTTTTAGACTCTTGTCTAAGGATATTAAGTAAATTAGTCTACACTTTCACCATCATAGTGGAGTATAGGAGACAGACTTTTCTAGCACGTCTAAGCAAAATGTGTGTCAAGACCACGTAAAGCCTTACTGTAGATGTAAAGATAAAGTTCAAAGTTAATATGCCTGGGGTAATACGTTGACGACTCGTAATCCACATCAGCATCCTTTGGGTTGTTGTGAAGTGTTATTTGAATACTATGCTACAAATCCTTACTAACCCTGAACCTACAATCGTTGGCTTGAACGCTAAGTGCACCATCAAGACACGCACGACTTTACTTTTATCATGTTGCACGTTTAGAAAATTCAACTTTTCATATGAGGAGGGAAAGGTTTGGCAGGAAGTACGTACACGCAGAGCTTGAACTCCTGCGGGTTTTATAGGTCAGGATTAGATGGGATTGATTCCATTACCACTCGTTTATATTTATTTTGCAACGTGAATGCTAAGGTGTATTTAGTGGAATGGGGTACTAGATGTTGCTTCTCTGATTCAAGTAGTGGAACCCCAAGACTGCGACGTTGGACTTGTTCCTGACGATCAGTGTGGCAGGCGATCGCTAGATTCTTTGCAAGTATAAAAGGTCTTGGTGGTGATCATTCTCTAGTAGTGTTTTAGAGCATGATTTATCATTGCGTTATCTCAATACTGGCGTCACCGATGTTCTATTTTACTTACAGAGGAAGTGTACAAGGTTGACCAAGCTTGCGAGTGTTTTAGTGCGTGGAATGAGCACCAGCAACAAAATTATGTATTTCATGGACTAGGTCTGGTTCTTGGTTGGCATATTTGCAGCATCTAAAGTGTGATGAAGCGAATTTTCTCTGTTGTCTTTTCGTTGTGCCAAATATTCATTCCCTATGCTCATAACTAATGAAAACGCCACAGCAAGGTATGGAATAACTGCCAGTGTAGAAAGAGTGCTAGCGTTGATTGATTGTCGCACAATAGTAAAGTCGCCGTTTTATTGTTGGTGCAACATTAAATATGTACTGCCTACTGTTCTCTCCGGTAGAAATCCTGCCTGAGTTGAATTGTAAGAATACCTCAGCACTTCAGTTTCTCCACTTGTGCCCTCCCTATTTCATGATTCTTCAGTACCTCCATCTTCAGTGCTTTCACAATAAGGGCAGTTTGCACGGCTTCCTGGATTCCATACTCCGAAGTATGACTTTCGCTCGGGATCCTTGAAGTCTCGATCCACCACCACTTTACAAACTGGTCGACGCGTTGCCCAGAGTGCCAATCCAGTTGCGATCCACTTGTGAGCCGGTAGTTCTTGTTCACCGGGTGGCCAATCTTCTCCAGCGTTCTCAGGTATGACCCATATTACTTCCTTCAATGCTGTGAGCTTTGGGAGTCATAAATGGTTGCGACCACCTGGTTTGCGCCTGCGGTGGGGACGGTCTACCATTCCTGCAAAACCGTTAAGAGAAATTGCAAGAGACCGCGCCTTGTCAATCAAGGAAACGAAGAACTGCGAATTTGGAGATATCTTCATCGATAGGAAACCTAGTGGAGAAGATCAGCAGCACACGAAAACCTGAGCCCTTGCTCCTGCCATCACAAATCTTCACTGAAAGTCTTCAGAATCTTGGTTGGGTGCCTATAGAATTTAATGAATGGTTTCAAGTAACTCATTTGTCATAATACTTTCTTCCTCTTCACATTGTGTTGTTGTCTGAATAGGTTCATTTTTGCACTGTAGTTAGTATAGGTAGTGGTGTGGCGTATAAACTCAATGCAGAATTTGGAAGGAACACTTGCTTCTCCTCCTACATTAACAACAAATGAAAGTTAGATGTCGTCGTTTTTATCTTATGCCTGATCATGCCTCAATACCCAGAAGATACATGGCAGGCACTTTATTGATCGCAGCACATTTGACTCCTGATAGTTACAATGAAGCTATTCAGAGGCTCAAAGTCAAGAGAAGTTCGATAAACATTGTGTTAGAACTTCACGTGCTGGTGCACCAATCAATGGAAATGACTGATTTCTATGCAGCTACCAAGGCGTTCCGGTGAAAGATTCATGCCTCCGAGTGGCCTTACATGTAGGTTTACAAAGTCAATCTCACTGTATCCTGCATAATACTACCCTTTCCATTTACATTTTATTTCATATCAATTGTTCAAAGTCCACAATCGTTCTCCTGATTTACTTTAGTCTTTCTTGGCCTTTTAACAATTTGTGTTGTCCTATGTACATTTAGTGCCTTGTTATAAATCTGGCGTCCAGGGTGGAAGTAGTTGGTATATAAGCGCGAGAAAAAGCACCGTTCATGGTTTAACTACCAAAATTGCGGTGCCTTGTTTCTCTTTGAATGTTTGATAATCCTCCATAAACATCGTTCTCGCTTAGCTCGCGCTAAGCCCCCCTTTCGCCACTGTGATTATGTCTGTGTATAAACACAATAATTTCAACCCCCAAGACCAAATAGTTGCAGAAGTATTTTGTTTGAAATACCTTCTCGATTATGGATAGAAGTTTTAGGGTGTCTGACTGCCTCCCTATGTGCGGTACGTGACGGCAAGCAAGGAGGGATTTGTACAACCCTAACACTAATCCTCATCTAGGTCAGCATCTATATTGGCCATGTCCTAGACTATCAGTTTTAAGAGCAGCAACACCTTCACGAAGCACACATCTAGAACTAAGTTTAGTTTGTTGGGCTGTAGTAGCCACTCAACTCTTTCTGCTTCGGTGCTTGGAAGCCTTTTGTTCTATAATTACTTCGCTGAGTGACTTGATTCAACTAAGTGTATTGTTGTATTTTGCCCTCTACTATCATTCTGCTCTCATTTCTTTTAGTGACACGGTTATAGTACTTGGCTAATTACAACTTGAAGTAAAACTATGGTGCTTCAAGGTAATATGAGACAAGTCTAAATGACCACAACCGCTCATTTACAAATGTGACCGCTTCGTGGGATGGCATACAGAGCTAGCTCATATCAAGTGGATTTCAGTCACCCTTGTACACTTTAATTTACGTCTGGTGTAACTCACCACAGGTATGACGGGCCTACTCTTGTTAATCCAGTGGTTCAGGGTACGGTGTTGTCTCGAAGAGGTGTTTCTGTAATAGCAAACGACGAGCGGACACCATGGGGAGCCTTTAGGTAGGTACTGGTCCCGTCTTCCACCATGAATAAACCATAAACTAAGTTACTTAACTTGAGATGATTTCAAGTCGTACACGTGCCATGATTAAAGTGGCTCTGTGAATGGATAGTTTCTGGCGTCTTATATCCTATGATATTCAAACCCCAGAGTGGGGTAAAATACCCCCCACCTTTCGAACTTCTCTCCTCACCCAGACATCCTAATTTCAACACCGACAACCGCAGAATGGCACCCACAGCAACGGAACTCGTTGGCGAGTCGGAGGGCAATGCGAAACTCGGTGCCCTGGGAAAGACAGTCTCAGGAAAGCGACTGAAGATACGATCTTATCCCAAGTTTGAGACGCTGGAGGAAGAAAGATTGTACAGGAAGCAACATCTCGCGGCTGCATTCCGGATCTTTGCTGTATAACTACACTGCTGCAGTTCGATTGCTCGTGCTAAACTCTTACCAGGAGCGAGGTTTCGATGAAGGAGTCGCAGGACATATGTGAGAATCAACAAACCCTGTGCGCGCAGTGTAACGAAGTACTGACGTGCGATACAGCTCCGTCCGCGATCCAATTCTTACAGACCATTTCTGGCTCAATCCTCTCTCCCAACATTTCTCACAGATCTGCGTGTCGGACCTGATTCTTGTGAATGAGGATGGCGATGTTGTTGAGGGAGACGAGCCTATAAATGCTGCAGCCTTCGCAATCCATTCTGAGAGTACGTCAATTCCACAACCAGTAGCAATACAATCGCTGATGTGTCTATGATAGTTCATAAAGCCCGTCCGGATGTCCATGCAGCCTGCCATGCCCATTCAGTTTATGGAAAAGCCTTTTCCGTATTCGGGCGCGAACTAGACATGATCACCCAGGATGCTCTCCGCTTCTACAAATCCCATTCCGTCTACCCACAGTTCGGTGGCATAGTTCTCGATCGCGAGGAAGGAAAACAAATTGCCAAGCACTTGGGTGATGGGAAGGCGTGTATACTGCAAAATCACGGGCTACTGACGGTGGGGAAGAGCGTGGATGAAGCAGCATTTTGGTTCATAAGTCTGGACAAGACATGCCATGCGCAGTTGTTAGTCGATGCTGCAAGTGCTGGAAGTGGACATGCGAAGAAGTTTATCGCGGACGAGGAGGCAGCTTATACTTATGAGAACGTCGGCAGTAAGTTTTGCTTCTTCGACAATTATATCCTCCGACGATGCTAACGAGGATGTAGAGCCTGAGAAGGGTTGGCTCGCATTCCAGGGCTATTATGATGAGCAGCTGGCAAAGAGCAATGGAAGCTTCCTGGAATAAAGGGTTCCCATGAATGAAAGACACCATATTTTTCTTTCGCATACGTATTATACGTGGTATTGTACAGATTGTCACCAATGTATTTCATCAATGCATGATTCAAAGCCTCGAATCAGCTGCGTAAAAATTGTATTCTTGTATTTACTCGATCTTCACCTCAACGAGGTATAAGATTAGCTTAAAAAAGGGTCCTTCGCGTTTGTGTCCATCAAGGAGAGAACTGAAGATGCAAGGCGCCGCTGAGCCATGCAGTCTCAAGGTTATACCAGATGGCGATCTCGTGTTCACGAGACCAAAGCGAGCTGCCAACGGCCTGTAAACCTGTAGCCGCATCCCCTCACTGAGAATCTTTCCGAGGAGTCTAAGACATCTTGTACACTGTTTCTCAGCGTCATATTCAGCTTAGTTGGAATTTTTAGGCAGCATGTCATCTTGAATGTGGTCGGGGCAAGCAAGAACGGCTCTCTTGAGTTGCAGGTCAAGTGGTAGAGATCAAATAACTGGTAAGGTCCAAGTTGAGTCCGAACAGGGTGGTGTTAAACTCCTCAGATGATTTCAGGTGCCCAATGTCCAAATCCAACCCGTCACATTCCATTTCCTCGCGTCGCTTATCTCGAGTGTTGATCGGATGAGAACATTGGACAGTAGAAACTGGTGTCAGAAGCTGATCACTGCGCCAGTGAGGAGAGCTGTAGTATTCACGATATATATACGATAGTTAAAATACCAAGGTTTCCTGCTGCTCTATTACCGAAGGCAATCATAGATCTACGGCCTGGAACTAAGTCTGGTTTCTCACCTCAAAAGCAAAGTCCCTTTTTGATGCCCACATTGAAGATCAAATACAGCCCTCCCATTGAGTCTGGTCACTGCTTACCTGAAAGTATGCTAAACGCAGGTACATGTCTGTTCCCGCATGCTAAATGTCGAGAGTCTCAGTTCCACACGCTCCACACGTTGTCCTCGCACGACACGGCTGCCAGAATGCCTGCTCGGCTAACTGCAAGATTGTCAACGGGTCTGTGGTTCCACGTGTGGGACCCTGAATGCTCCTTGGGCGGGCTTTTGCTGACGGATGGCTGCTTGATCTTGATCTCCATATTTCTTGCCGGCAGCGATCGCCTGTAGTCTGGCCCATTGATGGCCAGTCGTTGGGTCTTTGAGGTAGATGTATTTTACGCGTGAAGGTCGAGGGAAGGAGAGCGGTCTGCTGTAAATTCCTGAGGAAGCGAGCACTCTTTAAAGATGGAAAAGAATACCTCGAGACTTCTAACATAGGTAGTTGCTCAACTCCTGCCAATCAAAATAACTCAATTGTCTTGATAGATTGATAAATCATTCAATGGCAGAATCACTTTTAGCCCATCTATTTCCAGTGGCCGAGAAAGAAAGGTCAACTACATTAGGAAAATACCTCACTAAACCCCATAAGCAGATGTTTAGTACAATATTGTGACTTTCGGAAGACGACAAACCCTCCACGTTTCATTATTCATGAAAGCTTCCATAGCAGAGATATCAAATGCCAGACCTCTGCTAACACAGCGAGAAGACGCATTAGGACTCCGGACACGGAAACTTAGAGAACACCATTCCACGCGGAAGCGCTGCTTCTCTTAGCCTTGAGAGCCCAGCCACCCGGTTCGTCGAAAGTGTGTTGTTGCAAGAATGCAAAGGAAAACTCAAAATATGAAGGCATCACCGCACGTGGCCGGGAATTTGAAATATCTCCTGCATCACCAGACTGGAGTCTGGAGAAACGCGAGCTGGCGGTAAGGTGGTTGTGGCGGTGTTTGTGTATCGTATGGATTTGTGGCGGAAGATGCATGGGGGGCTGGGGAATCACTTGATTACACTATTACCGGTACTGAACTAGAAATAAGCGGCTGCTTAGGCAGCAGTGCTTACTGCTTATGCCCTAACTTCAACCACAAGTAACGGCATTGATGTTGGATTTTATGCCAGGGCGCAAAAGAATGGCTCATCCAAGCCATACAAGTAAATACTCAACCAGACCGGGCGCTCGGTACACCTCACCTCGATCTTTCGACAGTACTTCCCAAGGGTCAGAGAAACTCACGGGTTGTAATTTAGTTTCCATGGGTAAGTAAAGGTGGAGAGAAGGACCCCGACATGATAAATTATTGGAAGCCGAGATGAGAGAGGGCTCGGCTCGCTTTCTGCTTGCACCTATTAGGCTATTTGTGAAATTTAGTGGGTATGAGATTGTTGGTGCGTGAAAGGAGGCAGCGTCTTTTGTTGGATCTAGGCAGGGTGGAAACGCGTTTAGAACTTTGCTGTACTGTAGAGAAAGGGCATTTTCGTGATGGTGGGGAGTGGTTGTGCATGGGGAGCTATTTGGCACGGCGAGCCTTGCCTCTTCACTGCAGTGCGGTGGCTATTACTGGTACCAATGGCTTCGATCGTGAGATTCCACTTTCTGCAGCCTTAAAGCCCCATTCTTACTCGGCGGTAAAACACCTGCTTGCTTTTAAATCAAATGCAATTTGCGGAGTTGTTTTGGAGATATCACGTGGTTGTTGGTAACGGGTGGAGATTTTCTGTTCTGATTCATGAGATAGAGATTTTCCAACCTCGATACCTTGGAGTACAAAGAGACTCTTGTTTCGGTGAACTTTACCTGGCTGTACGAAATGGCATCGGCGATTAGGCGGTTCTTTGGTCCGTTTCGATGCCTTCTTCATCTCCGAAAATCAGAAAACAAGTGCTTGATCGAAGAAGGGGACTTGGAGATTTCTTGTGTCGTAAGACTTTGACCAAGCTGCTCTTGGGTCGATGTTCTTCTCACGTATCTTGGCGACGATCTTAATTTCTCGTATACATTCAATGAGAACTGTTCGTTTCGTTGGTTCTCCCCCAGACCGGAGAACGGAGGCTTCTCTTCCACCTGTAGAATGGAACCCAAGGCCGGGCAATTTGCTGACTGCAGACGTGCAAGCGAGGACTTGCATAGCCAACTCAACGTACAGAAGAGTTTCGAATCGTGATACCAGAATGACCGTGAAATACCCACAACTCGGCTCCGGTGTTAGCCACAAGACGAGCATGGAGAGACCCAGCGGAGTCTGGGATTTTGGCCAGCGCCAGCAACATGCTCATGGTTCGGCCTTCCCCCGCAGCCTCCTCGTACGTAGAGCCCACGCAATGGTCTACGAACCACTCATGGTATCCTTTGACCCGTCATCTCCCGGCTGAATGGAACCCTTCTCGACTGCGTCCTCTTTGGGCAGCGCATGCCATGGCTGATTTCGTTTCCCACGTCTGGACCATTGTTGACATTGTCACGCAGTAACTTCACCAATTCGGATCGAGTCCATTGGAAGGCATTCAGTCGCCGGACCTTTTTCTTCGCTTTCAGAGAGTCCTCCGTCCTGTACAGGAGAGACTTGATGATAGTCGCCATTGTGACAAGCATTTGAGTTTTGCTCCGTTTCCCCGCCAAGTATGGGGTAAATTGCCAAGTCATGATGTATGGACACACAAGAAAGTCAATATTTCTCCGCTTTGGATGATGATCATTGAGCATATAGCGATGCGATATACAAAGCTTGTACTTGACAGTAAATCCGAAGCTATAAAATGAAAATTTGAATTATTCGTGGCTGCAAACAACGACTAAGTAGCTTGGACTCTGAGCTGACATCGAGCACTTCGTCCCCCTTTTGTTGAAGAATTTTACACAATGACCGATCCTGTGAAGCAGGAGGGTTGGAAACATTAGACTTATGAGTGCGGAGAGGACGAAAGTGGTGTACATCCTAGAGCGCTGCCATTCATTTGAGCAACAGATATGCAGAGAATTATACCAGTGCAAGGTTGTGCGAATTATGCGATGGCGGCAACGAGAAAGGGTACTCGTACATCTGCGTGTTGCAGGAGATGTCAAACACCTTTACAATATACACGAGGCACCTCAACGACAGAGCTTGTCTACTTCGGAAGCGTAGTCGCAAACGGTGTTTCGAAAGTCGAGATAGTTCGACACCATCGCTGTAATGTATTGGAAAGGTTGAAAGTGTAGATTCATGGATTGCTGGACTACGACGAGGATGCGTCTGGGGAAAAGTGCCAAGTCGACGGGGGATCTCTGCGCTGCTGGGGGTGTGATGGACTGGACTGCATGTCCTGGGGGATGACCGTCCCAATACAATAAGCAGCGCCATTGCAGCAGGGAACGTCGACCACAGTGCTCAATATTCCTTGGTGAGAAATTGGGATGGCGCTTTATCCTGGCACGACCGCTGTGATTCGATAGGGGCGCTCAACTCAAGAGCACCGTACATGTACGCCGGTATGATCTTGTACTTGGGCTCATAGTTCTGATGCACGACAGGACAGCACAATCTGATATTCGCCCGTACTGTACGACTGACTGCACGAGGGGAAGAGTCTCCATTCGGTAGAGTTTATAGCAAACCGAGGTGAAGCGCATTTGAAGCTTAGCTCAACGTCGATGATGGATGGCTTTTACAGCTCACACTGCTCGTCATTTCTGCGCGCATTCTGTCCAAATCCGTGCAAGTCAAGCTCGGCCATGCCAAAAAGTGCAGATCCAACCACGTCTCCACGGCATACCGTATGTAGATACGGAGGATTGTCCTGTCCTTGGGCACGAAAAGCATACATGGTACTGTACTGCACACGCGCAGCACGGCCGCTACAGTCAGTGTAACGACTGCGCAGCCGCCGTCGTACCAGCAATCTGGGAGAGCACGGAATGCGCCTCGTGCAGTTGGTGCTCCCTGACGAGATGTCAACAATGTGAGAGAAGCGAGACGTGAGAGTTGACCTCCTGTACGATATACCGACATACACGACACCCGAACCCGAAGAAGGGGAGATGTATATATATATATATATATTATAAATGAAGTCGTACCGCACGCTCGTTTCGTCAGGGATGCTGTGCGTACGGTACGTAGGGCATATCTGACCAGGGCCCATGCAGGGAGATGATTTGACATGCTGCAGCAGTGCAAATACGGAGATGGTGCATGGCCGGTACGTCGTCCCTCTCCATCCGGCACGCTGACGGTTGATTGTTCACACCAACAGGAGTCTTCTACAGTACTGTAGAACTACCTTGTGCAGAAAGGCGGACGAGGTCTTAGCTTTTCCCCATTGGAGGTGCTGCTGCGCCAATCCTCCGATCCTCAACCCATCCCATCCCATCCCATCCCATACAGACTCGAGTTGGGGTAAGACTGCAAGTACACTACTTTGTAAGTCTTAGTTTCATTCCCTGCCCTCCATCCGCCCTTGCACCACTCTGCACCTACATAAAGCCTGCCTCCCCCTCATTTGATTCACTGGAATGTGCTCGTGCTTATATCCCGCCGTCGTCGTCGTCGTGTTCATCCTGTTTCCACCACATAGATACATCATCACCATACCCTTGCAATGGCTACAACCACAACAGGAAATGCAGACCCAGGTCTGAACAAGGAATTTGACAACAATGGCACTACGACACAGGATCACATCAACCCGGGGACCAACGGCGTTGATAACACTCACCAGCGTACTGCTGCTCCTGGCTATGGTCCTTTTGGCGGAAACCCTCTTGCGCGCCTGGATACCCACGAATCTGCGCGGTTCCCAGCGTTCGGCGGTGATTTCCAGCCAGGTTCTTACAGACCACCGAAGAAGTCATTTGCCAACCCAGCTCCGCTCGGATTGAGCGCATTCGCCTTGACGACCTTCGTATTGTCCTTGATCAACTTGGATACACGACATGTTTCGACCCCGAATATTGTTGTTTCTTTGGCTTTCGGATATGGAGGACTTGTTCAATTGCTGGCTGGCATGTGGTAAGTTGCGCTTGATTTCGGGGGCGCTGAATACAGACTAATGCGCTCCAGGGAAATGGCTGTTGGAAACACCTTTGGTGCCACTGCTCTCTCTTCATACGGTGGTTTCTGGATCTCATACGCAATAATCTTGACCCCAGGAGGCTTCGACATTGTTTCTGCTTACGAAGTTGCATCCGATGGAACTGCCATCCCCGGTGGTGCAACGGCTTTGAACAACGCACTTGGATTTTTCTTGATTGGATGGTGGATCTTCACGACGATTCTGGTTTTGTGCACCCTGCGCTCAACGGTCGCTTTCTTCTTCCTGTTTTTCACCCTTGATCTGGCATTCTTGTTCCTCGCAATCGCCAAATTCGAGCCGAGTCACGCTGATGGATTGAACAAGGCTGGAGGTGTCTTTGGCTTGTTTGCTGCTTTCGCCGCTTGGTACAACGCGCTGGCTGGTATCGCAGACTCAACGTATGTACCTGCCTCTACGCACAGGAAGTTTCATTTGAGAATCCAAAACTAATGATGTTCTCTCACAGTAATTCATTCTTTGTCATCCCCGTTGCACACTTCCCGTGGTCCGACAAAGGACGCGAGCTCAGAGGCGTTGCGAAGACCGAGCGCCAAACCGTTTAATTTATCTCACTTAAACTCGAAAATTATATGATCGTGTGCGGCTGGAGGAAACAAATGTGGGTTGGATCATCTGCTGGATACTCGGGTTGATACCAATTGTCGCGCGCGAAATTTAATGCCATTGTTTGAAAAGGAAAAATAATGGGAGGGGAATACCAACGATCGCTTATTATGATGGAACGGGCCAGGTGTTGTATTGCTTGGAGAGACGGGGATATCATTCAAATGGTTTATTCTGGCGACAAGGGGCAGTGTATATCCATATCTAATAACATGTTTTGATGCCAGACTGTATCGCTTTCAACCGAAGTCCTCAAGTGGGAGTGAATGTTCAAAAAGGATACTCCGTACCCCATGAATAACAATTACAAATGGCCTGGTCTAGGCTGAAGATCTAAGTAGATCCTCATTTACACTTTCGCGGGGGCTTAACGGCCCGAATACGTAGTGCTGTAGCCACAAGTTTCCACAATCAACGATCTAGCGATCGCTAGATTGATCCTTTTGGAGAATGATTTGTATGTTTGGGAGTACGGAGAGCGAGGGGCTGGCGTTTCGGCAGTTGTGCCTTCAATCTGAAGTTCTGATGTTGAGAAAAGCATCCAACACCTGGCGTTGGGTGACAATAACATGGTGTGTCCAATGTCCATAGCGGAGATGATGGACGTTACCATACCCACCGAACGTCTTTTGCTTTCTTCTAGATCAGGCATAGGCTCTTCTCTCTGTGGCGCAAGTCCTCCTCAACAACTTTCATGGGTGGTCTTTCGATTGGGACTGGACACTTTTGCGACACTGCAATGGTTTCCACACGACAAATCTCTCGCAAGAGCCTCTGTCTCAACAAGACTCTCCTCAAATGCTCGATATCTCTAATGGAGACATATCTCACCTCGCGACAACCCAAATCAAAGCACTCACGAAACAACCAGACCGGGAACGGCGCAAGCGAAACTTGATTCCAGGAGACGGGGATACGGGTAAGGATATCAAATTACATTCACCAAGACATTCCACTCTACTCATACAAACCAGCAAGCACCCACTTTCAACCAAACAAAAGAAATCGCCAAATCATCTCAGCCCCAACGAAAAGAAAATCCAAGAATCGTCTCTACTCAAATTCAGCGCTCGAGAAATGGCCCCCGTCTTTTACATAAGTACCCTTATCCCCATCCTTCTCCTTCTTCTTCTTCTGATGAGCAGCAGCTCTTGTTCGAGACGTCCCTGATCCTTCTGCGGGAGCTCCAATGTTAACAGCACCCCCATCAATGACCCGCGGACTACCTCTCAGTCGCTTAGCAGGACTACCATCCTTCTGCTCCGCCAAAGTCTTTCTCTTGGCCTCTCTCTTCACGGGGCTTCTAGATCGTGTGCGTTTGGCGGCTGGCTGTTGGGCTTCGTCTTCACCACTTTCAACGGTAGCTTGTCTCTTGCTACGGCTCTTGATGGGACTCTTGCTTGTTGTGCGCTTGGCTCCTTGGCCGGCTTCTGGAGAATTGTCTTTTCGCAAGGCTCCAGACATCAGTGGCTGCCCAAGGATATTGGCATCGTACCATCCATGAGGGTCAGCCGGCCGTTTACCTCTTGCTTTCTCTGAGATGAGTCCTGCATCTGGATCGTCGTGTTGGATCTCTTGTTGAGCGCGTGTTCCGCTTGTTTGTTTCCCTCTTGCGGCTCCATGGGATGTCGGCTGTGCCTCTTCAGTGTCGGAAACGACAGCGGGTTGAGATCTGGCCTTCTCAGCTGTCTTGCGCTTTGCTTCTGCTTCCGCCGCCTCTCTCGCATGTTTCTCGCGCCACGCCACGTACCGATCTGCATTAGGAGTGAAGATATTCTTGTCATAGACCGGTTTGGTTGGTGCTACCTTTTCATACACCTTCTTGTCCTCGTAGATGGCCTTGGCGGCTTCTATGTCGGCCTCCTTTCTTGACATGGATCTGTAATTGGGCTTCCAATCTTTGGGAAGCTCGGGGAGTGCCAAGGGATCATCTCTTACCGCTGGGGTGGAATCTTCTCCGGAGCAATGTGCTGGGCAAGCTTGGTTGCAACGATGGTCGGTAGCAACAGAAGGAACGGCAACAGGTTCAACCTCATCATCGTTGGCGTTGATGGGTTCTGTCACCACTTCCCCTCTGACGTTGACAAATTCGCCCTGTTGATTGATGAGGTTCATCTTGTCATCAACGATATATCCTTTGTCGTGGATGAGATTTCCATCAGGATCTCTATCCATGAACTCGGGGACTGCACAGGAAAGCGGTTAGTGTCTGCAATATGGAATCCGGTCTAGGACGAATACATACCATTTTTAAGATCTTGTTCCATTCGCCAACTCAAGAATTGTTGCTGGAACGGTGTTTCTCCAAAGGGGAAGAAAGGTCTTTGACCTCGTCCATACCATCTCTCCACGGGCGGAGGGGCAAATATCTCTTGCTGAAGCTCTTCGTCTGATTTGAAGGTTTCCACAATCGGTGCGGGCTTTCCTTGTATCCATGGTCCCGACGCTGCAATATGAGACTGACGTTCTTTCGTCTGGCATTTAAGGGGCCATCTCGACATGGAGAAGAATTGCTTTTGAGGCTTGGGTTTACCAAGCATATCTTCGAGGTCAACAACACGGGCTTCCAGGCGAGTTATGTCATTGTAGCAAGCTCTGTCCCAATCAGGATCTCCTGTTCGTGCTTGTTGTAATCCATCGATTTTGTCCTGCGCCATCTTGATTTGAGATCGGATTCTCTCTCGGTTAGCACCTCGTGGACGGACGAATGTTGGATCACGCGTACGACTGATGCGATTGCTTGCGAAAGACCAAACGTCCTCTTTCTCGGGAACTCGAAGGTCCCAATTGTTGTTCATTTCCTCGAGGAGCTGCATCTGAATGATTCTTGCACAGTCTCTGTCAGACGTTGTTCTGGGACAGAACGTCTTGAACTGATGGTCGTGCGGAGGTTCAAAGCCATTGTTCTCCTCCATATAGTCCTGGATCTGGAGGTCTTTGTAAAGATCCGGAGCAATGTTGTTCAATCCAGCGGCATGCACTCGAAGAGGAATTAGATTTTCCTCCTCTCTATGCGGCTCACCAGCTCCCCCGAAACATTGATGATATTGATTGTAGATACTAGCTTCCCGCATTTTCGCTTTCACTCTTTGAGTTCCTAGACGTCGTTGATAGATCCGGATTCTGCGACCTAGCTCTGCCACGGTCCCGTCGGCTTCGGCAGTCTTGAAGGCTCGGAGTTGTGCACCGACGTAAGCAGCTATTCTCTGTAAGAAGGCAGCTCTCGTCGTGACATCTTCCGTGAAGTCAAGGCCTGTGAAGTGATCCTGGATTCTTACTACTTTTGATGGACCTCCACGCACTCGAGCTTCTTCATCGGACACTGCGTAGTTAACCTCGGGGTATTCGACACACCGCGATATGGTGCCGTCGCAATGATAACTGTATTCTGTTAGTCGTGTGTTCCAAACGAGTAGGGGTTCTTTCAACTAACACGATGAAGCCTTTGTCATGCATAGTCGTGAGATAAGTCTTCAGCTCACTACTCGTGAGATCTAGCTTGCTCAAATGGCGAGTGTTAATGTCACTAGGAGTCTCGGCAGACTTTTTGACCTGGTACTTTTGATACAAAGTTTCCGCTGCCATGCCTTGGTTCGTGGTACTGCCATCGGGCCAGAAAAATTGGGAAGGAAGTCTCATGTCAATGTCATCGTCGCTAGCGATGGGCATCTCATCCTCAAGCTCCATAACCAGTCTTGAGAATTCTGCCATATACGGCTTCCCTACATCATCCCAGTGACTGTTCCAGTTTTCCACAGAATACTTCATTGATAATGGAACAAAAGGGTTTATCGGGTGTGATGCAAGAAAAGTCAAGAACTCGAGGTAGTTTGGGCCCTCTAATCTTTCCATATCCTGACATAGCTTCTTGTCCACACCTGGGCACTTGGCGTTCAACATGTCGAAAATGGCTTGAATTACGGCATGAAGGAGAGGTCTTGGGAATCGCTTTTCAGCCCTCAACAACTGGTCAACCGCATTGACAAGTTCTCGTCTTCTATCATTGATGATCGCGTTCTTCTCAGAATCCGGGATCTCGTCTTCAGAGACTTCGGCGTAGGGCCCGTCCAAATTGACAGGTGGAACATTACTCGGATGCCGAAAGATGTCATTTCCCTTACTCGCCAGAGTATGACTGATAACGTAATCCTGCTGTGCACGTCGCTGCCAGTCGAGATTGATCTTGGTGTAGGCAAAGGTATCTAACTCCAAAGGTCGTTCTTCCGGCTTCAGAGGGAGAGATAGTGGAACTTCTTTCGCTGGTGGAACCCAAGGTCTTGGGAATTCTAGTCTGCGGAAGCGATCTTGGGGACGAAATTGCTCCTCATTTGTCGCAAAGATGTTAAGAGCCATTTCGGCAGCAGCACGCTGGATACCTCGCATCTCAGCCATTGGGATGAACTTGAGTCTTAACATTCGCCGAGTCTGTTCTGCTTTCGCGAACCTCGCATTTGGACATTTCGTTTCCTTCTCCTCCTCCGCTCGGGCTTTTTGTAGCTCTAGTTCTTGCGATTCTTTGGCTTTCTTTAGTTGTGCCATTTCATATGGGATGGATTTCGGACTTAGTAGAGACCGAGCATAGGCTTCTCCCTCAAGGTGGAACAGATTCTCTTTTTGTGTCTTCATGAGAAGAGGGTCCTGATTGGCATCTTGGAGATACATTTTCAAGAATGCATGCTGATCAGGGTCTCTGTCCAATGTGAAGGGCGGATGATCTTCACGCACTGCTGTAAACCCAGCCGCATCTTTCTCTTTCCTCAATTTTGTTGCTGTCTGCTGATCCATGAGGCGAGTGCTGTATGGCTTCAGTGAGGTCTGATCAAATGTGACTAGGTCTTTTTGAGGGGCAGTTCTCGTCGTCCAGTCCTTGTGCACGTCAACCATAATCCTGAGCTCCGCTCGAAGTGCTTCGTCGTGTTGATAGAGGGCATCGTTCTTCTTATCTTCCAGGAGCTTTACAAACTCTTCTAGTTGGGCGAATCTTTCTGTCCAGTTCATACAGCGGCGAGGGTCTTCATCTGCGAGGAAGTTTCTGGCTTCTACTAGACGGGCCTGGATGTTCACTGGGTGACCCCGAAACAGCGGGGTCTGGATATCTTCCGCCCTTTGAGTCTGAGTCTGAGTACTTGTTTGTATTCTTGAGTGTTATTAGGGTTAACTTTCTGCTTCTATGCTTCTCTCGCTGTTGTGGTGAGCACTTACGTCGTCGCCATCTTGGCCCCTTTCTTTACCGAGCAATAACCACTGCTATTAACATGCACAATGTATTTCTCTTTGTCCTGAAGTTTTTCAACAAAATTTCGCTCAGTTTCAAAGGACTTAGAGTTGAAAAGAGAAGTTTCTTTGCTGAGAACATTTGCGACCGTGTTGCGATTTCTGGGGGTGTTTGGAAGGAGAGAGAAATGTCTCAAATTCCTGCATTCCTTACCGCAAATGCATACATGAAAACAACCAACATTCCCAGGGATACGATTACCACGCCCAAATAGGCAACCAATAATTCAAGTTAGATTCCACAGTGCTATTGTCCAATGTGAAATTGTACCTGAGACGATTTATGCTATGCAGAGTTCATAGCTGCGCCTAGACTACCTTCGAATTTTCTGGCCCAGCAGCGTTGCCAATGCAAACAGAGCAGGTCAACAAGCGTCAGTCTGGGAAATCCAATTGTTCAAAGAGCTAGGGTTCTCTTTGAAGGATCTAAGTATTGGGAGCCTCTGAAAACAGAACACCTCCTGCTCAGCTGTAATGGCAACAGTGCTTTACTGGGCTTCTTTCAAGTAACAATGACCGAAACCAGCTTCATGTGATTCGACAAACATCTCTTTGTTCTCTTCTGATGTAAAAGAAGATAATTGAAAACTCCACGATGGCAGTCGCAGTCAGTTTTCCGTTGCTGAGCTGTACACGAAGTTTAGATTGTATAGTCGTTAGCACTGTTAATCATGGTCCAAACCCGAACTCAAAGTGGTGTTATCACCAAGCAACAATATGACCCCAAGACACTGGCTGAGCACGAGACTGATTCTTCCGTGCCCATCACTTACCAGAGCCCGGCACTCAAGCCTCACAGATCGGGACGTATCAACAAGAACTCCAAGAGCAAAAACAGTCTCAAAACTAATGCACAAGAAAAAGGTCCAAAGTCTCCAAAATTCAAGCGCTTACTGGCAGAATTGAAAGCCGGAGGAAGAACCATCAGAATCCAAGGCGACCTTCGGGAAGGTGTTCCAACATTTTTTCCACAAACAGTGATAGGAGCGCATGAAGCACTCGGCAAGAGTAAAATTCAAAGGGCCGACCAGAAGATTGCGCAATGGGAGGAGATCAGAGATTCACATCAAGAGCATTACCCAAGAATTGTGCCATACCTTGAAGCCAAGATTCGGGAAGCGAGGGAAGCGAGAGCGAATTTGGAAGATAATGAGGAGAACAATCAAGTTGGGTAAGCAGTACGCCCGACGTTGCTTGAGCATATGACTGATTGCTACAGTGTGAGGGATATAGCAACAACTGAGATTGGAGCGCGTCTAGAGACTTTAGAATGGGCTCTCAGAACCTCACAATTTGAGCCAGAAGCAGAGAACATACGTGGAGCCATTGAAGGCTACAGATCAGGAGCAATCTCATATTCAGACAGATACACCATAATTTATGCCGGCAAAATTGTTGATAGTGCAGCGACATATGGAGAATTTGTTGCCAATCGTCAAGAAAGACTGGATCGGTATGCCGAAGAATACGGGCCGCATTGGCTGTGGTATGAAAGCCCACTGAGAGTCCACGCAGAGGCGAAACCAAAAATGAACCCGTGTGCGACTCTTACTCGTTCTCCGGGCAATTTTGATATGGCAGGTTGGTTCGTCAACGAGGCATTCTGGAAGCGCTCCAAGGTGTGTATTGGTTCGTTTGTATTCTACTCCTCAAGAACTTTGTGCACATTCAATTGTACGTGCTGACTCCGGTATTCTCATAGTGGGTTTCAAGACTTCCATACTCTTTAAATACTAAGCCCCCTGGTGTAAATATTCAGCAGAGGCCAAGCGGCGAAGTCTACTGCCAAGAAGATGGCCCAAAACTGGTTTTTCGAACCCTGTTAGACAGTGGTGCAACGTTACCAGCACTCCCCGAGGACGATATCAAAGCCCTGGGCATCGAAAAGGACATTTACGCGTGCCAGTCAGTTGAGACAATAGCTACGGCTACCTCCTTTCTCACATGCAGATTATACGAGCTGTTTGTGGAGATCATCGATGATAGTAACAAGTCCCTGGTCGATCCAGCTTCGCCAGTTCATCATAACCAGCCATCGTATTTGGGAGGTCTCTGTCCTGTCGTCAGCGCCCCGTTCGAGATAACGCATGACTCGAATGGTATCGATACTACACCACGTCTATCCGGTCTACTGCCCTTCCTAGCATGCTACGTTTCAACGACGCCAAATCGTCCGTACCTATTCCTCGGCGAAGACAGAAAGGATGTTCTTGGCACTCACAAGATGGAAGGACACATGAGATGGGAACTTGGAGCGCGCATCACCGAACCCAGTCCGGGAACGTACTTGTGGAACGAGCAGTATGGAGATCCTGTAGTCACATTCTCGCATAGGAATGGCCTTCTGCTCGATGAGGATATTCCTGGGCAACATGCTCATAAGATTACATTGAATAAGGGGACCGAGCAAGAATATTGTTTTCATATTCCCGCTGTGCCTCCAACTGTTTAAGCCTCGAAGTTAGCTTTTCAACATTCTTTTTATACAATTGTTTAGCCTTCATTGGGCTCCTATTGTCACCATACTATAGTATAGATATTGGAAAAGAGGTTTCAGGCTCACATATGTGTAAGAGCTTTCAGAATAAGTTGCTCAAACCAAATCAGTCACTCAAGAATGAGTTTCCTCGTGTGTGGCGCCAGGCGAAACCTTCGCTTTCATCTTTCATTAAATTACATCACATCCATCAATCACTTCTTGACCTTATCCTCCATAGCCTCCACGTTCTTCACATTTCCCTTCGATTCCTCGCTTCCATAAGCGAGTGGTCCTGGATTGCTGGGAATTGAGCTCAATGGCTCGCGCCATCCTGGTGAACGGGGGCGTGGCATTTGGCGTGGCGCAAAGTGAGGTAATTGAGAGGTATCCATATTGATGGGGGTACGGATGCGGCGAGAAAAACGAATTGCTTGGGTCTTTTCCTCCTCCTCTTCTGCCTCTGCTGGTTCTTCTTGGCCTGTATATGAGTTACTAAGATAGGTTGGGTAACTTAAATAGAGACTTTACTCACTGGCAGCAGCAACTGCTGGACCTGGACCACGAGCAGAAGTACCGACGACCTCCTTGACGTGCCCGAAGGCTCTTCGGTCTCCCTTGCTGAACTGGATCTCAACAACTAATGGAAGTTAGCTCTTGTTCAGCTCCTGCCAGTCTTGCTGCTGCTGGTGGTGATGGTGTAAGGATGACAGTATATTCAAGTAACTCAAACCAATTCAACAGCTCAAACCGTGCACCTACGTTGGATCACCCGCTCCGCCAAAACTCGCTCGTCCCCATCTCTCCTGAGGCCCAAACGACCACAAATTTCCCTCAGCTCATGGCGTGGCTTCGTCTTCAAAATCGGTTCCATCTCGCGCACCCAAGGCACACGCTTTTGTTTGGCGTTAGCCACGAATCGTCCGGGTCGAGGCATTGTGAGTGGTGCTTTGGAAGGGTGAATTGGTGAAGACAAATAAGAGGTGCCGAAGTGGAAGAGAGATGAAATTTGCAAGATCGAGCTGAATATAAATAGTGATAAATAGTGCGTATTTGCTGTTATTTTGGTAACAATAGGGATTGTGCCTATTGTCCTTTGTTGAAATGAACCCTTCCATTGTGCACAACAATGAATTTTTTTACATCTGCCAATATAGACAATAAAGATTCGATTTCTCTTCCATTTGACTTATCCCAAAAATAGAAATTCGAATTGCGAATCCAATATCTGAGCGAAAATACTTTACATGGTAGAAGTCTGCTCACTACCTACGCTTAAACAGAAAATCAAAGGGGGGTGGTTCGCTAAACTCGCTTAGACATACCTAGTGCGAGTCCCACTTTTATTTGGCAATAAATGGAAACAAAATAAAGCTGGAATATCAAAGCAAAAGGAAAAGATCATGAGTCCAAAATAGCAAAACAATCGAACCCGATAGAACTCAACAAGCTCATCGGCACCTACCCCCTCCATTTCTGGAGATGCGACTACAAGACAGGGGACCCAAACCAAAGGTCTTCAGCTATTTTAGATATGCATGGCCCGTTTTGGGGAGCGCTAAACCGTTAGGCCATACTGTGGATTCATGTGGTGTTTGTTTTCGTTATTTCAATACATATATACCTTCGGGGCAAACGTCCCAAAGTTCGCTTGCTCAGCAAAAGTAGAGCAGCCCTGGCAGAGGCCAGCCTCCCAAGAACAGCTCTCAATCACGTAGAGCTGGATTTGAGGTCGACATTAGACGCGTCGTTACTTCAACTCTTGCACTTCTGTTTTATCTCCTTGCATTTGCTATGTATTTGAAGCAGACCAAGGTAGGAGAAAGCAGAGCTTTTCTAGTCTCTACATCCGCCATAGTAACACTAATCTACTAGAAGTACAACTCAAAACCTTTCTATTGTTTATCATCAAGGCTTTGAAGTGACACAATCCCAGCCATAGAAGTATGCGAACCCCCAAGTTCAGGCTAAGTCCTCATTCCTTGAAGCATAGATAGTTTCAATTCTACTTCAGCCTTCTCTATCTTCTTATACTCCCTTTCTCTTAGTTACAGATAGTACAACGCTTCCCCAGCTCCCTGCCATCTCTTTCACTGCTCCGAGTGCTTATCAACTAACAAGAGACGAATCTAGAATCACAGTTTATAGGCTACCAGCCTAGGAAAGATAACCTTGCAATCCTATACATCAAGTCGCTATTTAACAACCTCCATTGCATCCGCTGCAGAAAAGAACCCTACTAAAGCGCTTCTAGATGCTGTTGTAAGAGATGCAGTTATGTTAAAGTTTAAAGACCAAGATAGAAGCGCGGCTAAGTTAAGCACACAGAAGCGCATACGCTTTTACACCAATAGATATTTTTCCCGTCGGACCAGGGTTAGACTTTCCTAGATTTGACATTAACTAGCTTATATCTAGCTATCTACAACCAAAGCAGCAAACAACTATCAATGCGACTTTTAGAACAGAGTCCGCCTAGACAGTCAAAGTCTATAGCGAGCACAGCCATCTAGAATAAACAGTAGAGCAGGGGAAACCCAAAACTGCTTATTAACTTCTGCAGAGGGTATCTATCCCTATATCTTTCACAAATTAGTACAGAAGTACAAAGTATCCCTTAAATACCTAATAGTCCCATCCCATCCCATCCCATCCCATCCCATCCCATCCCATCCCATCCCAATTCATATCCACTTGAACCCCACCAAACCCCAATCCATTCCCCCCTTCGCCCTTGAAACAAAAGATGAAGCACCTCGATCCTCCCCTCTCCCTCCTCCCTCCTCCCATCATCCCTTTACCAAGGCTCGCCCTAACGCAGCAAAACGCAGCAAAAGCCCACGCTGCTTCAAATTCCCCATCCAAATCCAAAAGCCGAAAACAACACCTAACACAAACCTTGCACCAACCAACCAACCCTCCAAAAAAGCAGCAGCCCATCCCGCCCCGCCTCCACACTATAATTATTACTCGTATGGTTCTAAGCCTTACCTTACCCTCACCCTCACCCTTAACCCAATCTTAGCCTCAACCTCAGCTACGGCCTTTCAGCCTCGTTATCACCGTCACCTACGCTTACCCTTCCTTACCCAGGGGAGAGGAGAGGCGTACGAATCTACGAGACATTTATCCCACCACCCATGTATATAGCCAGCCCTCTCTCGGGCAGGAATGAAAGCTTGCCTACCTTACCTTATCCATCTATAAGATACTTTAAGCGAGCCATACCTCAAATCGCACCCTCCCATCCATATACCCCCTGATACCTGTCTGCCTGCCTGCCAGTCAGTAGTCAGTAGTCAGTAGTCAGTAGTCAATCAGCCAGCCTGACTCAGCACAGCACGACACAGTAACGTACCTCACCTAATCATCGGCACTTGCAACGAAAAGACAAAAGAACTCTCCCCCCACACCTACCTCGTTCCCTCTCCACCACCCCTAGCTAAGGTATTATACCTACCTACCTACCTATCTACGCAAGCTGCGATCCTTAAAACCCCCTCATTCCATCTCACACTCATCCCAATAATTACACAAATCCTATCAACAACAAACAACCAACCTGTAACCAACCTGCAACTCACCCCGCCCACCGAGACAAGAAAAGGAGATAGGTAATTCTACGTAGACAATATAGCACGTGTTGCGAAAGATCAAACCGGCACATGCATTCGTTTACGGATACCGAGAATGTAGGATGGCGCTGCTGAGATGAGAGACAGGAGGCTCTCAAAGGGCACGAAGGGAAGCTATTTGATGAATGCCCTTGCCCCTCATTTTATAGCGGCTCACCCCTGCCAAGCAAATAGGACACCCACGGGAGTTATCCGAGCAAGTCTGGTATGGCGGTTTGAAATAATTGAACTCCAGTCGTGAAGAGCCACGAAACTGGCAAAGACATCAAGCTTGAGGGGGGCCCTGATCACGAAAAGAAAAAAGCGGCAAGTGATCAAGGCCAATGGGGAGACGTGTCGTGAGTCGAGGATGACATTGTCACCAATGCAAAGCGAGAGAGCGCGAAGGTTGCCTCAAAGAGTCTTCTTTATTTGCTGTTTGCTCTGTATCTAGCTAAAGCAGCTTGTACCCTGTGGCAACGTAGGCCCATAAGCAATCAAGTGCCATCAGTCGTTCTTTCTTTTTGGGTATCTCCACGGCACCTACCACCGCCACCACTATCCAGCAACTCCCCCCTTATCCACAACGAAAAGGAGTCCGCTATGCAGATTATGAATTATGCAAAGTCGGTACCCAAACGCTTGCCCCTTCTCATCTTCCCTTCACCACGAGTTGTGATAGTAAAGCAATCTATCCTTTCCGAAACCAAATCCCAGGTTTTCCATCCCGTCCCATTGCTTTTTGTGAAGGATTCCGAATCGAAATATCAAAGGATCTCAAAATCTTGAGTATGTGCTTGCGAGAAGGGGTATGATCGATCTCTCCTATCTCCGTATGGAGAGAGGTCGAGGATGCAACAAAAGAAATGTGCGAAAAAAGGAAATGCCAAACACGAGAGGAAATCGCTAGAAGACATCAACAAAAAGCAAGTGGCAGAAAAAGGGGACGCTAATGCCAGAGACGAGACTATAGTATGTGAAATATTGTGCCACTTCGCCCTTCCTGGTTTCCGAAAATGTTTTCTCTAGCGAGACAGTACAAATTGTAGTACATAGGAGAGATGTCCGAGGAAGATTCAGCTTTCATTATGGGAGGATATATCATAGAGCTGAATACATTTGAGTGAAAATCGGACGAGGGAGATGCCATTGCAGCATACCTAATGCATCATCACATCATTATGGTGATATTGCTGATACTGCTGGTGTTGGGCATAGGGGTTGTGTGTTGGAGTAGGAGTGACTGGACACCGCGGTGCTTGCGCTTGGTAACCATTCACATCCTTTCCTGCCACGAAATACTCCCCATCCGGCGTGATAGGGGGAGTAGGGTATCCATGAGCAACCTGTCCATGCGGAGTCTTGGTGGGGGTATTGTAGATGTAGCTGTTGCTGGGCACTGGCTTCAACATCTGGGAAGGCTCGGATGGCGGCGAAGGTGGGTTGGCATGTCTCTGGACGGCAGCTTGTTGAGCAAGGAAGTTCTCGAGGTGGACCGACACTCTGTTCAAATGCGACGAAGCGTATTTCCTTGAGAGAACCGTTGAAGGTCGGTGGAGCTGCTGAGAGAGGCTAACCAAGACCAAGTTCTCCTGGTGGTCCCAAGTACAATCAGATACCTCGGGGCGACTGAGAATGCCTCGTGCCAATGCCAATGAAGCACGCGCCATTGTGGAAGCCTTTATCGAAACAAACTCCTTGTGGTACAATGCAATCTCGCAGATGTACAAAGCCATGTGTGCCACCTCCACATCCTCATACTCCTCGGCAGCGGCAATCTGCAGGAAGCTGTCGACGGTCGGGTGTCCGATTATCCAGTCCAGAGTGTTGAGAACGTGCCATTCCATCTGTGTGAACATCTCCTCTTCGTACAACGAGCAGCACATTGACTTGAGCTCCTTGATCATTGGCACCTTTTCCTTCTTATCTCCATACTTGGCAGCAATGAGCAGTGCAGCGCATCCAACCAACTGGTAGTGTCTCTTGTACACAACACGTCTTGAACAGTATCGGTCGAGGAGGTTGACGGCGAGGAACAGAGTCTCAGGAAGGAGGGAAAAAGCCGCGTGGGCTTCGATGAGGAAGTCGATCAGGTAAGGCCGCATAAACCACTGGATCTCCTGCTGGATGTCAATAGAGGCGACGTCAGGTAATGTCTCGTCCTATTCAATAGTCAGCAAGTGTGAAGGTTAGGCTGGTGGTCAAGGCAGGTCGACCTCCATGTGCTTCATGTGCTTCACAATATCCTCCATGTAAGCTTCGCACGCCTGTCTTGACAACTCGTTGGCCATCATTTCCCGTTTCTGGAGTGATATTATCTTGGCAAAGTCTCGTCGAGTAGGTTCGACCCGGGCTGCAACTGCTGCATCGGACTCGACGAAGTAAGTTTCACAAGGCTGCTGCTGTTGGTAGGCCATGTTGGGCGAATTGAGATTGGATTCGAAGCTGAAAAGCGTTGGGAGGGGGTGTGAAGTTGAGGTTGGTGGAGAGTTCGATCGCGATGAAAGAGTGGACGTCAAGTTCGCCAGGAAGCTTCGACAGGCAACAGTATTCTGTTGAATGCTGAAGTTATAAATGAGTGTACGTATCGTTCTAGACCGAACAATACTGTGGGGGTCGAATTAGATTAGGGAGAATCTTGACTAGAATTATAAAGACTGAAAAAGAATGACGGTGGCTAGTCGAAACTACCGGCGATGTAGACCTGGATTCCCAAGGTGAAGATTGAAGCCTTCCAGAGATGGCGGGACAATTCACTTATAGAGAACCTCGACTGTAGAAATCTAGGGATCCGAATTAGCGCCAATGGCCGAATCCTTATTCAGGGGGCAGAATGCCATGGTGGTACAATGCAGTGGTAGTGGAAGGAGGTTACCAGTGGGGGGAGGCACTTTGCGGAGAATGTTCCGTCGAGCAGGAGAACGTACCGTCGGAAATTTAAAGAATAGTCTGGATTGGCCGAGTCATATACCAAGAGCAGCCCCTTTGTTGGCTAGCTTCAGCGAGGTAGACGAGATCAGAATGTCTCGAAAATGTGGTGGTATTCGGCGAGTCGGAAGGTGGATGAACGAGTGAACGTCTCCAACTTCTGTCTCTGCGAGTATGTCGTGGGCGTGTCGAGTTGACGTCGAGAGGGAGGGAGCCTTTTGGTGAGAATGCCGACAGGTGCGCGACCGTTGGCATGCAGAAGCTAGGCAAGGGACCAAAGGTTAGCAGCTAAATCCTGACGGAGGACTGTGACAGGGAGAAGGTTCCAGGAAGGAAGCAGGCTCACCTTTATCTTGTCAAGTCTCCTTGGCCTGGAGCGTAATCTTAAACTGTCTTTGCGAGATGTCCTGGACAAAGCTGAGAGCTGGTGCCGCGGGGAGACGATCCTCGAAAGACCGTGGAATGACTGCCACGAAGGGTTTCGAAGTATTGTTGGTGAAAGGGAGGAGATGGAGGGGGGAGTGTGTTCGAAACTTTCGGGAGACACGCGTTAATTCAGGGTCGACGGAAGTGAGGGTGTGACGTTGATCGGAATCAAGAGAATGGGCTCCTCGATAATTAATGGATCAATGACGAGATGGTGTATGTGCGAATCTTCTTCTTCTTCTTCTTCTTCTGCGTTCGCGGAGGAGCTGACAGTTACGGACCAAGACGAGGATTTCGTTGCGAGTGCATGCAATTTTTTTAGGGGCAGGTGAGGGGGGGGGGATTCGTGTAGCAGCAGTCGAAATCGAAATCTTCCAGTCGCTCTTGTCGGTAACAAGTTGTCAAGTCAATTGGATTTGGGGGGGGTGTGTTCCTCCTTTTCCCTCTTTTGATGACTTGAGAGTGCGAGTTGGTATTGAGGAGAGGAGAGGAGAGGAGAAGAGAGAAGCAAGAAAAACGAGAGGAGGGAAAAGAGGGAGGTAGGTAGGATGGGGAGGATGGAGGAGAAAAGGGAACGACGAAGAAGATGAGCAGTGGTCTTCTCGCAGCTGGAGCACCGCTGATGCCAATGCTTGCTCGAGCAGAACCTTGAAGCGAGTGGGCGCGCGTGGGTGCAGCGACATGTGCCGTGGGTGGAGTTGAGCGTGCGGGCGTGGGACCTCGCTAGCGGCCGAGAGCGGCTTAGCGGCGTTGACGCAGTTTACGCTCAAGGCACGGGAGAGCGCGTTGGACGCTCTGAGTGGCTGGGCGGCGCCTCCTGCCCCGTTGCTGCCTCACTCTCCTACAGCACCGACTGACTTTCATCCTTCCCTCAGCACATCTCAGCACATCTCAGCATGGCCGGACCAGTACGCCAACCTCACTTGCTTGCTTATCTGCTCTCCTGTCACTAAGTACCAGGTCTGTTGTTGGTCTCAGGGCCACCCATGATGGTCTGCCCCGTCCCAGTCTGCCCATCTCCCCGTTCACCGAGGACGCCGCTTGTAGCTTGCCTGCCTGCCTGTCTGCCTGCTTCCTGCCTTCTCCCTGATTCCCGCGCTGCCACCGCATGCATAACCTTGTCGTGTGCAGAACAAGAACAGGAAAAAGAGCACACTCGATGGCTACAGGACTTGCGCATGGTAGCTAACCCTCCATTGTTGACTGGGTGGAGATGGACGACGACACGGACATGGCTGCATCTCTGGCCTCGCGACGTGCTACGAGTACATCGTTCCCCGTACTGTACTGTACAGGAATCAATGTCGTTGCTGGACCAATTCGGTAGGTCATCGTCGTTCATCAGTCAATCACCATCGCGAATGCCTACTACCTACCTAGCTAGCTGCCGTAGCCTGGAGGCGTGAGGTGAGCCACTCACTCTGTACAGCATCGCATCACGATATCTTGCATCAGCGAGCGACCTGCCGACCGCCTACGCTCCTGGTGGCTCTGTTGTGTTGTGCATAAGTAGCGACTGACTGTACGTACCGTACCTACATGTTAACCCATACGCCTCAATCATGAACTCGTCAACTCAGAATCATAAACAATGGTACCGGTGCAGTACGCGTTTGGCACGACCCTTTCCCACCCACACAAACAAACAAACATGAGATTTGTGCTGATCATGCATCGGGCCATCAATCTCAAGGGGACACACGGCTGTTTCATTTTGCCAAGTTGTGCCTGAGTGATGGCCGTGTATATCTTCATGCAAATAGGGTAATCGATACATAAAACCCTCCCCGTTTCTCCCTGACCTGAGCCGCAGTCGGACCAGCCGTTCGTACACGCCCCAACCAATCCACGGCCACGCAACACGCGATCTCCTGAATCCCCGGAATTACAGCCTCTGTCCGGCCTTACGAATGGATGATCGTCTTGTGCAAGTGACAGCATGGCGACGTGAGGCTCCTTCAGGCAGGTCGTGCAGAGCTCATCGAACATTCCCTCGCCATAATAGTCGTGGAATTATAGACAACCATACATTCTCAGCTCGTCGCAACCACATCAAACCCTCGGCCCTCTGGTCGACAGCCGCGTGCCTTGTGCCTTGGGCCTTGGGCCTTGGGCCTTGGCGTGTCCTCCCACGATGCCGTCGGGCCCAAGCCAATCGCGACGCTCCACCACCAGTTCCGTGAAACTTCCTGGTCGTCGCCTCCTAAGTTTGACCCTATCCCTCACCACTTTCACGCGACTTTCGCAGAGACACCTCGTCGTGAGTTGTGATGAGCACAGGCTGGCCCCAACACACAGACAAACACAAACTCTCCAGGGCCAACCTTTCACCGGCCTTCCCAATCAATTCTTGACACCATGTCAGAACCTAGAAGAAGAACGGACGGACGCCGCGGTCTGTTGGTGTCTTGTGAAAGCAGTATTCCTCTGCTGGCCTGTATGGAGATATGCACATTCACCTGCTGCAAACTTTATGAGTCTAGGAAATAAGGATCCCAGCCCTTGCTCGTGCTTTCACAAGCACCGTACGGTCTTCGCACCCTTAGTACCGTTAGTCTCGAGCCACCGGGGTGTAGTCCCAGTCGCCCCCACCCCACAGTATTTGGAGGCGCTAGAGTTGCGGTACCGTAAGTACGCAGTAGGGAGAAGAGGAGCTGGACATGGACAACACGTCTGTTCTGACTGATGGTGCAGATCTTCTGGCAGATGTCTCAATGGCATCCGTCCGTCGTTGCTGTGGCCATCAAAGAAGAAGCAAGCGGAAGATCTCGACGATTTGAAATTGTCTTGACATCTCGTACGGAGATCTGGGCGACAAGGAGAGACGACGCCTCACTTCCCCGACCCCTGGAAGACCCGAGGGTTTGGTTAGCCACTGGTGTTCCGTCTCAAAGTCACGAGAGAAGAGAGCGCGGTGCACCGCCCCATGCAGAGCATAATTCTTCTCCACAAAAGCTCATCTTCTAGAAGAGGACTAGACGAGGTGTGGCGGTTGCATAAGGCTGTTCTCGAATTTGCGTCATCCTCCATTGACCAATGTGAAGAGGCAGGACGGAGTGCTGCGCAGTGCGTACTGCGCAATATGTATATCCTCTAAATAGCATCTCATGTTCCAGTTGCAGTGTTGTTGGAAGGAGGATGATGCGGCCGTGGGCCATCATGCAAATCTCCCCAATTTATCGATTCTGGATATGCATTTGTTGCGGCGTATATTCGCCTCGGGGCTATACCTCAGGCTCATTTGAGAAAATCAAAACGCGTGCGTACGCGAGCGTGAGCGTGAGTGAGACGGACCTGAACGGCCGGCTCCTCCTGCTCCTGAGTCCCAAGCTACGACGAGTATGAGATTCAGGGGTTGGCTTCGATACTATCAATATCCGTGTCCACTTCCATCCACCGCCCACAGAAATTTGGATGGCCCTACCCAGGCGTCCCGATCGCCAGAACAACAGCAGGGTCTTCTTCCCGCTTCGGGGACCTTGGGATACCATTATTTGAGCATTGCTGTATTTGCGATGATGCTACAGTATGGAATTGGGTAATGCGGAGCGAACGAGCATCTTCGCCTTTCCTTGCCGATGCCCTGTGCTTGCTTTTTGCCTTTTTCCCAATAGCAGCAGGCAAACTCAAGCGATGGCGAGGCTTCGTGTGACACCACCCGGAAACACTCCAGGAACACAGGCTCTTTGCAATACTGTAATGCTCGATGGAAGATGCAGCAGTGGTGCAGCAGTTGCGATTAGGTTGCTGCGGTGCCTGTAGTAATGAAGCATGAGGTTTCTCCACCTCTCCAACAGGCCTAGTCACTCCTCTGCAACCACTTGGCAACGGCATGGTTGTAAGTATGCATCTCTCTGCCTCTGTCTCTCTGTCTCGCTCTCTCGCTTCTCATGGTCAAGCTTTTCGAGCCATTGAGAGTGGAGGAACACGAGCGCGCGCAGGTAGGATTGGAGAGAGTCCTTGTTCCCCTCTCCGGCCTCACCTTCTTTTCGCGCGGCTGCTCTCCACCTTGCACTAGGTACAGTAAGGTACGAGTACCTGATGTTTCCCTACCAACCCCATCTTGTCCAGCAACGGAGGAAGAAATCTCTGCTGGTCATGGAGCCAACCCGTCACCGTCATGTCACAATACGTAAATGGTCTCGGCCTCCTTTTGCGAGAGGATCTCAGCCTCATGGGGAGATGCTGGGCCATGTTGGTCCACGAATCAGACACGCGCAATTGAAGCCGCTTGAGATTGTTCCTCTCGAAGGAGGGGCTGCGAAAGTGTGTGTCTCGGTGCTTGCGTCGTTCCGCACGAGTACTGGTGGTTCTGGTACGTACCAGGTACAGTCCAGACGAACAAAAAGCAACGACGCCCAAGACCCCAGGACCCCATTCCGAGCCGACATATCCTGTCAGATTGCTGTGCGTTGCATTGCATTTGCAGCACAACGACGGCGCACTATGCAATTAGCATTTGATGAGAAACGTCTGCGAATGGATCTTTGTTTTGTGAGAGATTTTATTTTTGTTTTTGCTTGGTTCTGCCTAGGTAGCTTAGCTGGGCGATGCGCATGGTGGCATGGTGCGAAGAGGGAGGGAGGGGTGAGGAACCTGCACAAGAGACCGCCCAACTCGAGCTCACCATACCAAGGTTGGCTCGAGGCCGTGAGAAAGGCTATGTTGATGTGGTCGGCTTGAGCTGACACGAAGTAAAGAGATCAATACCCATTGGCCAAGACGTATGATCCCTTGGACCCCGCGTTTGGTACCGTGAGGTCGTCTTGTCACTCTGGGTGTAGCTAGAGGACGCGACTTGGACGCGACCTGGATAACTCGCGTCGACGGAGTAGCTTTGGACAAGAAAGGAAAAGCCGAGCAGAGTTCAGCCATACCCGCAATTATCAAGGTGAATCTCATGGTTCAAGGTGCGGCACGCAAACATTGGTAAATAATGTGAGAGCGTATGGACATGGACCACGCATTCTCGGCGTATTGCTACTTTATGATATACCTGGCACAGAGACATCACATTACGTTGGCCTCTCACATCTCACAAACCCGCCATCGTCGGGATCTCTGGCATCGATGCTGAGTTTGAGCCCCGACAGGAGGAAGATTCCATGACGGACGCCACGCAGCAGTTATCCGGAGCAAGGGCTGTCGGCTCTGCAAGAACGCATGCAAGCACTTAAAACCACCGCAGGAGCCTTCGCCTGTTGGACGTGATTGATGAGCAAAGCGGATATACATGTGTAACCTCGCCGCGCAGTAGTGAAGCACAAGGGTTCACACTTCACACTCAATAAGAAGCGGCTTAAAAGAGCGTTGCGCACGGTGTGTTGTAATGAAATCTGCTTGACTCGAAAACCACGGGACTGGGAACCACAAAACCACTTTAATCTTTTTTTCTCTGTGCGTGTTGGAGGTCGCGAGATGTACGCGTGAACCATAGTGAACGCGTCGATATTGGAAACGATCAACAACATGGCTTGGAGGGCTTGGATGGCCTCAAAACTTGGTTACTTTAACGCGTTTCGGGAAAGGGCCCTGCGGTGCTCATTGACGAGCAAGATTCTATCCTAGGTACCCAGGTATCCAAGTCAATCTTCTTGCCCCATTGCTGCCGACGACCATGTTCATTCATCTCGAGAGGTGCTGTGCTTCAGGGTCGGCCATCCAAAGTTATCGACAAGCAGGCACCGGATCTCAGGTTCCCACGTTCAAACCTGGACCAGCCATGCTTCTCGAGTACTCGCTACCAAAGGTCGACGACCATGGCAGCATACGAAACAGGAGGATCCATTTTGCATAATAGGTTGATCTAGACTGAGAAAAAGTCGAGGTGAGGCTATTCCCAGCTGACAACCCGACAGGGCCCTTGAAAACAAAATCGAATTGCCGAATACAGCCTCTCTCGGCCAGCACGAAAGCTATAACATACAGTTCTAATGCTGCAAAGCTACCCCAACCTGCTCACCTCAACCTCGCCGTCGTCGCTCCCCAAGCTAGCCAACGACCGATGAATAACGCCATCCACATAGCTTTCAACAATTCTTAATCAATGAATCACCATCAGGTCAAAGCGGTCACAACCATAGCGCCAGACTCCAGAAGCCCAGAAGCAAAAGGTTGGTAATATCAGCGATTTTATCGTGAGATTCAATATCTTTCCCCGCATCGCAGTAAACAAGGACAGGTACTACTGTGCATCCGCTCAAAAAATGGGTATAACAAACACCAAAGACCAATAATCTTCAATAGCAATACTCCTTCAAGACCCAACGAAATCACAACTCCAATCAACAACACCAATCACCCCCAAACACCATGGCCTTGAATCTGACCACCACACCAAGTCAGGACTCTATTTAAGAGAAATCCCATTGCGACGCTGCCACGACACAAGTCAAAATAGATAAGCCAAGCCCAGGTGATCATGAGCATCGCCATCTCACGAAGACACACCTCCCTAAGCTTTCTTTCTTCAAATTCCAGACGCCAACCCATCAACATCAACCCTCCAACCACCATCAAGATACGGTACCTACCTCTCTACCTCCACGCCAACCACAGACGCGGAGCCCTCACGTCGTCCCAAACCACTCAAGCTTGAACATAAACCTGGTGAGCCATATGCTGCCAGCAGGCTCAGGGTTGGTTCTCAACTACCATGCAAATTGCGGGGATTGCTTCGTACCGAATTGCTATACCAGAAGTAGAAGGTCTCTCTCATCCCGTCGCCAACTTGCCGCTGCCGCTCAGCTCAGCTCAATGCAACATGTCATATCTAAGAAAGGTCGTGGCAAGAAAGGGCACAAAGAATCAAGACGTACGGGTTTCCTATCACAGGCGAGTGAGGACCTGCAGAAAGCCAGATGAGATGTGTAGATCTGCAAACTTGGTCTCTACTGCAGATTCTCGGATACAGGTAAATGAGCCATCTGGTGTACTATACGAAAGCACATGCACAAAAACCAAGGTTCACCATGCTTACGAGCATCCTTCTGAATTCCCCATGGACATCTGTCCAACAGGATAAAGATTCAAGGTTGGCTGGCTTTCTCACAGATTATTAATTGTATCGTATGTATAATAGCTTCATTATTTCCTCTTCCAAGGCTAGAGTCACGAACCATAGCTAGCTACCTACCTTTGCACGCAATTCCTGGGTATCCAATAGATACAGAGGGTCAAAGACCGCGACGGGCAGCACGCGCCGGTTACTTTGGTGTCGGTTCAACCTAAGTGGTTAGCTGACAGGCAGGCTGACGACCGTACCGTACAGTACAGTACAGTACAGTACAGTACAGTAGTACGAGTAGATAGGCTAATGGCGGCGTCGCGTCGTCGTTGTCAATGTCAAATCTCCAAGCACCAGCCACGAAATCTCCGGCGATACAAGCCACACCTGCGTGAATGCATTGCATGAGCGACCGACAGGCAGACAATTCCAATGCTATCCAATGCAATCCAACCATCCAACCATCCAACCCAATTCCACCCTCGCATCTGAACCTTTAACTTTTCTCGTTTCCCATTTCCTGTTTTCCCAGCGCGTACTCGTACAGTATTTGAGAGGTAGGCGGTCAATCGCGTGCGGCGCCTTACAATGCCAATACCACAGCCATACCGAGTGCAGGAATGCGAATCAACACAAACACGGTTTCTAATCACATACGTACCGGTACGGACATGTAGGCGATAACACGACGGAAATAAAGACAGCGAAGGGGTTGGAAGCTGGTTGCTTTGAGCCTAGTAGCGAGTCGTGAGTAAGATGGCTCCCTAAGCAAGCTCCATGGTCAAATTTCGGCTTGTTGTTGCAGTAAAAAAGGGGTTGGCAGTTGGACGAAATGGAATGATTGGAATGTTCTTCGGGATTACCGCTTTCGGTCGGGCGCGGGCTACGCTACCGGATGCAATGGCCTGCCTCCGTCCTCTCAAACTCTCGACTCCTCCTCTCGTGCCCCTTTTCCATCATGGTACTCGTACGTTTGTCTAGGTAGGGAGCTTTGAAAAAAGGTTATTTCTACCTGGTCAGTTCACAGTACCTATGCTTTTAATTTCCTCTGCATGAACTTTGCGGTTTTAAGTTTACTATAGTATCTTTGTTTCTTTACAGTATGTATAGATTGATTTCTAATTTAGAAAACGAGTTATCTACTTTCTTTCCTCTAACGTATACCTTTTTCCTCGTACTCTTGTTTCTCTTCGCTGGAGAAGATATTGTGGGCAAGTACCTATGTTAAGGTAGGTAGGTAGGTAGGTACCTCCTTTTAGGGATGACTTATCTGTTGGATATATATATGCCTTACCAGAGACGCTAGGCGTGATGTGGATGGATAATTGCATACGTCTCATCTCGTCATGTTGCAGCTGTCAGTCTGATATGCCGTACATATGCTGTGCTCACGAAGCAAGCTGTGGCGGCGAAAAATATGTTTTCAGCTCGCGGCCACTTAGAGGTGACTTGGTAAGGTGGGAGCGGCTAGCAGCAGGTGTCAGGGTATTGTTGTCAGAGCTACCTACCAGTATGTAACCTTGAAAGTAAGGATCTATGTTTTCTGGATGATTGTCAAGGTGATGATGAGATGAGATGTACGGTGGACAGGTAGAAGAATGAATGGATGGGATGGAGCATGGAGCATGGGCACGTGTACGATATATGCTGTGGCCCTTCTTTGAACGGCATGTATTGCGCGCGCGCAGGTAAGTCCCAGTACATAAAGGAAGGCTACATACACACTTTACTTTGCCTATGTTGGAAATCAACGGGAATATGTAGGTTGGAGTATAACTATGGTATTGTACCGTAAAGCAAACGCTGTACTGCAGATGCATACGGCTGTACACACATATACCATTTTCGCCACAGGAGGGATACCCGTAGAGGATTTGGACTTTTCATTCAACTATTACTTGGTGGACCGGTGGTTAAAGGCTCTCTTTCACAAGTCATCTTCTCACAAGAACAAACCATCGAGCCCGAAATCACATAAAGAGGTAACCAAGCGCTCTTCTTTATCATCCGAACAACGGCTACCTGCTGCACCTCTCCAACACAATAATCGTTTCCAATTTTCCATTTCAGCGGATATGTTGTGCCATAACGCTCCCCTACGATTCTGCACCTCTGACAGGTATGTAGGCAGTTAGGCACGCAGCAGTGTGACTGTTACAATGCATTCTTAGCCAGCCCTTGACATCGAGATGGTCATGAAGCCGGGAGATCTTTGTTGGCGGATGCGTGCATTGCATTGCATTGCATTGCTGCCGCAGATACCAGAGCCCTTTGGAACTTGGTAGTGCGCGCGTGGAGAGACAATGGATTTGTGACGTGGATAGCTTTAAGGGGCTGCTTCCGTTTGTTTCTTTGTTTGTTGTTTCTTTGTTTGCTTTGTTCACGTTGGTGCTTTCTATGGCGCTGTGTGAAGATCACCAGGATGATGCAGTTGAATTTGGAATCGTATGAGGTGAGGGCGTGTGCGGCATGTTGATCTCGGATATTGTGTGACGGTGGGAGTCGGTTGACTAGAGATATCTGGGGGAAGTCAAGTCATTGTGTAGCTGAAGCGTGCAACAGTATGCTATTTGCAATTCGAGAAGGTTCTCTATATTCGGACTATTTGATGGCAGCTCGAAGTCTCTTGGTAGCTTGTTTTGTAGTATAAAGATGTCGATAAGAAATTTCATTGCAAACGATTAGGTTCAGCAGTTAGTTCTACCACTTGGTTCTTCTATTTGTCTCGATTTATCTGCATTATTTAGGTGTATAACTAAACCAGACAGGGATTGGAGACCAATGATACCTCTACTTTAGCCCGCCTCATAGTCGACTGGTTTATAACTGCCAGTATAGAGACACTATTGACACTATTCTACCTACGATGGTTTGTGGTTGGATCCCTTCGACATCCTAAGCGACCACTCGAGGGTTTCTAGATCAAGGAAATCATGATTAGATAGGAATTCAACTTGTCAAAGACCTCTTCTGCTTGTGCTCCTCTCTTAGTTACTATGGAATAGGACCGCAAGGAGAAGAATTACTACCTGTGATTTTTAAAGGTACCCTCGAAAGTTTAGGTATAGAATACTAAAGGGAAACAGACCCTCCTATTATTCGTCTATGCTAGTGTAATTATTGCATCTCCTTTCCAGACTCTTATGTTTAGAAAGACAGATAGGCGAAAATCAACTTGAAGAGAGACGTCAAGAATGCTGAGGGCAGGAAAGCACTAATGGGGAAGACTAAGGAGGAGCCACCCTAACTAGGATACATTGAAGAGGACTCAACTATGTAAAGAAACAGTAGGCAATAAGGGAAGTTCTATCTTTTTAGGCAGCGAAATAATTGCGTGTTGTCAACTTACATTCTGTTGACACGTAGAAGTTTACTGCCGAAAACAAGTTTTTTGCCGAATAGAAGTTTGTTGCCGAAAACAAGTTACTTTTATGTTGACTTAGTAAACATAAATCCTAAATGACTTAGCTCTTTGACCAAAGTAATACACATGGTCCCGTTGCAAAAACACTCAAATCTGTCACCACGCAGTGGTTGGTCTCTCTCCGGTTTTCTTCACCCTGCATCTCGCCAGTGCTCTCTTGTGAGAGCTTCTGCTCGCTTAGCTAGTTCAACGACGTGTATTTTCAATATTGTAATGGTGCTAAGTTAAGAAGACCTTTGCTTTTCAACCTTCCACGGAAAAGCCACTCAGTTCCTAGACATGAAAGCAGTTTACCAAATGTAGGATTGCCGCTTGTGTATTATTTCAGACCTAGTCTAGACTATAGACATTGAGACCCATCTAGAGAACGTTTTCGAGCTTCTTCTAGAGATGAACAGCACCATAAATTTAAAGAGAAAATATGCTATGGCACCCCACGGCTGTGAAATTACAAGCTTGTTACACAGGCAAAGCTAAGGCAGCTAAAGCACTTGCAAACCCAATACCTCCAAAGTATCCATTGTACAATAATAAAACGCGGCCAAGGATCTACCATGCTCTGTTATATCTTTGATGATAGTAACAGCATCAATTTCGAGCTTGTCAAGGCAAAATAATATATAACCAACATGTAGAGAGCAGCCCCGCTAAGGTCTAACAAACAAGGGCACACTCCCCAAGCTATCACAATAACTCTTTTACATGTTCCACTGAGACCACTATGCAGAGGCTTTGGCTTTCAAAAACTAGTTTTGTAGATAACAGTTTAACAATGAACAGTACATTGCTGCCCGCAAAATTATTAGCAACAATAAGCAAGGATCTTTTAGAATAACAGATGCAGGTTTGTAGGTTCCAAGCAGTATTTATAACTGTGAAGCAAATCCCACTTTTCAAGAAGCTTAGGTAGCTATTCAAAACTAGCTTCACGAGAACGAAATGTCAATTTTGACGACTAGCTCCGTTTAGCACTCAAGATGTTCAATCTTTACAGAAAATTTCTCACGAGATAGGCAGCAGATTCTCCGAAGAAACGTTGTAAATTGCTTGATGAATCTATCCAGATCTTGATGATTGTGAAGAGAATTCATTATTGGCTGTAGTTGTCGATTAAACTAGTCTACAAAGCAAAATTAAGACCCTGTATACGCCCCTAAAACGCCAACCCAATGCTTCAATTCCCCGTACTCCCTATTTCTCTAACAAGCTTCTAGACATTTCCCACATATCAGCTCCTTACTAACAATCAACCCAGCCGATTCCACCCTCCCAGCGCTTTTGCCTCTGGCCAGCACAGCCCAAGCACTTCCTGTCAGCGCCTAGATTCGACACCGCACACTGCCTGCACACCTGCTTCCCACAACTCGTACAAGCGTGGTTTTCTCCCCCAATAATCATATCCACATCCATCATGTCAACATCCATGCCATCGCCACCACCACTGCCATTGAACGACGCGTCGCAGTCCTCGCAATTAGTTGCTTGGAAGAATGGCATATGGTTGGGCGTTGTAATCGGCGTGGTTGCGTTGCTAAAGTCTATAGATGATGAAGAGGAAGAAGAGCGCTGCTTGGGAAGAGCCCAGAACGAGTGCAGGCTCGCTTGGTTTGTGGAGGGTACAACTGGTGTGTTGGCTAGATTTTGGAAGGCCGGAGGAGGTAAATTGATAGGCTGTGCCTGGGACTGTACGAATGTGGAGCGTTGCTGGGCGGAGAAGAGCATGGAAAGTGTATTTTCTAGACGCGTCAATTCGTCTCAAGATGAAGGTCTTCAGACATGAACGTACGATGGATAGTGCTTTCATTGGGGCGGTTATCACGATGGCGCTTCCGTGTCCGACTTGCAAATAATGAGGGCGTACTGATTCGAGTATCCATGGAGTCGATATTCATGGTCATTGTGTGGGCTGAGGGTGGGGAGGAGATGAGGGAAGAGGTGGTAGAGATTTCGGAATCGGAGCGCTTGCGTTTGAGCTGCATGATGAAAGAATGAGGGATTCGGATATATTCGAGAATACGAATTGACAGAGTGCGATGCTTGCTGGATGGATGAATTGAAGATATATCGAATGCGTTGGAGAGAAATTGGACTTGAATATGTAGAAGTCGTGTTTTTTGGAGGAGAGGCTGGAGTTCACGCGTGAAGGACCGCGATCCACTTTAGCGGACGTGACGCGCTAAGCCAAAAGGCGAAGAAGCCTGTGGAGGCTCTGGCTGAGCGTTGATAAAGCCTGAAACTCCAACAAACATTCCTCCATCACTCATCTCAAGCACGACATCTTGACCACCGCCAGTGCACTGTGTTTCAATTACTGAGTTTATCTTGGCAAACCTCAAGAGTGCACATTATACATGAAAGCAAATGCTCTGGTACTAGCTTGGCCTTGAAGGTTGGAACTGCATAAAAGCATGCGCCGTGACCTCAATTTCAGACGCAGCTCAGTCTGAGAGCACCTATGAAATGAAATCGTTACAACAGACACTTAAGAGCCATGCAACTAGTGCTGCTCATGTGATATGAAACAGTGCTTTGAGTGTCAAGCATAATAGTCTCAATACAATGCGACGATTGCTTTGATAGGTTGCCATTTATCGATTAGGTATATATTAGAAGCAGCTAGCTTTATAATGCACATAAAACAATACGTTAGGCTAGGATTATCTAAGTTTCTTAGCGAGCAAGGTTAAAACAATATTAAGAAGTATTTAGGTTTTAGTAGTTATAATTTTCCATAGAATATAGGCTCTAGGACGCCTAGATAAAGGCACCGGTGGCATTTAAAACTAGAGTACTAAGCAATCCATGACAATTTCTTGTTGACCGAATAGTCTAGTGACTCTGTTTAGTCGGGTTGCCCTCGCTAAGCCAGTACAAATAGCCCCCTCGAGCACACTCTAGTAATAGTGACGGTTCCACAATACACCGAATTGCCCAATATGTTGCTGCTCCCCATTTGACCATTCAAAACTTCTTATGTATTTTGGCAAGCATTCTCTGCCTGTTAAGCAGAAGCTCTTCCGGTAACGCCGGTGTGAGAACATGGGAGGCTTTCCGCAAAGCATCATTGACTCCTTGCTCAATTACGTCTTGAGACCACTTCCAAATTGTATGGTCCCATGGCCTTTCGTCCTTCATGTGGATTAGACGCCGGTATTTCTTGAAAAGATAAGGCAACTAGAAGAAAGATGTCGAAGTTAATTTACCTGTGATAGTATGGTGCTGACAGATTGAAAAGAGGAACACACACAAGCTGAACATCACCGGCTGCGTATTTGAGCAACACGAGTGGAAGTGGTCTTTGGTCAAATGTTTCAAATCCCATCTTTTGACAGTATTCTTCCCCGGCCGTTTTATTATTGCTCCACCATTCCTTGACTTCGCCTACAAAATACTCCTGGATGCAGGATGAGAGCTTGCGATCGCTTTGTGCTCCTCCACACCATAGTTGCCGAGCATGCTTATCCATCACTTGTATATCCACTGGTGTTTGAAGCCAGATTCCATAGTGCGCAAACAACGCGTTGGAGTCGTTCTTCCCACCAAAGAAGATGATCGGGATTATGGGATCTAGAAGAACATCCCTGAATGATACAGAGTTAGCTTCTTTAAGCCGTTGATCGAAAGCCTTCTCCCTGAGTAAAGTAACATCCAAAATAAATGTTTCTCCTGTGCTGAGAAAATAAATCTGAACAGTTGAGAGGGTTTCGGGGAGCTTGTTCCCTTCGCAGTCCATGAATATCTCCGGCGAGCCATTCAGCACCTTTTGGAGACGAGTCAAGAATCTATGCAAATCTTTATCATTGTCAATAAATTCCCAATTCCTAGTGATCTCAGGTGAGCATCGTTCGTCGCTGTTTGAAGGTAGGCTCACGCTAGGTTTGGGAGCTTCTGGCGGTATAATGGGATAGAATCCATGCTTGAAAGTGTATGGATTATAAGGGTTGTAGGGTGCCTCCAAAACGGCAATGCCCAGATCTGCCGGTGGTATAACGAGATGGAATCCTTGATTTAAATTGTAAGGGGGTAACCTGTACTGGGCTTATGTGTATTGGTAATTAGTAATGTGGTACACGCCAAAAAAGGATAATGCTCGAACCAGTTGTCAATGGGAGAGTTGAACTCAGCACGGATGTTTGTGATGCACACTTTCCAATGCGTACATGTGGCTGTGGTAGTAATCTTGTCGTCCCCTTGCCTCGCCCTCTGGATTTCCAATTTCGTGGTCGCCTCGTCTTTTGGACAGCAGCCCCATCCATACTTGCGGCGGAGCCTAGAGTATGAACAGGGTCCATATTTGCAGCGCACGCCGCCTGGCTTGCTGACAGGGTGATCTTGTTGTATTCTGGAGATTCCAATCTTAAAGGCGTCGTCGCATAATGGAACTTTAGCAGAGGGAAGTTGGAAAAGATGACATTTATAGTCAATGAATCTGTGCGATACTTAGCGCCGGTTACTTGCACGCTGGCGTTGCGCTGCACTTCGGCTGTCTCTATACTAGAACATAACTCCACTGTGATAAGGCAGTATCTTTCCTCCAGTTCATATGAAAGGGAATGATGCCCAAGTATTATGTCTATGTATTTCGATCTTCTATGATTGAATCAATGAGGAAATGTAGCTTGTAGAAAACGGTACTTAGCTCGAATTCATTCATTCCCAGGAAAATGGGAAGTGTACTAGTAAGAGGTAGAGATTATACAGTATCCATCGCGGACTTTGTCTTATTGCCATCGTCGTACGTCAGTTTTCCAAGGCAGCTCGCTTTGAAAAGCATGAATAGCACGTTCAAAGGTTACCAGATACTGCTATTATGGTAATCTAAGGAGCACTGAAGACAAACGAATTGCTATGAGACTGTTTAAATTATAGTATTCGCGGGCTACTGGTTTGTGCTTAGGCTTTTGTGTGACGGTTTCTTGCCAGCCGGCGATACGCCAAGCCTCGCTAGTGAAAATAGGGGGATTAGTGTGGTGTGTATCTCCAGAACGAAATCTTGGGGAATGATATTCTGCAAGCATTTTCATACCCTTCTTTCTGCCGTTTGGCCTGGTCTCTTCAAAACAGTCCATACCATGACATGCCATGGTATGAAGGTACGATCTATGGACGGTAGTCTATGCTTCTCGTAGAGTAAGGGCCAAAGCGTCGAAAAGCTGGGTGTCTACAGTGCCTCCCAACCTAACACCAAATCAGAAATACAGACAAGAAGAAAAATAGAATTATAACTACTAGTGGGGAAGTGATAGGGAAGCAGCTCAATATACAGGGTGTTGCTGAAGCCTTCTTCCGTGTTTTGGAACAACTGGAACTAAAATTTCATTCAAAACGCGTGACGAGGCAAAAGACCCTACGAGTTTGAAGTCTAGAAACGATTATCTTTGGCAAAAGACTCTTGCTCCAAGATGTATGATGCAACATTTCGATTCTGAAGTGGATGGATAGGAAGTCAATTACGTACTAGGGGAGATGAGCACGGAAGTGACAAGATGAAGGGGGAGGCAAAGGTTTCAGTCGCCGGCATAATTGAAGAGAGTTCTGAGAATGCAAACGAATCAAGGAAAGGGTGCAAGAAGGCAGATATAATTATAAGAGAAGGCAATTTCTAGCATTTTTAAATCCTCACTCTACTTCCAAAGTGGATACAGAAGAAAACTGATATGTACTTTCGTCATCGGGATAGATGTTGTCAAAGTAAAATTTACTTATTCGAGTATTCTTTGACGATCCCTGAAAATTTAAGTTACAGAATTATTGGACTTACAAGTTTCTCTTGAGGAACCATTTTAGACCGTGGATTTGACCCAAGAAATTTTTGGAAGCTTGACTCCTGCCTAGAGCTCTTGAAATATGAGGTATGACACATGCTGGAATTTCAAGAGTACATAGAAGATATACAAACATGCACAAGCTTAGCACAACTTTAAGGATCATAGCTAATGCGATACACGCTTGCGAAAAGAGATAAGCATGCTTGAAGAGTGCCAGAACAAGCAATGCATTCTTATCCAAGATACAAGTAACAACTCCATATTCAAAGAGAGCTGCCTGGCCCTCGAAACGCCCTAAAAGACTCTCAATTTCATGCCCCTCCAGTAACCACAATTTCTTCAAGAGAAGAAAGACAGTAAAAAGAGAAGAGTAGAAATCCTTACACATAAAGCCCCTTTCCTAAGGACTGTCAGGTGTTCCCTCTGACGCAGAGCACGGAGCCACAAACGCTGACGGTGAGAGACATTTGCCTTTCCTCCTTGAATCATAGTCAGCAGACATAGCCTGTTCGACTCGCTCCTGTGAATCTTCGATTACAAGCCTCATGAGCTCTTCGTCCTCACAAAGTCCCATCAACGAGTACTGGGTGAAGAGATCGGGCATCACCTCAACATCCCACCCCGCGTATGCGAGAACGGCCCTTGGTAGGGGTCTCATCCCAAAGACAGCATATCCATATTCTATAAGGTATTCCCGCGCATTCTCGTTCACGGCCTCAAAATCCAGTTTCTCCAGGTGACTGAATCTGTTTGAGGTTCTCACCGCAACAGCCAAGCCCTGAAGCCTTCTCATATCGCGGAACCCGCCCTTGGCTCTCACTGCTAGTTTCATGAGTTGCACATCTAACACTCCTCGCGTATGTACGTTGAAATGAGCCTTCATCGCATTGAAGTCGTTGCGACCGTCCCAAACCATTACCGGATACTCTGGGTCCTCCAGAAACTGTCGAAAAGAGCGACCTCCGCCACGTGGAACTGTGTTGAATATTTCCACACCCATGCATTTGAAATCCAAGTACCATTTGTGACCGAACATGGGGATTTTAACCTGTCCCAAGTCGAGTGTTCCATGTCTCGAGAGGTTGTCACCTTCTGAGTCATAGAATAACTCGGGTATAAACTTAGGGATATGTTATAAACACGCCAAGAAGTGTTCTAGGGTCTCTGAATTACGAACAAAGGTCTGCGTAGGGTTGACTAGCTTCGGAACTGAAATGAACGAAAAACAGTCCCCACCCCACTACAACTTCCGCTTCACATATTCGACTTTCTCTTTGGGCTCTGGAGACCAAATTGAAGACCAGTCGTTGTCAATGGAAGTGTTGTTGCTAACCAATCGCCAGCCCGACGAATCTAAACTTAAGGTGCTTGTACTTGATCCACTACCAGTGCGACAATGACTGGAACGAACTACCTTAGCATATGTCGGGTTTGGAGCTTCTATAGTTGGAAATTATAGATGGATATCGTGCGAGCGCTTAAGGAGATTGGAGTCTTAGCTTTGCAGGCGTCGTAAAGCTTAGTTTATGATGAAGTAGTCGTTTACAAGTTGGAAATTCTAGATGGATATTGTACTTGTTTTCAATTAGAGTAGAGCTTTGGGGTTTGAAGGTGTCGTAAGGTGTGTCTTGTGACCAATTAGTTCTCCGCAAGTTTAAGTTTCTTGACATGGATCTTGTGTTTGTGTTTAGGAAGTGCGAAGCTTTGAATGTTGAAAATATATGTTCGTAGGAAGACGCTACTCAGCCCCTCGACTAAAACTAAGCGAGGGGAAATCGCGACAACAAGACCGCATTTCAGACCATGCTGGCGCGGCTAAAAAGATGATTTAGAGGGCTAGATTGATTTTAAGTAGTTGAAAAGTGCTCTTCAATAACTTCATATAATATAAAATGTCATGAAACTCTACTTTGGTGGAGGAAAAACTTCATTTCACCTCTTGCTCGCTTCCCAAACGAGGCCCGACTACCACGCCCTTTGAGCAATGGAATGAGCAAAGAAACAAAGGAACAAAGTCATTGTTTAGCTGCAAATATACTGGCAAGTTCCATCCGCAAGCAGCCGCTCATTCCCGCTTATTCCAAGTGTGTATTTTTCACATCGCCCAGGGAAAATACAATGCCCTCTTCGCAACCAAGGGCTCTTATTACATAAACATTCTTTAGGAATAGACTACCCATACAAACACTAGAAGGGGAGAAGGAGCGTGAAGTCCTAGAGGGTTACCAAGGGTGCAGCGCACATCAGGCCTCTCCAGCGGAAGGGAGTCAGCCAGCAAATTCTATTGGAGGACATAAGAAACGACGTTGTTGTATATGAATATGTGAATTGCTCTAATAACTTCCGAGTGCCATGTAAAACGCTCCTCTTTCCTTCCTGTCCGATAGCCATCATAAGCTTAAAGGTAAGCATCCATACAAAACCAAGGAAACTAAAAGGAAACCTTCGGAGCGAACTGCAAAAAGTACTCCTTGAATAGGTACCTCTCAACCTTGCGTGAAGTTTGTGTCTTCAAACCAACTGCCCGCGTGGCCAACCTTTGCTAGTCTACGCATAAATAATATTCATCCTTCTGAAAAGCATAATTGGCTCACTTCCCCCAAAGACTGTGGCAGGTAACATGTAACAGTCAGCCCGCAACCGCTTGGCTCCTTCCACAAGCTTCCATTGCCTACAGTCCACGCGAAGAACACGTGCTGTGATGATGGAATCCATGTATTTCTGTGAATACACGATTGAAACAAACGAGAACTAGATCTATTAAAAAATTACGTGGGGTATCAAATATTGCGTTCACTCAAATACTCTGCCTTCCTGACGCCACCCACTTATAACCAAAACAACCACCTCAAAACCGCTACTATTCCCTTGAAAGATCCTAACACAATCCGTACTAGTACAACTAGGAACCAGACCCACCACATGACTCCTACAAGCGTCCATTCCACCAACACCCAACCACCTCTCCTTAACCAACGGAACCTCCTGCGACGTCTTCGCAACATCTTGTCCATCATATCAGTTAGGCGTTTGACGGCAAGTGTTTGGCTCGTCACAAGGTCTTTGCTAACTTCGTCTGCTTCGTCTGCAGCTTTGCGTGCCATAGGCGTGAGATTGTCTGCAATACGCAACTGCAACCCTTCAATACGACCGAGAAGACCGTTAACAGTAGTATTGCTGAAGTTGTCTACAGACGTCTGCAACATTCGAGTGGATAGTTGAATGTCGCTTGACAGGATATGAGCAGCGAGGATATGTTCCTGTGATTTTGATACCGGAGGAATGGGTTCTTTGGTTAGACTTGCAATGTCAGAAAATGGCGTATCTTTAGGATTGCGAAGGTCATGACGTTCAGCGCCCCGCCGACTAATCTCTTTAGCTTTGATGCCGGAGCTAAGTAGCAGTGCCCTGATTCGGGCTATTTCTCGCTTTGTCATAGGTCCGCGTTGGGAAGAGACGCCTCTATCGGAAATGCTCCACTGACGCTTCCCTTTAAGGGAAGGTCGCTGTTGATTTGTAGTCTCCAGTTGAGACAACCCGGTAACTGGCAGTTGATCATGGTGTTTCCCAGGAAGACCTAGGATAGCATTAAGACGAGCATCTGCATTATGAACACCATTAGAGTAGCCATTTCGGAAATAATCCAAGTCTGAAACATCTGAATCTAGGCGGAAACGCGTGGTTGGTTGCAACTCTGGTGACGATGTCGGAGAGGGATTCTGGACATCGATCCTAGGAGGTTGCTCAAGCCTAGATGTCCTTTGTCGCTCTTCTCGAGTTTGTCGCCCTTGGAGAGTGTAATCTTCTTCAGCTGTGGTGGTATCACTCAAATTGGGTACCATTCTTTCTCTGCCGCGGCGTTCGAATTGGGATGTAAAGGTGGGCATGGAACTGAGAAACGACTGCTTTTCCTTTTGTGGGGATGTATCCTCAACCTCTAGGGGCAACGATGAGGACCGTTCTTCGGAATCATTTCTTTTCCCACGCTTGACTGATACCTCCCGGGTATCCTCGACGTCTGAATCGTCAGTCGATACACCAGAAGATATTCCGATGCCCGGAGGTGGATCTTTCCTCCACAAAACGTCGCCGACTTTTGCGACTGCGCCTCTGCCGGTCTTGAACAACCCTCGAATCCCAGAAGACTCTTCTCCACTCTTACCTCGCAAGCTGCCTGCTTTGCTCTTCATCGAGGTATTGCTCTCATCTGTTCTTCTTGAAATCATCTTTTTAACAGGACTCTTTGATCGTTTCGGTTTTTCGGGCGTTACAGGGCTATCAACTCTTTCAACAGTAGCGGCAGCATCGCTCACAGCTGCTGCTTCATCAGCGCCTTCACCTCCTCGGTGAGCATCTCGGCTGTGATCGCGGTTGCGATCGTGCAAAATATTTAGATTGATTTTTGACCTAACTCTTGACAAAGGATTTCTAGTCGGAGAAGCTTGCCGACTGTGAGAAGGCGATAGATCCATGCCAATGCTAGGTATGTACCCATTAGCGATCTTTGAAGCTCTTGCTTCCGGTGAGCTGGGGGCTGTGCTGTCAAATTCTTCAAAAGAACTCCTAGGTTGGCTACCAGGGACCTCGAGACTTGGTCTACCCGAGGATCCATTTCTCATCGAATCTCTCTTCGAATGACCGCGCCTATGAATCGCTCTTGACGTAGACCTGCTATGCCGACCCGACACAGTGGCAGAGGTACCTGCAGTGTTTTTGAGCAACGGTTTCTGTGCTTCTATAGACTGAATAATGTGTTGTCCTTCAATATCAGGCGGCGCACCCCACTCATGATCTTTCGCTTCCTTTGCAAGCATCTCCATCATCTGTTTCTCGAGGATATCCTTCCCGCGATCATGACTGTCGGCAGTTCCACTTCGTTTACGCCTTGGTTGATGACGGCGCGATACACTATCAGTATCTGAAGAATCCGAATTTGATCTACTATGAGATAACAAACGAGTCTCTCGAGTTGACCCGTTGTGGCCGTGATGGATACGTGTGGCCTCCCGAAGTCGCTGTCTGGCTCTCGATGCCGCATGGTCAAAACTTTTCTCTGAATCTGATTTCACAGATTTGAACTCTGGAAGCATTTTGGTATCGATTCGAAGGTCGCGACCAGCGTCCTCCCTCCCTGGTAATACAGGCATTTCTGGCTTTTCGCTTTGGTGTGATACTGGTCGTCTGAGTTCTGTATCCTGTGGAAATATCCTTCTGCCGTGTCGGTCTTCAATAAGTTTTTTATTATCATCCTGTTCCAGCCAGAAAACGTCCGCAATCATGTCCGACGCATTCGTCACCCAGTCAATTCTTGGGCGTTTGATCTTCGCACTTGCAACTTTTCCTTTTCCCTGGGAAGATTGTGGGGAAGTATGAGTTGATGCTACATCTTCGGCCGCTTGGGAGAAAGTTGGTAACGGAAGGCAATCTGCCGTTTGCCGATCCTCCTCCGACGAAGCTTTTGATAGTTGGTCGACCCAAGACGAGACCTTTTCGAGGTCGCCAAATCCCTGTGCTTCTCCATCAATAGCCTTGCGTTCTCGACCTCGTACCTTTCGATTTCGTATGTATTGTAGAGGATTATATTCTCTCCCAAGCGTACGCACTGAGTTTGGGGTAGACACTGTACGGACAGGTGAGAACACGGATGACGTAGGTGAAGTGGGAGCTGTGCCTGCAGGACTCGCAGTGGAAGGACGTTCAAGAGCTTGTGGCTTTAACGGCGGTACCAGCTGCAACAGGCGGCGATACTGTGCCATGAGCTCTATTGCATTCTTGGCTCTTTCAGCACGTGCTAGTGTGGAAGCCGAGAAGTTGTAATGATATGTGCTATCAGAGGCTGATTCGAATGCTGCTTGTAATGGGCTGTTGACCTTCTGTCCAGATACTAATCGAGGTGATGCTGTCGATGCTCGATCATTTCTATCAGGCTTCGGTGAAATATTACGTGAGACTTTCCTTTGTTGCTGCAGATGTTGTCTGAGATTACCACCAGCAAAACCTTCCGTGAAGCCAGCACTTGGGGTCAACGGGACTGAGACGTTTCTTCTTGCTGCATTGCGCCTGCTTTCACTGAGGTTTAGGGCAAGATTCACAATCTGGGCGGCATCAACGTCGAGTGTGTTCGGGGTCTCCTTCGTTCCAGACAATTTCTTGCCTTCTCCCTTTATAGGATCTGCCGTGGTCTCGTCGTTGCTTTCACTCGCTGCCACAGTCCCAGTCCCATTCCCAGCCTCGGCAGTCGTGACATTCGAAGCCAGCGGACTACCACCAATCCCCAGCCCTAGATTGGGCCATTTCTTCGTTTGTCTCCTCTCGGGGAGTGGTAGCTTCCCTTTTCCCTTATTGTCTTCGGAGGATTCTCGCTGGCGAGGGGGATGTTCTTTTGCCGAAGGCTTGTGAGGGAGATGGTCGAACGTGGTATTCGAAAGGAGAAACCCTCCACTTTGCCTGTTCCTATGACTCCTGTGATTGCTCCTGCCATCTTTCATACCAACTTGTGAGATGACCGCACCCTCCCCAGCAATCTCATCCTCTGCTGACTTGTCTGTGCTGATCGCGAGACTGTTGCGTTTGCTCGTAGAGGCACTCGACTCGCCAGCCTCATTGCCTGCATAGCTGTATCTGTAGTTCGCACTGGAGCCGGTACTTGAAGTCGCACGGCGCTCAACGGGGGATGCTGCTACCTCATCTTTACTAGCGCTCTTGAAAGTGTCGCGTCCGGCATTTGCATACGCATTAGACGTCATCGTCTACGACCATTCCAACGTTATACCAGCACCAACAATCATGTCAGTGTCAGCGGAACATGAGTGACATGCCTAGAAGATGTGCAGGAGGAGAAGTCGGTAAAGGAGGATGCTGGTGAGGTGTATTTCACATGCTGGTGAAAGATGAAAGACAGGTTTCTGTCTCTCAACTTCCACCAAATTACAGTCGCGATCGTCGCATACCCCAGGACCCACCTAAGTTGTTAGCCTCTAGAGCTAAGCCACCCTCACACTAGGTCGTCTCAACATGCCTCTTCCTCAGCTTCACCAGCACCCATCCGAGCTCACATCTTCAGTTCTTCACCCCTCATCGAGCACAAAACAATGTCAAGCTCTACTCTTCATCTACAATACTAAGGACTGTACTGTAGATGTGGTAGATATGGTATATCAGCTGCGAGACAGTGGCCAATCAAGCATTCCATCGTCTTCAATCTCTCGACCTGCACCACGTCCTAAATTCCAAATATTTACCAAGCTCCCAAAAATGTCCAATTCTCGAGCTTGTCCTTCAGGCATGGGTGCTACTCACGCCTACATCAACAATGGCATATCGATCCCCTCTCCGAAATTTCCCAACTTTATGAAGTTACCAAAAGAAATAAGTAAGGCTTATGATCTGGAAGTTGTCACTCCCCGATCCTAGAATCGTTCATTTGGAGCAGAGAGCTGCAAAGACAGACACAGACCCAGACTGGTGGAAGCGGGTGCGATCAGACAAGGAAATGTGGCCATGCCACCTACCTTTCGAGGAGGAAGAGCTTACACCATCGCTAAGGCAGGACTGGAATTCAAGATTTGATGGATTTGAATACGACTGCTTTGACATCAGCATTGAGGACATAGCGAGGCTCGACAACGACGTTGTGTATTTTATGATGGATAAAGATGCACGTTGGAGCCTGCGTCCAGATCAGGCGGGCCTATTTGCATGAGCGACAAAGACTGGAGTGACATAACGAGACGGATTACGAGCGGTGAAAAATATGAAGATATCTTAGACGAGCGGCTTTACGGTAATAGTGCCTACCGTGATGGGGCCTTCACTGGAGCCTGTTTCATGTGTAATGAACATGTTGATGAGGTGGAGGATGAAATTTCACGATGGCAATGGCTGGAATAAGCCAAAGAAGCTATGGGGATTTTCGTCAAACTCAGAAATACCTTCGGCGTTGCTTGTGTGCTGGGAGTCGTACGAACTTGCGACTTGCGAAGCGTTCATACTCTCTAGCTTTTTCATCTCTTGGTACATTTCCTACCACATATTTTGATTTTTCTCGGGACACATTATACCTCGACAGTAGAATTTCAAGTCGTTCGCTCGAAAGCAATCATTTATTCGAAATTCTCAAAGGAAAGTTCACAGGTAAAGAAGTTAGCGATCGGGATACCTTGGTACGATTGGACATTCCCGCAGGACGTCTTTCGTAATGTCAAACGCCTTTCCCGAGCTCTTAACAATGTATTTTCCAGCCTCAAAGAGCTTCAAATTATCGGTGGACACTTAGAGCCGCCAGTTGCCCAGAAGGCAGGACCAAGGGAATCCACTCATGGATATGTGGATCTCAGGTTATTAAAAGCTAAAGGACATGCGGATGGTTCTATCTATGTCAATGGCACTCGCGTAGTTGCCTTTAAACACATTATCTAGTACTTGCTAGACTCCCGGAAGCGTAACGAAGACTGTATAGACTCTTTTAAATCGAGACTCGGAAGGCGAGGACATGAAGTTGATGTCGACTTTGGAATACTCGCCGAGGGGGCACATGAGACATAAGTATTGCACTTTTTACAATAGCCAAAATACCACCCAGCGCTTGATTTTGGCATTGGTTGACCACAGGGTGTTTTCAAGTTTTTAAACCCCAAGTTAATGTAATAAATGGCAATTATAATCAGTATATCTGACAAACACACACACACACACACATACACACATACTACTTGCTATTCTGGGCAATGCTGACCAATTCGATTCGGCGTCGAAATCAAAGCGACATACAGAAAGACATTGGGCATACTATTGCAAAAAACGCAAATTACCCTTTACTACAAAGCTTTCTGGGCAACCAAAGCCCAAGACGGAACCTACATTTTTAGAATCGTTCTGGCTCACTCACCAATAACTCAGTCGAAGTTGAACATGTCTTCAGCGGTGTATTGGGTAATTTGTCTTCATAGAATACCGCATAGTGCAGTTCTCCCAAACTCCTCAATCCGGCGTTCTCATCCAGCTCACAGCCGCAATCACCAGAATTATCATGGCTCAAAAACCAACCCCCCTAACCGTCTTTCCGCGAGCCAACGTTAAAGATCATAACGCGGGCCTTCCCACGGCTCTTCAAGATTGCCGTTGGGAAGGAAATATATCCCCCCTTCGCCTTCCGCGAGCAGCTCGTCGGTCACCAAGTGGTGTCTCCCTGAACAATGGTAACCTATGTTGATCCGTCTCCAAATATAATTCCGTGGGCAAACGCCTCCGAGCATAAGCTGCGTTCTAGCCCATCTGTCTTGTTGCACTCTCTCTTCTCCCTCCATAGAATTGTACGATGACTGGCGTGAGGCGGATACGTGGTCCGCTGGAGTACGGAGAAGAGGTCTACTGCCGGACGATACTCGTGCGTTCCTCTGTGGACCACATCCTCGGCTGTTTGTTCTTGAGTTTGAGCTCCCATAACCAGAATCTCGAGAGAGCGACGTGATGCCACTAGGAAGCAGGTGGCGTTGGGAATCTGTCCCGGTGGCTGAGCCTCCATTGCCCGAGTCGAGAGAAGTTGGGGCTCCATATTCCGCAGTAGGTGTGGAGGTGAAGGCAGAGGCACGGTTGTCGTTGTTGTGGCTACTGGAACCCCCATAAGTGGAATCGTTGGATCTGGATGTAACCCTATGAGTACTAAATTCCTCTGGACCACGTGGTCTTTTGACGACAGGTGAATCCGTGTCCTCGGTATGGTCGCCTCGTTCAATTGAGTTACTCGTAGAGTTGGATAGTTCCCCCTCCTGTTTGCGTTTAGTGGAAACGTGCGCCGTGTTGTCAGGTTTAGGCTGAGGCTTCTGGTCGTTCGTGGCTGATTTAGCCTTCACGTCTTCAGGTTCTTCCTCGCTTTTCGTGGCTGCATGATCTTTGTCGTCAAGCCTGCGACTAGGTGTTTCGTCCTTCGAGATTTCGCTGCTATCGAGATTTTTTCGGTTGCCTGTTTTGTCGTCCATGTTGGGAACTTGTGCAGTTGTCAGGTTCCTATATCACACCTGCTAGAAAGCCTAGCACAGTGACGAATCCATTACTTACAAGCTACTGAGACTTGTGGCACCTCAACAGTTTGGTGGGTCGGTGATACTGAAGTACCTATCTTGGTGAGATGCTTGAAGCTACACTGTAAGCTCCTAGGAGTCTGACTAGTCTCTTATATACAGAGACATATCTGTAAAGACTCTTATTCAAAACATCTTTACTTTCTCCCAATGACTATTCTGCTCTTTCACAACCACTCAACTTTCACGAAATTCACGCTCAGTATCAGCTACGATTCTCTTGGAGGTTCTATTAAGAGCCACCTTTGATGACCTGCCTTTCAAATGATTGAGAAGATGCGGCTTGAATAATCAGGTAAAGGATGGATTACCAAATACTTCCTTTTAAGGAGGGAGATACTTGGCTATGACCAACAGAGGATTTGACAAATGTATAGAGGCTCTTAGTACTTTGTACTCACTGCTAGTTTGCCCTCTGTTTCAACCAATGCTGCATGCTGTGAGCTCCGGACTTTTATCTGCACAGGAAATGGTGCAAAGCGATGTTCAAGCCAGTTAGTGTGGAAGGAATCAATCGGTTTCCCCTGCAGAGTCAGCCATCTATTAAAAAACGGAAGGTATTCAACTTACAGGTACCTGTTGGAAATCAAAACAGTAAAGGAGCCTGGCGATCGCAATCCAAACATTGGTTTCTCCAACATTATAACCACTGCATACTCTTCGACCTAAGGGTTTATTCTTGTCAGCGTGTAAGAGAACTTTACTTCCGCAGCAAGGTAACCAACCAGGACCAAAGCTCCAGTGACCTTTCAGTACATTGTTCAAGTCATTATTCAGGAACCTTTCAGGCCAGAAACGCTCAGGCTCGTCGTACTCTCGTGGATCCTGTGAGATCGACAAAGCATTCCACGTGAACAAAGTACCTGCAGGGAATTTGTAACACTCATATTCGTCGTCCTGAATTAGCATATGAGGTATCCCAATCTCGGCAAAAGGCCGCCAGCGAAAGCTTTCTTTTACTGCTGCGGTAATGTAGGACAGCTGGTCTCTGTCAGAGAACTCGGGCAGTCGCTCAGCATTTCGACCACAGACTTTGTCAAGACTTTCTCTAGCTGTCTTTACCCAGCGTTTATCAAGGGCGGCAGCTGCGATCACTTGGCTGATTGTCATTCTTGATGTATCGCTTCCAGCCTCCATGAGCGATCCTAAGGCGAAATAGAACTGAGTTTCGCCGAACTGTGTGGTGTCTGGAGAGTGCATGAATTGTGAAGCAAAGCAATCACGCGCCGTTCCAGCCTCGATCCTTCGCTTTAGATCTGCTACCTCCCCTCGATAAATGCTAGTATGTGATGAGTATTGATCTTGATCTTGCTGGTGAAAACTCACTTGATCGTTTTCTGGAAAGCACGCTCTCCCCTTGGGCGCCACCACTGTAATGGTTTTGGCAAGTTCTCCAGGAACGGCAAAGTATCTACCCAGCTTGTGCCAGGCTGCATTTCCAAGAGGAATTCAGATGACGACTCAAAAAGCGCTCTAGTAGTTTCGTTTCCCAGATCCATACGTTTGCCAAAAACCACGCTCATAATAACCGAATTGGAAAAGCGCTGATTGCATTTATACCATATTTCTGGATTGTGAAGGTAGTCATAAAGTAAGTGCTTGGACTCCAAATCTTGGAATGGTGCAAAAGTCGGAGAGTTTTGTTTGTTCAGGATGGAATGCATCACTTTTCTGATGGCTCGCCATCGTTCGCCGTATGGCATGAGAAGAACTCGAGATTCGCCCGACATGAGCTTTGACGTCATAGATAGATTCGGCCGAGAGGAATATATTCCAGATCGTTTCTCCATCAAGTCATTCACAACACGAGATGAATTCAAGAAAATCCATGTGTTGGCACCGATTTTACACGTGAACCTTATGAACTTAGTAACTCGGCAAACGCCGAGAAAGTGATAATACTTACATCTCACCATACTTCGCAGCTTGCTCTTTGCCCCATAGCCCTTGTTGTGTGGGCGGTAGCTGGAAGGTGTTGCCAAAAATTGGGTGGCCAGGTAGACGAGGAGGGAACTTGTACTTTCTGTTGTATATGTAACTGGCGACTATTCGCTGGAGAATTACTAGAAGTAATATCGCTATTACAACATTTGCCTCTATAGACGGTATACCAATTAGCCTTACGAACGAAAGCGTCATCGCAGAAATCTTGTGTTCTTGGTTACAGTGATTACTTTTGTGTTGAACAGTTCAGCTGATTCCCAGGTGAAGACGCAGTGGCTAGTTATATCAGAATATGCCATGGATAGCTGAGCTATGACTTCAGGGTTGAGCATTTGTACTGTATATACCGAAGTACGGACGGAAACTCCGTACTTCGGTACTCTGTACATGACCTGCTGGTGCATGGATCATGAGAAACGCCAGGAAGCTGGTGATCGTATGTGCATGTGGGGCTTGCATTAGATGAACTCAAATCCATCGCTTTCATCCTCCCGACCACAGTAACAAAGCAGATATAGCACATTTGGGGCATTATTCAAGTGGCTTGTGTACAGCAGGTGTAGCCCCGCATACTACCCCCCATAATACTAAGCCACAAGCGAGCTGTGCAGGAATCCTTAAGTTCATTTTATATTTCTCTTCCAGTTGTACTTTCGTACTTTCTGGTGTTTCGTACCGCGCGCGAGCTTACTAACGGCAATTCCAACCATACTATTGGGGAGATTTTCTTTCTAACAATTACCAACCTACAAACTATGACTACTAATTTAAGCAGACTTTCCACTTCACTGCATTTACCAACCTGGAAGTTACTTGTCTCTGGACTAGTCGTTATTCCGGTTGCTCTCCTCCTCAGCTTCTACTTCTGGACAACACCGAATATATTGAAGGATTCTCGCAGACGATATCTGCCCCGTGGTCCAAGAGGTCTGCCTTTCATTGGCAACTTCCTAGACCTCGCCGACAGCGAGAAGATAAGGGAGAAAACTGTAGCATGGTCGAATCAATATGGAGACGTCTTCTATACAAAGATGGGGGGTTCAGACTATATCTGGCTGTGTTCCCCCAAGGCGGTTAAAGAGCTGATGGATAAAAGATCCGCCATCTATTCCTCACGTCCTCCTGCACCACTTGCACAGGATGTTGCTTCGGCCGGAAGACGACAATTGTTCATGCCATACGGACCACGATATCGAACTGTTCGCAAAATTTCCCATGCGCTGCTCAACATCACCAAGTCGATAGGCTATCAGCCAGTCCAGAATCTCGAGTCAAAACAGCTTTTATACGATCTTCTGAAAGACCCAGAACATTTTTACGATCACAATCGACGGTATTCAGCAAGTGTTATTGTTTCAGTCACCTATGGACATCGAATTCCGAATTGGGATAACCTATTAGCCAGGGAGATTTATAGTGTTATCAATAATATGCAAAACTATGCCGACCCGGGAGCTTTTCTGGTAGATACGTTTCCTTCTGTTCAATATTTGCCGCAGCAATTCTTTGGAAATTGGAGAACTTTTGGGAAGAAATGTCATGAACACGTAAGCAAATCTTGGAACAAATCCGTTACAAATTCAAAACCGTTCAATTCTGGTGTGCAATCCTGGTCTGACAATTACTAATTGAGAGCGATGCAGGACGCACCCATTTATTTAGGCTTGTGGGAAGGCCTGAAAAAAGAAATAACCGAAGGAAAAGCCAAACAGTGCTTCTGCAAAGACTTTTACGAGAGCAATCCAGAGACGATGGGTCTTGACAATCTTCAAGCTGCATACCAAGCCGGTGGACTCGTTGAAGCAGGATCCGAAACCACTTCTGCGTTCCTGAACACTTTCCTATTATTTGCGTCTAGGACACCGAAAGTGGTAGAAAGAGGCCAAGAAGAATTGGACAGAGTCGTTGGATCAGACCGATATCCAACATGGGAAGATGAGGAGCACTTGCCGTATATCAGGGCTATTATTAAGGAATTACTGAGGATGCGACCGCCGAATAGACTTGGGATGAATCACGCTACCACCGAAGATGATTGGTACGAAAGAATGTTCATACCTAAAGGATCAGTCGTTATTTTGAACTGGTGGTGAGTCCCCGCCGACTGTTACTGTACGTCAAAGATAAACTAATTTCTATGCAGGGTGATCAACTACGATCCCGAACGCTGGGAATCACCATACGAGTTCAAGCCAGAGCGCTACCTCAGCTACGACTTACCGGCGGCAACCTACATAAACGCCATCGATCCATACAAGCGCGATCACGTCTCCTACGGTGCTGGAAGGCGTGTTTGTCCGGGCGTACATGTTGCAGAGAAATCGTTGTTCCTCAACATCAGCCGGATCTTGTGGGGATTTAACATTACAAAGAAAGTGGTTGATGGGAAGGTTGTGGAACCGCTGGATAAAATGGTAGAAGGCTGGTTTACCATACCGGAGCCGTTTGAGTGCGATATTGCGGTGCGCTCTGAGAAGCATGCTGTGATTATTGAAAGGGAGTGGGCAGAGGCTTCGAAAGGGCTTGACTCGGAGGACAAAATCAGTCGTTTGGTTGGGGTGTGACTATGGCTTGAATTGTTTTCTGTGGGTGCTTTAGAAGTTCATAGGCATTTGAGAGAGACAGAGAGAGACGCTAAATTAGTTTGTGTCCATACTAACTTGAACTTGCGACACCAAATGCTCGCTTAGTCTTTACGACACTGAAGATCACAAGTCCCAGCAATGCATTTACTTGTTCTAAGACTTGTCAGACAAGACACTTACAGCCCAAGACCTCCATATCAAGACAAACCATGTGGCATAATACTTATGGCGTAGCTACGAACCGGCAGTTGGCCAGACCCACATACCCCGCATGCTGTAGTCTCGGAAGTTGTACTTGTATACCCCACATACAAAGTTCAAACAGTGGACAATTTTAAAAATAACCACAAAATAAAACAGTGAGTAATGGAAATTAGTTGCCACTCTGATAGCAAACTCGTTGTTATTGTGAAAATCCATACATCGAGTCTCAAACTTCAACATGGAGAGTGCTAATAAGAAGATAGCAAAGGCTTGTGTTCCCCAAGTTGATCCCCGGTACTCGTTTCTTTACCCATACTAACGGAGTATTTGTCAGATTATCATAGTTGGCGCTGGACCTGCTGGATTGCTGTTGGGTCTTCTCCTCGCCAAACAGGGAATCACCATACAAGTGCTAGACGCAGGCACAAAGCTAGATGAGAATCCAAGAGCATCACATTACGCACCAAGTGCAATCAGAGAATTGCGTCGAGCAGGTGTTCTGGAAGATGTTCAAAAAGAAGGTTTTATTCCAGATGGCGTCTGCTGGCGCGAGTTTGATGGAACTTATCTCGCTGGACTCATGACCGATATGAGTAATCCAGATGCCATGGTATGCCTGCCCTTGGATCGATTGGGAAGAATTTTGTATCGTCATCTTCAAATGCAGGCTACTGCCAAAGTAAAGTGGTCGCATAAGGTGGTCGGCATTGATCAAGATGAGAAAGAAGCGAGAGTACAAGTTGAAAGTCCGGATGGAATGCAGACGTTCTCTGCAGACTATGTGATAGGGTGTGACGGTGCCACCAGCCAAGTATGGCGTTCACTGTTTGGTGAACAAAATTTTCCAGGAGAAACACTTCAGAGCCAAATTATAGCCACAAATGTACGCCACGTAAAGTCCAATCTTTCTTCTTCACTCATACTGGAATAATGATTTTACTAAAGTTTTGTCTTTATTCTAGGTTTACTACGACTTCAATAAGTTTGGTTACATAGATGCCCAGTTCATGGTCCACCCCGAAAATTGGTACATGGCTGCGAGAATCACGACCGATGGCATGTGGCGGGTGACCTATGGCGACATCTGGGGACTGTCTAACGAAGAATACCTCGAAAGGCAACCTCAGCGCTATGAAGAGATCCTCCCTGGAAATCCCAAACCAGGGGACTACAGACTAGTAGGAGCAAGTCCATATAAACTTCATCAGCGCTGTGTAGAGAGCCTTAGAGTTGGTCGATTCCTACTTGCCGCTGACGCTGCTCATCTGTGTAATCCTTTGTAAGTCTAACTTTATTTTTTGTTCGCCAAGTAATTGACCAATTGAGCTAGTGGTGGACTTGGTCTCACTGGCGGAATAGCCGATGTTACCAGTCTGTACGATTGCTTAATGGCTATACAAGGTGGTCTGACGGATGAGAGCATTCTCGACAAGTACAGTGAGGTCCGAAAGGGGAAATATCATGAGATGATTGATCCTATCTCTCGGGCCAACTTTCGACGTCTCTGGGCCGAAGATGCTATCCCTGAGAGGAAGGAATACTTCGCTATGTGTGAGAAAGCTGCAACTGACAAGGAGCTAGCGAATCAAGGACAAACTGTAAGTTCAAACGACTGACTTGTTGCTTGTCATCGATAAGTACTTTCTATGAAACCTCTGCTGATTCACACGATAAAGGTCACACATCTCTTGAATGAGGACTTCTCGCCGTACTTCAAGAAACCACTTGAGAACAACGTAGCGCAGAATGGCAAGGCCTAACCATAGGTTTCTAGCTACCTCGAATAGCGTTGTTAATTTCAAGCTTAGCCTCCACGGCTCTATTAAGAAAGGAATTTCAGAACACTAAGCTAGAGTGGAAAGAACCAGAAAGCTTAAAATGCACCCTTTGCAAGTCAAATGTTTCCTTGTGTAGTGATGCGGTTCGAGTTGAAGTTACATTAAGATACTCAGCATATCAGGCCACCAACTGTCTTTTCATAGCACCGATAACATATATCGAATTGGTAATAGTGACACTAAGCGACAGGTTTAGCCCGAGCTCAACTTTTGCTGAAATACTGACTAGTACCCGCTTTCATCATCAACTTCGACATTATGCGGCACTGCCCGCCAGCATATCGTCACACCTATTTTCTAGATAGAGATCGTTTGCGCAATGTACGCAAAACCTTGCTCGCTTTCAAAGCTAAAAGTGTCAAGTGTAGCGTGCTAAACCCCCGTCAAAGTACGATTCTAAGTAGGCGTGTGGACTGTAAGTAATCATATCTCTCCTCCTAAAGGTGGCAAAGCCCAGTATTCTAGCACCTCTCGGTAATTAACCGTTCGAAACAAAACGTTACAGAATGCTGGAGATGTTAGATTCGTACGAGTACTGGCGGCATTTTTAGTTACGCAAGCAGTAAGCGCTGCGTGCGTGTCTGAATCCAGCGATATACGGATGCAAGCATGCGTGGACATTCTCTGAACCTCCGAGAATGGAGTGAATAATATATCGTGACTGAAAATTGCTTTCGGTATATGGAAGATTAGAGAGTAAAAGAAATTTTAGGGATTTATAATGTGTCGTATTTTTCTTGTATCCGGATGCTCGGAAAGATTAAAAAAACGTACATTATTACCTAGACCATTGTTATTACTGTACTATTAGCAAGATACCTATACTAGGCAATTCTAGCCGCTTGTTAGTGTCTAAGTAAACGGAATTGTGTTAGGGAAATAGGGTCAACAGCAGAAGCAGGGTATACAGTATTTTCAATCGATAGTACATACAACTATTACAGAAGTACCGGGGTTAGAGGGTTTAAGGAACACCCCCTGCTCGAAAATTCTCGCTTAAATTCGCTTCAGGGTCTCTAAGGTGCGCAATTTTAATACTAATACCCTAAAGATACGTATAAGTAGATACGCTAGCAAGGGGGCCGTTCTACAAACCCTCTAACACCCTATCCTACCTTTCGAAGGGCTGTCTCCAGTATCTAGGTACCATCGACGTAAAAGTAAGTACAACAATTAGCCTCTACAACTCGATATAGCTTTAACGGCCTCTAGACCCCCTATAGAGAACCTCTCCTAGGCTGTTCAACAGTTGCTTTATAAATTTCAGGCTTAGATCTAGCTAGTACTAGCAATCTACAGAAAATCTACCCTTAGATCTAAGGTTTGTTACTTTGGTAAAGGCTAGCAATAAACAGGCTTTTTCATCTTCTTCGAGATCGGCTGCTGGGCCCAATAACAGGGTCGCTTTGTTCCGCGTGCTTGACTTATTCTGTCGCTAAGAATCTGCCGGCCACTTCGAGTCTGTGCGTAACTTAGTGGCTCGTCTCTCGTCTACTTCGAACAAAGACGGTTCGAGTGCCTGCCATTGGCACTCGCATGGATACGACGTCCATCGGTCCATCGGTCCATCAAGATAAGCTAGATTCATAGGCGGCTACTCTAGGCGGCGTGGCGTTTCTAGAGGAATTAGCGGCTAAGAGCGCTTTTAAGCACAGGTCATTGCTATTGGTTGTTGTGGCAATAGTTTCTACGCATATTGTCATGACTGATATCTGTTACACAATCAAAACGATATTGCGACAAACTACTTTATACAAAAAAAGAAAAACAGGTATTGAACCACGCGCAGGTTGAGAATGATTAGACTTGGCTTATCCTATACTCTGTTATACCACCGTGTGCCTGTCGCGTTAATTGGAACGCTACACCTGCCAGAAAAATAACAGAGATTAAGTTCACATTGAGCGAAAAAGTAGCCAATAAACACGTTGGTTCAAGGCTTGGTGCGCTGCGCTTACGCCACTGGTGGTATAACAGAGTTACTGGAATGAGATGCATTTTGTAGGGACTGCGATAAACCCAACTACCGTAGAGGAAAGATTAGATTTAGCACACGTAAGCTTCACTGCCCTGTATTTAGGGTTTCAGCATTAGAAAGAGTTGATACTCTAATCTATCGGCAACATGTCAACAGTGTGCAGTCTATATTCTTCAACATAACTCTCTGTTGGTTTCAAGAATCCCACCAAGGTCTTGATATACGTCAGCAACGGCAATAGCAATCTCGAGAAAATGTGTTCATCGACAGTAATCTCATCCGGCACCAAATATCCAGTGTACTCCACTGTTGCGCAACTGGTTGGGTGGCAGAGCAGCATAATCCAAGCCGCAGAGTGCAGCAAGCAAGTACCTGCAACGCGACGGCTGACGGACATGCATGCCTGCTAAATGGGAAGATGTCATCAATTGTCAATCGTGTCTCGGAAATGGCAATTCATACCAAGCAGGCTGAAACAGGCATTACTGAAGGGAACTCGATCTCTCCGTTGCCAAATTGGCAAGCAACTATCGGCACCTGCGATCCTAAGCCAAGGGACTCAAGCAACAACAACAACAACAACAACAACAGCTCTGGTCAACTGCACAGCCTCCAGCGCAAAAGCAGCATTTAACACAAAACAAGAGGGAGTCTTCAACCAACCAACCCCATCCCAAAGTTCACCTACCTCCACCTCCGCCTAAGTTATTCAATCATCGAAACTAGCAGCAGCAGTCCACCGCAATGACCTCACTCCCTATGACAGCTGCTTAAACCCTGCCAAGGGCCAGCCCGGACAACCATAGATTAGTCTAGGCTCCAGGGACCTTCGATCCTTCGATGACTCAGGTCTAGAAGGCGCTCGTTTATTCATTGGTTGCCATCGTGTTGCGAGTATTAGTCGTCTATCCGAATTCACAAGTTCCTGTCTCCCACGTGCCCACCGGGCCAGCTGTTCCCCACCGACGACCTCCAAGCTACCACTATCAGTACCACACTCACTCAATCTAGCATTTATGTCGCTCAACCAATCAGAATCCACTCGAGCGTCAGAGGCCTCGACCGAGTGAGTGAGTATCTTAATCAAGCCGACCGACCAGGCAAGAGTTAATTATTTACCCAATCAAAAAGGAAAATTAGAAATCTATCTACCATCCCAAATAGTTATGCTTTAGCTTTTCCAAAATTTCAATAATTGCGCAGAAGGGTCAATTACGTATTGTGTCTTTTGTCTTAGTGGTGCGCTCGCGTGAAGTTAAGCGACATGAGGTTCAATATTTTTCACTTCCCCAGTCTTTGAATACAGAGACCTTGAATTTAACTTGGACTTACTCTTTAGTATTATGTAGGTGACGATGAGTATAAGATTTCCTGTTATTGTTAAAATGTTGCACTTTGTGTTGTCTTAAGCTTTTAGCTGGGTTACCTAACGGGCACTCGCTTGCGTTACTCTTCATTTTCATTGAGTTTAATAGTAATAGTGTAGTTGTATTATTCAAGCGATGTATAAACTGCACAATGCCATATAACCCATTTCTCTGTATCCAGATCCTCTCCTAGAATCAGATATGTTGTAAGTGTGACTTAAACTTTTTTGAATGGTTGGTAGCCGACGGGCAATTCCTCAACCTCGTGCCAATTAAACGACCGCAAGTTATATGGTCTGGGCTAGAGACCAGAGGGGAGAGAACGTAAAGAAGCAGCTACTTACAATGACAAAGAAATTCATGGGAGTAAGAGGTACTCGTACAGGTAATTTGCTTTTTCCCGACAATGTCCTTTTAGCAGAACTTGGGGTTCCCCTATAGCAAAGACCCCAACAATTACATTTCAAAGGCCTGTCTCCAATCAAAATATAATTTTGAAATGGTTTCCAGATCGGCTTGTGAAGTATTTGAGATGTCCAACTGGAAAGGACAATAGGAAAAACTGATGACAGTCTTCCGCGTCCGTGGGTAACACAGGTATGATGCAGGGCTACGCACTAGCCTAGGCGAGCACGATCAGATGAAACATATTCCTCATTCGCCACTCAAGCGCGTCCTCACCCGCTTTTGCAAGCTTTAGATAACCCTTTCTGCACGGCGCACGATGCAATCTTATCACTTATCAGACGAGCCCCTTGCAGATCGACAGCTACTGCTGGCAGCTCACAAGCGACCATCAGGTGCAATATGCGGTGTCGATGTTTGTATTGTTAAATTTACGCAGTCAAGATTTTGAAAAACTCGAACTTTGGGAGTCAGAAACGTGGCAACTACTCGTGGAACACAATTGCAATAGCATGATCGGATGCGGTCGTTCGAGTAACGTGTGAAGTATGATATGATGTATCGCACTGGCGATGATCATGTACGGAAGGTACGAAGTACGAAAGCTACTGATGGGACGATCCTCGACCCTATTTTTAAAGTGGCCTGACCGGGGCAAAAAAACCGGTTCGGGGGGTTTGCTGGCGAACCTTCCCCTCTACTGTACGTACGATAGTACGAAAGTACAGTACTGTAGGACTTTCCATGGGGGTGGGTGCTTCCAGGGCAGTTCAGGAACTCCATGGATGTACTGGACGGGCGCGCCTTGGTGTGGAGAGGGGCTGTAGGTCGAATATTTGGATATTGCGATAGACGTCGTCGTTTGGAGCCGGGGAGGTGGTGTGGGCCTTAAACAATGCTGCTTTTACAATACAAGCGGTCCGTAAGCGGTGATAGTCTGGCGGATCATGGTACTGCTGCTATTGCCGAACTTGGGATGAGCCGATATCCATTCTGTCTCTCACTGTGTCCCGTGATCTTACTGTGTGGGAAGAGTTGCTGGCAGACCTGCTTGGAAAACGACAGCACCTTTCTAGCGACCACTTGCAATGTAGAGACAAGTAGTAGAATTCCAGAAGCAAATGACCTCCGGAAAGGACGCGGAGGTCCCTGAGCCCTTGATTGTCGTATATACTACAAAGATGAAGGAACAGCACGATTGAACGTCTCGGATGAGATCGTGCCTAAAAGGTGGATCGTACCCAGTCAATAAAGTGCTCTCGGATATCAACCATACGGAAGACCGCCAAACCATGATGTCGCACAGCTGGGTTGGATGATCACAGCCAAGTCAAGTGGGATGTCTAAACTGAGTACCCGAGCATCCGAGCTTTCTTCAGACTTGATGGCAAGTTGGTATCTGGCCAGAGTTCAGCCCTTTGAAGCTTCCCCGAGTTATGCGCTAAATTCAAGAGTCAGATCAATCTTAAGAAGCTTTTGGACCTTGAACTTTGAACCGTCGTGACTGCAAATTCAACTTGCCGACCCTTCTCTAAACCCCGTCTGCTTAGATCAAGTACCCACGAGCAAGGCAACCAGATAAAGAGAGACTAGGTGCTCTCGGATCGAAGGCAGTGAGGATCGACAACTACCTTGGAAAGCCCCTTACCCTGGCATATGTCAAATCATCCCGGCACGCAATACCAGGAGTCAAACAAGAAAATCCTCCTTGACAGAATTTTCTTCGTGCTGGTACATGGTGGAAGTCTTGATGACTTGTTAGTGACGCCATGTCAGCTCTCGATGCCGGAGACGATCTTTGCGTGTGTGGGGTATCCACCAATGCCTATCCTCATCTTTCTGAAGCGCTGCCGTACGGGACTTGTGCGCCGCATACTAAAAGCGGGCAACGACACTTTTCCCAGGTGTTTATTCCAGCACCAATATCTGCAAACCGTGCGGGTCGGGCGCTGTGCGTCTCAGGAATAGACACCCGTCTTCGTGCATTTGCTGAGGATGGAATGTGTAGGGCTCGAAGTCCAGCAGTGTGAAGAGTTCAGAGACGGTTGAGGCTATTGACCCTACAGGGGGATCCAATGCTGTATCGGTCGGAGTTTTCGGAGGCCAGGAGTTGCATACAGCCATGGGTCCGACAGCTTCCTCAAATTCCTCCAACGGGTCCGGCCTTGTTTGTGGAAGCTGGAAGCTGGCACGAGCATCCTCACGTTTTGGAGGACGATCCTTGATGTATCCCAATTGCACCTCGTACATGGCTGAAGACATTGCTCCAGTCTACAAAGTACCACCATTGCTCAGACCTCGTCCCAAGCCCCCACGACCGATTGACGGAGTTATAACATCTGGCTTCATTTCCTGAGATGAAGAAGTATAGCCTGGCATAGGTGCCAAGAAAGAGAGTCTGTCGAAAGGGTCCTACTTTTGCGTCAATATACATCGAATGATGACGGGTTTTCTGTGAAGTAGGGTAGGTAGACGAAGCTAATGAATGAATGCTCTGTGCTTTCGTCTGAAGCAGAATGACATGTGGCCCTAGTCCTGGTTCAGTGATTCCAGGATAACGGTGGATGGCTGGCGTGGCCGTTGCCATGATTTGCAAATGCACAATTGATGGTTGGGGCAGGGCACCCAGCACGGAAGACCATGGCCCTACAGAGGATCAAGACTCTGAGCTGCGGTATGCGGATCGTATACTGTGCGGTGCATTGAGGAGAAAGGCCGTCGCTGGCATGGCGAGCCCAGAGGAAAGGACGGATGGAGGACGGATGGAGTACGGAGGTAGTACCTGAAAGATAGTGGGCTGTTGCGATAGGGGGGTGGCACAAATAAGAGTACGATGCTGTCCTGGGGCACACCGGTCGCTCGTGATCTGTCAAGACGTGGCGCTGGCGCGTCATCGTCATACTGGTAGGAGGAACCCCCTGAGCGCGTCAGTCAGTGCCTCACAAGAACTCTGCGAACCACCCGGCATGTGAGGATGGGATTGTGTAAAGGCCATGGGCCTCGGCGACCAGCCCGAATCCGCGCGCGGCCCGAGGATATGATTGGTCCATTCTGCTAGCCGTACAAGTACTCGCAATGGACTCGTGACAGCGCAGGCTGATTGGCAAAGAGTCATATTGTTACCACATCGTTACCAGCAACCATGCCTGCCTTATCGGTTTTACATCAGATCTGCAAACATCCAAGCTCTTTTACTACCTACCACAGTCTACTAGGCACTGTACAGTAGTCAAGTGCCGCTGCGGTGCCATGGGAGTGCGTGAATGCATGTTCGGCTGCGATGGAGAGTTGAGTGGTATATGTCTATATATGCATATATATATATATATATACACTATGAATCCATCTCTTGAAGCTTCCATGTTGCGTTGCTAGTCGTACTCCCAATGAGCTCCAGCCGGAGCATTTTTTCCTCTCTCGATTATGTTGCTGACTGGCAGGTCGAAAGTGTATATGATTCTGGCAGACGTGTCCCAGGGATCGTCCTTACCCCTCTAGCGGGAAGCTTACGACTAACGCAAACAGGCAGCATTCCTGGCCCCCATAGCGCACTGTTGTGAACTGTAAGCAGCAGCCAGAGGTCAAAGCTCAACATTCCATCAATTCTTACGGCCCACGATTGGCTGGGCCTCCTTGCAACAATGAGGGACCTCCGCGGGTCTGATCGACTTTGGCTTTCGTCGTCTCCAAGTAACCTTTTGGACGAGGGTTGCCAAGGCCCGAGAATATGTTGAGGCTCTTCGCGATCATCGAGGATGACCTTATCAACAAGGCGCGTTTGATTTAGGACGGGGATAAGGGCGTTGCTAACGTGGTGACTACCGGCCCAGCACACAGCCAAGAGACCGGGCGTTGGCCGGACCTTTGCTCAGTGCAGTAGTGAGGGCGCGAGGAGCAGGCTTGCTGGGGACGCCAGGGGTCTTGAACGAATACACGTTCTGAGGGGACTCCATGGACGCCAACTGTAGCGAGTAGAGTACAGTACGAGCTAGTCACGTCCTCATGCCACCGTATTTACAAAGCAGCCTGCGGATTGGGTAACAATAAGCAATCCATTCTCGAATATGCTGGTGCGCACCGCACATGAATCAACACAAGGGAAGATGGAGTATGATGGTTCTGTCCGCAGAAAGAAACATCACAGCGGCCTTGGCATATCCGATTGCTGCCGGGGCGCAGTGGCGATCACAGGGCACGCAGGGTGTCAATGGCCCAGGCGAAGCGAAGTGTGAGTGGTGGGCCCGCGATGATGAAGATTGCTTGCACTTGCATGCATATAACCCCAGCGGCCTCTGTACGCGGGCCATGGCTGTCCTCGATGACTCGTTTTTTATGGGAACGATGGACCCTTTTTGGAATCGAGGGGACCATCGCTTTGCTGCGGCGGTGCTGGTAAGCACACCTGCGACCCTCCTCTTCCTTTACCATCGATCGTTGTTCTTTCCGCCACTGCCAGAAGCTGGGAAGGAATCCGCGGTGGAGCCTTCGGTGGACGGCAAAGTTTGCTGAAATCAGAATCTTGCAGATGATCGAAGTTGAGACGGAGAGACGACGACGAAATTTGGTAGGGATAATGGCAAGTTAGATCTACGAGGTAGCGCAGAGGAAGAGAGAGAGAGGCATTGCCTTGTTGAGTGAACCGTGTGAACCTCCGTGTGGGCATCCAACCAATACCAACCACTTCACACACCCCCCTTCCAATGCAATGGTTGCTCCACACGCGCTCTCTCCTCTTCTCTCGTCGCTGCTATTCCGTTCGTCTGGCGTGCTCGCTTGCGCTCTCTGCTAACAATCATGCAACCACCTTGAGACCGATATGATGGGATGAGCACATACCATTACATGTCTCTACACGTGTACCTGGCTATATGTACCGCAGCGTGCGCAAAAATCCATCATACAAAGACTCCTCTTGTTTCTGATCGGATCTGATCTGGGCCAGTAACCCAGTGAACTGTGCGCAAACAGCTTCCAGAGTTTCGAAGCAAGTAAGCCAACAACAGCGAACAGCCAACAGCACCCGACGTCCCCCTCTCTGCAATACTCGATCCCGGAGCCAGCCCAATCCTCCTCAGGCTCGCATTGCGCTTCACATTTCACGATTCACGCTCCATCAAGTTTCAACCTTCAAGTTCCAACCTTCGTGATTCGTCGACGCTGAGGAATTCCATCGAATTTCATGGTGTGTCTTTAGTGTCGTGTCGGGGTGTGGAATTAGCCTTCGCCGATTTCCAATTCCGGTACGCTCGACATAGACTTTTCCCGACTTCCCCATCATAGGTGCTCGGCAGCCCCCGCTCTTTACTTCAGGCCTGCCAACTTTCGACCGGGGACCACCTTCACCATAGCTTTGCCCCTCGTCTTACTCACTGCCTTCTCCCTCCTTCCACAACACAGACAGTCAACAAACGACCATCACAACGACCACGAAGATGGCGACGACAGCGATTCAGTTGTGATCATTCGGCTGTCGCTGCAAAACTCCTTGGTGTAGCCCAACAATCTTTCCACATTCCTGCGTTTTTCAATCTGCTATTGCAGATCTCCGATACCAAGAATATTGACGGTTCTATCTCCGACTGTAAGTTTTCTTCCAAGGCATCCACAAACCAATTTTCTGTGCCCATATATTGACGTCAATTACGCAGTCGAGAAACCTCTGGATCCTCTCTCGATCCTTCGTCGCTTTAAACCATCGTCCGTGAAGTGTCCGCCATAAATCAGGTTGCACCGTGTGCATCCACAGTTCAGTTCAAACATCGCCACCCAAGTTCCCAGCAAGCAACTTCGTCGGACTTTGTTGTTCGCTCAGCATCAAAAAGAAAGTGCACACAAGCATTAAAAGTACCTGTGAACGCATCAAACGCGCTTCCGACCGTACGAACATTACACTACTTCAACGCACGCCATGTCTCGCGGCGCCGCCGACCAGAAGCAAGGCAGTACCTTCTTCCCGGAGGCAATTGACCCCGCGTATCTGAACATGACCCACGATAATGACACGGATAAATCGTACGGTGGATATCAAGAAAGCTTCCAGCTCATGAATAATTCCGACCTTACCAATACTCTTTTCGCCCAGAACACTGCGACTGGATTCACACCACCCTCATTCACACCCAACGGGAATATGTTCTTCAATGGGTCCGGCTTCCAGCCCCAACAATCGTACCTTGGTGGTTTGGATGGACAGCAGAATAGCTACTTTCCCTCGCAGACCATAATACCTCCTCAGGCCCTGTCGAGTATGCCGATGATGGATAGTAGCAACAATTCCCAAAACGACGATGACCAATCAATTGACTCAAGAGCAATGGCAATAGACTCGCGCGACCCTCAAGACGCTAGTAAAGAGTCGAGATCTCAACAGGCGAAAAGAAAGTCACCACCTGCAGACGATGCTGCACCACCAGTACGCAAGCGACGTGCCAGGAAGAACAAGAAACAACTCAGTGAAGGCGAGATCAGGGCCAAGCGTGAAAGGTTTCTTGAACGCAATCGCATCGCAGCGAGCAAATGCCGAGATAAAAAGAAGGATTGGACAAACAAGATGGAAGAGAAAATGCGAATCCTCCAAGCCGATAGAAATATGTTGCGAGAATTAACCCAGCAACTGATGGATGAGAAGCGTCAATTAACAGCCTTGCTACATGATCACAGTAGCTGTAACCACAAGGGGTTGGATGCCTGGCTGAAAGAAAAGGCAACTGCCATCTTGAGTAGCCCAGATGTATTCACCCCGATTCTATCCAGAACAAGCTCATTCCAGTCGGGCAGTAGCTCACCGGAGGAGTCCAGAAACTACTCTGCAGACAACGGCTACGAAGGAAGCCGAAGGAACAGTATTGAATGCAAGCAGACCAACACCACGCTGGTGAGGTTCCCAACAAACAATCGGGACAAGCTGGCACGCAGAAACTCTTCCGATGATAGCATGAACCCTGCTTCCCATGACATGTATCGCCAGAACTCTGGCAACAGCCTCCTTTCTGGCGATAGCTATGAGCAGCATGGATATTACCGAGATTCAGGCGTCAGTGATATGGAGTCCGTGAAGCCATCACCAGTCGACGGTGCTTCATCGTTTGGCATACCGGAAGTTATGTATACTTCCTCTACGTCGAGCGGAAACGTGTTGATGGGAAACCAGCGCCTGGTTGGCGGCCTTGTGGATTTCGGCACATGCCCCAATAGATGTCACAACCCTCAATTCACCCACGTTTTTGAGTAATTCGTCATTTCTCTATTGAGGGTCCGGCGTCATCTCCAATCAACCCCCTGCATCCACTATTCTCGAAGACGTCCACATTTGTACGATATCATGCCTCTGCGATAACATGATGAATATATCAACGAGTGATTTGACTTGAAAATTCTGTACACCAGCTTGGTCGATATGGGACCGGCGCACATACCTTCGGATAGGCAAGATGTCATCTTCGCCACCAAGGTTTCGGAGTCCGGTTTCTTTTGTCAGTCAGGGTTTGGGAAGGGCGTTTTTCTTCGGTTAGCCTCAAACATTCGCTTCGTTTTTACCCATTTCGAGCAGCACTTGGGCGTCCAATGGTTGTGTGCAGTAGTGGAAGTGATTTTAGGGCGGCAAATATTCTCCGGGACAAGAATATCACAGGTTTTATGGTCGGTGTTGTGTAACAAGGGGCATTGTCGACAGGTCTCGGAACGTCACTGATGAGGCAGTGAGCACTGAGTCGTGTATTATTCCAGTCGCCTCTCGCTTGAGGCTCGAGAGGGAAAAGTTCTTTTTGCTGGATTCCTGGGGAGCTTAGAACATGGCGGCTATCGTAGCTAGCTTAGCTCACATATTTCTTTACGAGAGAAAATTCGAATATGTCTTCGTATTTTTACCAAGGTGACAAGAACATTAGAAATGTGACCTTTGCATTGTTTTGTGGATACGAGTCAGCGTGAGGAAATGCAGAGGATGGGATGGGAGCACTGGTTTAGTATATGGATAGGTGTTTACTTGCTGAGGTGGAAACGTATTGGGCTTTTAGGCTTCTGTCCGAGTCTGATAGATGATCGTGATTGTCGACCATGAACTGGCGAGGTGAACACGATGTTAAGTAGATTTGGGAGCTCGTGTCCAAAGCAGTGGGTGCAGATAGATGTTGGTTGAATGCGGAAAAGGCGAAAAACGAAAGAAAAGAGTGAAAACCAGTCGTTATCGGAAATGTAAGTTGAAGCTCGCATATGAACACAGATGATAGCTTGTACTTAGAGATGAGGAGGCGAAAGACGGAAGACAAAAGGAGTTACAGCTGTTATTGTTGTCATCGACGTTGTCCTTGTCGTCGTCGGGATGTTGACGACATATAAGTAAGTGGCTCTCCTTTCATTCCGGTCTTTTCTGTGGGTTGTTCTGCCGGTGTATAGTTCATATGGAGGGGAGAAGTAGCGGCGACAGAAGTATGGGTGGGCGGGTGAGAGTGGTGATGGACATATTAGATGGGGAGTGGGGGGATCGTCGATGATGCGTTTCAAAGAGCGATCAACAATTGCCATGTTTTGTGCAATAGCAGTGCTTGGTATGGTGTTTTCGGATCTGTCATTTTCTCTGGCGGGGGGTTTCCAGCAATGAGAGAGGAGGACAGCTCAGGAGAGAAAGGTCCGTTACTGCTGGACATCGGCCTGGTGAATGGGAGTGAATATATGGGGGAGGAAACAAAGGCCACCAAGGATGTGATTGGACCGGATCTTTGGGTTTTGTGACAGACGGCTTGGTTCCTCGTCTGGGCTGAGGAGAAGCCTCCTGAATTGCTGGGTTTAGCATTTAGCGAGCGTGGTGTTGGGATTGTTTGTGGTCTTATGGAGGGAGTGATGTAACTGCTTTTCTTTTCCAGTCTGACAACGGCATCTAGCTTTTAGCGAGGGACTGATGATGCTCGATAGCAATCATAGGGGGGACTTTGATGGAACACCTGGCCGTTCGGTACGTCATGTTCGCATACTTTCCATTAGCCCTTGGACGGTAGCTTTCGCACGAAGGTAATAAGCAGCCACCATTTTCGCCTTTCTGCCTTTGAAGGGATTGGTGTTGTGGACTGGATGAGGAATCTCGCTTTCCGAGTTGCCAGTCGTGCGCTATTGCGGGAAGAGCCTTTTTCTTCTTTTTCTTCTGGCGAGTCTGTAATGTAGCACAGATTGCCGTTGACGTCGTGATGCCGTTGATTGGAAGAGATCGAGCATACGCTACATGACGTGAGGTAATAGAGAACGACTTAAGAAAAGTCTTGGCTCTCACCTATTGATAGTGTCTGAGCCACGAGGCGACGGAGGCTGCACAGCGCGTCCCCGGCAGACAATCTTCGATCTCTTGATTCGAGAACCAGAAAGCATTCTGCGATAGCGAAAGTGGAAGGAGACGAAGACAGATGTTCTCGTGCTGACAATATACATATGTACATGGCGCCACGAGACCGGCAGACAACTGTCATTCTTACTACAGGATTAGTTGATCTTGTCTTGACGTGGCGACAATGGAATGAATAGGTAAGGTAGGTAGGTATTGGTGTTGGGCCTTACGCGACCAGAGGTTGCCTCCGTGGCTTGGGAGGGTAGCTAGATCTTTGTATTACGCGAGGTTGTGCGGCGATGGATTGCCGGGTGGTTGGTTGGCCGATTGAGAGCGGGATTTAAAAAGGAGCGAGCTGAAGTTGAAGTTTGGCCTGTGGTTGCTTGCATCGTTTCTAGTCCCAATGAAACTGCGTGATGTGCATGGCCGCGCCACCAATTGTCAATTCTGCCCCCAAGAGTGTCGTATGTCCTTTGGATAATTTGAGAATGCAAGGTTCGAAGTCGCTGGCGAAGGGTGACGAAATATGTATGTTGCGAGTGATGGGTCATTTTTGATTTCTTTGGCTTGATATGTACGGTCGTGCCATTATAATGTCAAGCCAACGGGAAATCTGAGGATGTAGAGTGGAAAAGAAATGAAGAGCTGCATTTACGGACGTTAATTCCGAAGAAAGTAAAGGAGGGCGTGCTGGACGTTTTGTAAAAGGGTTAAGAGTGATAATCGACATGCTGACGTCAACAAAGTCCATAACAATTCACAATCAAACATAGAGCATGAAAATCGCGATGGGAAGTCGGCGGCGGAGTATGCACCGGCCACGGTCACGTGGGAATAAAACATCACCCGTTCCCTTCCAAGGTTCACCACTTAGGTTACCTAGGTTTCTAGTGTTTCTCTGACCAGATGGCAAATGCAGAGTCGGGCTAGAAAAGAGATTGAGCGATGAGAGCTGGGAATATTCATACCCCAATCTGAGAGGCTGAGAATGGCTGCATGTGCCTCACGGAATACTTGTAGGCCTTGCCGTCAGAACATGGAACTATGCGGGATCCCGGTAGCTGATACATTTTATACATGTGCTTCGAAGTCCATGAAGCTCTTCCAAGACGATACCTATACAACAGTTGTGACTTTTGGCGTCAAATCACTCGAGTGTTTCCTTATCAGCTCATCCAAGGCCCTCTTTTCGATCACAATCCTCCCTAGCTCCAGTAGATCCTTCACATCAACTTCTTCCGTCAGCTGCACCCTTCCTAACTCTCCAGCATCTTGCAGAGCGCTGAACAGATTATTCCTATATCTCTTCGTAACTACCAGCGTCCTTCCATCGGCTTTTCCCCAGCTGTTATGTTTGAAAATCTGTTTGATGTATCGTGTCTCGGCATGATCAATATCCATACCATTCTCACATATAATCAACTCTCCTTTCCTATATCTATAGGATAGAGCAGTTCTCCACGCCAAATCGTACATCTTCTTGGGCAAACCGGTCGCGAAATCTCTAGGTCGAGGACCAAATGTCTTGGCACCACCTTTCAGCATGGGAGACTGCCTCGTTCCCAAACGTGCCATACCAGTTCCTTTTTGTGGCCGGATTTTGCGGTGAGAGCCGTGGATCTCGTGTCGGGTTTTCGTTGATGCTGTGCCTTGTCGGGTGAAATCTCCCTCGAACACCACAGCGCGGTGCAGAATATCTCTTCGAAGGGGCAGGTGGAGGTGATTGCTGGGATATGTTTCAAAGCGGAGAGGCTCCATGGTAGGGAATTTGTAGATAGTTGTCAAGACCTCTCTGGCTGCGCATGAATTAGTAGGCAACAGTGCTAGGCTTAGTCGCAATGTCATACCAGGGGTTGCTTCTGTAGGTTTGCTACTGAGAGACATGCCGTCAAGGCCGACGAGAACATTCGATGGTAGCGATGCCTCTGTCACCATTGACCTCGAGAATTGGGGTGCTAAACATTGCTGTTCTTGTTAGCAGGCTTTCTGATGGTGGCAGATCTTCAACATACCGTGAGAGGGTCCTTGGAACTAGCTGTGAATGATCGCAGAGCGCTTAAGCTTCTGGTGAAGCCCTGCAGGCCCTTTGAAGCCATTGTCGATGTGTTCGGGTGATTTTCAGGTCGTTGCCAAACTGTCGAGGAGACTCATGTATATTTCCGGCCCCATAATTTTCTCGGCGGCTTGGATTTTCCGCGAGCCGTATTGTAGGCGTGAGCAAGGACAAAAATTACGGCTTCAACACGACAATCAACATAGCAACAATGCCTGCTTGTCAGAAGGCCGCAAGGCCATTGGCACATTGCCTACGAAGCTCGCAATCGTCATGTCTTTCTACGAGAGCTGTTCGGTCCTTTACAAGCACGTCCCGGTCGATGAACGAAGCTACGGCTCAGACTATCTCAACTCCTGAATTCGACCCAGCAACTGTTACCTCATTGAAAGGCGAGAGGAGTTTAATGAGAAGCGGTATCCTGCCAATTGGTTCGAGGCGTCGCCGTGCTGCGGTGAAGAGTTCGGACAATGTTCCCTTTGAGCAGTTACCATATCAGTGTTTCCAGGAGGCCCGGAAAGTGCTACTGGCCGACAGGGAGGAAAAGCTGCAGCAAATTGCAACAGAGAGGCTACGTATCTCGAATCTACAGGCGCAAGATCCAGCGACTATTAACGGCGGACAAGCCATGAAAGACAAGAGACTGGATAGCATGCGGAGATACATGGAACGTTTAAAGATTTTGGCGGACATCAATGATCCTTTGATCAAAAAGCGGTTCGAGGACGGCGAAGGTATGAAATTTGCTGAATTACCCGAATTTGTATTGGTGTACTAATTTGATTCCAGGTGATATGTCCAAACCCATCTACCGTTATCTAGCAGACAAGAAATGGCGGAGCTACCAACGAAAGATCATTGTCCAGCGTATAGAACAGCTTAGTGTCGTTCCAGATCTACTTGCACATTTTGAGCCTATTGCAGATGTTCGACTAGCATTCAGAAGACGCAATGTGCAACCCGGCGAGTTTATTGATTCGAGAGTCAGCGAGTTACCTCCACGATTGAATGTACAAGTCTTCGATGGGGGCGAACGGTTGGTCACTGTGGCGATCGTTGACTCTGATGTACCGCTTGTGGATAAGGATAACTTTGGCTCTCGCTGCCACTTCCTCGCCGCAAACATCCCTGTTGCCCCTACGAACGACTCTTTGCCTCTTTCCAGGATATCAGACGATAAGGTTGTTCACTCATGGCTGCCACCATTTGCGCAGAAAGGTTCTCCATACCACCGCTATTCAGTCATGATTCTACAACAAAGCCCTGGGGAGGTTCTTGATATATCCAAACTCAAGGAAATATCTCGCGACAATTTCAAGGTCAGAAACTTTGTGCGGAACAAGAAATTAGAGCCGATTGGAATGAGTATCTTCAGAAGCATCTGGGATGAAGGAACTGCTGGTGTTATGCACAGAGGCGGCATTGAAGGTGCAGATGTCGAGTTCAAGAGAAAGAAGGTTGTGGCTCTGAAGCCTAAGCAGAAGGCAAGAGGATGGGAAGCAAGACATGCGAGTGACAAGTATAAACCGATCAGAAGATGATGAGTTGTAGGAAAAAGTTGTACGAAGCGCATCCAATGTATCATATCTGTAGTGTGTAAAACCAGCGTTAGGAGCTGTGTGATAGGTATGCCAAGGAATCTTCAATCAGCTGAGGTAGTCACCTGAGTGTAAGGAATGTAAGGTTGTGGAGTAATGTTCTCGTGGTCTGTCAAATAATGCGGTGTATGTTGCGGTGCAGGCGATTGCCTACGTTGAAAGCGCCTTCATTCGGTTTATCTTTTACTCTCCCGTGCATGAAATCTGAAAAGGTGCTCGACAGGTAGACTATTGTTTAGCAGGATTACTGCAAAGCAAATAAGTCCGGCTCATCCTGACTTGTATCCTTCGCCAGGCTCGCTGTTGACTCTTTCTACCCTAGTTCTGTCAATTGAACTTATCTCGTCAGGTGTGCTGAAGTCAAAGTCATCCAAGCTTTCTTTCTCCTCCCAACAAAGACCGAGGCTCTTAATGGCACGCTGGTTCTGGGTAGGCCATACCATACATAAAACCATGTACAACAAAGCAGAGATTGAAAACGACATAATCCAGCCCAAATATCCCAGCTCCCTCGCAGTTGTGGAAACCTTGGCCCCGAGATTGCTGGCAAAGCCAGCAATTCCTATGGCGAATCCGGCAATATATGCAGTGTAGGCCTGGATGTTCCAGCCTCTTGTGTAGTAGTAATTCGGGTTGCTTTTCTTTCCGTTATACAAGTGTTCTATAAACAGATTTCCTTTGGTGAGTATAAGGTAGTCTGCAACCATAATTCCAGTCAGGCCTCCCATAAATAAACCATATCCGCTCAGGAACTTAGTAAAGACTGCAGCTGATTCGTAAATCTTCCAAGGGCAGATTGCCCATGCTAAGATGAGGCCCAGCACCTGACCACGCGTCATGTTCATATACCTAGGAAGTAGCATTGCGCAATCACTTCCTAGTGGAATCATATTTGCTGCAACATTTGTTCCTAGTACAAGGGTAGCCCAGAACAGAGCACAGAGAAATACAGCAAAGCGTACTCCAGGTGTTGGATATCTGTCAAGGATAGCAGTGAGAAGATCCCATTGATTCCATAGCTTCAGCCCCCATACGTTATTGATAGCCGCAGTAGACAGGATACCGAAAGTAGCGGATATAGTGACGGAAATTGGCCAGAACACGAGCTGCGTCCACACAGAAGCCCATTTGGTTTTTGACCATCTTGAGTAATCTGGCTGGTTTGTGACGAGTGTTGAGTGGGCTCCCAAACTGGAATTGATCGCATACATGAATAGCCAACCCGTGCTACTTGTCGGCACTGCTGAAGTGAGGTGTCCCGGGCCGATATTGCCGTGTGTATTGACCATACAAAAGGTGAAGAGTCCCACCATTGCTGGAACCATAACACACATCTTGAGACTGAAGAGCCATTTAAGCTGGTTTGGGCGCAGGAACACGAAGGGGATATGGCATAACCAATACAGGAAAAATGCGAGCATTTGTTGGGTAGTAAAGCCAATGGAGATGGGAATTCTATTAGGAATACGAGTAAAAGAAGTTCCAAACACAGCATGAAGCATGTTGACCATGAACGAGGAGCCAACATAGACTAGATGGAGAGATCGTTAGCTGAGACAGTATTAGCAATCGTCGGTGGTTGGTTTACGTACGTTTCAGAGAATAATAAATGAGCGCTAGGACAGCACGAGCTGCAACAGCATAATAAGCACCGTACATTCCAAAGACAGATCGGGCAACGACTGGAAATCCAACGTGATATGTCTCTGCACAACGGGAATTAAGAGCCGAAGCCGTGGCAGCAATGAATTGCGCGATCAAGATGGATACAATGGCTTGCCACCAGTTCAGACCGACACCGATGAGGCTTGAGCCCAGAGTCCAATTGTCCATTGCCAGACTGCTGTAGAAGAATATGTAATTCCATGCTTTCCAGGTTCGTTTATCCTTTGGTGTGGGCAGTAAGTCTGGTTGCCAATTAGTTATGGGAATAGATATTTGTTCTTTTAGAGATAGTATCACCCTCATTAGTCCATGACCAATGACCTGCTTCCTCGCTATCACGAGTCTGCAGGTATTCTAGGAAGGTCTTCGTCGTCCTTGTAGCGTCTTTAAAGTTGGCAAATTTTCTGCCAACAATACCTACTACCCTTCGCGGAGAAGCTATCTCGAATGTCATTTTTTTTAAAACAGGAAATAGAGATAGAATGGTCCTTATCATAAAGAGGCACCGACTTGGTTTTCTAGGAAGAGGAACAGTGGGAGTGCCTAATAGTGGGAGTGGCTAACAGTGGGAGTGCCTATTAGTTGTAGATGTAAAGTGGGATGCGTACTCTGTTCCAGGAGTCTGGAATGGTCTACTGGCAACAAAATTCCCACTTGTACTATCTCGAAGATAAGACATCGTTATACAAGACCATACCTCTATCAAGAGCTCATAGATGAATCAGTGAGAGTTCTGTCAGAAATTACCGAGGACAGCTTGTATATTGAGACAGGTGCTACTGATCGCTAAGTCACCAAGTCAATTCGAACCAATGCTCTTGAGATGATCCTTATAGCGATTATGAGCACTCATCGAGTACGAAAATTGTGATATCATGTGCCATCCCACTCCACCACTCTCCCCTATTACGCATTGAGGCTTAAGCGAGCCAAGGCGTAATCGGTATTAAAGATAAATGCATCCACCACCTTTCCACTAAGTCAATACTCAAAATTAGGCCGCATACACACAAATACTTACACTTTAACCTGGTGGGCGAACTCACAATCCTTCCTACATCAAACAGCATCCAAATACCATGGACACTGCACAAAACACACAAAAGATGGGCCACGCAGTCCATCCACTGACGGAGTACCTACATCAACTCATAAAAGTAAAATCGTCCAACCTCTGTGTAAGCGCAGATATCACCAGCGCTTCTGAGATGCTCGAGCTTGCACGAAAGGTTGGGCCCAGCATCGTGGTTTTCAAGACTCACGCCGATATGTTGGACGGCTGGGATCCTGATCCCATCCGCGGCACCGGACAACAACTAGCAGCCATTGCGCAGCGATACGGATTTCTGATATTTGAAGATCGAAAATTTGCCGATATAGGAAGCACTTGTCAACTGCAATACGCTGGCGGAGTTCATCGAATTGTCACGTGGGCACACATTGTGAACGCGCACGTCATCTCGGGTCCCGATGTTGTGAGGGCATTGCATGAGACGGCGGTTCACTGGGAGAAGAACGCACCTGATGAAGCAAGTCAGACTCTTGCTCGTGTATCGCTCTTAAGCGATGAGGTGAAGGATAAGCCTGTGCTCTTTGGAACAGCTCCGCGGGAAAAGGGACTCTTACTATTGGCACAGATGTCAAGTGCCGGTAACTTCCTGGACGAAACATACACCGCACATTGTGTGGATATCGCACGGAAGAACACAAACTTTGTAATGGGGTTCATTGCACAACGTCCACTTAATACCTTGCCGGAGGATTCATTCATCACCATGACTCCTGGGTGCTCCCTCAGTCCCGAAGAGTCTATAGACGACTCTGAATTTGTACCTGGAGCCGAGGATGCTCTGGGTCAGCAATATAACTCGCCAGCTTCTATCATTTCAAAGGGCTGTGATATAATCATTGTAGGAAGGGGCATTTGCAATGCTGTGGATCCGGCGGCGAAAGCCGAGCAGTACCGGAAATCAGCATGGGAGGCTTTTGCGAACCGTAACGCTTAGTTTCAGCAGTTGAATTTTGCAATTGGGAATGACGATGAATTTAGTATTGCGACACAAAGAATGGGGTTGGTTGCATCTTTTGAATTGGAAAAAGGATGGAAAAAGTGTGAAAAAGATCTAGTGAAAGTGCTCAAGGTAGAGACGGTAGAGCATCGGAGACTTGGATATCGATTTGTCTTTCGGAGATCAAGACGACGTAAGGCCTAATGTGCCTTGAGACGAAGAACGACTTGGAAGATGGTAAGAAAGGAAAGACGAGGGAGGTGTCCAAGTGTAATCTTCATGTCATCTACGACTACAATCGACGTCATGAAAATAGCTCTGATATTTTCATGTAATATATCATAGACAGACCTCCTATGTACAGATAACGCCATTCTCGCGAAATTCTTCCACTTAACGCCATAATTTTAGATGATATTCAGACCTTTCAAGCTCGGGGAGCAGCTTTCCCTGACTTCTCAATCTTTCTTCTCTTGGCCCTCAGGCCTTCTGCCTCTGCATCCTTCTTCTTATTACTATACACCATCTTCTCTAAGATCTTCCGCTTCTTTCTGCTCATCATCATCTTCGCACGCTCCAACTCTTCTTCTTCCTCCTTGGCCTTCTTCTTTGCCGCCTTCTTGGCCTTTGCTTTTGGATCCACGGCCTTTTCCTCTATAGCGACACCGGACAATTCAGCCTCAAGTTCCTTCTGTCGCTGCATAGCTGCTGTTGCCCCCTCGTCTTCCTCCTCCTCCTCGTCATCCGAAAAGCCACCGAAAGAAGATGCGTTGTCCTCAGAGGCGTCGTCCGACTCGTCCGCTGACCCTGCTACGTCCATACCTTCGGCAGTAGCATCCACATCAATAGCGATACTTGGTTCTTGGACCGCAAGGTCGTCATCGGAAACATCGGGCTCGTCCTCCATATCGCTATCGACTTCTAGTTCCTCGTTCTCGCGCTCCTGCTCAGCAAGAGGTGCGCTAGGATCGTATTGTCCGCGAACCTTCTTAACGAAGGGGCTCAGATGAGGTGGTAATGAGGCACCTGGTGCATAATGATCAGGTCGTTTAAGCTCTTCATCGTTAACACTGTCCCAAATCCATTGAGGCTGAACGTAAATTCGACCCGGAACTCGGGATCCTGGCTTCAATCGCTGTGCAGTCTGGTTGTCTTGCACAACTTCCTGTTCCTCATCCTCGGGGGCGACTTGAACTGGAGGTCGGTCCACAATCTGATGCGTGATTGTAGGATCAAGCTCATTGTGAGTATATGCACCTTCTCCGAGAACCGCGTCCCAACCTATCCGCTTGCAGCCGAAAGCTTTGAGAATGAATTCGAGAGGTTGGCGAGGAGTCTCACGAGAAAGGAAGAAAGTGAAGTTGGAAAACAGAGTCGAAGGGTCAGTTGCAGAATATGATGGCTGCAGAAGAATATCTCCGCCCGGAGCTGCGGGTTCGAACTTATCGATCGTATCGGTTGGTTCTTCTTCTTCCTCTTCCTCGTCATCTGCGGTCTCCTCAACTGGTTCCAATGCCTTCTCTGGCTCATTCAATTGAGACATAAGCTTGTCAATTTCTGCCTGAAGCTTTGGATCTGGCTTAGAATCACCATTCGTCAATTGTAGCTGAGGTTGCTCAATTGGTCCAACACTGTTATTCTCTAATGAGAATGCTCCCAATTGCGCGTCCGAGTCATCTCGAGTCTTGTCGAATTTAGGTGGGTAGACCAGTCCAACAGAGGTGTAAAGGCGGAAGTTGACGAAGCCAAGGAGTGTTTGGTAAAATTCCACAAAAGTTCCCATGATTCTGAAGTCCACATCTCCTGTCACGCGCTGATTGAATCGGTACGGAACCAACCACAGAATGTCCTGTCCTTGAATGGTTGCCTGATAATATATTCCCTTGATTGACAAGAATGATTTTCGCAAACTATGTGACACAATCAAGTAATGTTCAAACTCAAGACATAGTCGCTCGCATCTTGCGATCATCTTTGCAGGGACAGTCGGTGTGGAGGGCAAGTTTGCGAACAGGAACAGCATGGAGAGACAATCGTCAAGGTCCCGCAGCGCATCAACGAACGTGGGATATCTTTCGCGAATGACATGGTCAAGCGTGTACTTTGTCTTTCCTGTCTGCTCTGGCCTTGATGCGTTCTTCTCGAGTCTCTGTGCATCATGCGCATCTCCTCTTCCCAATGCCTTCGAAATCTTCTTCTCAAGTGCTTTCTGCTCGCGGAATTTCTGCAACAAAGGTTCGTGGAGAAGATACTGAATATCTTTAGTGTAATAGAAGGTTGTGGACGCGGTCGAGTTCTTTGCAGCCTTCTTCTTGTTTCTTGGCTCTCGAGGGTATATTCCTTTCCATATGCAGATTTTTCGAAAATCGGGGAGACTGATTTGAAGTTTTCGCACGGCTTGTGTTCTGGTAATGAAGTTCTTGGCCTGGCCAGCGAGGCCCTTCTTCTTGATTTTGCCGTTACCCATGGTTGGCAAGTATCGCTCGTATATTGAGTATAGAGTGAGGGTAGTGGGTTGGAAAGCTTCACGAGACGAAAAAGTCAAGACGAGGTAACTTTTTGATGGGGCTTTGCCTTATCGAGCCGCCACCATCGGCAGAATCTCACCGCCTTTGCACGCGCCACCCAGAAATCGCGACCACTATGTCCATTCAGGACAGAGCTTCAAAATATGAATGTTCTGACAGAGCATTGCATATTACTATAGAGACATTTTGCTTTTTCAATTTGATTTTCATAATGAGTATTGACAGGAGGAAAGCCGCCCTGTTCGGCGCCGCAGCCGCCGTGCGATTGCTTCTATTCACATCTTTCCCCGGCCTCCCAGACCTATTGACTGGGCGCGTCGAGATATCGACCCCTATGACCAGCTTTAAAAGATGTGAGTTCAGACACTTCATGACGCATGCATGAAAAACTGACAGTGTTACAGTGCAAGAGGGCCTCTTTTTGTACAACCATAATGTATCTCCTTACGATGGCGGAGTCTACCACCAAGCACCGCTGCTTCTCCCTCTGTTCTCCCTCCTACCGAACTCTTTGAACTACCCAATCTTCACCTACCTCGTCTATATATTGGTGGATCTCTTGAGCGCGGATGCCCTCATGAATATAGCAGATTCGGGTGAAGCTGGGTCTTCAAAACTCTACACTTCGCCAAGGAGGAATAGGAAGTGGAGCAGCTTTGCAATTGCCGCTGCGTGAGTCTGAAAAGTCTTTAAGGGCTTGGTATGGTACTAATAGGTTTCTTTCTAGCTTTCTATTCAACCCTTTTACAATTGCTACATGTATTGGCCGCCCAACAAGCGTATTCACAACCTGCGCGATACTCCACGCTATATCGAAAGCTGTAGTAGGCGCATCTTTTACCTCGATGTTCGCCCTCTCCCTTGCGGCATACCTTTCCATGTACCCAATACTCCTCCTCCCGCCACTCGCCCTACTTTGCTACGATCGCAGACGTGCCTCGAGACAAACTGAAAGTCTTCTAAGCTTCGTGTTCGGGAGCATAACGGCTGTAGTAGGCTCAATATACGCTCTGCTACAAATGTCGCTCGTAATCACGGGTTCCTGGGAATTTTTATCCTCAACCTATGGGGTCCACTTACTGCTCCCCGATCTTACACCAAATGTCGGCCTCTGGTGGTACTTCTTCATCGAAATGTTCGACTCCTTCCGAAACTTTTTCCTGGGTGTGTTTTGGCTCCACCTATCCTCATATGTTGGTGGTTTGACTATTCGCCTGCGTACCCAACCTCTTTTTGTCCTGACCATACTTCTCGGCATTTTTGCGATTTTTAAACCATACCCCTCAATATCTGATACATCCCTCTTCCTCGCTATGATGCCACTATACAGGCACGTGTTCCCCTTGATGCGCTATACATTCTTGACATCCTCGACTGTCCTGTATGCAACTCTGCTGGGACCAGCATTCTATTACCTATGGGTATATGCTGGTAGTGGGAACGCAAACTTCTTCTATGCCATCACTTTAGTATGGAGTTTGGGTCTTAGTGTCTTAGTGGGGGACATCTTGTATGCAGTGTTGAGGGATGAGTGGGAAGTCGAGAGACCTGAGATGAAAGGTAAAGAGATCCGACAGATATGAGAGCAAACAACAATTCCAATAGATGACTCGCTTCCAAATAAATGATTCGAACCTGTGCTGGCTTTCCTCGGAATTTGTTGTGTTCTAAGCCATAGCTTTGACTCTCTCGATCTCTGTGGGACTTGTTGCCAACTCCTCCCATTCTTTCTCTGCGCATGGTTGGTCCTGTTGTGCCTACTGTGCCTCTAAACATTCTGGTTCAAGTCGTTTTCCCTCGCCGCCTTTCCGTATCGTTTTATCCTTTCATTCCTTTCCCTCTGCCTCAATTGCTCGCCATTCAGAACTCGTACCTGTTCTTCTAGCATTGTTCGTTTATTTTGCTCCTCCTGGATTTCTTAATACCTATGTGTTCCTCAGGCTGGCAGAAACAGTTCTTCACAGCTGGTATAACACGTGCCCTTAACCGGTGTAACCATGTTCGAGCAACGGCGTCCTCGCATTTTGCGCGCTAGCTATGTGGGCTGGGGGTATAGGAATAACTGTCAAATGGTCGTTTATTGTGATATATTGATTTTAGGTAATTTATTGTCTTGTAACGCCCAATATTCCTAAAGGAACCTAGCTAATGCTAAAGGCAGTACTAAGTGCACTGATTTGTGGTACTGAGAATGTACCAATATGAAAATTTGTAGAATACCTTGCCTAACTAAAAAAAGAAAGCACGACAGAGACAACTATGGGGGTACCGAGGCTAACATTTTGCAGACCGCGTTACAAGGTAGTCTACCGCTGGAGCTCTTCCTAAGTTACTAGGTTATTTTTCAGTAAATTAAATGCATATACTCCGTAGTAATTTCAATACATATTCTGTAGCTAAAGACTACCTGCTGAAACACTAGGGACGCGAGAGAGCGTGTATTACGAACGCCTTCCTTTGTAGTATATTCACCACCACCACTTGGTGTTGTTGAGCCTAATGCGGTTTAGCGGGTAGGCTGGCAGAAATCGATTGGCGAAATAAAACAGTCCCCTCCATAGATTGTGGCTTCAAGAATGTCCGAGTATGAAAGCACCAACGACTCGGAGGACTCGGAGGCCACAGAGCCATCACGTCCAAATAGATTCGATGGTCCACCTTCAACATGGCAATCATTCACCGAACAGGAGCGGGGCCTCGATGCTTCCTTGACTCAATTGCGCAACCAGGACCTTTCGATTCATCTGTATAACGCGCACGCATTGAAGGCGGAGAGCCGTGCTTACGAGAAATTAAAGAAGGAGAGAGCTTCACAGGTTTGCCTACTACATCTACTATGCTTTCTGAAGCCTAATCATTATCGCAGTCAGCCCCGCAACCGATAGACGACGAAGATGAAGCGCAACGGTCTTTCAAACCGCCAAAATCATGGACAGCGTGGCCTCTACCCCCTGATATTATTCCACGAGAGGGCGAGCATGTTGGACCAGAGGATGAGAATGAGGTGTATACTTTGAGGACAAGGGAAAGGCCGATGCCCAGCCGCCAATTAGAGGATATTTTGATAGGTGTGGCGCTCAAGTATGCAAAGGAGAGGTTCGAAGCGCGGGAATGGAACGAAGAGGACATTGATGAAGAGATAGAGGAGGATCTAACCATTCACAAAAATGAGGCTCGGAAACGAGACGGCCAAAGCCCCTTGGATCTCTCTGTGGCTAATTCGCTCGAAGCCGAGGATACAGCTCTCGGCGCAACTTTAAAGCAATCATCAGAGCCATTGCCCGAGAAGGCAATCTTGCGACCTGTAGTCTCAGTAGATGATGAGCGCTCCCGGGAACTTCTACGCCCTTCTATACGCCATACTCTCTCACAAGTGGATGAAGTTCTCATGGCACTGCATCATGCGCGGATGACCTGTCATGAATACACTGTACGCTCTGGTTCTCAAAACCCAGAATCAACATTGTATGAAAGCGGGATATCGGATTCAGAAGAGTTGGAAGAAAGGGCAAGGACAAGGAGTACCTCAAAAAATCCGGTGGGAAGACCTCGCAAGTACTCCAGCTTACCAGAACGACCACGGATGGATGAAGGGAGCAATAGCGCGGCAATTGAGAACCCCAAATTTTGGCGTGCTAAGCCCACATCTCGCGGTCGACCAAGGAAACATTATTCACCTCTAGATGGCGAAAGCGAAAACGATTATCTGATCCGCGTAGCTCGGATGCAGAAGAAACCTCTTCCTGCTTTCGCACTGCCACGGGAAGTGAAGACACCCGACTCGCCCCTCCCATTAGCCCCCAAACAGAAAGCACGAAGAAACCGTGCGCCGGAGAGTGCCAGAGTACGCTACGGAAAACATCTTGCACTTAGAGATTGGAGTGAGGTCTTGGGATCGGCTGCAATTGTGGGCTTTTCTCCGGAGGCGATTGCTCGGGCTTCACAGCGCTGTGCCAATCTCTTTGGGGAAGGCATTACAATGAGAACCATGGTTGAGGCCCCATTTGCAGCGGAGAACACGGAAAGCCTCGATTGTTACAAGCCGGAAGAAGTACCGGACCTGGGCTCTGAGATTGAGCAGCCGGTAGAAATTTCCTCAGACGAAGAAATTAGCGATTCTGAATCCGAGTCCAGTAGCTCTGAGCTCAAAACTCGTCCTGTCGAATTACAGAGAGCAGCGGACACACTTACCAGAGAAGATGATTCTCTATGCCTCTTCAAGGATTGTCGTCGACATAGTCGAGGATTCAACACACTCCAAAAACTGAGGAACCACATGAGAAACGTCCATAAAATGACAGTCGACCAGATGGAAGAGGCTATATTTGGAGGTGACGACGAGGTGTTCGGAGCCGTGCATGTAGACGGCTGGATGAAGCCAATGCAAGGTAGGAGTGGTGTTAGAGGGAAGGACACCGGGACCAGAAAAAGGGGTAGATGGGCCAACCGCAGGCAGGAGCTTGGGGGTGGAAGTGGGAATAGGAGTGGCAGTGGCAGTGGAAACAGCAGTCAGAGCACGAGTGAAAGTTCCGACTCGGAAGAGAGTTTGAAATCCGAAGACAGCAATGAGAATAGGGTCATTTGAAGTATTAGCAACAATTTTGGTATATTCACTTCAAAGTAACTTCCACAGTTCCATTGAAATTTATCACATGGTAGTAAGGTGTTTCCTCTGTGAGAACTAAATAAAAGTCTCAAGTGGTGGTCTTCCTATTAGCTTCGACCTAGGTAGGTGGCCTAGAGCACCGCTGCGGTTTTAGTGCACCCTTACCTGACAGAAAGCTATCACAACACCCAACTAACTTGACTCGTCCTATGATCTTCCAAGTTAAGCAGGTCCTATAGCAGGGCGAAAAAGAACTTCCCACATTTACTAAAAGATAAACCCGAGACTACTCGTGGTGGCGCAGCTCCAACATGGGATCGAATCAGTGAGGGCGAACTTGATGGAATTTATGCCAGCCAGAAGAGTACTAAATACCAATCTCTCCAGGTGATAGTTTCAACCTTGGTGAGTAATATAAAGAGCTTCACATTGTTCAGATAAGACATTCGTTTGCTAATACACTTTCATCACTACAAATACACGAAAATCTTCACAGTATTTGTACTGTGTCTAGCCAAATCAAAGTTGGTGGCTCTCCAGAAGACACTCTCCAAAAGATACTGCCTACCAATCAATTTCCCACTTAATTTTCCACCGCGCCTTGAATGAGGGACTACCAGCATGAGAGATGACATAGGCCACTCATGCGATGACTAAAGTCTGAGCCATGAGCATTGCTACCTTAGCTATTAGTAGTTCGTCTCCATCTCCCACTCTTCCGTAAGGCGACAGCAGCTGCATCGTAGGTATTTTCCAAGTCTTTAGGGCTTCATCCAAGTTATTCGCTCGCCAATTATATCTCTGGGCTTCACAGTTGACTGGGGAGAGGAGAATTGGTTTTGCACCAAGTGGACCCTTCCCAATCAGCTTTTGTGCCATGCTGCGTTCTTTTCCCACACATCTGCATGGTATGTTGCTTGGACAGTGCCTCTCACCTGCTAGGTCCGTTGAGAGTAGGATCCAAGTGAACTCCTTCAGTCCTTGAAAAACAACGCGAGCCGGTTTTCCACCCTGCCTAGACCACGACTGCGCAAAGGCTGGTCCTTGAAGTGCGACGCGCTGCACCTTCGCGATATCAGAGCTGTTGTCGCGGAAGTGTGCCTTCCGGCTTAACTTCCAGCTGAATAACAGCACATCCATGTCAAAGTTGAATGGTATGAGAGCGGGGGCTCCATTCACGGAAAATGCGAGAGGATATGCTTTCAGTGCTTCCGCGCGTGATTCTTTGCAGACCGAGAAATTGGTTATAGGCGAGCAACCAAACTTCCCGTTCTTTTCGATAACCTCAACATAACGTTGACCTGGGAGGTTGTACGACCAAATGTACCGTCGGATCTCTGCAGGGAGTCTTGGGAAAAGGTGAAAAGTTCCAGGGCGAGGTTCTTCTCTTACCAAATCCTTCCTTGTCGTAATACTCTTCTTTGCGGAGACTTTTCTCTTATTTACAACCTTGCAGTTTTCGTCGGAGAACTCCTCTTCAAAATTGTCAACCTTCGTGGTTGCAATTTCGGAGAACTTTCTTTTGACATTCAAGATTTGGTCAGTCTTTCTGTCTACGTCCTCTCGCACCTCCTTGCTTTCATCATATGGGAGAACTGCAACTCGAGATTGCGGCGCGTTTGCTTCGATGATTGCATGCTGGGGTATGCTGAAATTTGACAACTTGGTAATGGAAGCGATGGTGCGGTTGCAGGACAGGAGAAATTTGGAGGACGGAGCGTTGATATCGGAAGAGGATGGAAGTTGAGCTACAGTGTTTGGTAGGTTACGTGTTTGTGAGACTTGGGTAACTGGGTTTAAGATGTCGAGGTGCGCAAAATCAGTCGTGACGGCATTGAGCGCAGTCTCAGATGTTCCTAGATTAGGCCTCTTCGATGGCTGCTGTCTTCATAGTATGTTAGCTGTACTCTTGCGTATGTGGAAAGAAAGACCTACATCCGCTCTGCGCCGATTTCACTAGCACTTCGATCTGGGGTCGAGGTAAGGGTCATGTCCACGGTTGAATCCATATTCATGCAATACCTCAATTTGCTAGTTGACTTCATTGTATTATCCTTTCTTCGTAGCATTGAGGGTGGAAGTGAGGATGACAGTGTGCAAGATCGATCGCGGAGAGCTAGCTGCACGGTTGTGGATCCCTGCGCGAAGAGGCGTTGGGATTAAGCCGGAGCTAATGAGGATAGAATGGACGTAGTAGATCGAGCTTATACGGGTTTAAGTAGTTGTGCGTAGTTACGCTGAGAGCAGAGCTGCTCTTTGGCGCGGATTGCGTTTGCCTTGGGTACAATAGAAGGACGTGTTACTGCGCTCTCTGTGGCGCGCGATTTAGGAAGTAACAAGTGGAACTTGGCGCATTTCTGGTGAGGAAGACCTTTTCTTTGGCGCTCGATCAACTGTCTGTTATCATGGAGTCTTGTTCATGATCGCAGATGTTGGGGGAAGAGTTGATGCGGATGAACTTTGGGAGGAGAATTCGGACAGCCTCACGTCGCTTAGGCTCTTAGCGAGGCGCTCTTTTTCCGACTCCCTGTACCGAAAGTACCTAAGGTACCTAGGTCCTTAATTACTTAATTACAGATAGTACACACAGAACACTTCACAAAACTCCCATGCGCAATTCTTAGCGTCTTGTATTCTACATTTGTATATTCTACCACCTTACTCAACACTACGTTACAAAACTTCTGTCAACCTTGAACAGCCGCCTAAAGTAACCCACCGCACCTCCAGCTTTGATTGTCGAGACTATTCGCCATAGTGTATGCAAGTGAATTTGTTGTCAAACTATTTGAAGACCGAGCGCTTCAAACAGGACATTACACCATAAATGAAGATGTGACGGTCATCAGGCTGAGACGGGTGCAGATTTAGCACCTTGGGTATCTGCCAATTTCTTACTGCCACCTGTGATGGCCTGAAGAAGCTACTATCATACTTTTCGGCTTCGCAGTCAGCTGCTGGAACGACGGTAAGTCCTATCCGGGAAGAACTTGGGCCTTCATCAAGCAGGAGCTGGACATAGTCGTTGTGGGTACGAGCTATGGCATTGCGAATATCGCAGCTGTAACTCGATGTACTCGCGGTGCAGCATAAGTAGTTCCGCTTACGGCACTCGTTGCAGATCTCCAAAACTTCTTGATCGAATGCAGTCACATCAATGAATTCTCTCAAACCGGAGAAAACAAGTTGTCTGGGTCGATTGGAGCCGAAGAATTGAGACATATTCCACATCTGAAAATCATCCACACACTGCACAGCCAAACGTTGGACCCTTGCGAGCTCACTAGGTGCACAGTTATCGCGAAAATACTCAGCCCTACCTAGGATCTCAGGACTGATGAAGAGGACGTCCATTTCGAAATTGAAAGGAATCATAGGTGGGGCGTTCCCTACAGCAAATGCGAAGGTGTAAATCTTTTGTGCCTCGTACCTAGACTCCTGGCAAATAGACAGATTTATAATAGGTGCACAGGTGAACCGCCCATTCTTCTCCAAGACTTGAACGTAGCGAGGACCCGGCAAACACGTAGCCCAGATCTTGAATCTTATCTCTGCTGGAAGCCAAGGAAACAGCCAAAAACTGTCCTTGGGAAGGTCATACATGTGTGAAAGCATCCTCTGTGGCTTGAGATATGGCGTCCGAGTAAGGATTGTGCAAAGAACCCGGCTCTCTGTGGGTCTGGCCTGTAGCGAGTATGAATGTAGAGTAGATCCCGATATGGTGAAGGTGCAGATTTCGTCGATGATCTCATCTAGTGTAGCATGCAGATACAGTGGAGTTTCCGGCAGCGACTCAAAAGCATCAAAGAACACATCAAGTGAATCATCATTAGCACCACCGCCCTTAGTTGGAAGGAAGGATGCGGCAATCTCCAGTAGTGAGAATGTGATGGCTGGATTCTGCATGTGTAGCTTGTTGCTATCGATAACGACTTCAGAGGCGAGTGTGGCCAGAGAAGCTTCAGGGAGAGGCTGGAAGGGATTGATACCCATCAGGTTGGTGCCAGGCTTGTTCGCAAAGAGCTTCTGTGAGTCCTCAGTTAGTTCTAGTACCTCAACAAAGCAAAAGTTCTGGTTAATCCGCCGTATAAGAAGACACAGACTAGCCAGATCCAAAATAACAACCTAACAATGGCAAGCGGTATGTATAAAGTATTGTCTGGAATGGGGTGCTAAAGAGTGACTTACCATCTTTCTAACTCTGAGTTTGTTGTTACGTCTAACCGCCACATAAACATCAAAGATCGTAAATTTGAGACTACTCTGTTGCAAATGTCCAGCCGTCTGGGTATACGCCAAAGAGGCATGACCAGGTTGCTTGCTGAACAGCTTTTGCGCTCTCCACTTGGGACTCTTCCATAACTTTGGGTTGTTCAGGTGTTCATATGATGCAACTACAGTTCGAAAGGCCATGGGGAGTGATTGCCACTTGCCATTACGGCGGTGGTGTTTGTCTTGTGCAGCTTTGTCTGAAAGGCTGGATGTAACCGTTCCGGTGCGGCTGTCGCGAAGTTCCTGACAGATGGTGAATATATCAATCGTTGGTAAATTGAAGTCAAAGGGTCCTCCTTGGAAGCAACTATTGCTGTATTCAAGTAGGCACCTGGCCTTTTTAATGTGCGGTGCGTGCAAGTCTCGGTCCAAAGCAGTACTGTCGCGTCTACGTTTGCTGTGACGCCGCCGACGCGAAACCAAAGTCGCAGATGGTGAAGACGTGGAATCCATGGTATTATCTTTTTGCAATGTACCGTTCGGTTGGGGATCGGTATCCACCATTTTATTGTTCTCGGAGTCTTCACGCTGGAGTAGAAAACTCCGGCCTGTCATGCGAATACCTACGTACTAATCATTAGTAAAGCCAAAGGACCTTAGTGCAGCGCAGAGCGCAATGCAGAATTAAAGAAACCAGAGACTAGAGTTCTGCGACACGACAGGACAGGACACGACACGTACCAAAATGCAAAGCGCGATGAAAGACTTAATCATAAAAGATTCTTGATGACAATGAACATTAACAAGCGCTGACTTCTTCTACTTGTGGGGTTGGAAAAAGGCTGGTTGTTGCATCATCGTAGGTCAAGGTGTTTATATAGGTACGAAAAGTACCTTAGGGTAGGTTCTCGCTTAAATGATTGTAAGGGCGAAAACGGCACAAAGTTAGTGCGTTCGGTGTCGGAAAAATGTGAACTCCTGTAAATTGCGACTCAAGACTCTAGATCATATACTGCCTACCAATGGTCTAAACTCTGGTGAGCTCTAAAATGCACACATATCACTAGCAAGCTTGCTTTTTTAGAGAATAGGCATTAATTGGCAGGCAATTTGTAGAACTTTATACATACAGGTTCGGAAACAAACATAAATGATACTTCGGTTGAAAAGAGTGTAAGTACTGCCACAAAAGACCACATCATTCCACTATCAAAGAAGTTTACCACACAGTATGCACGTTCTCCGCAGCCACTGGAGTAGCTTACAGTCTGGATAAGCCAGCGAGCTCGCCGGGCGCATGATAGGCAGGTACCTGCTAGAGTTAGTTGCAAGTATGAAGGGGCTTGAAGAAGAGTACATGCCTTCATCTCGAGGGCAGCGCCAGAATAACCCAAATCTTCTGCGGTCAACATGGCGCACTTCTCGCCAATCAATAAAGCGGTCGAATCTTTTTTGTCCATTAGTACTAATTAAGAGTGGTCATGGGATTACAATCGAACTTACATGTATTACAGCCGACATTGTCAGGGCAGACGGAGAGATCAGCGACCTTGAGATTCTTGACACCGTGAACATTAAGTCGTTCATCGAGAACACCGTGCTTGACGATGCTGTTTCCTCCCTTGGGTGCCATCGAGCACGTCTATTTTTTGGTCAGTGAAGAAGGCGTTGAAAGTTCATTGAATTGGACCTACCCCAAGACTGTGCCATGTGGTCTCGACGTGGCGCTTAACCCACTCCTCAATGTGCTCAATATCTTGCTTGCTGTACTTGAGATCGTCCCAAATCTCTTGCTGGTTGCTGTTGAGGTAAACTTCCTTGGGTTTCTTGCCTGTCTCAAGAGGCATAGTCCATGATCCGTGCTGGATCCCAGCCGTGATGTTTCCGGGAAGGGCATATGCTTTGGTGGTTGCGAGATCCATGTCCTTGGCACGAGCTGGAGAGTTGTAGGCGTACGTTGGGTGCATATTTTGGACTTCACCGGCGTAGGCATCCATTCTGCGGGCCGTCTCTCGCGATTTGATATATCCCCAAACCATGGGCGCCATGTCTCGCTCATCGTTCATGAAGCCCGCATCGAAATCGGGTGCTTCGTATGGATCGGGTGAGCAGATTTGAATAGAACCACGTGAGAATGGATACTCCAAGAAGTGGAACATGGTGAAGAAATTTCCTGGAGGCCTGGGACATTGTTAGCTAGTATTCGCATAAGATGGACTCTTTCAGTCAGTGCGATTGCTTGGAGGAGCCTACATCACCATGTGATCGCCAAACCAACCAGCAATAACTGAGTAGTGCATAACTGGCTTGTCCGGCTTATTTTTGAAATAGCTGTCCCAACCGCTTCTAAAGTGTGGCGTCGGCCATTTCTCCATCTCCTTCAGTTCTTCTTCAGTTGGCCTAACCTTAACACCAGCATCAATGCCGTTGGTTGATAGAGGACCGGTTCCTTTAATGTTCCACTCGTCGAAAACTGCCTTTTGGGTTGCCGGATCGCCACGGACGAAATCATCAAAGCTCTCAGTACCTGGCTTTGCTCGGTATACTAGTGCCTATCGTCAGCGCAGTTGCTTCTGTTGTCTTTGGGTGTGCTTACCGGAGAAAGTCAAATAATGGTCTTGGAAGTTCAACCCAACTCCTGGAAGGTCCACGATAGGCTTTACGCCAGCCTTCTGTAATTTCGAGGGATCGCCAATTCCACTGCGTTGCAGGATCACTGTGTTAGAAATACAGTGTTAGCACGCTATTTTAGTATTTTTCGGGTTCGGGTACTATGAAGAATTTTGGGAGCGGTGGTATAGTGTCACAAGAGTGAAGCTATATCTCTGCCCCTTATAATCGCCGAATAAGCAGATAATAAATGGGATATACGTACGAGGGCTCGACAGAGTGCCACCGGAAATAATGATCTGCTTTCTAGCTCTGAAAGTACGAGACTGTTGCTGCTTGGGGGGACTCGTATCAATAACGTTTTTATGGAGGGAAGTAGAGCCGCTTACAGATGGATGAAGTGGCTTAGTTGGAACGGTCCGTACTCCAACTGCTTTTCCGCTGTGGAGAAAATTGCGTGTTAGTAATTTACAATAAGAAACGTATGTGCGGGTGAACCTTACTTCTCCATAATGACCTTGTCAACCTTGGTGTTGCATTGCAAATGGAGATTCGAGTGAACGGCTCTGGTCGAGTGGATATATGCATGGGCAGAATCACTTCTGCGACCAGTCTGTTGAATAGCATGTTAGAAGTGCTATCGCAACTGATCCTCGGGTTCGGAGAGCTTACATCTCGGTTAATCCATTTGAGCCAGTGTTCAGCGCCACTACAACAGTTAGTCTTGTTTCTCCTAGCGAGGGGAGGTAGTAAGGGCATACTGGCCAGTAACCAGATCCTGAAGATCATCTGTGGTTGGAATGCCTTGACTTTCCGCAGCGCGGAGGAAGTCTTGCATGATAGGGTAGGTGTAATTTCCGAAAGAGACCTTGATGGGACCTTCAAAGCCATGGATATCTCTATACAGTTGTCAGATATTCCCGTGTATGGAAAAAGATTAGGCGTGGTGCACTGACCTGTTGTTGGAAGCACGTTGATATGTTTCATGCTTCTTCATGAGAGGGATCAACTCTTTTGTGCTCCATCCTTTGGCCTGAAAGTCGTCATAGTCGGAAGCAGAAGCTCGTGTGTACATCATAAAGTTGATGGAGGAACCTCCCCCCAAGACATGGGCACAAGGCACCACAGCCTTGCGGCCACCGAGCCATTCCGACGGTCGTGAGTAGTAGAAAGATGCAGTCTTGCTGTCCAATTTCATATTACGAGGGTCTGTATGAAAGTCAGCAGGACGCCGGAGGAAGAGCGCATGGCGCACATACAGATTCCTGGGCGGAAGACCCATGGGTTGTTCAAGTTGCTCTCTCCGCCCTCAATCAAGAGGACCTGGAGCTTATGGTCCAAGTTGGCAAGTCTTGGAGAGGGTCAGCTTCTGCCTCTGCCTCTGCTTCTGCTTCTACTGCACACGGGGATGTTTCGGGGAGATGGTACCTTCCAGCAACCACGCAACCACAACTACCACCGCCGCACACAATGATATCGACCTCGTCCGGGACTGTCATCTTCACCGAGGTGCTGCTTGTTCTAGAATGAGGCTTTCTAAAGAGTCACTGCTTGGACTGTACCAGAAGAACTCTGGGGAGTATGAGGGGGAGAGGGAACTTCGTCTGGCGGGGAGGGAGGCCTTGAAATTGTATTCTTGCTCACGCAAAGCCCCGCACGCCATGCGGAGGGGGTGCGAAACGCTGGCTGGGTTCTGACGCACCTCCGCAGTAACTGTACAGTAGCAAGTATACGGACTCATGGAGAACAAGCCAAATTGCTAATTGGCTTCCACTGCGCGGGCTGAAAGTTTCATGGCTGACAAGCACTGGACAGTCGCGATATGCGTTGAGCTGATCTTCCTACGCAAGGTTACCCCTCATCTCTAGGGTGCTTTGGCTTTGATTCCGCTGAGCATGCTGAGTCTGATGGACGCAAAGATGTTGTTGATGCGGAGCAAACGCCGCTGGAGACTGACAGAAAAGAAAAGTTATACCAGCACAGGTAGTAGGTAGCTGGTGGGAATAGTGCGGCCGTGGGCAGTCCAACAGTGCTACGGTGCCATCTTGACTCTACCCCGCAACATCAGGTAGGTGGCTTTGTGGGGATTCTGCCAACCGCTGGCCGAGTACCGTAGTGACGGGGGAGTACTTGACCGGAGACATCGGTGCCCAGACGGAAACATGAATGAACATTGTTGTTTCTTTTCATGCTTGTGTCGCGTCCCTCCAGTGACTTGGCCACAGGACGTATATTTTCTCGTCGACACGTCCAAAGGAGGCCCCATTCAAGCTTCGCGTGTCACGGCCGTCGTACAGGAGTGGGTCGGATATCCAACCCGTGATACTGGATACGAGTCCTGCGTAGCTTCAGGCCAGACGTAAGCGAGCATGCACATCAGCCATGGAGACGCGGGGTACAGGGCGGTGGCAGGCATGGAGATACCACAGTATGCACTGGCACGGCGCAGGGAAGCCGTGTGGGGCTGTTCTAGACGAGGGAGGTCTGGGATCCTGGCTCGCTACAGTACTTGCGGAGGACAGTACTGTAGGCTGCTGTGCTACTGTCGCTGAAGTAGCTGGTTGCGGGGTAGAACATCCGCGCTTGGCACATCCAATAAGCGAGCACCAGAACAAAGGGGGGAAAGGGCGGAAGGCCTGCGTTTTCCCACCACTATTTGCTCATGAGGCACTGCTGATACGTGTGATACGCTCAGCCATCGGACAAAAATCGGCATCTTCGGCGTGAGGGCTTTCCCTTTCCAGACGGCGGCCATTGAACATCGCTTTCCATTGACAAGCGTGACCCCAACCTTTCATGCAAACTCGATTCAGGTATATGCAGTAGTGAGCGAGTCTGTGCCTATGCCAGACACATGATCATCTTTGAGACGTTGCGAGAGGCGCAGAGAGAGACGTTGCAAGAAGAAGAAGAAGAAGAAGAAAGAGCCCGCAGGAGTGATGCCGTGACTCGGACAATGCTTCGGTAGCGACGGTACGACTATTCCTACATGCCAATCGAGATGTTACGCTCCATGAAACTTCTTTCGAATGAGTCCACATACAAAAAGCCTTCACGCATGCTGCTATTCCCTGACATCCCGCTATGCAGACCAATTGAGACAAGAAAATGCTACCACGGAAATTCACAAGCCCAAGGACTAGGACTCCTGCCCGTGTCACAACCCCTCCGCAGCTTCAGTAAGTACATGCAGTAAGCTGAAAGCAGCACCGCCAACTGCCCCGGCGCTAAGGTTCTCCTTCCATCTACTCTTGTTCTTCTCCTTGGCAGTCTCGGCACCCTTGGAGTGAGAGGTCTGCCTTGATGGAGGAGTGTGTCTCCTCCGAGATTCCGGGCGTTCTTTTTCTCGGTGTGAGCTGTGGTGATGTCCGTGAGGTTCTCGCGTTGAATATTGAGGCAACCTGACTGATTGTGGAGCTAAAGTAGACGATGACGACAATGCAGGTGACGGTGGAGGTCGGACACCATACGGATTGGGATATCCTGATTGATGTACATGAGTATGGCTGGGAACAGGAGAGCCCGGGTAGATGCGGTGCTCGGCATAACTGGGCCTCTGATGGCTATCCTCATCTCCAGACTCCGATGAATCCTCAGATGGCGTATCTCGATTCTCAGACGAACGTGGGATTGGAATCGGTGCTGGCCGAAGAGGGTAGGCCGAATTTTGAAGTTTCTGGTGCTCTCGGTGCCTTGCTTCTCGCAGCGCATATGAGCGCGCAGCATAGCCTTGTATTTCTTCGCGGCTTAAAACTCCAAGCACAGCAACAAAATCTGGACGTCTTTGCATAACGTTAGCAATCAAGTACAGGGCGTTACAAGAACAACTCACGCTTCATATCGCCTACGGTCCTGAGCCAGGACTTCCGGGGATACCAAACTACGCTTGATTTTGGTCCATTTGGCATCAATCGGAATCTCCTTGCCATTCTGGTCGGGCGCTAGCCGAACTGCATCTTGTTTAGGGCTACTGCGGCCGTTCTGAACTTTCTGACTTTGTGGAATCGAAAGTACACTGCTACGGGGAGGCGTAGATCCGTAGTCTACATTGCTCTTTGGCCGAGACGCCATTGAGCGTGGGACTTCATCGTCTGTAAAGCTGGCATGACTTCGGTAGTTGGACGGCGAGCTCGAAGGCTTTACCTGCAAAGCCATACCCGATGAGCCCAATGAGCCCGACGTAAGATCACTGGTGCGAATAACGAGGGCCATTTCAGAGGATTTAGAGTGGCCCCTCCTGTTTGCTGATGTCTCTGAATCCGAGTCGTCACTTTCGGATCCACTGGTATTGTGATATAGCGATTCTTTGTCGGACGATGTCAGTAGCTTGGGCATTGGTGATGGTTGTCTTTGGCCTGTCACTGGTGAGGGTCTTCCCTGACTTCCACCACTTTCTCTCCGCTCTTTTGGCGAACCCCAATTTGGGACACTCCTACGCTTTTGTCAGGATTTGCCATAAATCATATTCCAAAATAGTACTCACAGTTTGTTCTGCACATTGGCATCAACAAATCTCTTTGACTGAGGGTTGGCACGTTCCCATTTTATAGACTGCGGAAACTTCATATTTTCTTCTCGTGCAGCCAGTTCTTTGCTCGAATCGTCCGTTGCATTACTTCCGACAGACCGGAAAGATGGTGGAGGATCTTCAGAAGTCTCCGAATGAACATGGTCTAACCAACGTTCTGGATTCACGCCTGGCGAGGATGGGTTATGTACAACTCGTGGAACATCATCTAATAGGCCATCCTGATCGATTTCGCGAATATATGCTCGCAGTACGTCCTTCAATGCACACATCAGCTATTGCTCCATATAAAGCTCTTTAAATGGAGATGAGCCCTAATACTGGGAGGAAGAGGTCTCTACGTGGAGTTTCTGATAACGAACCTTATGCTTGTGTAACACAGCGCTATCGAATCCTTCGGCAACCAGCTCTCTCCGAAATTGCTTCCAAACTTCCTTATCATCGTCATCATAATTCGTCATTATACTGCCAGGCCTTTGCCCCATCCTTGAAGCTATCCCATCAACTTTGTCCAGGATCTTGTCTAACTGATCATTTTGCAGATCCAAGGTCGTTTTCATTCTTCCAGACTGATGGAGTTGGATCGTGTCGAGAAAAAGTGCCAAGCTCGTCTTGTGCGAAATCAACTTGACCCGAATGTCTCCCAACTCATCCATCTCATTACTGCCAAATCTGATCTTCTCCCACAGGAGCCGTGGGCTGGAAGGACTGTTATCACCCAACCGTCCATATTTCTGTAGCAGTCCATCTAACATACGCAAAGTGTAATCACAGTCCCCTATCATGGGCGCAAGGTCGCGGCCATATATCGCGCGATCACGGTTGAGAATAGACTCGGGTGCTTCCACTTCGTATTTGAGATGGCGCAAAACGGTGTGTAAACCTCGAACCTCCCGACTTATTTCGAGGTATTCTCCACCGGCCTCTTTGCATTTTCGATAAAGGGCCCGGCAGAATGTGACAATGATGATGATATCTGATGGTGATGCACCAAAACTCATCGCGAAAGACTTTCTGGGCCCTGGCCTTTCGATGTTGGTGGCCTTGGCAAAAGCTTGCGGGGTCTCCAGGTTGTTGCTGTCGCTTTCGTCGCTATGACCTGTAAAGATCCGTACGTAGGGAACCGAGGGAGGTAGGTAAGGGAAGTATTAAATTTGAACTGAGACACGCAAAAGATCAGGCAAAAACAACAAAAGACAGGGAAACGGGAGGAAGAATGAATAAATGGAGAGAGACCATGAGCTGAGAAATAGTCAGCCACGACAGCGTTCGGCTATGTATGACGTTCGTGACTGCGGGCGCTCACGAACACGGCTGTACCCTCGTATAAACGACAGGGCTGCTAGCCTGTGAAATACTCACGAACGATGGGGCGCAGCAAATGAGGCTGGGGGCTGGCACAATATTTATGCAAGCTATGCTGACCGAATAGCGTTGTGCTGATGTTATAGGCTCGCTTACACTTATTGGATGGATTGTTGCACTGCTTTTATGGTACTGGTGGTATGATAAAAAGTATTGGGTGAGACGCTGGAATCACGTTGGGAAAGTGGGTCGAATAGCTTCACTTTTCGTTCCCATGTGCATTACTAGACTTAAACGACAATTCTCTCCAGAGAGTACTTTCCGACCCTTTTACTCTTCAATCTGCCGATATCTCTGGCAGTGCGCTTCTGCACTTCTCCACCTGCGCCAACTCGATGGCGGGAAATTTGGTGTTCGGCTTTGAGACCATATGGTAAGACCGTTGAGTTTTGCTCGTTTGATGGGAGAATTATCGGCACAGTCTTCCGCTTCTTGCCAGTAGGAGTGTCGAAGTCGGATGCGCGAGGAGCATTTTGCACAGCATCACCGTATCGCACAAATTCTGATGTTAGCCCCTTCAAATAAGCGGCCTCCTCAATTCCCTCCAATGCGGCGCTAACTTCAAGCTTCAGGCTTTTGATGAGGTCTTCAGACTCATAGAAGTCGCCATTGACTAACCTGGCGTCTCCTGACAACCAACCTCCAGCGCCAACAGCATCAATGCAGTTGTTCAGGAGGCTTGAGATGAGCGTTACAGTACTGCTGGATACCTCGGCATCGGCATCAAATACGTCTGACTCGACATCAAGATATCTCGAGGTCCACCCACCCCTTGCCAACTCAAACCTCAAGAGATAAACGAGGGACACCACTTCTTGGCCTGTCAGAGTCGTTTGGAGCGCCGAAACAATATTTCCGGACGGACAGGTATAAAGCTTGGCTAGAGCCAAGCTGAGAGCCTGCCCTCTGACACCGGAGCCAGTGCCCAAATGATACTCTGCAAGCGTCAAATCCTCTTCGGCTTCAGCCTCCAACCTTTCCAGCTCTTCTTCAAAATTTACGTTAGAAGGTTCAGGGATTTCTCCGTTGTTTAAAAGCTTCTGCTTTGTGCTGGCATTATCCCCAAGCAGTTCCAGGCTCTCCATCAACAGTCGAATTGCATGCAGAAGATCTGCTGCCCCTAGAAAATTGCTGGTAAGAAGAGCGAGTAATAACTTCATTTCTTGGTCGAGTTCTACAATTGCTCGAATGAGCTCTCCCGCTGGGATCGCCTGCTCTGGTGAGGCTCGAAGCTCACTTCGAAGAGCCAACTCGAGATTGGCAACGGTGACTTTCCCCATCTGTATGAGCCAGATAAAGACCTTGTGTGGATAGAATGAAATCGATAATCGGTATTGTCCATCGTCGCCTTTTGACCAGGTAAATATCTTACGGAGAGCATATAATACCCAACGACGATCCACAGTACACGAGTTCGTGCTGGAGATTTCCTTGCTGCCATTTAGCATTTCTTTACCGGCTTCCACCTTTCCTTTAAGGTTATTCATATCGACACCAATATCAATAGCCAACTTCTTGACCATGAAAGATTCGAATCCTTTGACATTTCGTGAAGAGAAAAGCTTCTCGGGCTCCACTATTTGTTTTGCCCACGGTGGCTCTGAACTACCAATTGATCCTGGCAGATATGATTGTAGTGTCGTTAAGGAAAGACGTGTAACTTGCCCCTCCTTACCTTCAAAATCTCGTTCCTGCTGCTGAATTGCACGACCCAATGAATCAATAAGGAGGCCTGACGCATGTGATGTATTATGGTGCTGGTTTTCGAGCTGTATGGCAACAAGATCAGTACCAGCGATAGCGACGGCAGTGCCTAGCTTAGGGAAATAAGCTACAAGATCGTACTTTGGGATCGCCGGCCCCTCCAGAGCGATATTGGGTTTTCTCTTGGCGGGCAGCGAATCCATTTCCACCGCCAAATCCAATTGAATAGTTGCGTGGATGGAATTGAATCTGGGATTGTATAGTCCAATGGAGGTGTCTGATGACACTAGAACTGACGTACTCGACAATCTCAAGAATGATGTTGACCCAGGAATGGAGAGATGCGATTGAGCTTTTGGTATTGTCTCACTGAGGTCATAAGTGGCGAGAACATTACCAGCAAGTTCTTGTAGAATTCCAGCGGAAACATGGATACTGAAAATCCGGTTATTCTGTAATGATCGAGGCTGGGGTAAATTTGCAGAGAGCAAAGACTCGACAGACTGCTTTGAGCTACTCGTAGCAAGCCTTCTTGGCAAAGCGAGGATATGTAAAGTGCTCAGAGTGGTGTTGCCAGAAGTTGTAATTAAAATGAGTATATCTGGATTGAAACCATCTTCTGATATCTCTTGACTGAAGGCAGCCAGGATATCTTGACGTCCTTTCAGAATACCCTGGCTTACTGCATGGGCATTTGTGAGGTGCGCAAATTCTACCTTCGTGTCTCCGGGAATAGGTGTAACAGCATCTCTGTATAATGCAGCAGTCGGTGACGTCCACCTCATTTGAAGCGTATCACCATCAAGGCAATGTAATTCTCCGTCCTCTTTGACAACAAGCAAGTCTGGTGTACTGGTCGTTGCTTCAGTTCCCTGCCCCTCGATTGTGCCCAAAAAGACGACCTTCGCTTGTGATTGGTCCAATTCGCACGATGTTGTAGAAGACCCCGCAGATCCAGATGATGTAACTGATTCTTGAAAGAGTGTTATTGACGATCGCTGGCCCACAGTCGAGACATATGTTCTTCTCTCAATTTTGGTTTTGCTGATTCTGGTCCGGAGAGAACAAGGAGCACAGGTAAAGGTCGACTGTGGTGGTAGTGCATATGAAGTAATCACTCGTGAAGAAGAGACCTGAAAAGGGTTAATGAAGCGCTCGTATCTATTTGCGATTTTTGTACTTACATCGTACAAGTTTACACTCTCTCCATGGACTCCCACAGCTAACTCAGAGCGTTTTCTTTTCTTACTTCCAGGCGTTCCTCCATGAACTTCACCGACAGCATAGCGGCCACCAGCTTGATCAATCGACTGTGGCAGAGAGACCACGGTATATGGCTTCTGTAAGGAAAGTCCAGACGACATTATGACGAAGGTTGCCAGACGGAGCTCTGGTGGCTGGTAGTTGATAATGCTCAGCGGTCTGAAAATAATTCGGCGGGCACAGAAAAGTTTCTCGGAGCACGGAAGCAAAGTTGATCCATAAGACCGGGATTTCACGCGCCAAGTGGGACCACCGCCGGGGTGTTAAATTGAATCGCGAAGTAACGCGTCCGTGAGAGCATTAAACATATTTGACCTCCCACAGTACGTGTCTGCTCAAATCTTTGTTTCTTATATTACTGTGTTTAAAGAAGTAGATGAGCCCATGAGAACTGGTGCAAATCACTGGCGACAAAAAAGCACTATCCTCCAATTTGCTACTGGGGAGGATGTTGACATCATACCTGAGCTTTCGCAGCGCGTGAACCTCGCGTGTAAAGTCAATGAGAGCCAATTTGCATGGCACCCATAGTTACCAGCACCACGTTGAGGATGATGGAGGAACCTAAAGCAGTTCATCCTTTCTTTACAAAGCCTACGAGTTCGTTGTCCCTTAACACCTGCAGAAATATCATACAAGCCTTTTTCCTTTCCCCCCAAGCTAACTCATAATGTCAGAGTCACAGCAAGAAGAATCACAGAAAGATGATCCTCCTAAGTCAATAGTGCCCCCTGCCCCAGGCATTGTCTGCGAACCTCCATCAAAACCTGTAAACAATGCTGGAAAGAGAGCCAGTACCAAGAAAAATGGGAAACTCGAAAGCTCAAAGTCCATGAAACCGTCGACGTCCTCGGCCATGCTCGAAGTAGACCCAAATAATGGGCGTAGGAAGCGGGCGAAGACTACCCTGGATGGAAGCAAGTCTATTGGGCTGAATGACACGGCCGGCGAGCCCTCACCGGCAACTGGGACCATGGAAGGACTGGAATTAGAGGGGTTGTCAACGAAGCAAGAAGACAAGCAAGGGTCACAAGTTCCTGGAGAAGATAAGATGCCACAGACTATTACAACTCTCGATGCAGATGCTGAGGATGCGATCCCGGAGCCCGGGATCGCTAAATCTTTATTATCTGCACCATCAAGGGAGCAGGAGGCTGTGGTCCAGGAAAAATTCGTACTCGAACATGAAGGCTCACTAAACACAAATATATCAGTCCCACTGGAACCTAGCATACAAGTTCGCAAGAGGATGTTACGTTTTAATCCCAGAACAGGGACAATTGGATCACCGCCCCCAAAGAAACCGGTTCATGTTACTGTTCCTATAGTCGCCGAAAAGCAATCCAAGCATTGCAGCAGGAAACCCAAATCTCACCTTTTGGTCCTTCGTTATGGCCACAGCCTGGAATCGCGGTCTCAAACTGCAGCAAAAATAGATCAAATACTGAAGAGTAATCAAATAGGCATTCCTGATAAAGAATTGCAAGCTCCATCGAAGGATAGTAAACCTCCTTCAGCTGGGAAAGTTGTCCATCCGTTCTTCTCTGGTAAAGCAGGAGCAAAGCTTCAACCGGCTATACACCCTTTATCCTCTGGAGCTCCCGCCATGCTTGGTTCTACTCCAGACAAGGTCGCTCATGCCCCTAAGGTCTCACCGCGTCCCACAGTGTCAATGGTATCCAGCAGAGGCAGGCCGCCAGCAAACGACAAGCTTGCATCGGCGTTTGGAGGCTTCGGGAGAACGGAGAAATTGTTCAAATTCCCTGGCGCAATGGAACCAGCTTGGCCATGGCAAGATATTGTTCATGTACGCGGCCGCGGAGAAGTTAGCGAAGTCAAAGCTACGCCCTCTTTACGAGAACCTGGCATTCAGAGACATGCTCGAAAATCCAAATGTCATGCTGTAGAGGTTCTACTCCATGAAGATATAATGAATATATTGGCTAGCGAACTTGACATTCGAGACACACTAAAATGGCTCAAAGAGCTTGATCTCGACGACTTCAGTACACCGCCTCCCTGCCTCCGGCTCCCCAAGAAGCATTTTGAAACTGGTCGATGTCTTCAACAGCGTGTTCGCAAGGAGGTCCATGCAAAATTACAGCTCAACTGTCGAACGCCAGATGAAGATTCAAGTGAGGACGAGATTCAAACCAACAGATCAACTCTCGCACAAGTTCATCCAGCGCTAACAAAGATGTATTCGTCCATTGCTACATCATTGTCTCCGTTCGACCAGTCCCAATGTGAGACGCAGTCCTGGCTATCGAAATACTCGCCGAAATCTGCATCGGAAGTCTTGCAGGTGGGTCGGGAGGCTCTGATTCTGAAGGAATGGTTGCAGACACTGACGGTGATGTCGGTTGAAACAGGCGCTGAGAATGCTAAAACTCAGACAGCCTCCATTCCCATGAAACGATCAGCAACGTCAAAAGTCGATGGGCCTGGAAAGCGAAAACGAAAGTCGAAGAAGCTCGACGGGTTCATTGTTTCAAGCGACGAGGAAGACAATGATATGGATGAGATATCTGACCTAGAGGATTTTAACAGTCCCCATGGGAGTCAAGGCCTAGGCAAGAAGACAGTGATCAGGGCAGGAGACGCTGCGGCGAAAGGCTCAAAGGATTCAGCCAAGTTCATGAATGCGGTTGTCATCAGTGGTCCTCACGGCTCTGGGAAGAGTGCAGCAGTATATGCGGTTGCAAAAGAACTTGGGTTCGAAGTTTTCGAAATCAATTCTAGCAGTAGGCGAAGTGGAAAAGATGTCATGGAGAAAGTTGGCGATATGACTCGTAACCATCTCGTCCAACGCTTGAATAAGCGTGCAGAGACAGATCTTGAAGACGACGACATGCGCCATATTTCGGACGCATTGGCTGAGGATCTCAAGTCTGGTCGCCAAGGCACGATGAACTCATTCTTTAAAGCGAAGGGGCCAGCAAAACCCAAACCAGCATCTAAGAAAGTTGAAACTGTTCTAGAAAACAGCATTCCAAAATCTGCACCAAAACAACAAAAACAGTCACTAATCTTGCTTGAAGAGGTCGATGTTCTTTATGAAGAAGACAAACAGTTCTGGCAGACAGTCGTGACGTTGATTGCTCAATCTAAAAGGCCAGTTATCATGACTTGTACTGATGAGAGCGCAGTCCCGCTAGGTTCCTTGCTGTTGCATGCCATCATCCGCTTTACACCACCACCAACAGACCTTGCAGTAGACTATATGCTTCTTTTAGCTGCCAACGAAGGCCATGCCATTCGACGTGAAGCAGTTAAAGCATTGTACCAGAGCAGGCACCTAGATCTACGTGCATCGTTGGCGGAATTGGACTTCTGGTGTCAGTTCGCCGTGGGAGATTGCAAAGGTGGCTTGGAATGGTTCTATCCTCGGTGGCCACCTGGCAGTGATGTCGATCAACACGGCGATACGATTCGCGTCGTTAGCGAGGGAACCTACTTGACAGGTATGGGTTGGCTGTGCCAGGATATTTTGGAGAGTCATTCGCATTATCTGGATATCGAGGAGGAAACTTTGCATGAAGGCCGGGACGGCTGGAACCTTGATCTGGGTGATTGGCAAAATAACCTTGACATGTCAACCTGGGCGAGCAAGATGCAGAGCCGCTCGACTGGAGGCAAGGACGGCCAAGCTGCCTTGAGCATGTATGAAGATTTCGCAGAAGCAATGAGTGTGGCGGATCTCTGTTCTGGTAGTAGCTTCGCATCAAACAATGATGTACGTACACATTCGCGAGTAGGAGTACTTCCAAGCTAATTTCTATAGACACCCCTTGACATAAGCCTTCCAGATATGTCAATCAAAACGAAAGAAGACTATGTATTGGGTTATCCGCTTCTCGAAGCCTCCCCTTTGGTCCAATACCGCAATACTGGGAGTGATATTTCAACGTGGATAAAATCCCGTGCCAGAAAGCATCTCCACATTGATCAGCATGTCAAGCATGGATGGGAAGTTCCACAGGAACTTGAAAGACCCAACGAAACGCAGATAGTGAACCTGATTAGGATCAAGTCGACACCAGTTGAACCAGTTATCTCTCGCAAAGACTTTAGTCTGGCATTCGATCCCATATCCGAGTCTGAGAAAAACGCAATGACCTCCCTTGAACCTTCGTGTTTCGACCGGACGATGACAATCATTGCAACAGACATAGCTCCGTATGTACGTTCCATCGTAGCTTACGATGCACGTCTACAACAAGATCGAACACGCCTTAGTAATCTACTCAGCGAAGGTGGGAGAAAGGGAAAGAGGCTTAGAACAACTAGGAGCGCGATGTCAGCGCTAGAAGGAGGCTCGCGAAGTACCACACGACGGGATAGGTACTTCGGGCCAAATCTGAATGCTGAATTTGTTCTCAAGACTGGGTTGCCAGGTTGGCAGGAAGCGGTCGCCTTGGAGATGTCGAACTTGTGCGTCCCAAGCAGGGGATCTAGTAATGGGATCATCCAAGAGGAAGGTGCCCAATGTGATATACTAATGGATGAGTTAGCTAGGAATGCTGCATGTGGTATGAGTTTTGTATAGACTACGAGTGTTTGTGGAGTTTGGTTGGTTGCTTTGCATGGATTACGGCGTTATCAGGATAAATCGCTAGCGAGCATAGCAGGGCATATGAAGGAGCATCTATGACGGCGGGCAACATTGCATTTAGAGAACATACATACATAGCGGTGATAGTAAGGTTACAACTGTTTGTCCCGTGTGCGTAAATCAGACCTGCTGCTTTCTGTGATTGTCGACAGGGTGGTGTGGTTAGGGTTAAATTCACACCAAGTACGACACTTGAGATTCGAGATCGACTTAGGGCCTTCGCTTGTTAGCGATACCGAAATAGACACTAGGCAGTTTATTTTGGTTGTTTACATCATTTACATAGCAGATTTATTAATGCGAATGAGTATATAGACGTCTTAGGAATTCGTTATTCATAGTTACTACCCGCCTACCTAATCTCTCTTTATAACTAGACTTCAGGGCACGTCTCTTTAATTTCGAGCCCAATAAGAAATATTGGAAACCTAGCTTGCCACGACCCTCTCTTCTTTAGCACTGCGACACAGAGTCTCAACCTATTCACAGGCAGGTCTCCATTGAGAAACTGTAAGGTGTGCGCGCTTTCCCCCTATTAATAACAGAGCTTAGTCTTAGCTATCTCTGTAGTTCGATTACTATTTGCTCTTGGTTTATTCCATAAACTCGTTGTATTACTGTAATTCTGTTACAGGTTACGTACCTAAGGTACCTTGAAATCCGATGTTTTCCCCTCAAACCTTCGTAATCAGTACTCGGGCGTAGTAGTATTCGACTTCTCCTGAGTACTTCCTCTTTTAGTACTCAATGCCAAATCAACGAGAATGTCAGCCAAGTAATTTGCGAATTTTATGCAGTGAGATGGGTCTCGTAGGCTGTTGGCAGATGTTTGTTTTGCCCTGTTAGTTGAGGTAGAATGAAGCCTACCTATGTCTGGTCTTTTCGGCTTCGGCGGTGACAGAGGCTCCGAAGTTATTCGAGGCGTTCAAAGTGACTTTGAATAGGTACTTGAAGACTTACGTTCATTCGTTAAGAGACGGCTTAAAGTGCAGGAAGATGCATTGATGTGAGCTACTCAGTTTTCAATTTTGGGCTTCCATAATCTGAAAGCTACCTCCAACAGAAGAAACAAGTAAAGTTGCAGTAGCAGCTGTAAAGGCGATTCACCTGATAGAGCGAGCAAAGTTAATTACCTTTTTGCTGCTTGTAATATGGCTATAGCACATAAGTAATTTTGATACGGAAATCAGATGGCGTATCGAGGATTTCAAGTCAAGTCAATAGCTTGCAAGTGAAATTCTATAATACCTAAGGCAGCAAAAGTAAAGATTTTATTTGCTCCACATGCTCTAGGTTCGAAATCATCTTAATGACAGTTAGTTTTGAGTTACTGAAATAGCTTGAGATGTTAGAATAGTATACCTAGGTAAGTTTCTAAAACAGTATGAGTTCTTGAAAGGGTTTGAGTCACCAAAAGTTATCCAGGACTAAGCAAGCAAGCATCCACCCATCATCATTACTACTGACAGAAGAATAAGATATGGATAAGAAAACGACATTACTGATTTCTGCTTGCTGCTTTAGTTACCACCACAGAGCTACCGTATGCACTACAAGCAGAAGAGCCTTTACTGACCAAGGTACGTTTTCACTTTCACGAAGAACCTCGCTTAGTCGCCCCTAGATCTGGGATCCACCACCCTCCACCTCACCTCAACACTCGCCACAACCCAAGTACAACTCTTTGCAAAGCTCACTTGGTACATGATCTGACCAACGGCAGTTCATGAAGACCAGCCTCCGACATGGCTTCAGCACCACCAGAAGAGCAGCACATAGGAAGGTTACGTGCAGATTGCGGTATAGCCTTGGACGGCACCATCTTGCAGAACAGAATCTTCGGAATCTGCGAGCGCTCTCTGGCAACGTAAGCTTAACCATTTCAAGTCCCATACGACCTAGGATTCTGCAACTAATACAAGTACAAACAGCCTCTCCAGCGAACTCAATAGGGACCCCGCGCATTTCCTCCTAGAAATAATCCAGAACGCAGATGACCTGAAGTACGCACCAGGCGTGAAGCCCCTGCTCTCTTTTCAAGTCCTAGACGGTCATCTTCTTATCACTTCCAACGAGACGGGCTTCACGCCTAAGGACGTTGCCGCCATCTGCAGCGTCGCAGAGAGCACCAAGCTTAATTCGGCCGACAGCACGGGTGAGAAGGGAATTGGATTCAAGTCGATCTTCAAGGCCGCCACGCGTGTCTGGATCTCCTCTAATGGCTACCATTTCAAATTCGATCGGGATGAGCCTTGTGGGATAGTCATTCCGGCTTGGACTCACTTTCCTGCTGCCTTTACTCACCTTGTACAGTCGCAGAAGACGCAGTTTCTGCTGCAGTTCAATAAGCCTTCGAATGCTGAGAAGGTTCTCCAGGAGCTCAGATGTCTTGATCCAAAGCTGCTCGTCTTTCTGCGAAAGCTGCGGGAGATCGATGTCCTTATTGATGGCAAGGAGCAGCATATCCAACGTCATGATTGTCAGAAGTATAACAGTCCCAGCGTTGGCTTGAGTACAACCTCAGCTCTTGGAGAGTCGACTTTCTGCTAGTTCGTCTGCACACGCAAGCAGATTCCCATTACAGTACAAGACTCAAAGCGCAAAGGCCGTGATTATACGGAAGTCATTCTGGCTTTCCCCATACCTGCCGATACCCCAAGGTCTGTCAGCTGAATTTCAGACTTTCTTTAACCATCTCGCTCCACAAGCCCCAGCCGTAATTACAGTCACAGTGTAGCCAGCTGTCAGTTGGAGTTACTCAACCAACCCAATAACCGAATGAGGGGTCGCACTTTATACTGAAGTAGTTGAAAAGAAGCTTAGCTAACACACTTTTGTGCAGCACCAGTACAACTATACAAGCAGCTGGCCAAGCATACAACTTCCTCCCGATTTGCAAAACCAACTTCCCTTTTCTATTTCAAGCCGACTTTATCCTCAGTTCAACTCGCGAGGATGTCGACGATGCTCACTCCGAATGGAACACAATGCTGCTGAAGGGCTTAGCAAAGGCTTTTCTCGATGCTATTGAGCGTTTCAATGAAACAGACGAACTCCGCTATAGCTGGATTTGGTATCTTCCTCTCTCGCCAGGCCACGACTCTTTTGCAGGACTTGCAATTACATCAAAGCAGAACTGACCGATAAGCCGGTTTTGCTCTCATCGCTGAACGAAAATGAATTGCTCAAGCCCAGAGACGCATTCTTTGTGCCAACCAAACTCCGAGACCACAATGGACAGCCGCTTCTTGACAGTAGCTCGAACGTCTCTGTATCTTACAAAAAGGTGGAAGGCCTAACTTGGCTTGGTGTCATGCAAGTATCGATAGCGCAGTTTCTCAACTCGTTCAAGTTACATATGGTAAGCACCTCTCTAGATGCCACTGCTATTGGCACTACTGGTTTTGTCGGTGATCATAGGGTGGCCAAAATCCTAGAGGGAGTTACTGAGTACCTCAAGCCAACTCATTAATTTGCAGTGGTCGGAAAGAAGGAAAATTTGGATGAACTCAGGCTTATGTTGATACGGCAGGGATCCGATGATGGCGTACATGACTTTCGAAGTCGTCCTTGGGAATGGCATCTCAAGCTGGCAAGCGCTCTGCTGGATGTCGATGTGAAAGAAATCCAAGACATGGCACTCATTCCCTTGCGCAATGAGCAGTGGTCGGCGAACTCGAAGGAGCACAAAGTCTTCTTCTCTCAGTCAGACGCCACAGCTAACTCGCTCGAGTCCATCCCACCGGGTCTTCCCAGTATCCGCATTGTTCGCAATGGCGTGGCATTGCCTGGTGACGCCATGCGTACGCTTTTTGCAAAGTTGGGAGTGCAAACTATTGGCGCTCGAGAGATCTGCGATGTTATCTGCAGTCTGCACTCTTCTCGTCAGATTCCACCTTTGCAAGATATGCAGTCGCTTATCTCGCATGCCAAATATCTATTTAATGCGTACAAGACTAAGAAAGAAATACTTGAACATTCTGAATAATCTTTGGATCTGCAACGTGGATGAGGTGCCGCATATCGGTGGCGAAATGTACCAGAGTAAGGTGAGTGAACTTGTTAATATCATACGTTGTACTTTGGGTCCAGACCCAGCTTGAGTTATTCAAACCAACTTGATGATTTAGCGCCAGACACTTTCAAGTAACCCACTTATTGATGAAGTCGGTTCGAATAGCTCAAATGTCCCGCGTCGCGGGGCTAGGATTCTCACACCTCTATTTCATTCATATTTGACGTAGCTAACGACTCTTAGGCCCAGGTAGGATATTCCGTCAAGAAGTATGTATGCGGAACACCGTCCGAACGCAACTTCATGCATCCTGACTACATGTCGAATCTGCCCGAGGTGGACCATGAGATTTGGTCGACATGGTTGTCTTCACGCGTTGACGTGTATAAAGCACTGCGCATCAGATCCGTCTCGGCCACAAAGCCTATGCCCACACCGGAGTTTAAGGTGTGCATGAACACAACCAACCCTCAAGAGTTTCTCGAAATTCTAGTCGATATTTGTCCTGCGAATTCAAAGTCCACTTCGGTTTTTCGAATATTGGGATCTATGTCAAGAGCATGGACCGGGGCCGATAAGGGTCTTGTTCGCCTCGACCGGACAATTTTGCCACTGGAGTCCCTTATGAAGGGTGCTCCCAATGGATTGCCATTCCTCCACCTGCGAGAACCCAAGGACGAAAAGTGGCGTCAGCTCGGGAGGTTTGGTGTTACTACGAGAAAAGACTATCGATTCTGGATTCTTTGTCTGCAAAGTTATCTTGACAAAACTAACGAAAGGGTTAGTATAGATACGATGAAAGAAATATACATCAGCCTAGAGAAATTTTCTTCGACAGAGGCACATAATACAATAAAGTAAGTCCACAGGTTAGCCTTTCGGCGGGCAGCTCTGCAAACTTTCCTCGTGGTTTACTGCCTATGGATCAACGAAGAGCATGCTAATCAGTGGTAGGTCATTTTTCAAACAACATGCTGCTATATTCATTTGCCCAGATAACAAGCCGATGTGGGTCAAAGCAAGTGACTGCCTTTGGAGCTCGAGTGTTCAAAACCTCCGGACTAAGCATATTATCGCCCCCTTCTACCCACAAGGGCTCGAAAGCTTCTTCAAGACTTGTCTCAAGGTCAACAATCTCGATACCAAAGACCTTGTGCAGGAGCTCGAAGTCTTCTCTTCTACTAATAAGGAGCAAGACCACGCCTACCTTATGGAGATGCTCAAGGCACTCAATGGCATCTCGAAGTATGCGAGGCCATTTATCTATGATGCTTTGAAAGATCTCCGATCGAAGGAAATCATCCCTTTAATTAAGGTCACACAAGACGGTTCCAAAACATACAAGCGGGTCTCGGTAGACAGTGACCCGTTCGATTGGTACATTCCAGATTCTGCAGTCTACAAAGAAGCTTTTCACAAGAATATCTGGCTCTTCGACGTTGAGCCCGAGGACGTGAAAGAAATGGAGGGCTTTTTCAAAAGCATAGCCAGCCTTTTCGGCATCCGCCAGGACGATCGTCGTAGAACTACTGCCCAGTATCTTTCTGAGGTAGTCGAAGAAAACCACGAGTGTGATGAGAAACTTGATAATTGCATAGGTCCCACAAATCTGCTGCAGAAAAGAAGCGATGCTATTATTCTGTAAGTAAACCTAAGTTGCTAGTCATCTGGACCTCGCATCCCTTTGATTCACTCAAACCAACTCAATAATTGAGATTGCCTAATAGAAATTTGACTAACGATACCCGCAGAATTTCGAAAGCTAACACCTTAAAACTACCTGGACGCGTTCAAGCAAATATCAGGCCCGGTTTAGAACACAAGTACAAGAAGCTAAGAACCGCGAAAGTATTTGAAACATCCTGGATCCGTAGGTGCTTGATCATCACCAAATCCACCACCTGCGGCCCGGAGATCATCAATGGAAAGCCAACGCGTACCAATGTCATGTTGCGAGACGACTCAACCACTGGGCTAGAGCTTTTCATACTCACTAAGCATGCAAACTCAACATCTGGCCTTCACCCAAACTTTTCAGACGAGCTCATCAAGTGGTTGAATATTAGGAAACCCAGGTATATGCGACTCATAGATAAGGTCTTGGCCGCGGACGACGATCACCATATCCGTGATCTTTTGATTGCCGCAGAAATCAATGTGAAAGATCTTGGAAAGCCTCGGAAGGACGCTCGGAAAGTCAACAACCAACCTATTTCCTTTACAGCTCAGGTTGGCGGTACTCAGGGTGCCATCTCGGTAACCAAAGATAAGTCGGTGATCCAGGACCAGGAATTTAGAACAGCCAAACCTAACCACCACGAGCATTACGGTACCAGTCGTGCCAGTCGAAGGGCCTCCGGTGCCTTGCCAGAGATGTTGGACGCAGGCCGACGAGAGTTGCTCCGCACAGCACCCTTGACTCAACCAAAACGACCTGTTTTTGGCTCCACGTCTTCAAGAAGAAGTTCATCAGACCAAGGAACGATTCGACAAACAAGCCCCACAAACGGCCTACCCAACGTTGCTATCGCTTTCACTCCCCTCAATCTATCTGTTCAGAATTTCATGGCTGATCCAAAGTCCGGACTCGAGGGAGAATTTATCGTTTTTAACAAGCTTCAACTCATACTTGGGCCATCTTCCTTCACTTACAAGAACTGGACTAGTGAGATTCGCCATCTCGCAGACAGCCGCATCTCAGAGTGGCAAGCTCCGGATGAGACAACCTTCTTCGCAGACTTCACATATGAAGACAAGTACTCAAAGCTTGGTACATGGTTGAACGAAAACTATCCCAGCATATTGTCGAAGGCCCGGAGCACTAGGAATGACTTAACCTATCACATTGAGGTCAAGTCGACTTTTGGCGCTTCGAACGAGCCGTTCCATATCAGTTGTTGGCAATTGACTGAGGCGCTTCGTAAGTCTCCTAGTCGACCCACAGCCGGAAACCACATCTTCCTCCTTTTCCGCGTCTCACAACTTGAGACCAAGGAGCCTTGCCTTGAAGTTTCGGATGTGTACTCGCGGATTATCGATGGTACGATGTTGATACATGGTGAGGAACTACTTCTTCAGTCTTCGGCTTAGATTTACTACTACTTCTGGACTGGGCAAATAAGAAGTATGGTACGCTCTGGAGCTAGTAAATCAAACTATTGAGCTTTATTCCAAAAAATAAAATAAAAAGATATTCCAATCACTAGTGCCATGCTGATTTGACTTGAAGGAGCTCTCCTAAATTCCTCAACTCGAGAAGAATTACAGTCAATGCCGTGACCTAGTGGAAATGACTCCCTTTGTAGAATCGAAAAAGTTTCACATCTACAGGAGCAAATGATCTGAAGCCTCGACCATCCTGCAGATTAGAAATGCAGGTCCGGCCCTTTGGGGTGATTCTCAAAGTCACGAACTAGCGTAAGCTTTCGAGATGAACTGAGCGAAGGCAAGATCTTGGGGGTTTCATCCTTAAAAATTTGGCAGTCAATCCAGCTACCACAAACCCTCTTCCGAACCTGATCATGGCCAAAACATGTCAACCGAACGGCTGGCCGTGGTGAGTGCGATGCGGGGATGAGTCGGCACCTCCACGACTGTCTTCATACCTCATTGCCGGCGAAGTTCTGAGCTGCTGACTTGGGCAATATCAGACCGCGAGGTTGTTTGCATTCCATCCCTGCGTACAGGAAAAGTGCTTTTGTGAGCTACGACGCACAATGCTGTTGGCAGTTGTAGATGTGATCTGAAGGCGCAGAGATGCAGTCAATGAACGGGATATGAGTCATATCTAGGAATCTTTCTCTTTCTCTAGTCGTATGTCCCTCCATTATTGGCGCCTTCTTGTCCCGTCGACTTTTCTGCACCATAGAGTCGTGTAGGCGGGAGAGTAAGATTGCGGCGACTGAACTCGTTCCACTGCACATGGTCTTGTGAGCCACGATGATGGGTGATGGTGCTTTTAGGGTTCGCGGCTTGCAGTGAAGAGTTTGAACGCTGCGCGCCTTTCTTCGTCTCTCCTCGGTCTGCACATTCCGCCATCACTGGGGAACGTGTTCAGTTGATTTGTGTACAAGTGTCGGAGACGGTAAGATGAGACGGTTGAAGTCAATGGCTGGCTAGAATATATCACCAGCAATGTCAATCTGGGAGCAGTGGCTTGCAGTTGATGAGCGGGATGTGAGCCTTGCCCGCGAACCCCACGCGCTGCCTGCCCTTCTTGTCGCCCTGCATCTCGCGTCCTCGCAGTACGTGAACTGTAGGTCTGGTGCTGTCGTCTGGGGTAGTATTGTGGTCTAGAGTGGCAGAGCGTTGCATTCTGTGCCGGCGGAGAGCAGTGTTCCTATGGGCGAAAGAATTGAAGTTCAGTGAGCGGGATGTAAGCATTGTCCGGTATTCCCAGGCTCCTGAATACTCATCTTTGCATTCCTCGTGACGAGAAGACCTCACAACTGTACTTCAAAGCACCTGTGGCACATACATGATGCACGACCCTTGGCGCCCACGCTGGGAGGTCGTGGTGGGTAGGGACTTTCGTACAATGGTACCTTAGCTAAGGTAAGGTCAGGTCGGCACCAGAGGCACACGCCTTGAATCATTCGTTAAGTTGGAATTGACGACGCAGCGACGAAGCAGTCTGGTGTAAAGTTGACTATCGTGCTGGACAAAGCACGATGTTTTGTTCTCTTCGGCGAAGGATTGGGCTGAGCCAAAAGGGCAGGGGGGGTGTGGATGTGAGTGATTCCTGGTTGCGCCGAGCCAGAGCACAGAATTGATGAATTGATCCTCCCAAATCCAAAATACCATGGCGTCCAATGGGAAAGCGCAAAGACAAGATGCGGTAAAGGAAAGGGAAAGGGACCTCTTGTGTGACGCCACTGTCGCCCCTAGCTTCCTGTAGCGCCAGATGAGAATGGGGGTTGCATGGGCCCGAGCGAATGAGACGTCCGTACGCATGGCAGGGCTAGGAACACGGGTCTTAAGCGACCATGGGTTCCTTGATACGAGGTGCGTACAAGAGTCGGTCTCGGTTGAGGTACCGTAGAAAGCACTACGGCACGAGATACAGTACAGGAATAGGAGTCCCTCTCCTTCGCTACTCCGGTGCAGAGGAGACAAGCTGGTCCATCGTGCTGTGCTGCTTCTCACAAGCTGCCTTTTGCGAAACAGCATAAGGGCACGTGCCGAGCGAGCGGAGCGCCGACCTGGCTGGGTACCGATGCTGAGGTATCGGCATAGCCAAAGGGACGCAGGTATATTTGCAGGGTTCCCTGATAGCCGTTGCCCATGATTGCCCGAACAGCCGATAACAGCCAAATGGACTTTTCGGTCGTCGGTCAGAAGCGACCCTTGCCTCCTACCTACCTACTTTCTCTCCAATTTACACTCCTCCTCCTCCTCCTCCACTCCTCCAGAGGCCAAGTCTTGGCCAGCTCATCATTCATTCCCGCCATCTTCATCCCAAGCCTCTTGGTCAATCCCTCCCTCCCTCCCTAATATAAGAAGCGCCCTCTAGTTCTCACTTTGTTACGCCCGTCCACGGACTCTCATCTTCTCTGCCCGAGGGAACAGTCAACACGGTCGTCCTCCACGCAGCTCTGCACTCACAGCACCTCTCTCCCCTGCGCCGACGATTTCGACGACCATACGCGCCGACGACACTTCCGTGCAGCTCCAAGGAAAGGGAGAGGAGAGGCAGATATACAAAGTTGTTTAGAGTTGTTGGACCGGCGTCTGGGCGGACCGATTCGTACATGCTGCGGCACCACGCAATCCTCTTAACGGAATCGACAGACTGGGGCATTGGAAGAGGGGCAGCACCTGGCTGAAGCGTTCCAGCAAACGACGGAACGCTCCCCTCCTCCCATACACAATCAATCCTCAGCGAGTTGTGACGAGACGTGCACCGCGAGATCCCAACGAAAGACACCGAGCAGCACCTCGAGAAAACCAAGATGGCGTGGGAGCACCTTTCGATTAACAAGCCGCATCTGGTTTATATCATCCTCGGCGGCTTCACCTCCCTTTTTATGCTGTGCTCGTCCTTCATCAAGGAGCGCATGTACATTGGCGAAGCAACGGTTGCCACGGTTTGCGGAATCATCTTTGGCCCTCATGCAGCGAACCTCATCAATCCCTTAAGTTGGGGCAACACCGATCAGATTACACTTGAGTTCTCTCGGATTGTCCTCGTGGTTCAATGTTTTGCTGTCGGCGTCGAACTGCCTAAATACTACATGGAAAAACATTGGCGAAGTGTGGTGTTTTTATTGATACCGGTCATGACTTTTGGATGGCTAGTGACAAGCCTGTTCATCTGGTGGATGATCCCGACGTTGGATTGGTTGCAGAGTCTCTGTTGTGCAGCCTGTGTCACCGCTACCGACCCCGTGTTGGCAAGTTCCGTGGTCGGAAAGGGCAAATTCGCCAAGAGGGTTCCCAAGCATTTAAGAGATCTTTTGTCTGCCGAGTCCGGATGTAACGATGGCATGGCATTTCCCTTCATTTATCTCGCCCTTTACCTCATTGATTTCAGACCTCATGCCGCAGAGGTCGCAGAACACTGGATTGTCCTTACCATTTTATACGAATGTGTGTTTGGTGCTGTATATGGTTTTCTCATTGGCTATGCCGGAAGACATGGGATCAAGTATGCTGAGAGACACGATCTTGTCGATAGGGAAAGCTTCTTGGTCTTCTATTTTGTGCTAGCTCTGTTCTGCGCAGGATCTGGCAGTATTTTAGGGGTTGATGACCTGTTAGTTGGATTTGCGGCTGGTGTTGGTTTCTCGAACGATGGTTGGTTTACACAGAAAACAGAAGAATCACACGTGTCGAACGTTATTGATTTGCTTCTGAACTTGGCATATTTTGTATACTTGGGTACAATTATTCCATGGGAACAGTACAACAGCCCTGATCTGGGAACGACACCGTGGAGGCTAGTGGTAATCGCACTCTTCGTCATCTTCTTCCGCCGAATTCCTATCATGATGGCTCTGAAGCCACTTATCCCGGATATCAAAACTTGGCGAGAAGCACTATTCGCGGGGCACTTTGGTCCCATTGGAGTCGGAGCCATCTTTGTCGCTATCCTTGCCAGAGCTGAATTGGAGACACAAAGTACGACTCCTCTGGCTTCATATTCAGACCCTACTGCCGAGAATTACATTGTCGTAGCTCTCATCTGGCCAATTACGACCTTCCTAGTTATTACCTCTATCATCGTACATGGATCTTCAATCGCCGTATTCACGCTTGGTAAGCACATCAATACCCTGACACTGACAATGTCATACACGACAGGTGGAGCAGGTGACGATGGGCCATCTTGGATGAACCGCCTTCCCCGCATTTCATCCGTATCCAGATCACAGGCCAAGGCAAACTCGGAGGCAGGGGACACGGATGCGGAGGAACTTAAAATGGACAATGTGCCACCAGGAACTCTACCACCAATTGGCCTGCCAAAGGAATTCTTGCGACGCCAGAAGGAAGAAGACAATGATAGTAGGCAGGGAAGTCGAGCTTCGTCAATCATTCCTCGACGAAGAAAGAAGAGATGGGACGAACGAGGTCCTGGTGGGCCTGTCACCGAATCTGCTATCTACCCGCAGCGACGAAGCCAAAGCGAGTCGGCGACTCTTACCCCTGGCGAAGGATCCCCTGACCAGGAGAAAGTCGACGATGATTTGCGAGACGAGGATGAACTTGGTGAAATACAACATGATCCGGAGATGGAAGAGATAATGCATAGACACTCAAACGACGAGAAAGACCAACACAAGTCGGATGCTGAACGTCATCCTGATCGCAGGGAGGTTTATGATGAAGGCGATGAAATCATCATCGAAAATGAAGATGGCGATGTGATCAGCCATCAGAAAACGCCTCGTGGGGAGCAGAGAGAAAAGGAGATAAAGAAGATGGAAAAGGAGATGAAAGACGATATCGAGCATCCGAGCCATGGATACAAGCACCTCAGAAAGAAATTGGGAGTTTGGAGGCATAAAGATGAAGTGGATGCAGAAGGAAAACCAACGTATCCGAAGCATCCAGAGAGGAAGAGAGGCCCCGCTTTAGCATACCAATTTGGCAATACTGTAAGTCACTAGTCGGCGCTCCTCATGGTCTGTGTGCTAACATGCCGTTCTAGATCATCGTAGAAGACGAGGATGGCGAGGTTGTCAAGAAGTACGAGCTCCCCCCACAAAAGGCAACGTCGAAAAAGGAAGAACCAGAAGGTCCTGTCCGCCAAGGCATTGAGCGGGCTGGCACCTGGCTTGGCAAGAAGCAACCAAAAGACAAACCAGATAATAAAGCTGGTCCGTCTTCCTCGTCGGCAACTCCTGATGCTTCTGGGCCCGCTCGACAAGGCATGTCGCGTATGGGGACCTGGGGATTTGGTGGCAGCTCCAAGGCAACCCAAGCTGAAGGGCAACAATCGGACGAAGAAGACGACCGCAGAATCCGCTTTACCATCGGCGGAGCTGGGCGCCGGCTCACTAAAGACGACTTCCTCAAAGAGATCCAAAGCTTGGATCCGAAAGCTAGATCCGAAATTTTGGAGAACAGCGATGCGCCGGCTGCGATGAAGGATATGGCAAAGAAAGACGCGAGTAAAGACATCCCTGGCAGCAGCAGATTGTTCGGTGCGAAGAGCACGCAGGCTGCTACCAGCCAGAAGGAAGCCAAAATCGTAGGAGCCGAGATGGCTCGTCAAAGAGGCGCCGACCTAGGCAGTGAGACCGATGAGGACGATGAAAGTAATGGCGAGCGTAATCCCAGGGCCGATCGTACGTCTCGCGGTGCAAGCAAAGTTCCCTCACCCTCCTCCAGGCGCCTAGCGAAGACTGAATCCCCTTCCAACGATGTGCCCGAGACAGCAGCGGAGCGTAGGAGGAGGGAACAGGCGCTCAAGGGCGTAGACGCTGTCAAGCCTGCGCAGTTCGAAAGGGGAAGGGCTCTACAAGGAGCATCGAGCCAAACTGACGAAACGCCTGCTGAAAAGCGACGAAGAGAAGCGGCTTTGGGGCCTGGTGGCGAAGAGGATGATAGTGATGATGACGATACGCCGCGAGTACCTGCTCCACGATCTAGGGGCATTCGGTTTGCACAGAGTCCAGTGAGGGGAAGGCATTAATTAAGGTGCCAAATAGTGTGCTTTTTGGGTTAACTTTTCAGGGCTGACGATACCAGGGTATTTGATACGAGATATATTTGATACGAGATATACGAATGGGTCGTCGGTGGCTAACCTTTTGCAAACAAAGGCATTGGGAGGGAGTACGGATGTTGGGTGACTTTTGCTTTCTCTTGTGATAGTCTCGTTATTCTTGTAGATACCTTGGTTTGCCTGTTGTTATATATCATGATGTAATCCCGAGGATGTAATTACGAACATGTTTAGACTTTAGACTGTCACTTTAAAAATGCAAGCGATTATAAACACTTAAAGTCACAATACCAAACAATAGGTAGAAGTCCCTCATAATCGATCACGGTGACGGGTGTGGACTAGAAAAATAACAAAATCACGTGATGTAAATATGAACTACGTACACCCCAATCAAGTTTTTTATATGAACCTACCTACTCGCAAAACACCTTGTTGCTTTACAAAATTGGTTGGCTCATATAAATTTCGCCCATTTGCAGTAATTAGCAGTGTTACTATATGTCAGGTGTCGCAGACCATCTACCATGCTAGCCCCGCTTAGACGTCCATGGCAACCTCAACCTTCTCTCACCTTCATCTCAGTACGTCAATTGACATCACAAAGCTCAATTATCCACAGACTATATCTATCATCAATTACCTACCTGCCCGTCAAAGTATAGAAGTCAACATTCATCTTCAATCCCCATAATTAGATCTCACCTCGGCCCCTATTCCCCCACCTGGACAACCAGCTCTCAAAGCTCCTTCTCCTTCTCTCATCTACCTACCACCATCATGGCCACGACCCCAGAAACCCCCAAGCCAACCCCAACAACAACAACCATAACAAGCCTCCTAACAACCCCCCTCCCCGTCCCAACCATCCCTGCCAATAACCTCTTCACAATCCGCAACAGCCTCCACATAAAAACCAAGCCCCTGCACGCCCTACAGACAACCCTAAATCCCAACACCTACCCACACTGGAACGCCTTCTGCGCCGCCATGAAAATCGACCACCAACCTACACCACCAACAACACCAACAACGCCTGCCTTCCTAAGATCAACAGCAGCAAATGGTGTTGGAGATGCGGAAAGAGATGCCGAAGAGCTACGGATAGGTACTAGATTTATCGAGACTATTCATATGGATGGTTCGGGTCTCCAGCCAGCTTCTAAACGTGGCAAGAGTAGACCACAGCCCTGTCTTGTGACAGTCTTGGAGGAACTGCCGGCTTCGGATTCTCAGAGGGAGGGTTATAGGATTGCGTGGAAGGGCGTGGGGTTTCCTGGGTGGGCGTTGAGGTCGGAGAGGGTTTTAAGCTTTAGGGATGATGGGAAGGGCGGTTGTGACTATGAGGACTATGAGACTTTTGGGGGACTGCTTGCCTATTTTGTGAAGTGGTTTTTTGGGGGAGTTTTGGTTGAGAGATTTGGGGATTGGGCGAAGGGGTTGAAGAGATTTTGTGAGGAGAGTGCGGCGGATGGGAGGCCGAGTGAGTGATTAGAGATGGAAATGAAATTTCAAAGGCCCTCGCATCACGGCAAAAACTCTGGCTATGAACATCTCAATTTTGGTTCTTAGGTAATGAATCTATGCAAACTACGCCACGCAAGCTATGCACCACCCTAGGACCATCACCTCCAACCAGTATTGAGAAAATTGTCCTAAAAGTTATCCATTCGTAATGGCTACACCGTCTTCCCTAAGTACATGTTGACGTTGTATTATCAAGCTGTGTCCCTATTCTCGTCTTTCAAGCTCCGCAGCTGTGCTTCAAAGTCTTTCTCCACCCACTCCCAATAATCTCGCCAGGTCTGATGCTGCAAACCTTGAGCTGCCATCGTTCCGCTTGCAGTGGGGATAGCATTATGCAGTAGCAACGTGATGCGCAGAGCTCCTCTAACAGCCTCATCCTGCTTCTCGATGTCTTGTTTGACCGCATTGTCCTTCAATTTGATCATGAGAATTGTACGGAAACAACCGGCAAGAGCATCCAGACGTCTGGCTGTCTCGTCAGGGTCGAGGACCACGAGTTTACTTAGCATGAGGTTGCAAAGCTGGCGGATATCGTGCTCGTCCTGCAAACCAGCAATGACACGATCATATAAGTCCAGGATGCTGATGCGGGAAAAGGCTATTTCCATGAGCGAGTAGAGTGTCTCGTAGGCACTCTTTCGTAGTTCAAGGCCGTCGTCGATCTTATGCTTGAACGGGCCCATTGTGACTTCCCGGATGAGTTCTGGCTTGATGACGGATTCGTGAATGACAAGGGGCAATAGCTGGCCAAGATGAGGAAGAATTAAGTCCGGCTTGTTGTGAGCAGCAGCATTCAAGGTTGTTAAAGCCAAACGACGATTCTCGATCTCAGGATCGTGCATCATAACCTGGAGCATGTCGATAAGGGTTGTCTTGAGTACAGTGTCGAACGTCTCGTCGTTTTCTGGTAGCGTATAACGAACTGCTTGTATAACCATAGCACGAAGAGAACCATCTTTATCCTGCAGGTACGTCTAGGTACAATCAGCTTATGATCCATTAGTCTTTGTGTTTCTCTAAACTTACCTGCAACTGTGGCATGTAGACTTTCGGATCAATAATCACGAGTCGGCCAATACATTCCGCACCCACAGCCTTATTTTCTTCGGATTTAGATGCGTTCAGCAATCTCTCCCAAATATTCTTTGAGTAGTTACTGATATCTGACGACGTAGTTCCAGCCTGCTGCAGAATTTCTTTGATAGAGTGTAGGAGAAGATACTGAGCGTTTCCGCCCTTGTTCATGAGCAACAGGATTTCGGGCAAATAAACCGGGATATTACCAGCTCCAGCACGTCCCAGCGCGATTGCAGCAGCAAGTGGCACCTTATCGTACTCGGATGTGAACTGCTCGATGAAGATCGTGGGTTTTAGTGGCGACTTGCCCCCCAAGCGGAGTCCAGCTTCTCCCAAAACAGATAGAGCCAGACTCTTAGCAGCTTCATTGGAGCCTGGGCTCCTCAGCTCGTGCAAGAAACTGTCAAGGGTTACCCCAACGGATTCTCCTCCATACACCAGTAGTGTACCCATGACCTTTCCAACAGCTGCCGGATCTCCATCAACACCGACTTGCTTCAAGAGAGTTGCCATCAGTGTTTGTCCAACACCAGCCTGACCAATGTTCGTGACAAGTGTGAGAAGTGCATCGAGCACGGAGCCACCAAGAGGCGAAATAAGCAAACTACTAAGAGCTGTATTCAGTTGGTCAGAGACCACAAGTTCGGCGTCGTCATTTACCAGCGTGGCAAGAACTAACAGAGCCGGGCCAAGCATGTGCTGATCACTGGCAGTTATCAGGGGCAGAAGAGCGCTCACAAGACCTTGGACAGTGGGCGCATCAAGTGATTTTCGCGAAGCTGGTGCGACTACCAAATTCTTCAGTGCCCCGAGACTTGCACCTCGCAATGATCTGTTGGCCTTTCGCATTTGTGCAGAAAGCTCCAGTGACACTTCTCGAATCCACTGTGGTTGAAGCTGATCTTTGCTTGTCGTGAAAGCTGCGATTGTATCGATCGCCCGAACAGCGGCAAGTCGCGTGGTCTCGTTCTTTAGCCGATCATTGACAGTTTCCAACGCCGCTGTCCGGTCCGCGGACGACAAAAGGGTTGAGCCTTCAGCATTCGCAGTTCGTGCCAACAATATGCCCAAAGCCTGAATTGCACGCTGGCGAACTTCCACATCAGCGTCGGTAGCAGTGACACGGTCAAGAATGATCTGGTACAGCTTCTGGAAATCCGACTTGTGGTCATGCATGGATCTTGACCGCGGAGGAGTTAGAGCCTTGACAAATTCCTCAACAGTGCCAATAGCCTCACTAGAGATCTTGTAGTTCCTATCGTTGACAGCTGAAACAACTCCGGGGATAATCTTGGGTAGATATGGCTGCAACACACTTGAAGAATGTGTTTTCGAGATGTTACCAACGAAACGAAGCGCAGCAATCCGTAAAGTACCTGAGTTTACCGTAGTTGAGCCACCGACAGTCGTTGAACTGTGGACTGTACCCGAGGAACTCTTGATTGCCTCAATAATGGGATCGATTAGTTGGCCGAGATGTTCCGAAAGACCACCATGCTGCACGGCTATCATGTCATCTAACAAACCGATTAGAGCCTGCTTTGTTGCGATTGAACTAGTCTTCAACAACTTAGCAGTCACTTTGATGATTTGAGGGCTCAATTTTGCCAAATCAGCCTTTGGACCTGACGGAGGAATTGGCTCAAGTGTTGGTGACGTGAGGCCTGCAGAGATGGACAGCATAGACTTTGTGTCGAATGATGTGCTACTTTCTCGTCTTCTCTTTCGGCTCTGAGGAGCGGGGCTCATATAATCGGCTCCCTCGTCAGTGGAAAACTTAATCATCATTCCACCACCGGTTTTGCGGACTAGAGAACCAAGGGTTGTGATAACTTCGAGTCGGACATGCTCTTCTCGCTCATTGAATCTTTGCACAAGCATTGGGGCAACGTCGCGATAGAGGGTCCCATCGTCAAGAAGGTCACCACCACCTCTGGTAGAAATGAGAGTGTAAAGTGTCTTGGCGGCGCATCGTCTGACCTTCCAACTTGGATCATCGTCATCATCGTCATACCCAGCTTCTTGCTCAAAGTCCTCATCGTCGTCCAAATCATCCATGTCATCCTCGTCAGGTTGAGTTCCACCCATCTCCTCATCATCGTCATCGTTGTAGTTGGGATCGTATTTGAGGAAGAGCAAGGCTGCCGAGATGGACTCCTCTGTATAAGCACGCATCTCTCCACCACACGAGGCAAGAAAGCCTTCCAAAGCACCCAATGCCGCCTCACGCACATCGTCAATTTCTGGATCCGGTTCCCCATCTTCTGCAGCATTCTCACGCTGCTCTTCTAGTTCCTGTTCACTCAGTGCGGAGAGCACAAATGGAGCAAGTGTCTGCAAGTATGGTCCAAATCGAGCAGGGATAGACCGGGCCATAGAACCGAGGATATTTATGTACAGTTTTCTCTGCACTGGGGTAAGGTGCGGGCTACGGAGACTCTCGATAAGTTTGGAAACAAAGTCGCTCAGGGCCTGGTCCGGCAGATAAATAGCCAAGATAGAGACAGCAACAACTGCACGCTTCTTAACTATAGAGCTCGCTCGTTCGGTGTCGAGTATGGCGACTAGGAGGTTCTGAAGTGCCTCTACTTCAGCTCGCTGGAGTAGAGGGCCAAAGCACCTAACCACCTCGATCAAAATATCAACCGCTTCAGGATCCACTTCCTTATTCGCATCGAGCTCGAGCATGCCTGGCGGTGGTTGTGGTAGCTTGGCATGCTTTGACGACTGCTTGATCACCAGGCGACCGACCAATCTTGGGATTAAAACTCTGCTGATCGCTGAATATGCTTCATTGACATCTTTGCTTGGGGAAACACCAGACACGGGTCTTGGGAGCGTGACCACAAGTGTTCGAAGCGCAGTGGCAGGGATAGAGTTATCGACCGAATTCTCTGTGCTCAAGTTGGATAGTTTTTCGATGAGTGGCGCAAGAATACTGCTTGGAAGCTTTGTAACCAGAGGAGCGAGACTGCAGCTTGTTAGTTTGAATCTTGACGTTGAATAGCTGTGCGTACCATTTCATTGCTGAATTTTGAACCTCGCCATTTTGATCATCCAGTGTCTTCAGTATACCGTCCACACTTCTCGCAGCAGTGTTGTAGTCATTGTACAAGAAATCAGGTTTGCCGTTCTGGAGGACTGTATAAAGATCGCTCAATGCCATGAAGCGATAGTCTGAGTCCGCATCATGAAGCTTTGGTAATAGCGCTGCTACCGTTTGGGAAGTTGGATTTGTCGGTATGTTTGACCCTGCGTTCGACATGGTTGAAGTATGAAGTCCACCGGAAATAGAGGTGGACTAGAGGCAAAAGAGATTGCAGATTGCTTCTCAATGTGCGCCGCTCACATCAACACGAATAGCTAGGAAGGTATGAAGTAGCCTAGGGTAGAAAAGTTCTGTTAGAGCTGCGTCGGAGGGGAGGGGATAAGGCAGCAGCATAATGGATATGCGAAGCGCCTGGGCTGAGTTGCAAGAACTCACGCATAAGTATGTGTAGGTACCTCGCTTTGTAAAGAAATGTGTTCTTAGCTCCTGGTATTCACAATCCTGGTAGGGTTCAAAGAACGACGGGAATGAGGAGTGAGGATATAGGTAGAAGGAGTGTCTGCTTGCGATGTGGAGGAGGTTCATGGTGATGCGGAAGATGGTGGGGTTGAATGATGCTGGACCTCGCTACGCTAGACGCTAGCGAGTGGCGTGGCTAGGACTAGGAGACTAGGGCAGGTACGAAAGTACCGTATCAGCGTACGGCGCATGCTCCACCAGCTCACTCAGCTCAAATCCAAATGTTTGCCTGAGGTACCTAATAAGGACATGACGGGACTTTGCCAATCGGTACTAAACCTGGATTTGGTACTGGTAGCGCCATTTCTCGGGAAAGCTCGAAAGCTCATCCCATCATTCTGTCCAGCCACCTCTTCTTTCTTTGATCTTCCATCTTCACGGTTCACGGTCAATTGAGATAGTAAGCTACTTCTACAACTTATCACACTCCTGCTAACCTCATCTTGCAGTCTCGTCTCTGAACTTCACTGTTTAGTCATCCAAACCGCTACAATGGCATTTTCAAGAGCTTCAGCATTGCGATCGGTCTTCCGAGCCGCGAGACCAACCGCCGCTCGACCTCAATTGTTCCGCCAGATCGCTCGGAGAGGGTACGCAAGCGGTGGACATGAGTCTGCAAAGGCTGGCGGTGACGCTATGTGGTACGTTACGGCACCCTTCTGTAAATCATATTGCGATCAATATACTAACTTACGTCACCAAACAGGGCGGCGGGCGCTGTAGCCGTAACAATTCCAACGTGCTGGTATCTCCTACAGAACGGGCCCGACCTTTCGGCTGGCCACGGGGAGCACCACGAAGTTCACGAAAAGGCTCAACACGAAGAAAAGGATGAGGAGGAGAAAGATGAGCCCAAGGACGAGGAAAAGTCTGAGGATGCCGGAGAGAAACCATCAGGTGACGAGGAGAAGGATGGAGAAGATACCACAAAGTCCGATGAACCATCCAGTGGTAAAGAGGCAGAAAACAAGTTAGATGATACTACTGGCAACGTGGTTAAGGAAGTCCCAGAAGATCCCAAGGGACCAAAGAAGCGAGTCGAGAGCAAGGCGGCAGAGAAGCAGGGAGAGAGTAAGGATACTTATGGAGATGGTGAGACTGAGCCAAAGGACAAGGTATTATATAGCCTCTGCTTTTGCCTCTTATATGGTACTAATGTGATACCAGCCTGCTGCTTCTAAGGAACCAGCTAGCAAGAACCACCAATCTGGAAAGCAAGAAGGTCTTTCCAACACCGATACAAAGCACTCAACCGATCTCACTGGCAGCCCAAATGTCAGCACAAAGGGATCCGGAGGACCACCGGAGACAGCTAAGCAGAAGGGAACTGTCGATTCGACTGGTAAGTGCTCATTCTTCTAGCATCCTTGCGTGTAACTTGATTTATATTTTTAATTATCTGGAAGAGGTTGAAGCACTGTACTGACAATGAATACAGCCTAAGGACGATGCCTAATTTCATAATTTATTGTGTTGCATTTTCTGGGCAGACGCAGCTCGCAAAATACTCCTGGACGCTTCTCTCTGATGATGTATTATATGAACGCTGTAACGCCCCCTTGGTGTAATTAAAAGTTGTAGACTCGGGCTTTTAATCATTGCTCATGGAGGCCAACATAATGTCAACATTATCATCCTCGATGCTGTGTCCAACCACTTTTGTACAAGCTAAGGAATAACCTCAGTTCCTTCTTGCTACCTCCATTTATTACTTGCCACTTTCCCGCTATCTACGTTCTGTCCTCGTTAGCTAATGCCAGGTTACGCAGAAAACCGGGGCATTAATCCGACGGTTTAGCTAACTTTATCAACCTGCCTCTCGCTGATTTTGGTTGTCAGTATTAGTGGTACTAGTCCAGTATTTTCAACTGCAGTTAGACCTCCCGTTATTATTTACAGTAGTGTTGGTATCTAGGCAGCATGACGTAAAAGTTTATAGTGCCGAATAATCAGACATAACTGAGTAACTTAGACTAGATAGTGTCCTGACTCTCAAAGTAGTAGCCATTATCTTCTTGTTCACAAAGAGCGTCGCTTCCTTCCCAAGGAAGTCGTTCGATCCTAGGCGACTGATGCCTTCCTGGTATTCTCACTCTCCAGAGCTCTCCAACAATGGGACATCAAGAAGATCCACCACAACACAAGTGACTGCAACAATCTCGTTGCTTTAAGTTGCAAAGATGACTCGAAACAGACCTATCGGGTCACGACCCCCCACAAATAAGGAGGCTGAGGCCACAGCTTCGACTCCCGATCATGGAGAGGCACCGATCTTACTTGTATGTCTCTGGATCCCCAATTTTGGTTCGATTAACTCCGATAGCTAATGCACTCCAATAGTCCCCTGCAAGACCATTGCAGCCAATGCTCTCATACGCATCGTTTGATGATCCTCAGCGTATGGCGACTCCCACACTTGAGTCTACCCATACCGTCAGATTTGAGGACGCTGCTGAAACTAGACACTTTGAGTCTACCCCATCAACACCCGTCAGTCAACCCTGGCTACATCTACCTACCCTGCATACACCATTTGAGTTAATGAGTTAGTTCCGAGTAACTCAAATTCATTCTCACAATATCCAGATCTCGAAACAACCGCTACTCTTCATGACGCCACCGAGCCGAGCATCCACAGAACCGCTCTCAACCGAAACACCACAATACTTTCAAATCGCAACACCACCGTCCCACCGCGGCTCCCTTCCAACAGCGGCGTTCATCAGACAGCAGCCCAACGCCGCCGAAGCAATGACATACAGATCACTACCTTCTGAGAATGTGCAATGTGACGACTGGTTGGTTCCCTGGTGCATTTGTGAAGATGTTGCGACGTGCTGGGAAGCTTTCTGTTGTCCTGCGAAGCTGGTTTGGAAGATTCGTCTTCGACTCAATAACCATGACGAGGGAAAGAGCCCGCTTGACTTGGAGGATTCCAAGGGATTTTGTCCTCGTAAGTCGAGTCAAATACATTTTCAAGAAATCATTTTCAAGCACTGGAAATTATCCACGCTAGCCGAATTACCAAGCCTACTCCAGTTTCTACTGATTGTTCTCCTCTGCCAGCAACACAACACTCTCTTCCAATAAGCTGATTCAAGTTCCTAAACAGAAATCCCCGCAGTGGAAGGACTCAACTCACGCAGCCGTATTCGTGGCATGTACAAAATCAAGGGAAGCATCAGACGAGATTGCTGTTTGACATGTTTTTGCACGCCATGTACGATGATGAAGAACGACCGTGAGATCAGAGCCCGCGAGCGTGCCCCAGAAATGAAGAAGTTCTGGCCGGTCTCATCGTCGTCCGACAACATCCCTCTCGAACAGGTCCGTGGCGATTGGGTAGTAGTTGGAAGAGAAACTTAAGGTGTTGTGATGGTTCGTTTGAGGAATGAAGCATTGGATGGAGGTGTTTGTACTACTGCAGGGCGCATTCCAAGAGTAGATTAGAGCGAAATATTAGTCTTTGAATCACCAGTTGAATAAAGCCACTCGCCGCCTCTACACCTCACGTGAATTAGCATTTGAGCCACTGTTTCATCTGCATAAGTCTCTTCATTCATCGTTGGACTTCGGTCATTTACATTCTTCGTTTCTCTGCATTCTCTGGTGTCTCAAATCATAAAAGCCAGTTAAACACCTCAAACGCGCGTCATTGCTGAACGACATCATGATGAATAGAATGGGTGGAACAGGATATCCTTTCTGTCCGTCCCTTCTCTCATCCCAAAGTCTTTCCTCCATGCCATACAATGCCATGCCATGCTACCATGCCCCACCCATAAAAGTTCCATGTAATCGCGTGCAAAGCTTCAGTTCAATTCAAGTAGTCCATTTCATAGTTTTCATTACTTTGACACCAAACCCCCCTCTCCCCTCCCAAAAGCGCCCTGTCAATCGAACAACACAGCCTTTCTATTCATACATCGTGAAAGAGAGAGGGGGTTGGCTAACCGACGGATTGGTAGAGGAGGAGTGGTTCGCCTACGTTTTCGATTTCGGGGATGGTACATTTTAGATCGAAGGCTTTGGAGAGGACTATCTTGAAGATCTGTGCAATTTTGTTAGTTGGAGTAGAGGGGTAAGGGATATGGGAATTTTACCTTTTGGACGTTGATGCTGTGGGATGTACTGCTGAAGATGAGTGATGCGCGCATGGCTTTCGCAAAGCGTCGGGCCTATTAATTTGTTAGTAAATTGAATATACTCATTCAGGCTGTGACCGAGCTTACCTGGTTCGAAATTTCTTCCTGGTCTTCTCTGGGGAAATTGACAAAATGATCGTATTTAGTGCCAACCAAGAACGGAATCGCCGTCTTGTTGAATCCTCGTCCTTGCCTATACCACTCCTTGATACTGTTGAGTGTACTCTTCCTCGTCAAATCGAACATGAACAGTATGGCCACGGCATCATTGCAGACCAGCGGCAGCATATTTACAAACTCCCTCTGACCTCCCAGATCCCATATCGAAAATGTGATTTCGGTGTTCCGTATCGATATCGTCTTCTCCATGAAGTTGACCCCAAGTGTTTGGATGTAGTCTTCGTCCCAGCTTCCTTCAACGTACTTGACCATTAGTGAAGTCTTTCCAATTTGCGCATCGCCAACCATGCCGACTTTGATGACGACACTATTCTTGTTGCGACCTGGATCGCTTCCTTGTGCCGACCGCGCATTCTGCTCTTGGTAGGGTGGGTAGCTGCCATTGCCTGAAAGGCCAGAATTGGGACGTGAGATTGAGGGGGCAAAGGCTGTTGGTGGGGTAGGGTATCGTGCATTGGGGTCGATGTCCATATTCGGTGAGCCAGTATAGCCTTGTGATGATGGGAAGTCTGCAGATTGAGACTGGCCATGGCGACTCTGTGACATGCCGTGTGTAGGAGTATGTGCTTGTGCTTCTTCGGTGGTGGTGCCGCCCATTGCATCATCCTGTCCCGGTCCCTCACCCCGCGGGTCGTATGCTGCTCCTTCAACTTCCATAGATGCTACTGCGTCGTGGAACTGGACCGGCGAGTCCGCTGACAATGTTGAAGAATCCAGATTGTCGGTTGCGTTGCCTTGCCTTTGGAGAACAAGGTTTCGAGGGGTATGGACTGTACGAGGTTACCTCTTCCTCTTGAGGTAAGACACTGGCACAGTAAGGCCGAAAAAGGTATTCAATACTTGGAAGTGGGCACTCTCATCAGTGAGGCTACGGAAGACGTGCAAAAGCGGATTGCACAGTCTTTGAAAGTTGAATCAGCCTTGCGGATCGTGTTCCTGAGGAGTTGCCGGGGGACCTTGAGGTTATTCGGAGATCTTGATGAACGGGCCCCTTGGACGTCAGCTCTTCGCGTGCCTGAGTAAGGGCACCGGGGCGCTTAAACCACGCGTAGGCGGTGTATTGAACGTGATTTAATGGCGAGATGGAGGACTGGCAATTCTAAAATTCGATCCAGGGCAAAGAGGCAGCTTCGAGAGGAACGGCGCATAAGGTTTGATCTTGTTTTCTTTGATATTAAACAGTGTTTGTTGTCAATATCAGCTGTTGCTATCAGCTTGACTTCACGTCCACATGTAAGGTATCCAGCATATTATCCCTGTCTTAGTGCTGATTGGTCGTTAGCGACGCCTCGTCAGTGGCGCAATAATCAATCTTCAACGAAGCTCATGAATTTATTATTACCATCGCAAGCAGAATCCAACAGATCCGCCCATCATCATAACAGAATGGCCTCAATTGCTCGATCCTTACGACCAGTGGCCTCCAGACTTACGGCGACCTCATGCCGAAGTGCTGCTTCATGGCGCGCTGTCTCTCCCGGCTTCAGAGCCTTCTCGGTATCCAGAGCTGGTGAGCCCACCTTACTTCTCCGCAATGATCATGATGCTAATGTCGCACAGCACTGGAGAAGAAGTACACAAAGGATCACGAATGGATTGAGCTTTCTGCAGACAAGAAGACCGGTACCATTGGAATCTCCGACTACGCTGCCCACGCCCTTGGCGATGTCGTCTACGTCGAGCTCCCAACAATCCCTATGGAAGTCGCAGCCGGTGACTCAATCGGTGCTGTTGAATCTGTGAAGTCTGCGTCAGATATCAACTGTCCTATTAGCTGCACAATTACTGCTGTCAACGATCTACTTGAGGAGAAGCCAGGAACTATCAACAAGGGACCTGAGGACGATTCGGCTGCAGGTGGATGGGTTGCCAAGGTTGAAGTTGGAGACGTTGGAGTCAAGGATTTGGAGGGTTTGATGAGTGCGGAGGAATACAAGGAGTTCACAGAGGAATAAGCAAATAGAAGCAACGGTCAAATTTTCGGGTTCAACCATTCAACTGGAGTCCTGGGCCGGTGGAGCAGATGCTAATGTTTTTGGGAATCATGGCATAGCGACAACGGATGCAATCTTTTCCCTAGCAATACCTAACACGCCTTGATTCTATAGGGTTTGTTCTTGTTCCAGGGACATTTGAGAAATGATCTATGCTCCACCTGCTGCCTCGATAATCGGACGGTTAAGATTAATGGCCTCCAAGATCTTGCCAGCTCCCTTCTCAACGAGATCCTGGGCAAGCTTCCAGCCAAATTCATCTGCGTCCTTTGTGCTAAGAACCTCATCTAGTCTCTGAGTCTCTACACTTTCTGACCCATCAAGACTAACCACTATTGCCTTCATTAATAGCTTTCCCTTCTCGAGCCATTCCGTCTCAACTCCAATCGGCACACTGCAGCCTCCTTCCAGGGTTCGCATCAAGCTTCGCTCTGCTATGCATGCAAACCAAGCGTCTTCATCAATCAAACCTTTCAATATGTCTGAAATCTTCTCGTCTCCGTCTCGAATCTCAATACCAAGCGCACCTTGGCCAACAGCATGTAAAATCCCTCCGCCAGGCGTTTTCGAGTCTAAAAGCTGCGTAATTCGGTGTTCCATATCCAGTCTCACAATACCAGCGGCTGCTAATATTAGACACGAAAAATCCTCTCCGTCATCTGAATCGAGTTTTCCAAATCTCGTGCCCAGGTTTCCGCGCACGTTCCGGAACTCCAAGTGAGGGTATGCCTTCTTCAGCTGTGCACTTCTCCTAACACTGCTCGTACCAATAATGGCACCCTTTGGTAGCTCTGCGAGTGTCTTGTATGGCAACCCAGCCTTCATAGCCACCGCATCTCGAGGATCCTCTCGCGACATGATACATCCAAGCTTACATCCAGATGGCAGTTGCGTTGGCATATCCTTCAAACTGTGTACAATGATGTCTAGTCTCTTCTCTAATAAACCGGCTTCCAACTCGTGCGTCCAGAGACTCTTCGCGCCGAAATCGTGAAGTGCAGTGACTTGGTTCTTGTCGCCCATAGTGGACATGGCATGAATCTCATATTCATATTCGGGAAAGGCCTTCTTGAGGGCTTTGTGTACAATATCCGTTTGCTTAAGGGCCAGTAGGGACTTGCGCGTACCGATGTGGATGGTTGTCTTGCCGGTAGTGGTGCTGCTGCCGCCGCCGCCAGATTTTTCTGTAATCTTGGTAGTGTTGTCAAGAGGTGGACGGGAAGAGGTCGAGGGAAGTTGCTCGTGAGTGGCCATTTTTAAGGTGGTCAATTGGTCTCCTCTTTGGAAGATTTGATGGGTTGAGCGGAAAGCTCCTCGTTGATGTTGATGGTGGGGTGAAGGCGAGGCACCAGATTAATCGATTACTAAGGCGGGGAAGGCGCCGAGCACGGCGACAGGAGAAAGAATTGAGCCGCGCATAATCCAATTCTCATCCTCTGTCTGTAAGCTGGTAAGCTCACATACAGCAGCGAACGAAAGACAACAACGAACTCCTACAGTACTGTACGAAAGGACCTACCTACGCCAACTGATCCTGCCTTGAGTCAGCATCATATGCCAGCTACCTCGAAGCAGCGCCACGCAATCCACAGTTCCCCAGCCAGGTCAGATCGCTTGAATGCCTTCTCATAGCAGCAGTACGTATGTAACAGGTAGGTATTGGTGCAGTGCTTCTCTCAATCACCAAATTGCTCTGAGCAACTCAGCAATGGCCGCAGTCTTTTGCTCTTATTCTATGGCTATCCCAGCTCCACTTGCTCTCACGGCAAGCATACTTTCATGCTGACTTGATTCTGCGCAGCGACCTGATTTATAATCACCGCTTAACATGACTCGAAGGCAAATAAGTGAAGCTTACTGGCTAGGAATGCTCGGCTACTTTCAAAATAGGGTGCACGTCACCTACAGGTAGCTTTGGCGAATACACCTATTCTATGGCTATCCCAGCTCCTGAGAATCCGACATGCCCGGCGCCGGCTACGAGTGATGAAGTCTCCTCTCCTTTGTCTCCACATAGGTAGGTTTGCATACTACCATGTCCCCATGGCTTTAAACAGATCGTTTTGTGACAGCACGAGCGACCGAGTCGTGGTCTTTTAGGGGGGTAGTATATATATACAGCCCTATGTTTGCTCTGTGGATGTTGGTTCACAACCCGCCCAACTCGATTCTAGACACGTTCTTTTCTATCCACCATCATGCGTACCTCCATTACTTCATTGTTCCTTCTCGGCCTTGCAAAGGCGGCTAAAGGTGACTTGCATCAACTTATAGTTGGTACTTTCAGCACCCACAACCTTTATACTGTACAGTTTGACGATGCAGCGTTGACCTTGGAGTTGATTGGGAATGTGTCTGCGACTGCAGCTTCCTCTTGGATTGCCTTGAGTGTAAGTGATGCACCTTCTTTCCGGCGAAAAGGTTGGGTATTAACCCCTACAGCATGACAAAAAGTATCTATATGGTACTTCATTCACAACCGCTCCAGCCATTGTGAGTTATGCTCTGAATAATGCCACGGATATTGTCTCTCAGGCGACTCTTGCAATGGGTGGGAACTGCAGCGCCTCAAAGTCAATCTACGTCGTTGCGTCCCCTGAGCCCCCGTATGCCGTGTACTCATCGGTGTTTGGGACGAGTGGTGCAGCAGGAGCGACAGCAGAATGTGGTAGTGTGATGTCGGTGGACGAATCGGGCGGCTTGTCGAGTGTTATTCAGAATTTCACTTATGCCTCCAGTTCCGGCGTCCGTACGTACTCAACTTTGCAAACAATATCCACCCTTCTGGAGCTTATCCCTCCTTCTTGAATCACGTTTGAGCTACTCCTGCTCTTCCTAGTACAAGTAGACTAACTCTCAGTTCTGGACTTCTAGACGGAATGGCCCTCGATGCTACGGCTTCCTTTTTGTATTCTGCAGACGATACTGGAAACGCACTCTGGACCCACAGTGTAGACAACGCCACAGGAGAAGTGACCCTCGTCTCTAGCATTGCCGCTCCGGAGACAGGTTCTGATCCTCGACACGTGGCTGTATCTCCTTCAGGAGAGTACTTATATGTTGTTCTTGAAGGAACAAACGAGCTTGCCCAGTATTCAGTTGATACCACCACTGGTATTCTCACTTTCGAGAATGTCACTTATCCCCTGGTCCCTTCTGGTAAATTTGCACTCCTCCACTAACGGATGACCACCAAAGTCCTAACACATCATAGGTTCTCTCAATGCAGATTACTGGTCGGATGAAGTTGCTCTTTCCTTTAGCAAAAACTACTTATGGACCACATCCCGAGCCCGTTCTACTAACAACACTGGCTATATTTCTGCCTTTTCGCTCGCTAGCAATGGTGCCATTACTGCCCAGCTTTTCCTGGACGCCACAACTACCAGCGGCGGTATTGCAAACTCCGTTGCTCCCAGTGAATTCAGTGACAAATATGTTGCGTTGACGGACAATTCAGTTGGTTTTGTTGAGATTTGGGAATTTAGTGCCAATGGAACCGGGGCAAGCGCTGTTGCTCATCTAGATTTAGCTGATGGTGGGTGCTGCGCTAATGCTGTGTGGTACAGCTAAGCATACAAAAAGTTATCTACAGCACTGTCATGCCAATGAAGTGCTCTGTCGACCAAGGTCTATAGTGGAGAATCTTGCACAAGGCCTTCCTCGCTTGTGCTAAAAAAAAGTCTCCGTTAGAAGTTTCTCCAAAGGTTTACCATTTACAGTTTAAAACTGTCATTTTCCAATACAAAATTTTGTCTGCATAGAGCACTATGCTTCGTTCATTCGGCCGGCTTCTGAGTTATAAGATTGCAGCCACAGTGGTCTTCACTTTGATAGTCAAAGATCCCCAATCCTGTGATTCAGGTCAGTCTTACAGTACTCGTATCCTCGTAGTGCCTGGAACAAGATATCGCGTCCTTCTGCCTGTATGCGGGAACTGTAATCATTACACCATTTTAAGGAGCAAAAGGTCATTATGAGCTTAAGGCTACTCCCATTTCAGTTTGCTGCGCATTCATACTATCGCGATGTTCTGTTCGACAATTCTCTTACTTCCCTTTGAGAGGAGCTTATGATGTTTTTCCATCACCAATGAGCGTGGTCAAGGTTTAGGAACATGTCTAGCGACGAGAGAGCTAATTTCCAAGACATGCAGAAAATTAGGTCTTCAGAGATATCGTACCTAGGAATTCATATTACACGTAGATCCCTAGTTTTCTCGCAAATCAAATTGTCGGCAAATACGCGAGCAGTAGTCACCTTGGCTACACGAGTATTTGTTAGCACGTCAGCAAATAGTACGGAGTCAAGGCTATAAAGCCTGTGACTCCGTACTGCTCTTTCTACGGAGTATCCTTGATTATATCTATCAATTCAAGTCTATTACAGCTTCTTATTGATCGGATATATCCCTAGTGATACCAACACAAATCCTTGTTCGAAATAGATTGTGTGAGCCGAAAAGAGGATGTTTTTTGCCATCCTTTAACGGATGCAATTAGGATGAAATCCTTCTAGGGGATCCTACCTCCCTATTAGTCTATACATACAGCCTCTCCCATAGACTGCAATCGATAGCTTTTACGCTCCTAAGACAGGTCGACAGATTGCCAATCAGAAGTGTCCAGTGTCCAAGTTCCAATTCCAGAGGACGCGTCATAGTTCTACTTTTAAATTCTTTGCACGAGACGCTTTGATCAGAAGAAGGCTATAGCATGGCAGGCTAGCAAAACAGTACTTACCAAGAGATGAGGTCATCCCCTATCTTTTCATGATGGATGAAGTGAAGCAGAAGCTGGAGTTTGAAAGCCTCGCTATGATCCTTCGTAGAGACTCAGCCTCAATCTTATCTTTACAATGCAATACATCCACAGGCCTCCGCAACGTCATGAAAAGTATATAGATAATAATTTTGCCAATATGTTTAAAACTTACTGCAAGGTGTCTATGTGTTATAAATACGGTAGAAGTGCTGCCAGATTAAAATTCACAATTCATTTATATATCTGGAACAAATGAGTAGAGATTAGTCTGTGTATAAATTTCGCAACAACCCAACAGTGAGCTCTACCTCGATCACTCGTACAAAATGTTTAGTATTCAAGGTATCACAGCATAACAACATACATTTACAACCGCTACAATTCCGAGGTACCCATCTTCTCATCGGTAGCAGTCTTTGCTTTCTTGATTGGGAACTGTAAGTCTTGAGAGATATTCGTTGCCATTCCTCGCTTCCCCTATTTCGATTTAAAGTACTCGCTAAAATCTCCATAGCAACGGCGGTAAGAAACGGAACTGTAGTCGGGAATATGAAACTGACTCTTTGGCATCTATCCCCTTCTTATTAGCCACACGTCATGTCAACTATAAGTACGGTTCGTCGCATGATTCTCCTAAGAGCCTCGCAGGATTGTTGTAAAAAGAATTTAGAACATACTTTCCATAGTGACCTCTCAGAGGGGGATTACTTAATGCCATATTGGGAATCTCCACACGTAAGCTTTCGAGTATGGAGGGACTTGCTTCAGACAGTGGGTTGGTGGTTGTGTCACTCCATCCTTATACTAAAAAGCTTGCGGTGGCTTGAGATTGATTTAGGGTAGTGCAAACCTGTTTACAGAAACTGAGCAATCACTGAGTTAGGTGTTGCGATGATTAACCTAGCGATGGACCTTGTGCTCTCTAAGGCTTCTAAATATATGTGGTTGTAAGTACAGCAAAGTTCTTGCACGGGTACAATAGCTAGGATAAAAGTGTAAGAGGGTGCTTTCTCTCCTCACTAATTATCTACCACAAGCACTACCAGCACCACCAAGCCTCAAATCTCCAGCGAGATCTCCCACACTTAAATTACAAGCTTTGAACTATCCATTGTCTTACACACTTAAGAAGAAAAAAAACCCTTTAATTACTTCCACAACCTCAAAGATCCAAGTGGTGATATTGGTGAAAACTCCAACCTGCCGGCTTGTGATTGACCGGATAAGTCGAGGAACATTGTGACTCTTTGTGTCTCTGGCATGAACTTGGTCAAGTGTTGATATTGAGATGTTATTTAACTCAAGGAGGAAATTGGTTTCTATGGCTGTTGGTGTCAAGCACTGCGGGAACAGACTATCTTTCAGGTAGCGATAGAGGGCTGGCGTTTCTTGCTCGATAGTTTCTTTTGTGACTGGATTTCTTTTGAAGGGGCTCCATGTGTAATTATCTTAGCACCACCTGAATCAAGAAACAAATGAATTGAAAAGAGGCAGGCAGTCTTCAACAATTAGCTTGGTGCAATTGGTATTCGATCATACGACGCTAGCAATGCTTAGATATCTAGCTCAAATACCCTAAAAGAGCTCTTGTTGGCCACAATCTCATCTTACGGAACTCGATTATCTCTCTCGTGCGTTCATCTATAGCCAGTTAATGTACCGTCCCTATTTGCAAAGAAAGCAATAAGCTCAGACACTCAATTGGGTATGGCAATCACATAAATGAAAATGTAGGTGTTTATGTAGACTGTTGATCAGGATAGTAGAGGTTCGATAGCCAAAGAACAGACTTGTTGGTTCCTTCAACAACAGTAATTGGTTATCTTCGTTTTGTTGCCTTGATTCTTGATTCTGAGCGGGAGCGATAAATCATTGGGAGATAATGCCTTCACTGACGATGCTACACCGGTCGATAAACATGGACACATCTTCAAAGTAGCCTTGAGCAAATTATTCAATTCTGCAAAATTCGGCAAGCTAAATGCATTCACCCAAGGTTTACCCTCTGGTGCCTCAACTCTTACGCTTAGCTAAGGTATCTCTACATAAATCCGAAGAACGATTTCTACCATCACCGAGAGCAAACGCCACACCTGAGCTAGACACCTCTAGCTCAGTTGTACTCCGTGAACGCAAACGAACTGCTTAATCATCCCTCCTAGGGTTGCATTGTCCATTACCTGGCTTCCAGGCAGTGCACAACCAAGCTTGGTAGTGGAGGTGGACCCTTAGAGGGATGAATAAGAGACGGCAAAAACACAGGTAAAGCTGTGTTCCAGAGGATATTCCACAGTGTGGAATATCCTATAGTTTTGCTTTTTTGGGCAAATTTGTCGCGTTGTGGATTAACCGAAGATGGGCACGAGGATGATAGGAGTTTGATGGCATTGCAAAAGTGAATCTCACCTTTGGCTGCAGCCTCAATAAGACGAAGTACCTTTTGCTTTTGATATCTTATTGTCTGCAGCTCCGCATCTCTGAATTGACTCTCATTATAAGCTCAGGCCAACACAATTCCAAGATCTTCCAAAGCAAGGCTGGACAGATCTTTCCAATCACCACTTCAACAACAAGTTATGTTCACTTCTAAAGGCTCAGCTGGATATCTCTCCTTGTACCACTACTTCACTATCTGAAGCAGACAGCAACGAAAACCATGTCAACACCTCCAAGAATCGAAGTCCTCCCAACCCTCCTCTACCTCTCCCGCCTCAGCGACCTCCAAGCCATCCTTAAAAAGGCCCTCAATATCTCTCAAACCCAAGCCACACAACCCCAGATCGAAAAACAACCAAGCCCCAGCAGCACCCTCCAAACGCAAACCCAAATCACAAGCAGCCTCGAAAAGCTCACGCAACTTCTGCCTATCCGCCCCCTGTGCTCACGCTGCAAGAAGGTCCACGTCTACCCTTCGTACCAAGCACAATTGGCCGATGACTTGTGCCAGGATATCTCGGCCATTTTGGAGAGATTGAGGAAGGACGGTGTGGTAGATTTGAAGATGTCGGTCGCACAATGGGCGGTTCTGAGGAAGGAGATTGCGAAGCGGGAGATCTTGGACGGGTTGGAGGATTTGGAGAGGGGGGTTCTGGAGAGTATTGAGGTCTGTTCTGGAGTGGATGAGACCGTTATGGGGTTTGGGAGATTGAGGTTGGGGGCCAGAGGTTGTGAGGATGGGAGGACTGGTCTATAGGGATGGTTAGGAGCTCTACTTAGGTACCGGTCCAAGACAATGTGGCCGTAAGAGTCGAGGTACTTGGCTCGCATTTCGCACGATGATTTTGCCAACCAGAAGCGTATTTGGAAGTCACAGCTTGAGATCGAACAAACTATTAGATCGTAGACAGAATGAAAGACTTCATTCAGAGTCTGTAGATTCAATGGAAGTAGACTACGATTCCTCAGCTTCGTCCTTTCGGAATGCCAAGAAGCGTCACAAAAGGGGACGGCGAAGCAATGACTGTAGTTGAAAACAGGAGAAAGTGTCGTCTATACCACCGTCATCACTTCCAACACGAATCAGCATCCTCGTGAATATCAGCGGGCATGATATCCTTCCTTTTCTCCATCTTAACCTTGGTATTAACACCAAATCTCTCATCTCTCTCCTTGACCTTGTCCCACGGAACCTAGCAGCATCCATCAATCAGCACTTCCATTTACGTTGGGGGAAGCTCAACTCACCTGCTCATCTTTTGTATAGCTCATCATCAATTGTGGTTGGCCAAGCGGCAGAGTATCACCCTTATCTACCTGCCAGAAATGATACGTCTTGCCGTATAAACCAACAACCTCTTTCATCTCCTCTGTTTCCGCAATCTCCCATACAGCTCCTGGGACGCTCGGGTTTGGCATGATGAGCATGCCGCTACGAACCTGTAGGTTACGGCCTCAACACTGATCTTGGTCTAAAATGAACAGGAGAGAGCAGATACCTCAAAGTCATGTGAGTGCCAAAGCTTACGCTCCTCAGGCGCAATATTCTGATAAAGCTCGTTGGTAATCATATATTCGACACCAATCAAACGTGCTGGATTCTTCGGCGCATCATAAATGAGACATTGTCGGACCTGGAGGTATTAGTTCAAAGTGTTTCAGCGGTGCTGGTGAGGCCACTTGCATCGGCACTCAAGTGCGTACAGTAGTGATTCGCTTCAACTGAACGGCTAGGATCACATGCGTAGACGTGGAATGCGTTCAAGTGAGCGCAGATGGAATTGATGGGGTCGAAAGATTGAGTTACAGCTGCACCTGTCTCCAGGACTTTGTCTTTGCTTGATGGTGGAGGGCCAGTGGCTCCGTGGGTTGATGTGCAGGTAGCCATCTTTGTGCCAACAGTTAAACTTGGTCCTTAGATTTATTACCTTTGGTGAATTGTGAGCAGTGATATGGTGATCTGAAAGGCGAAATGCTGCACAGAGAAGAGGAAAGATATTTATGAGGATTGACAAAAGAGCCTGACGTCATAGGGTCCTCAAGAACAGATCACATCATATGCGATTGAGCAATCTCTGGCTACTAAGAGCGGCTCACATGAGCTGATTGACTAGGCGGATTTATTTACCAATCTCAGTTTTTGAGGGGACTGTGATTGTACTTATGGTGGTGGGTGAGCTTTTACAGTCCGTCGTAAACCACCACGTGTAGAGGTAGTATTGCCCCGTGAAGGAGAAAAAAGGTAACAACAGCAAGTCACTGGCTTCGCACTTCTTCTTTTCTCTATGCCATATTCACTTTGGGTACTACCGTAACAAGAGGGGATATGAATCAGGCTCAAAATAAGGGCATTTACTTGGCAAAATGCAACTTATCATTGTCCTCTACATCTTTGCATCTGGTGGTGGTCTTTTCCAAATGTTAACATCGCCAGAATCAAACACAGGAAGACGTAAATACTCACTCACTTGAAGTTGTTCTTCATTTCTCGAAGCTTGCCCATCACATCCACCGGATCCGTCTTACCAGTTGCCTTTTGTACCTCAGGATCCTATCACAAGTTAGTTTCCACCATGAAAAATTATGTGGCAATGGACATGCATCAACTCTCATGAAGACATTGTGTTTCTGCAACCACTTATTAGCCACGGTACAAACTGAGTTGAAATGTATAGTCTCAACCTTCTCATCACCAATTGTGAATTTTCCTTGTGTCTCCTTGTTGTTCTCGGCGAATGATTGCAGCTTCTTTACAGCTTCATTTGGTAGAACTGTAATTGCAAACTTGACATTTGCTTTTGTGTATTCGTGGCCGGGCTTTTTAAATCAGTATGCTTGGTAATTTATTTACCGGGTCCACCAGCTTACATAGACAACTGTATCATCAGGAAGTGCAGCAAGTGTTTTGTTCAGGGCGGTATGCATCTCCTCTGGTTTACCCTCGAAGAATCTACCACACCCTATATTGCGAGATGTTAGTCTCCAAATATGTTGTAAGTTCGACCACACGTACCACCATGAAACAAAGTATCGCCTGTAAAGACAGCCTTGCCGGTGCTGTCTTCCATCAGCCAGCATATGCTGTCCTGAGTATGGCAGGGTGTATATAGGGCCTTGACAGATATGTCTCCGATCTTGAAACCTTCGCCATTCTTAGGGGTCTTGGTAACGCCATCGCAGTCCTTTCCGCCGATAACAGGCTTGCCTTGGAACTCATCGAGCTATTTTCGCATAAGCTTCTTGGCTGGTATGAGGAGAATGGATTTTGAGAGAAAAGCAAAAGGCCTAACATACAATTTTCGTGTTTCCACCTGCATGGTCCCAATGACTGGTGAACATTTAGCCAAAGCTATATCCTTACATGGACTTCTCAGAACGTACTGATGTGTATTGACTATAGCAGTAAGATTGATCTTGCCGGCCTTTACTTGCTCTTTCAAAACCGGAGCAACTCTGCTGAATCATTAGTATTGGATTCATGTGGAATGGACCGAAGATCTACATACTCGGCCGGATTTGCAGGATCAATGATCACTGCGTCTTTAGACTTGTCGTCGACCACCAGATATGCATAGTTGTCAGACGAGCCTTCCCCTGGTAAGATATTGAGGTCAGTATACAGCATAGGAATAAGTACTTTACATGAACCATAGCATCAGAGCTCGTTAGAATAACGACATACACATGGGAATCGATTGAATATGCATGGCGCGAGTAAAGGATGCGAATGCGAGCTTTGGTATTGTCAGCTTCGTCCTGAGGAGAGGGATTGCTCCAAAGTCCAGTCATATACACTTGTGGTCAATGTTTGGATAGGACGACTTAGGATTGGTCTAGAAATGACTTTGAGGGTCATCTGGTGGGCAATTGGATGTTGCTTTGAAATGCAACAAGATGTAGTCGACGACAACGAAAGAGGAGAAAGTGCCGGAGAGCCGAGGGAGCTCTCCCCTCAGTGTTGTGGCTTTGTGACTTCGTGGCTTTGTGGCTTGCGGTGCTCGTCTGCTCTGTCTTCACGTGATCTGCAGCCACCCCCACATGAGCATGCTCTCCCCAGTGCTCCTCCAGCTCTCTCCTCCTTCTCCTTCTCCTTCATTGCCATATACCTACCTACATAATACAACGTTGCCTTGAAATCAATGCCTCTCCCCCATCTACAAATCATGTCTTTCGCATTACAGTACAACAAACACAATCTCGGGAATCTTCTTGGGAGATCTTTCCCCACGCGCCCAGCCTACGATCGGGCGTCTCAATACCACATCCAGACCCCAAGGCCGCAATGATGCTTTGTTCCTGTTCCTACCAAGGCTCTTCTCCAGCATGATGCCACTAGGAATCCACAACGTTTCCCCAGCATCGGTCAGGGCAGCCATCCATAGTTTTCAGCAGCACACCAAGCTTTTTCCTCGTTGCAGCAAAGAATTCATTATCCTGGAAACAATCTACAGACAGCGAGATAAGGATTTGGTCTTCAGAGGGTTCGTTTCGAAGCATGATCGCCAAGAAGCGCACATTATTGAGTGCCTCCATTTTCCGCCTTTCTGCATGCCTTGGACCGCGGAGTATGCCCTGCCTGCTTTCCATGCTCTCGCCACGAAAGCGAATCGTGGGCTTCGTAGCATGGAGGAAAGATCCGCAAAGGCATTTCTTGCAGTCCTGAACCTGGAATTTCCATAAATAAAAGTTGCATAGTGGTGTTCTGCTAGTCGAGCGCTGTGGCCTTTTCTCGACTTCAGACACTTGCCAAGAATGGGTATGGTCTCACGACTCAAGACTTCCCCCAGTCCATGACCACAAAAGAAGTCCACGAAGAGCCTTGCCACCCTTCCAAAACGTCGCACCCGCCTCGGTTCAGCAGCCAAGCGTTGCCTCTCGTCTTCTGTATCAGCTTTGCTGAGGCTCAAAGTTGGTCCTCGTCTCTACTCCGTACTCACGTTTGTTGTCGATCGTGTCACTTGGCAGTCCATGAAACATTGGCATTTCTCTAACAAATAATGTCCTGCCCAGCATCCACTGATCGCTGGGCAACTGTCTTCCTGGAAGTGATCTAAGCTGCCAGATTATGGGGTCGGGCTCGGCCGTGCAGCAGCAGAGGCCCTCATTCGGCTTGGGGCCCAGCCCTCAAGACTTTCTTATAAGACTTGGGAGGCCATGCCCCTCAGTCTTCTCTCTCCAGCTGTGCTCCATTGTATTTATTCTCCACCCTTTTCCAAGAAGCTTGAGGCCTCAACCGGAAACTATCGGATCTATCATTTCATCTAATTGTATTTGCCCAGTTCTTTCCACTACAGCAACCTCTTGTCATCATGGTTCAAGTCTCCGTACTATTGGCATTTGCGGCCAGTGTGTCTGCGCTTCCTTTGAACATCAATCTTGGAGCCTGTACGTGCCTACAATCCAAGCCTCCCCAGGTGCAGGGGAAATCATCACTAACAACCACTTCAGATTCACCAGCACTGGTAGTCGGTGATGGTGAAATATCATTTGGAGGACAACAGGATGTAACCAACCTGATGAACGCACTCGAGGGTGCTGCAGCCAACGGCGCTGCGGCCAACGGTGCAGCCAACGCAGGTCAACCAACAGGTGAGTCCTAAAACGTCTTTCATATACTCATTCCAACTAAGTTCGTTATCAGCTACCCCCGCCGCCAACGCCCCTGCAGCTGCCAACGCCCCCGCCGCCGCCGCCCCAGCGACCAACGCAGCCGACCAGTCCCCTCAAATCACTGCTCTCCAGGGTATGGGCAAGGAGATCGCTCCACGAGTTGTCCCTTTGGCGAAGGACGCAGCCAAATTGGCTTCCCGTGACTTGGCTGGCTTTGACCGAGCCCTCACCTATGCAGCCGCTGCTCTGAAGTCTGGACCAGAGATTCAACTTGGTACCGGAGAGGGTGGATCAGGTGTTGGTATCACTCAAAAGGCTGGAGGAGTCACCAGTGGCACTAGCACTGGCACTGGAGCGTGAGTATTCAAGTGCTGGCTTGTCGATAATTGCTAACGGCTCCCAAGCAATACCACCAGGGCTCGTCGTGACTTCGAATACGATGCCGATGGAAACGAAATCGAGAAGCGTGACTTCGAATACGATGCCGAGGGAAACGAAATCGAGAAGCGTGACTTCGAATACGATGCCGAGGGAAACGAAATTGAGAAGCGTGATTTCGAATACGATGCTGAGGGAAATGAGATCGAGAAACGCTCCACCGGCGAGGCTTTCTACTACGATGCTGCTTCCGGTGAAGCTGACAAGAAGACCAAGCGTGACTTTGAATATGATGCCGAGGGAAACGAGATTGAGAACCGCAACTTAGCCAATAAGATGACGACCACCGTCACTACAATGTACATCCGAGAAGGCATTCCAGGAGGTGCGTAGTTTTCCTCCTACAGACCTTTCATCCAAAACATCCTCTAATGGGTTCCATTAGTCTCCAAGGCAGTTGAGGGATCACCTGTAGAAAAGCGATCAGTTCAAAAGCGCGCGTCCCGCATGCAGAGACGCGCCGCAGTTGATGGTGTCAATCTCAACGTTGCAGGCAAAGAAGGAGTTACTTTGACCATCGTTGAGACCCGCTCTGCTGATGACAAAGAATAGGTGGTGTCGTCTTCAAACTCTGTAAAGTAGTAACAATGTTTTTTTGGTTTTCCAAAGCGTACATTTTGGATTAGGCGGTTCACTCAAATCCAACGGTTTTCATTTTTTTTTTCAAGGCGTATGGTATTCCCAACTTAGTCCTTTCAATGTTAGTTTTTATTCCCCACCATAGATCTCACCTAGAATGAATTAGATCATAGAATGGTGCCATACACAGTCTTGCCAGTAGTTCATATTAGTTGCTCAAGACTTATTACAACCAACATACTCCAAAATCTCCTCAACACTTTGCACCACCAGGAACAATAATCTTTGATTTCAAACTCATCCTCTGGGCCACATTTACAAAAGGTGACGAGAACTCCAGGATTTCCCTTGCCCGTTTCCAAACTCGAGGCTCACGAGACAACGGCGAAAAGAAGAAGGAAGGAAGGAAAGAATCGAGAACCCAACCCTACCATGATCAACTTTTAGAAAAATAGCAGTCCACAAATCAAAGCAGAGGAAAAAGTGGCTCCGCCACAAGCTCCGGACAGACGCTGTAGAGTTCGAGCGGAAACACAGGAAACAAAACCAAGGCTCTTGGCGGTGGCATGTGTTGCTCGCTTGTGTTGGGGCATTGCATTGCGTCGTTGCATGAACGGACCACGCTGCATGAGACAGCGAGGAATTTTCTGTTCGTGTGCGACGGAGGGAAATATTGTTGATACAGCATTTATCTGGACAGTTCTCTGTGGTGCTAATCAGTTAGGATGTTTCGTTTGCCTTATATTGATCATTCCATTTCATTTAGCCGCTGTGGTTATCAAACATTGATTGGGCTTGGCTATGAGTTTTCGTGGTCGAGTCGGTCGAGTCGGTCTCGATGTGCACTAAGCGAGCAGAAACATCGCTCGTCTACTACTGTATCGCGATGGTGCAGGGCCTGACACGCCAAGATGGTCGCTTTGGAGGCTGGTGCTTGCTCCCGTGCTTCAATGGATCGCAGATGGTAATGCTTACCGTGCTTACCTGCTACCGTACGGCAGGGTCCCGAGCGACCTGACGCGCCGAGTGACCAAGAGCCAAGAGCCAAGCTGGAGATTTCTTACAGTGGTGTGAAGGCTTTGGGGTTGTACTTGGCCATCTTCGCTTATCCATGGGCCCACGACTTTGGTAGGCTCGGCAGAGTAATATGTAAGGTACGAATAGTATTAGTACGTCCTTCCTATCGTACTGTAAGTATAGTCCAGTGCGTGGCCCTGGCGCTCCGTGTGCGCCAAGTACAAAAGAGAGCTACGGTAGTTGCCAATGGCGCCTACTGTACGTAAGGACACTACAGTAACCGTACTAACCAGAGGGGTAGATGTAAGTAATCAGGCTCGGCAGATGCGTTGTGCATTGGCAGATTGGTCGCATTGGATCTAGAAGACTGTCGAGTACTGTTGGCAAATGAACAAATATGCAATGCAAGCCCTACCTACCTACCCACTGGTATCATTGGGTATAACGATCAGTCTGATAAAGAGGCAGCCAAGGCAGATTTGGTTGAAGGTCGTTACGGTTTCCAGGTTTGGGGTCAATAGGCTTGGGATTAAGGGGAATGATCTGATAAAGATGAGAGTAAGGCTGATTTTGTGAAAGTCGATACGCGTCTTAGGCTTGGAATTAGGCTTGGAATTAGGCTTGGAATTAGGCTTGGAATTAGGCTCGGGTCCAGGCTTGGGATTAGGGACAATCATATGATAAAGATGAGAGTAAGGCGAATTTGTAAAGTCGATACTTGGACTTGGGATTACTCTTGAAAATTAGGCTTGGGATTATGGGCGTGGAGTTAGGTTTGGGAGTACAGTAAACATCTGGAAGTTATCTGACCTTTATTATGTGTTTCTCAACTGTCTCGTTGCTATTTTTTGAGTATGACTCGGCTTGACATGGTTTGTACAGCGTAGTGCAGTGATGTAGAAGACATTTTAATCTCTTCAAAGTTACACGATTCGAACGAAAGAAAGGTTAAGTGAGCCGTTAGACGTCTGTCTGTTTGTGGTTGGTGAAGGTTCAAAGGTTAAAAATAAGACGGAGTTTAGGGACGTTTGGGGTTATGGGGATGGAGACGACAGATGTCTTGGCGTATAGGTTCGGATTGATCGAGGGTGTGATGGCCTTGGATTGATGGGATTTTTTTCGTAGGTAGTTTAGATTGGTACGAATTTACCTACGTGCTACGGTGCAGGTGCAATAATCCGTGCTTGGAGTAAAATCTGTTGAACTTTCACTACCTTTTGCTTCAAAGTCTACGACGACGACCAACTCTGCTGCACAACTCGCAAGTTCGACGGCTGACTCGAGTGTATCTTCATTTCCTTTGTTAAATTTTGGCCGGTGATCTTAGTTGCCTTGACCTTTCTCTTTCTCTTTGCCATGGCTGATAATGTACAAAGGACATGCCTGAACCTCCCTAACCCAGAGGCCCCACGGCCGATCCTGCGAAGAATCATTCATCTTCATAGTCCCAACCGTCTGCTCCTCATCCAAATACCTAATCTCCTTTGTCAGAGCGCCTTGCACATTTTCGAACGCACTCCGAAGCATGATGGCGTTGGATTGCACCCCGGCGTTGACTTGGGTATATACTGCTCGGTAGACGGCTTGCTGGATGCTGTTTCCTAAGGTGGTAAAGCCGTGGTTGGCCATTAGCACGACGTTGTGATCTGGTTTTGTGATAGTTGCTGTTGCTGAGGCTGCTTTGGAAAAGGTTTGGGCGAGTGAGGCCCCGAAGTGTTGGGTATTTACTAGCATGTCTTGTATATTTTCTGGTGTGTAGTGACTGCTGATGTCCCAAGTGGGAACTTCGGTACCTGGATGGAGTTAGCACAATTGGTAGCTATCTTTCTTCGTTTTAGGTGGATGCAAGGCTATGGCCGTTGTCACTTTTCGGCTCCTTCGCCTGAGTCACTAGTCAAGTGAGTGCTTGAGATGTTCTTGTCGTTTCTCCAACATTAAGAACCAGAACAAGTCCAGAAACTCTCGGTCGCCGAAAAGCTCAGTGACTGAAGAGGGCAAGACTCCATTGAGTGCAAAAGTTTGTAGTCTATGAGCAAACAAATACATACCTAGAAATCCCGCAATATGAAAAGCCGGTCGCATCGGCACACCATTCCTAAGTCAGAAACTCCGAGTTAGTCTCCATGTTCTAGAAGTACTGGGGGCAACTCAGACAGGCTTCAAGAGTAATGAAAAAAGGACTCTAGAAGGGTAATCTTGCTCCGAAAACATGAATACGCACATGGTATACGGCAGCACAGTCTCGGAGTGGCTATGAACCACCGAATTGACATCAGAAAAGCGCTTGTAGATCTCGCTATGGATGAAGCGTTCTTGATATCCCTTCTTGGCCTTGGGATCCACCGGCGAACTATCTTCTACGCAGTACTCAATCAAGTCTGAGGGCGACGAGACGAGTGCTGGTGCTACAGAGTTTGACATGATGAATATGTCGGGCTTGGAAGGGTGCCGGACGGAGATGTGGCCGTAAGCATCGAGGACTTTGTTGTAGTGCAGGATATGGTTGGCAGTTATGAGGGTGGTGTACAACTTTGGAGATGTGCAATTGTTAGTTGACTTGCATGGGGTCATTCCAGCATGGGGCAGCTTCGATGCAACGGCCACATTGATGGCAAGTTGATCCGACTTTGTGGCCTGGACGGGTCATCAGTGACCTACCTCTTCGGTATCCATCGTGATCAGGAGAAGGTGTTGCTACGAAGCGCAGCTCTACTCGGACCGTAATGAGGTTGTGAGCAGCACCTTGCCGTGAGATGGAGCATGATTTATTTACTCGGTCGTGGCTGCGGGGAAATCAACCACGATGAGTGCCATGATGTCATGAATGCCGGGGCATTACTATTGTCTTTCTTGTCGTCGTGAGACGCTGTTGATTGCAGATGCCATGTGTGCGCCATTGGTGAATGCTCGAAGGATCATGCACGTGTTCTCACAATCCACAGGCAAGAAAAGTACAAAAGGACAAAAAGGACAAAGAGGACAAAAAGGACTGCAAGGAGCACGGCGACTTGCGATGGCCAAATAAATTAACATACAGTCTCCACCACCTCGGTTATCTGCAGAAGCGGCAGTACGATAACTAGCTTAGGTCGTACAGTCTACCGTCCCTGCCAAACCACCCAAGCTTCCACGTGTTGTGTCAGTCCTGGACGTGGTGGTTTGTGGTAATTTCTCAGTGTTGTTCCATCTTTCACTTGTTCATTTTCCAGCGACGCTTCTGCTGCTGCCATTTTCTTCATTTCGTGAGCTTGGCCTGCCGCGGACAAGCCCTTCTGGAAGCAGAAGGTCGTCCAGGGTTGTCGCGCACAAGCCAACCACCTTCCACAAGAGCATCGCCAGACGCAAATGAGCTTCATGGGAGCCACCGAATGACAGATGGCCATGCATCGGCATCGATTCATCTCGTGTTGCTGGCCCCGTTGCTGCGTGCCACTCGCCCATTCGACTGCCGATCGTCAGCTTCCTGATTGCCTGCGCGAGCCTATGGGAGCCGTGATGGCGACGAGAAGTCCGCTGCAGCTCGTTCCTTCATCGTGGTCTCCTTCTCCTTTGAGTCTTCTCCTCCATCGAAGGCTTGCACAACGTGCCCACGGCTCTGACCACTCGCTCTTATCAGGGCAAGGGGAGGAGGCTACATGCAGAGGTGGGCAAGATGATTCTGTATAAGAATCACAGGCCTTCGCCTCGCCCAGACTATCGAGACTTCAAGATAGGTCCTCCAGTTCTTCAATATGGCTTCATTCTTGTCCCACCTAGCCGTCTCGGCCCTGTTGCTGTCTCCTGTCGTCCGAGCTGGCACCGCCAAGACATGTTCAAACCCACAATTGAGTTGCCAGACTACCCCCACGCCCTCTGATCTATGTTGCTTCAATTCCCCAGGTGGTCAACTGCTTCAAACACAGTATGTATTACTCGTACCATCTCTAGTTGGTAATTCCTCAAGACTAACAATTTCGAAGGTTTTGGGACACCAGTCCAAGTACAGGTTAGTCAACATGGCATGATTCGGTCCAAGTGGTCTCCATTTGAAACGACAATTGACAGCTCATAGGCCCTTCGAACTCCTGGACGATCCATGGACTGTGGCCGGATCATTGTGATGGCACCTATGATGAAAGTTGTGATTCGGCTCGCGCGTACACAGACATCTCTGGCATTCTCACCTCCTTTGGCAAAACAGATCTGCTCGCGGACATGGACACGTACTGGAAAGATATCGATGGCGATGACGAGACTTTCTGGGAGCACGAGTAAGTCAAAATCTCGGAGTGAAATTGGGCATTTTCTTCAGAATAAGTAAGCTGATTCTGCTTTCCTGGATGACAGGTGGGCCACGCACGGAACGTGTATTAGCACCCTCGAGCCAAGCTGCTATACTGACTACACCTCAAAGCAGGAAGTCCCAGACTTCTTCCAAAAGACGGTGGATCTCTTCAAGACTTTGGACAGCTACACGGTATGTACAGTGCCATGTATGCGACATACTTAGCTGATTCTGTCAAAAGTTCTTGGCCAATGCTGGAATCACCCCGTCCAGCACAAAGACCTATACTTCTGCCGCAATTCTCGCGGCATTGAAGGCAGGATTCGGATATGACGTTATTATCCAGTGCGATTCGTCGACTTTGAATGAGATCTATTATTCCTATAATGTTAGAGGATCAGTCCAGACTGGCACTTTTGTCGCCGTTGATCCAGGTATGATTTATTGACACTCCTGCTGTGCCCAATTGCTTACGTGATGTAGACGGATCTAAGTCCGACTGCCCAGCTACAGGCGTAAAGTACCTTCCGAAGTCTGGAAGCACAGTTACAACGGCAACAGCAACTGGCACAAAGACCACCACAACGGCCGTTCCAACCGGGACTGGCTCATTCTCAGGCTCTGGATACCTCAACGCAGTCACTAGCGGGAGTCAGACCGGATGCCTGATCTCTGCAGGAACTTGGTATACGACTGGAACTTGTGCAACTTACACAGCTACAGCTTCCGGCTCAGGGTTCACGCTCAAGTCTTCTAAGGGTTCATGTGGTGTTTCGTCTTCCACATTTACGTGCGGATCTGGTGTCACTGCTACGGTGTTTACAGTAAGTCTACTATCAGTTGACATCGTTGCTATTGGAACAACACTGATCACATTGATTTCTAGGCCATTAATGGTGAATTGGCGTACAGTGGAAGCACAAATTTCTACGCCGCAGCCATTCCAAGTGGAACCACTCAAGAGGTTGTATACACGACCACGAAGAGTGTGCCCGTCAGCTTTACCTGGCAGACTGTATGAGAAGTTGGTGGCTCTCATTAATTTCGTTCTTTGCAAATTAATCACGATACGATAATGCCACTAAATTCAATGAATACCAGCTTCCCTTCGCCACTTAGGTTTATCGCCTGATAACCACGTGCTTGCGGCAGAGAATCCAGTTACACCCTTTCCGGACAAAACTCCATCTAAATATTTACCCATCCATGGATCCACGCACCGCAAAAAAGGTCAAAAGTAGCAAAAACTCAGAACAACCTAGATACCTAGTTTGCTAAGTGCAACCCAAACTAACTGAAATGTTGGCTCGGCCTCGGGAGGAGGCACATACGAACCGTCACCCTGTGAGGGGATATTGGTAAGTATGCACAGATCACACTGTTAGAAAGGAACCATTTTGCCTTCGAAGGCCGACTTAACGACTGAGCTAGCCCGACATCTGTTTGTGTGCTGTTGATGGGAGGGCTAAAGTTATGAAGGAGGTATGGGGTTTGACGCGTACTGTACCGAGTGTGACGGCGCTAGTGAGTTGGTTCTAGACTCTAGATTCTCTGTTTACTTTCTTCATCCTTGTTTCACTAAGACCTGCATATCTGTAGGCTGCAGATCTATAGGCTACAGGCCTTTCAGGATGTATAGTCTTTATTACTATCATGTATTTAGATAGTGATCTTCTCTCCTGAAGGTTTTTCTAGTACGGGCAATCAACACTACCTTGAGGAGACTACTTAGTGGATGTTGCCTTCATTCCTTTCCATATCCTCCTCTACGTTACTGCCCATCATATACTGCTTGGTCAACTATCTTCAAGCTCTCACTGTACTTCAGGCAAAGCAAATCGCATTGCAAAAGGTCCTGGTCCTCACAAATCCTCTCATTTATCGTTCTACCCAGATATGGAAAGTGACGACGAAGAAGACGATGAAAAGTTTGTTTATAAGAAGTTCCCAGGGTTTTGTATGTTCAAGACTGTTCCTTCAAACCAACTATTCTAGATTTGTCTTACAGCTAGCTGGTTGAAGTCGCTTCGCACTCGCTCAGTCGCTCTCTACAAGCCAGACACAAGCTACAGGTGAAGTGCGTTGCATCGTAATGAATACAGAATCAAAATTTAATAAATTTCAGAACCCTAGACTCCTAACATCCTTTCCATCAGCAGTCACCACACCCCACAGTTCCCCAAAGTCGATATGAGGACTCTCAGTCTTGTATGAACATGATACTGTACTGTACCGTACCTTCTAATGAAAGCATGCAACAAAAACAATCTCAACAAGCGACCTGCAGCGTGATCCAGTTTCTGTGTCCTCTTCAACTCTCGAAGGCCCTGGAGATGTATTTGCTCATTTCCTCGGTACCACAACCAGCGAGGCAGCGAAATGTGTAGGTATAGCTAAGGAAGGATGTTTCCTCACAGAATATGAAAAGGTCGATGGTAAGTTAAGCTATCCCTAGCATCAAGAAGCTGCCGTCTTCCGCCGTCTTCACCGCAGAATGAATCCGCATCTAGGAGAGATAGTACTTTCTTCCCTTGCTACTTTCTAGTTCTTCTTATTAAACAGTATTCTCAGCATCTTCACACTCTAAATCCAACCCATTTGAAGACAGATATCTCTCCGATGCAGGCTAAGGCTCGACTTTACCTCCAACACTAGTTTTCCCCTGTGAAATTAACACCGAACCGTTTCTTACGTACGTTACCTATCTACATACATTCAGGATCTATACCAACAATGCAATAAATAATAAACATCACCACTCTACACGAGCCTCGCCCTTGAAACTGCTGCACTTGGGTAGTGCGGAAACTAGAGTTGGTAATTGCTATTGCGGTTTTGGAACGCTGTGTTGCTTGATCTAGTTGTCGTGGTGCAGCTGTGGTATGGAAGTATAGGAGTGGGAATGGGAGCGGGGATGTGGGGATGTGTCTTGGGGAGTTGATGCATGTTGATGGCGTTGGTGGATGATGGTGATAGTGATGGTCTGGATAGTGGGCTGGGTGTATGTATTTCCTTCGGTGGTTTAGCTTAGCTGTGGTGTGCTTTTAATTCACTTACCTTTTCACAGATCTATAGCTGTCATTGCTTAGTAATTGCATGATGCGAAGCTGGAGTGATAGAAGAATTAGCCTGCAATTATAGCCTCCTAACTTTTTATTGGGGAATATAGAGTTGAGGCTGCGACGGGATAATGGTGGGCTCTCTTCGCCCCATGCATGATGCTTCAAGTCGACCAAGTGTTTTTATTATGGGCAAGGAAGACCTCTCACTTTGCATGGCACTGCTCACATGCAGTACAAGACTCAAATTTACCTCGAGACATCACGGATATAAAGAGAAAAGGTGTTTATCATAAAATCATTAATGTCATTTGACTTGGCTGGAGAAGTTTCTCAATAGCCATAATAAATTTCAATAGTATGTCTCCAACAAGCACCAAGACGCCGAAATCAAAAGAGAACAGCAGACAGGTACCCGAAGGAAGGTCTCGAAGAATCAAAATCTCGACCTGGGAGTTTAATATTCCTTACACGTCCACACTCCCCGGAATAGTTTAAGGCAGAGCGAACTCTAACCTAAGTTCGCGGCGGGCTCTAGCGTTTTTTTGAAGTAAGGTGGTTTTTGGATCCCCCAAGTGCCCTCGAATTGAAATTATACAAACCTGTTCACGTACCAGGTCGAAGCCATAGATATCCAGGTCTAGTGGAAAATCGGAAGCCGTTTATTGTGCACATATGTGCTGCTCGTCGATACAAGAAGGAGGAAATCCAGAAGAGTCCTCTACTCCAATGTCGGGGTATATTGGAAGGATACTGCACCATTTGAAGACGAAGTTACAACTCTTCGATGCCAGCAGGCGTCAACTTCTTCTCTTCCTTGACTCCGTCATCAACAATCTCCATGCGATAGTCTGCAGCATCTCTCTTCTCCAACTCGGCATTGGCAGCTTTGATCTGGTCAAGAAAGCCAGGGAGTCTGCTGGCGACCGAGTTTGGATCCGCTGTGACAATGAACTTGGGCTTTTTGTTCTTGGGTTGAAAATTAATGACATCTCCATCCTTGCTGGTAGGCTGTCGTTTTGTCGCGGTGGTAGATGCGGAGGTAATGGGGGGCGCTTCAGAGGTACCGTTGGTCATGACGAGGTTGTCAGATGTGTTCTTGACTTCTTCGAGGACACCGAGGTCCAGGTTCATTTCAATAACTTGGTCCTCATCCTCCTCATTGGCATCGTCGTTCTCGTCATCCGAGCTAGAATCTGAGCTGGTACAATCGCTGGATGTATCACTTGATTCTTCGTCGTTATTGCTCGCGCCCATTGCACAGTTGCCTTGCTGAACTGCATCTTTCTGGACTGACGTTTTCAAGTCTTTGCGTAAGCAATCCCGAGGCGAATCTCGGAGACCTTCTTTCTGAACAGATGTGCTGGTCGGCATGTCGAAACTCGTTCCAAACTGCAGGATGGGACCAAAGTCTAATCTTCAGTAAAGTAGAACAAGAGTCTCGGTTCTCGTGGCAGCATAGGTTCTGAAGAAGCTGGGCGTCTAAGATAAGTCAGAAATGGACTGGTAGTTGTTGAAGTCAATTGGAAGGATGCGACTGCGACTTACTGAAAGTGTGGTAAGTTGTTGGAAAAGTTGAGATGGAAATTTTTCAGTGGATATTTTCTAGTCCTGACTAGCTTGGCGCTAAATTAATGCAGGTGACCAAGCCAATCAGAGCCTTCCCCGGAAAGCCTTGCTTCAGCGTCATCACGTTTCTCAGCCTCATTGTCAACATCAATCCGTAAAAGCTGCGCAAGCATTATGGTCAGTCTCCAAGTTTCTAACTTATTATACTCTTCGTGCTTAAATTCTGATATTTACCACAGCCTGCAAAACGCCGCGCACCAGCGCAGGTCGAGCCAGCTGCGACCAAACCACGACAATCGAAGCTTGCTAAAGAGCACAACATAACGGGCGCAGAAGAAAACGAGATTAAAGAAGCCTTCGCGCTCTTTTCAACACCCAAGTCTGGCGAAAAGGAAGGTGTTATTCCCATTGGTGATGTGCGGCGTGCTATGATGTATTTACCCCTATTATTAACCCACTTATTTGTTCCTGTGCGAATACTTCTAAGACCTGGCATTGATGTAGTGCACTTGGTATTCCTCCATCAGCAGACGAGCTGTCGGAATTTGTTTCTATCCTCGACCCAGACGATGAAGGTTTTGCTATCTACTCCTCCTTTGTTGCCATTTGCGCTCTCAAATTTCACTCCCGGACTCGTACCTCGGACTCGCACAATGAAGAGGTGGACGAGGCCTTCACTTTGTTTACCAAAGGTGTGAAGGGCGGGGACGGAGGAGGCAAAATCACATTGGCATGTCTGAAAAGAGTAGCTGCTGCTTTGAAGGAGGATGTCGGTGAAGATGTTCTGAAGGATATGATTCTAGAGGCGAACGGCGGTGCTGGTGTTGGTAGGGGTGTAGAGAAACATGAGTTTGAGGGTGTGATGAGAAGAGCTGGGGTTTGGAGGTAGGAATTTGGGAGTTTGTGTTGGAGTTTCGGGTGCAGCAATCACTTTGGACAGGCAGGATCACATGGCGTTGGGGTGAGGCATGAAAAATGATCCCATGCCCTTTTATTGAGATGATAACTTTGTCCATGTTTGACATGAGTGACGCCGATAGATATGCAGAAAAATTACAACCACCATGACATGATCTTATAAATGCTTTCGTTATATACGCGCATGTTTCATGACTCAACTGCTCCCTCATCTATATATCCTCGTTGTAGAGTAGAGAATAAGTGTAGCACACATGAATCGCTGACTGTGAAGTCAAAATACCTGTTCTAAGTTACGGTGTTGAACCCAGGTACTCAACACAGCAAGTCGTGGAAGCTATTTCCATAGACGCAACCATCACAACCGCAATGACCTTCCACACTATTTAGAAGTTGCCGAGCCAGCACTTGACGTTCCAGTGTGCCACCTTTATTGTCTATAGCGAGTCCTTCTCATCTGGGTATCATACTTTCGTGGTCTCTGCTGCGGGAGCAGTAGTGTTTGCAGGAGCCTTGAATCCTGCGTGGTCGGAGTGCTTCTTGTAAAAGTAATTGTCTGGCTTGGGCTTCAACTCTGCAGGAAGCTCCTCCAAGACAGTGGCCAGTATGGCATCGATCGACTTCTGCTTCGAAGCATCACGATGCCAGATAGAGATAAGGTGCGAATTAAAACGAACAGAGAGACCAACACCGCAGAGTTGGTCACCTATAAAACCAGTTAACAACCTTCTTATTTTCCCTGCTCGCAATGAGACCATCACTCACCAACATCCAAGCAACTTTGCAACTTCTCTCCAATTGCCATCAACTGGACTCTCGTCCAGAAATCGGGTCCGTTGGCCTTCGGGACGCGGAAGGTCCAGCTACCACCGTTGATGTTTCTTCGGTCTTCCCACACCGGTTGGAACCCCTGCTTGAAGAGGTAAATCGACTCGCGCATCTTGATCTGATCTACCGGGGTGTTGTTGTTGTACCTCCAAAAGTCTTGGACAGATTCGATTTGCGAGCCCAGTTGGTCGAGAGTGGCGGTATACCCATCGGCGGACTTTGGTTGATCCTTCTGCTGTCTGTACACAAGGTAAGCTTACGTTCATCAGAATCGTTCCACTTGCAGTAGGCTTACCTGTCAAAGTACACATTCCAGTAATGCTGGGTGGGCAAAGGACGCATTGCCTTGAGCATATTCTTCTTGGCATCATCTCGTTGCTCTGCTGGGGAACCAGTGTCGCTGGTGCCCGTTGCCAGGCCTCTAGTGATGAGGGACGGGCGCATCGCCATTGTTCAGCCTGGTTGATAGCCTCGTGTCGGTAGGAAGAGTTCTGAGATGGCGTAGTAGAGTCGAGAAATGCTGGCCCGGAATTTTGGCAGAGGTGGCAGCTTTACAAGATGAAAGGCGTAGAGGTAAAGAGCGGAAGGAGGTGAGGGATCAAGTCAAAGGAAGCTGTCTCTTTGTAGACATGTCGATGAAACGACCAACCACGCCAGAGAGGCCCCGCCGAGACAATGCGGCAACTAAGCGCTAGCTTCGGGAGTGAAACCGAGATTGGAGGGGTGCGGCCGTTACATTCGCCGATCGCTCAAATATTCCTCCGATCCCGAGCCTCCACCATTCCAAGCTTCCAAGGCCGGCCCGTTCGCCAATCGCTAAGCGAGCCTTTATATCTTCGGGTCAGTTTAGGTTGGCACCTACCTAGATAGCTTTTTGAATTTTTTGGAAGCCACACACCGTGCCCAAAATGCCAACACCGCTTCTAAGCTACCCAGGCCTTGTCAGTTGATTGTTTACCTGAAAGGTCTGAAAGGAGCTTAGCATCATCGGCCGCCCAACTTTAGTTGCACTCTGAAGGCAGCCACGTCCACATGGTTTTCATTTCCTCTCCAACATCTTCTGATAGAAGAAGTCACTGTACCTACGGTACGGTGGCCCAAGGTCGAGTGCGGCTCAAGGTACGGTGACTTCCTTTAATCACACCTCCATGACCAGCAATTGTATTTTGATCTCCACAACCACAAAGCTGTGAGATTTTGATTCTTTCTACACGTTTGACGCTTCTTCTGCACTGCAATTTCGAGCCAGCCTTTACTCCTATTTCTCACCCCGCTTCCTGTCACCAGTGCAATACCTCTGCGGTGTTATTGAGTTCTTCCGGTGTCAAGATGGCAAATCCACAAGTTACCCCTCAACCCAAGCAAGGTATCTTTAATATCTCCGTCCCAATGCACGCCCCAAAAGTCGATTACCATACCAAGAAACTTATGCTTGGTATCGACCCGGGCTTGATAGGCTTCGACGTTCATCCCGACTTGATCCCCCCACCACCAATGGACCCAGATATGGTCTTACGGCATATAAAGGCCTTTAATGAGGCAATAGAGCAGGATTTTGGCAACTTGTACAAGTTGTTCAGTGATCCAAGGGAATTGGATGATGGTGTGTGCGTTTGGGTTCAAGGTAAGCACATCATTGCCAGATAACTCTTGACTGGAATTTTACTAACGCACTCCCTTTCAGAGATTGAACATTCACAAGCCCAGTCTGCGAATGCACGATTGGCTGGCAGTTGTACTCCACGCCTCGCCGAGAATGAAATATTCGGGCACGCCCGATTCACCGACCACGATATCAAAGTTTGCATGGAACTATTCCGAGGTATCCCACACATGGCAAAAGCTTGGATCGACGAGTACTGTGAGTCAAATTCTCCATTCCCTAATTTGTGACTGTCTCACTGATTCAATGCAGCAACATGCGATGAAAAGTACTCCGCTAAGGTTCGCGAGCTGTTCGGTAACGAACTCGCTATGAAGCACCTGTACAACCGGTGCACGGGCTTTGTGTCTGCAAAGTTCTTCCTGAATACTGCTGGAGACAAAGCAGACGATGATGACGCGGACGAGATGGCGGCCCGTTTTGCCCAGCGTGGTGTATCACAAAAGGAGAGCAACGAGTTTGTTGACGACCAAGATCCCACCATCAACGCTACCCACATAAGTCTTGGTGACGGCCCCGTCAATACTATTGTCGCCAACAGTTCAACCACCACCAAGCCTGACCAAGCGAGCGGTGAATCATCGGCCAGGACTGGCACTTCCCCCAGCCCAACCATGTATGACTCGGGATATTGTACACGTTCCACCACCATCGACGAGAGTAGTCAGAACGAGCATAGCGATGTTGATGGCGAACGCCATATCCACGCAATTGATAAGACTACCATCTACAAGAGGAAGGCAAGCGGCGAGCGTGAAAAGCCTCATAAGAGACTGAAGATCGAGGTTGTAAGCAATATCCCAAGCAGGAAGAGACCAGGCAACTTCTTTATCCCTGTCACAGACTACGCCGACGACCAAGACAACTTCTCCATCCCAGTATTACCCGAGAAGCCCAAGATTGTCATCACCTGCAACGGATACACCATAAAGCCAGTCCACAAGGCGCGAGAGAGAAGGCTTCTCAAACTCAAATTTGATCAGAAGAAGGCTGCTCGTTTAGGCTTGTGCTTCACGGACTGGGAAACCCACAACCCATGCGCCGACTCCTGGGGGTACCTCCCAACCGATACCGAGACCTTCCCCGAATACACCGAGCCCGACCCTTCAACATACGCCTAGGAGTTGGCAATGCGTCAAAGACCGACACTTCCTTACATGTACATTTTAATGATACTCCGACATTGGAGTTAAAGACTCCTCTGGATTTACGATTTACAAATTGCGCTCTGTCGTTGGTTTACACCAGTCTTGTACATAGCAATCTTTCGACTGGTGTGGGTGGACGAAATGAATGGATGATGGATATACATAGAAACGTCAATACAGCATTTGAAAAACTACAATCTGAAGTGTTGGATAGTTTGAGTAACCTAACATGATCGTTAGCCACACTTACACCATATCCACGATGCGCTGATGGGAAAAGGAAGATGAGCTGCTCTTCACAAGTGTTGTGAAGAGAACCGATGTGGGTCTCTGGTCCTTTAGTCCCAGTGCAGTATGAGTATTTGAGCTCCTTGTGATGGTGATAAAAAAAACAATAGCCCAAGGAGCTGGAGCACGGAAACTGCTCGCTACAAGAAACATAATCATAACATTCATTATACCGCAACTACTCCAAACACCAACGCTATCCAATACACAAACATAATATCCATAACATCCATAACACATAACGAACCCTCAGTTGACTCTTTCACCCAAAGGCGTAACAAAACGCTGCTTGTCATCTCCAAGTTTCTTCTTGAACATGTTCACGTCTCTCAGTAATTCCTTCATGTATGCCTGCATCTCATTGGCTTTCTCTTCATGCCCTTCGACATCAATACCCTCATCCTCGTCGCCATAATCCTCCTCATCGGGGACATCGATCTGCACTTCGTTCCCCTTGTTTTCTTCCCCAGCTTCAAGCGTAGTGGAATTTTTGTTGTCCACTTGGATACTACTTCGGGCATTTCGCACTTCGATGGGATTCTTCAGACTGTCAAGAGCAAGCTTAAGATGTAGACGTAGTGCATCGTTCTCTGTTTGCAAGCTGCGAATCTTACCCTCAGCAACCATACTTCGCTCTTCCATCATGCGCTGCATGGCTATGACATGGTTTTGATATTCCTCCAACTTCTCCTCTTGCTCTTTGCCCTCCTTCTCGCGACGTCGGCTATCAGAAACACTTAACTGCAAGACGCGAATCTCTTCAGCCATGGCTGCGATTTGAGCATCGCGTTCAGCAGCTGAGACGTGGTCTTGATTGACTATAGCACGAGTACGGATTCTCTTTGCTTGGTCCGCGTATCGCAAGGTCGATAGTGTCTCATCATAATCGGACGGTGCTATGCAGGCTATCATGGCTGTCTTACTGTTCCCGCCCAAGGAGTCTTTCAGCAACCAAGTCAAGATTGAATCTCTGTAAGGCACGACGTCTTTATTGCGCTTACCTGGCCGGTGCTGCTTTGGGTCGGCGAGCGCTCCGATGACACGGCCAAGAGTGGTAAGAGACTTGTTGATATTACTTCCTTCTCTTAGTCGGGCACCGGTAGCTTCAGTTGCTTTTGCGCGTTCACTACCGGCTAAATCTACTAGTCGGATTCGCGCCGTGCGTTCAGTCGTCTCATCAGTTTCCATGTCATGGTGTATCTGCTTGAGCATGATGGTAAACACAGAGTGACTTCTGCTACTGGTATCATTCATCTTGGTACTTGCTGTTGTTCGGCTCGCATCTCCAATTTTCATGTATCGCATGATCTCCGAAATGTTCTTGACTGGTGCGTCGGTGAGATCCTTGATATATGGGCCTTCAGTTGGGGATTCTCGGATTTTGAGGTAATACGGAGGTTGATTGGGCTGAACAGGTACGAGTAAGTCACGGACGTGTTCATTGTAGACTTCGAAGTATGAAACCCGAACGTTGTAAGATATGTTAGGTGTTTCGTTATGTGCAGCTTCGATTCGCTGGAAAAGGTCCTCGCATGTTCGAGGAATAAGGCCCGGCTGATCCTGCGTACCCATCATGGTATAACTCTTGCCAGATCCAGTTTGGCCATATGCAAAGATACATGTATGATAACCTTCGAAGTTGTGATCCAGAAACTCCTCTCCCAAGCTGTTGTATACATCTTCCTGGTGCGCATAGTGCTCGTCTTTCTTGTCATGACTCCAGAATGAGCTGTCAAATGTGAACTGCTTCTCTTCTATGACTTTTCGGGTCTTGGAACGCGTGTTTGCAGGATCGGTATCGTTTGGGACAAGCAACGTCGTGGCTTGCGTGGTTGGGTTCATCTCAACGAGACATTCAGCTCCCCGCTCGATTTCTGTAGGAATATCAGTACCAATTCAATCCTTAAAAGCCGTGTTCCATACCTCGAGGAAGAAAGCCTCGTACCCGCACCACAACTCTAACATTTCCACCTGGCGCATCCATTCTTCCAAAAGGTGTTATGCTGTCCCTCGATCGCAGCGACGGTGTTGATGCAGAAGACCGAACGGAGCGCAAGTCTGATGCCACACCGGGCATCAGTCGTGGATCTAAAGCCATTGCGAGCAAAATTTGGTTTATGTTTTGCACAGTTGCGCAGTATCGTTGCTTCCAGCTCAGGTACATCAAGTCGCAAGTTTGTTTACGCCGTTGCCTCGGTGAACGATCGCTACAGGGGTCAGGAACCCTATTTCGAGTGCGATTTGAGGAACTCAACCTACCTATTCAATAGGTACTTTGCTAAGGGAATTCTGCGATTTCAAAACAATTAGTCCGTGGTAATGCGTTGATGGCACTGGTGCGGGAGTTTTTGCAAGTAATTCCATTGTATTGTTGTTTCCTCTGGCGCGTTCCGCAAAGACAGACGTCACTTTGTACCTGTCTACATACCCGCGTTTTTGCAAGTACCGAGGACGAAGTACTGATTCTCGAGACTCGCTTCCGATTGAATAGTTCATAGTTCAGAGGTAGTTTACATTCTATTCACTTTCAGGCTTCTTGACTAAGATACTGCCAATCAATGTTTGGTAACCAGAAGGATCTCTTGAATTGCGCATGTAAAGATATATTGTATTTAATGTCCCGAACGCATTGGCCAGCTCAAAGCAGCTTCATTGCCACTAATCACTGTACGAAAGTACACTGCAACAAGCAATGCCCTCTGCTCCCTTTGCTACATCACAACTTTTATCCTACCCATGAGACTAGTTCTTTCAACAGAAACCAAAAATCACAACTTCAATTTCTTTATTGATAAATTTGCAACCTATCAATCCACAGTGTTCTGGTGGTGGTTGACGCCTTCCACATCCCATTGGTCGGTCACCTATTTGACACGACCGGATTAATTCTGCCCGCAGTGCCGGACGTCCAACTACATTTCCATACAGACCATCCAATACGTACATATCTGAGGACAAAACCCCAGTAAATGGATCACAGCTTTTGCTGGAACAAGCACGTTATACACGAGACTGATAGTTGTAGCAATACAACGGCGTCAACCTCGACACGAGCTTTGGAGCAGTTGTTTGCTCAATCAATCATTTGTGGCCTGGGTAGCTTCAGGACGGCTAACACAAAACGGCTGGTGGAGCTGATCCTCATGTACGAGAATATATCCGCTTGTCGCCTCCTGGGGCTTCAGGAACCCGCCATATGTCTCGTTTGACTTGTCCCAGACTTGGACACAGCAGGATCAAAACTCAATATCATTTTGAATATCCAACATCCTCATCAGGCACACAAACAACGGCAATCAAAGCAACGGGAAACATAGTGGTGGAAAACCGTCGCTACCATCTCTTACAATGTCCGCCTCGACAGCACCTTATTCGCCCCATGAATAGGTCGACACCTTCACAAGTCGTCTAACTCTCCGGCAAACTCGCCTCCCCCAACCATCACCCAAATGTCTCTAGATGAAATATATCTCTCTAGCAAGGGCACCTCCCAAGCTATCCATCAAGGGGTGCTGATTGTGTCTCTTATTTAGATGATTCGAAGATAAATGCTTGCTCTGAAGCAATTTGTGCTCCGGCTAAGCGATCGACGAACAATTATTTGTCCCGTCAGGGTAAGGAGCCCACCTTGGCATTTGCCACGGGCAGCTCATCACAAATTACTGAGCATCAGTATCTTGAGAGGTCAGATGTTTTCAGTTACGCAACGTTATAAGTATCTTTCTTTTCCAGCCGCTAATGTCTTCTGATGATATAAGGTCCTCAACAGCACTTTGTATCCCGCCACGAGCAGCAACCAACCGAGAAGGTTACCTTGTTCCTGCTGCTGAAGCTCAGTCTTTCAAGGACATCACTCGACTGACAACTTGCTTCGGTTGTAGACATCTTGACTTTTATTGTCTTTTGAGTCGAGCAAAACTAAAGCAAGTTTGGAGGCTTGTTGCACCAAATTGTGAAACTATGGAGACATTGGGAGACGCGTACTGTCTACTGTGTATCATCAAAAGTTAAAGACCCAACCCAGTCCCAACCACCATCAGCGAATACGAAGCAAGAAAGAATGACTACGAAACTCCTTGTGCACCCATGCCTGTCATACAATTGATCTCAACCCTAGGTTATCGAGATCATCTCAAGAATCGACAACGAAGATACCGAAGCGCGAATCCATCCACAAACTTGACAACCTTGCGATTGGTTCATTATTATGGCCGGAGCTACTTCTGCAAAGCAAAAGCGGGCTTCATGTTCATGGTAACCATGACGCGTGGCAAAGAAATGTTAGCTGACGAGAGGAAGATCTCCAAGAGCTCCAATAGGTTTGTCAAGCGGCACTGATCCTCAGGCAGAAGCCAGTCTGTGGCAAGGAATCCTGTCTCGCGTACGAAATGCTCCTTGGATTGGCGTGAAATAGCGACAAACTCAGAATTGTCATCGCACAGGTACTTGACAGCGAAGCATGCCTCCTCAGGGATCTTCTCCATGAGAACGCGCATTCTGAACTCGCAGGCGGCCGCTCGGGTTTCGAAGTTTGCAATGATCGAGAGCTCCTTCAAATTGCTGAAAGTTACAAGATTGTGGAAGGCCCAGAAGTCATTTCCAACGACCTGATCGATGTTCAAGTCCAATCTCTTGATGTACAGCAGCTCTTTGCGGTCCACAAGGTGATTGGCAAATACAGCGTTGTCAATACATGGCTCTGACACGTGGTGTTGCGAACCTTCAAGCACGAGGATGTCGATCGTAGGATTGATTAAGACTGCTGGTCCGCCAGCCACGGTTCGGAATAATGGCTTGTATTTGCTTCTCAACTCATTCGAAATCTTGCGGTTGATGTACAACGTGGTAGGGGAGGGGTAGGGTAATGGATAGACCTCGAATGTGCTGACGCACACCGGACCTCCTTCGCCGCTGACCCAATGGGCAGTTTCGCGAACTCGAATGGTCCGAGATTCCGTAGCAAGGAGGAAGATCTTGTCCTGGATCTCCTGGGGGCAATCTTGGAAAGTCTTACGCAGACCCTTGGATTTGTGAAACGAAAGCTTAAGCAACACCTTGTCGATGATAGATTCCTTGCCTCGATGGACTGGAACCTGACCGTCTCTGATAGCTGCGGTCTTGGAGTGATTGTATAGGTGGGTCTCCAACATTGAAGATGGGACTAATGCTGGAAACATCTTCACGTCGTCCCTACGGTGTTCAATAAGATTGCCAGCCATTCCTAAATCCTTCTGGCGTTCAACCAACTTGTTCGTTGAGGGCAGGTACAAGGTCTGGCAGCATTTGCAGCTCATTAAAATATTGGGGTGCTTGATCTCATGTCCGGCGAGATCCAGGGCACGCATCTCCTCGCTGCGGATAAGCTCACGGATTGTCATGAAGTATCTGACGGCTGTTAGCGTCAAAACAAAAAGCAGGTCGTGTATCGAGATATCGGGACTTACGCCATTTTGAGCGGATTTTTGTTATAAGCTCGGGTTTCAAAGATTTTCAAAACGATCTATTGGAAGTATAAGCATCAAGACTATTTACTTGGTTGTCGTGGCTTGAAAACTCACCTCAGGGACTGCTTGGGTTAGTGAAGCGTATGGTTTTCTGTATACGGCTTCGTGGGATCGATGTCAGTATTTCGATCAAACGACAGGTTGGAGAGGAGTTCGTGGATTGGTGGGCCTTGAGGCTTGAGATCGGAGATGGGATTGATGATGGTTGAAGGGCTGAAAGGGACAGATGATGGAAAGTGAAGCTGGGCTTGTCAAGAAGAATAACCGCCAATCCGCTTGGACATACGAAAAGATGATGACCGAAAGTTGACAACGCGGACGAAGATGGTAGACAGGAATGAAATGTCGGAAGGGTGGAGATGCAGGGAACCGAAGGCTGAATTGCCAAAAGCAATGGAAAGTCATGGGTGGATGGAGCAACGATAATTGACAAAATGGTTGACAACACGCGCAGATGGTAGATGAGCCTTGCCCATGATGACCTCGAGAGCCCGAGGGGGAGCAGCGGTGATGCTGAAGGTGGCAAGCAACGTGAAGGAGAAAGGGGTAGACGTTGCTGTCATCGCCAATGCAAGCAGGGAATGATGGGATGAGCAGATTAGACATACTGACCTGCGAGCTTGTGGTTTGTTTCAGAGCAAGGAAGCTGGACGCTGCGATCTGGGGTGCAGTGGTCAGCAGGCGGGAAGAAGGGCGATCTATGGATTGGAAGTACCTGCGGGAATGCTTTTCTGCTCGTCTGAATGCAGTGGCTTCAGAGTATTGTAGGAACTTGTATGAAAGAAGCGGCTGTGGGAAGTTGCGGTGAGCGAGTGTTCAATGGAGATGGAAAGAAAGCTTTGGGGGGAGCTCTGTGGGAGATGGGCGAGAAGAATTTTCCTATGTAGGTTGTGTGAGCGCTGAGTTGACTAAACGGGTATAGTCTACTACTAGGGCTATTTCTTTGATGTCGAGGACATAGTCCGTTTGGTATCAGGACGAGGCAGATCATGTGGTTGTTCCCTCAGTCACATTCTTCCTCGGAAGAACCCAGGTGGGTGAACCGATCTATTGGGACGCAGATTGTCAAGGCACACAGCCCCTCTCTCCGGTCTGAGGCTCAATTGCAAGTTTTCAGGCATTGTCTTCAGATCGATGGCCGCCAACTCCGACAGGAAGACGAGGATCAGCTGGACTCATTAGGGCTGAGCATTACTGGAGGGAGTTGTCAAGACTATGAGTACAAACTTGTGAATTTATAGCCACCACTTCCATTATAGAAATATTGCTCCCTTGTAGACTGTCTTTAGCCTCAGGGAAATCACCAAGATGGCGATTTGATGATAAGAGGTCTTTATGGCAGAGAAGGTTGATTGTGGTTATGTTATAGGCAAGCGCCGGGGAGGTTACAGATGAAATAGCCTTCAGTCTGTGGACTGGCAATCTCCTGACAGCACCGCTCATTGACCAGCATTTTATGCAGTATTATTATAGAAGTCCCCCTTCGGATTACCTAACTAGCAGTCGTAGATCGTACTTTGTAGTTCGTACTTTGTGGTTTCGAGAGTTCGGGGAATACGATGGTGCGGACTTGCAGGCATGGAAGTTTTATGTCTCGGCCAGGGAGCAAAGTTCGTTGCGCTCTTGTGTGCAATTAAAGTCTTCTATTAGCCTGATGATGGAAGAAGATGAGACGAGCTTTGTGATGGCGACAGCAAAAGCATAGAGTCTATAGAAGACATACCTGTATTGCTTGGGAAATTGATCGTCGATGAGAACCTTGTCTGCCCATGTACTCCCTTTGGGGCCTCGAGAAATGGTTATTACCAGCGAGTCTGTAGTTATCCGTGACCGGCTGCGATTGAGTAACAAAGTATGTTGAAAAGGGCTTGAGAGCATATGCATCAGAATATAGGTATAGTGTCTGCGAGAATGCAGCAGCTCCTTCCAAGACGAAAACGAGGAAATGGAAGCCGGCATGCTACAGCGATGGTTGCAAATGGTGCATTGCTGGACGAGATGAGTTCGGAAGCTCCAGAACCTTGCTTTATTTGTGAATAGGCAGCTCGGCGTACCTTGTGATGATCACAATATATGTTCATTGTCGAGGTAGTCGACGAGGAAGTCGAAGATCGAGATAGTTGTTTCATCGGCGGGTATTTGAGCTATTAATTGAAAATCGAGGATCTACAGGTTCTCTGTCTAGCCTAGAGAAGATATCCACGATTAGCTCTTTGCTGCTCTCTAGGCTCATCTGGAAGGTGAAGGGTCCATTACGAACAACAGAGTTGTCTGACTTACTTGAGGCTTCAATAGAGCTTGTGGCTGCATTTGGGTCAGCGCTCAGAACGAGAGATCCTTAGATCGTGGAAGATGTGCCCAGGATGGCATATAGACAAACGGCTACCAGCACTTGAAATAGCTGAAGCAGACAAATCAATCTGTGGTTTGCTGGTTGAGAATTCGCAAGGGAGGAGGGATCGTGGCAATAGATGCTTTGATGCTGGCAATGGGAGCTCTCCCTCAAGATCAAAGAAGTCTTAGATCGGATTTTCAACAGAGGAGAGATAAGCAAAATACGATCTTGATTCGACAAGCTTGATTTGGTCTGCAGGTGCGGAAAGCTAGAAATGCATGTTTGATGTGTGTCGGCGCTGAGGATGCCAGTGTGGTGTTGAGGGAGGGGCGGCGATAGATAGACTTCCCCCTCGAGGAAAATGTATGTGTCGTTGGCTACCAGCGAAGATTACTACCTCTACCAATACCAGTTTGCAATTTTTCACAGTCACCCACTCCTTCAATCGAACTATGCAGAAGTGCCCAGGCCCCAACGGTCAAGTGGCCGAGTCCCAAAGATCGCCATGTTATAGACAAACTCAACTGCATTTGAATAGAGAAGATTGCGACACAGTTTTGCAGGGTGTAGCAAAATTCCACTTCAATGGAATATCTTTTGACCAAGCAAGAACGAACCCCTCTGGCGTGCTTGTCCCATGAATTATAACTTCTTGCAGCATTAGTTTAGTCTATAGCCATTTCTTATTGTGCTTTCGTTGCTATTTTCTGTAAGCGCAAGTTACCATGTATTGTCGACTAGTCGACTCATAAAAGAGTGAATAATTGGGTACATTGGAACTATTCATATCCATTCAGACTTCCTTATAAATCTTATTGTACAGTAAAGTGTTATTGCATACAAGTGTCCCCTGAAATTATCAAGCCAATGCCTCGTCACACTTCTCGTTTTGTAGCACTTTCTTTGCACGAGTAAATTATTTACATCGGCTGATGCTTGGATTATCAACAGCAAGAAAGAAACCTTCATGCACCAACTAGCATATTGGTAAAGTGAACTTGTGTCGAACATCTAATCGTCGAAGATCTTGCCATTGTATCAAAAGACAATTATACTCAAATGCTTCTTATTCCCATTCACTGCCCAGTTGTAGTGTCAGTCCGAGGTCTAGCCAGCGTATCATAGCTCATCGAAAATCATACGTTGGATTATTCCAGTATTCAATATTTCGATACATGGCCCACTTGTTTAGACTATCGAGTTCGAATCTTCGACTGCCCAATTTGCAGTCAAGACAGTTGCAAGTGCTTTTAAGTCCTGCATGTTCAAAGTCTCAAAGGCCAAAGATATAAATGCATGGCTTCATTGTCGCACTTTCCATGATTAGTGGTAATAAAGACCTTGTACTTTCTTTTATTGCTAGTTAAGCGAGTTGATTGAGAACTCCTTTGCTTAGCGTCAAGGTCGGGCATGAGATTCTCTAACCGTGGTTAGCTTCGGCAATACTCCAGATCCACCTTTGAAGCTAAGCTTCGATTAAACGCTAGAAAATGTCTAAACCTTTGTAATACTGATATACCTACCTACCTAGGTATGTACCTATAGTAAAAAGGTAATATATTTAGCTACCTAGACCCTCATTTAAAAGTAAGGTACTGAGGTGGAGGTGGTTTTTCACTAAATCAAGCGGGCATGTGACCACGCCATGTCTAAATCATCGTGATATTTGCGCAAGGCTACTAAACAAGGCTGATATATCAAACTTTATTCGAGTCCGTCTGGAAAGACAGAGGTTCAATTGCGTCTACAACAATAGTATTACAAATCTATCCTATACCTAAGGTATCTATTCCAATCTAGGAGCCTTTCCCGAGCAATTCTTTACCAATCTCTTTGATCAAGGGCTCATTGGGAAACAGCCTCGTCTTTTCTAGAATAGTGCCCTGAGCACCCATGCTCTTCAACAGATCAACCATCTCCCCATCCTTGGCGCAACAAAGCACCAAATGGGCAAATGCGAGCAAGTAACCTTTCAGCGCCTCCGGTGATTCTTCTTCCACCATTATTGCTTCTAGTAAAGAGGCTGCAAGCTCCGTCTGTTCGCTTTCAGGGAGTGCTTCTTTATGTTGTTCCCTCCGCGCCCGGCCATTTGCCACTGCTATGTTGAAAGCCAAACTTGCCGCGGCAACCCTCGTGTTATTATGCTTGTCGTCAAGCAAACTGGTCGCAATAAGTTGCACGATTGGCTCAGTCAAGACCTGACACTTCAGTACGTGCTCTGGATAAAGCGAACTTGAAAATAAATTGCACCCGGTCTGCAGTGCAACCAGTCTTAGTGCGTAAGGACAGTCCCGCAGGGAGTTGATATGGGTTAAAAGTGGAGCAATAGTCTTGTGGTCTTTCTCTTGAGCAAAGTAACCGCTGAAGCGTGGGTCAATGAGACCGAGACGTAGGAGATCGACAATCGTGAATAAGGTCTCGGGGGGTAACTTCGATGGAGCGGATCGTAAGAACCAACTGAAGCTGTCGAGGTCTGGAAGGGTAGATTCTGCTGCACCTTCGTCTTTTCGAGAAGATACAAATGCCAAGACTCCTGCAACGGATGGCTCTTCGGCCCATTTGCCCATCTTGATTCTGAGCTTCTCCATTGGTGGTAACTTTCCGTAGAGAACTGCTTCGATGTTTGACTCGCGAAGTGTGGGGAGTTTTAGTGATTGGTGAGGATGCGGCGGCCATGCCATATCTATGAGTAGCTTGGTGTTACTTTTCAAGGTATTGAGGTCCGCTCCTGACCATCGGTTTTCCTGTTCATCACGAAGGAAAGTCATGAACGTAGGCGTGGCACTGATCGAGTACTTGTTACCAATTTCGAAAGCAGTTGAGGTATCGACAAGGATGAAAGTGCAGTCGTATTTGTGCTCTGCGGCTAACTCGGCATAATGAGGGTAGAGAGTCTTGCATGGTTTGCAATTGGGCGACGTGAAGAAAATAACTGCACACGAATTCTTACACTTCGCAAGTAAGCCATCTAATTCCCGCAAAGTAGTAGCTTTCAGGACTGAGGCTGCGAGTTCTTCTGGTGATAATGGCTTCTTGGCCGAATTGGTCTTGTCAATCCCCAGGAGGCTACCTCCGGTCTTCATTTTTTGATCCATCACATGTGTATTTATTAATGGCTGCATTCTTTGGCCAAAGTCCGTACTAAGAACCGTCTCGGGCAGCTTCAATATGTAATCGGGGATGCCTTTACCAACAAGAAAGGTCGCAAGATCGTTCGAGAAGTTATTGCAGTTATGTTTCCAGAGATCGTAGGCCTAGTTCCTGTTAGCCTTTGCTTTCTCACAAGGAGGCTTTAGCACTACCCTTTGAGTATATATATCTTTCAGAGAGTCCAAGTATTCCATGATCACATCCATAGGGAGCATGGTTGTGCCCAGGTCCAGGGTCTGCATCGGCGGTCCGAGGTGGGTTTTTCCTGGTTGAACGGTCTTGATTCCGCCATCGTACACATACTCTATGCCCCCGAAGACAATGGAAGTGTGATAAATGGCATCTATTTGGGTGCCAAGGAATGCAAGCGACGCTGTCCTGGCAAGACCTTGCGACAAATCGTATATGTAGAGGTCGACATCCATCTCTATCGACAAAGCCGAGGACGCGGCGGGTACGCGGGGTTGAGCGAGGGCAAAGGATGTGGTGGATGAGGAATCCTAGGATCTAGAGGTGAGCAGGTGAAGTTTCGAGGTGCATAAATGTATAGGAAATAGGTTTACGAAGGAATGAAGAGCGACATCAAGTGGTTAAATACAGGCGCAGCAGACATAGAGGATGAGGCGTTTCGAACAGGCAGCCCGAGTGACGTTTGATAAGGCTGTACGGCGCCACAGGACTTCGTCGTAGGGTCAGCCACTGTGGCGCCCCAGGCTCTGACATGGATTGCCCTATCCCAGCGCTCTAAATTTCCCCAGTGCTAAGGTACCTATTTACGAATGCCCTGCCCCCTTTCTGTCCTCCACGCGACCTCATAAATCCTTTCACAAACACCCCCCTTACTTCTTCCACTCTCTTCGTCTATCTGTTCTTATCGAGGGGTAGCATCAGCCGCCACCTCTTTTCCCTTTATATCTACCTTATGCGACGAACTTCAGTGTCGCTGCCAACGAGGAACGTTGCACACGACGCATACGAAAAGCCAGCTCGATACAACTCGAGAGGTGCACATAATAAAACAGGCATCCTGGAGAACCTCAAAGTCGCTTGGATGACGCAGAGTCAGCGCGCGAGATATGTGAAGAGTGGAGGGATTCTTCTCTTCCTGCTCTTCTTGTTCTACTATCTTTCGCCCACTGGAACAGATGTCTACAGCGGAGGTAAGGCGAACCCAGCGTCTTCCTCGAACGAAATAATGCTTACAATGCCCAAGGTGCAAGTGTAGGCAAGCCGGGCGCTCAAGCGCCTATCGACGCGTCATTAGGAACAACGAAGTGCTCGAAGTCCAGCGACCCGTCGAAACCGCTTGTCCAATATGTCCTTATGATTGATGCAGGTAGCACTGGCTCCCGAATCCATGTTTACAAGTTCAACAACTGTGGCTCTACGCCAGAGCTGGAAAACGAGGAATTCAAGATGACGGAGAAGGTTGATGGAAAGTCTTCTGGGTTGAGCTCCTTTGATACAGATGCCGAAGGCGCTGCCAAGAGTTTGGATATGCTCATGGATCTTGCGGTTGAAAAAGTCCCCGATAACTTTAAGGCTTGCTCTCCTATTGCAGTGAAGGCCACAGCAGGTCTGCGAAAGCTCGGCGAGGAGAAAAGCGCGAAAATTCTGGAGGCAGTTCGCACCAGACTGGAAACCGTCTACCCCTTCCCGGTCATCTCGAAAGAAGAAAATGGTGTCGCTGTTATGGAAGGCAGTGATGAGGGTGTATACGCCTGGATCACAACCAATTACCTCTTGGGCAAGATTGGAGGCCCTGACCACTCAGAAACTGCAGCTGTATTTGATCTTGGAGGAGGATCTACCCAAATTGTTTTTGAACCTACCTTCAAGAGCGCAATCAACGGGGGAATGCCCGAGAAATTGGCCGAGGGCGACCACAAGTACAAGCTTAGTTTTGGTGGAAGAGATTTCGAACTTTATCAACACTCCCATCTCGGATATGGTCTCATGTCAGCTCGCGAGACCATTCATCAGACCCTCATTCAAGATATCCACGCAGCCACTCCAAATGACCACTCCTGGATACAAGGCCCAGTCGTCAACCCATGTATTGCCCCAGGAATGGCACGCCAAATTGGTGTATCCCTTCCAAGTGGTCACGTTCTAGGAGAAAAGATTTCTGTAAACATGACTGGGCCGTCTTCCCCTGCTCCAGCTCAGTGCCGCAAACTCGCCGAGAAGATCCTCGTCAAGGACAAAGAGTGCGCCCTTGCCCCTTGCTCGTTCAACGGCGTTCATCAGCCTTCTCTCGAGAAGACTTTTTCCAAGGAGGATGTTTATACTTTCTCATACTTTTTTGACCGCACCGAGCCTCTCGGCATGCCAGAGTCATTCACTCTGAAGGAACTGCACCATCTCACCAGCCAAGTATGTAGCGGCGAGAGCCATTGGGACATGTTTGAGAGTATTCCTGGTGCCATGGAGGAGCTGAAAGGTCGTCCAGAATGGTGCCTGGATCTCAACTTTATGCTAGCGCTTTTGCACACTGGATACGAGATGCCCATTGACAGAGAGGTGAAGATCGCAAAGAAAATCAAGGGCAATGAGTTGGGTTGGTGTCTTGGTGCCAGGTAAGATGATAAACCAACACATTCTTATGCCTTCAACTAACTCTCCCACCAGTCTTCCACTCCTATCCCAGAATTCTGGGTGGAAATGCCGTGTCAAAGAGATTTCATAGATCCTTGTAGAATCACATGCATGGTTGGCGTAAGGGACAATGTCATACAGGTCATGAAGGGGAAACTTATAGGTTACATAACATTACATAATTTAGAGCAATGCCTTTTCCAGCTTCCTTGTCTGCAGTCTTCTGGCCGGCTTCTAAAGACAGAAGGACTTCCAAGGAGTGGTTGGCTCTCCGACTCCTCCACTCGTCTCCGCTCCTCTTCGCACAGCTGGGCGAACAATTCTACAGGACAAGTTTCTGACTCATTTGATGACTTTCCTTCATGCCACGCAAAAGCTGACAACGTATCATATCTGTCCCCTTCTCGCCGGCGCTCTGCTTGCTCCTGCCACCCTCCTTCTTGCAAGTCCTGTGGCACATTTGGTGTCTCTTCCACGCGTCTCTCAATACTGTAATTTGCACCAAGGAGCCGCGGCAATTCTTCCACGTCTCCATGCGTACCGCCTCCCTTCTCAATAGCCAATGGACTTGTGCAAAACCGTTCTGTAATCCAGGACATCAGAGTCAGCCCACTTATTCTGCGAATATTTGAGTGCAACTCTAACGTAATTCAGGAGCAAAGAGTATTAATTCCAAGAGAGGATATTCTAGTCTGAGAATCTGACTTACCTCCCTCTAACACATGCCTTCCCTCTCCAAGAACACCATCATAATTTCCCTCGTCGTGATATTCATCTTCAAATCCCCAACCCCATGTCTCTGTCGCTCTCAAGCTCTCAATTGATCTTTCATCCCGTCTCGTTCCTACCCTCGCTATCGTCGTTCCATTTACTATCGGTTTACGGTTCCCTGCCGGTCTTCCCTCCACTATCGTCCTCGAGTTAACAATCATGTGTGCTTGCAAATAATGCAAGTCTCGCAATAATTCGGTCTTGAAATCAGCATGGTTGCATTCTGGGCAGCGCAGAGGGTGGCCGAATAGAGAAGGCAATCGTTCGCTGCATTGCCGGATTGGATTGAGCATTGCCATTTTTGCTGGTGGTATTAGAATTCGTAGTATTGGAGTGGATGTGCATGGTACTCACCATGGTGATTGTGATCGTTGTCGTTGTTTTTTTGAATCGTGCAGATTATTTGTGTGATTCGAGATTTTGGGACGGGTGTTACTACTTATGCTTTTGGTGGTCAAATTGCTCGTAGGTTATTATTTGGGTCGGTCAAACTGTGTACGAGAAACATAAAAACGTTTATGTGATTAGTTTTAATGTAGGAGAGACTGACACTGGGCACTCGAGTTTTGAGAGTCGCCTCAGTCACTGAGCTTGACTTCGCAAGTTTATAGATTCAAGATGATACAGCATAGATAGTACAACAAAACAGGTCTTGGTCAATAAGAAGCTGTCGTCGCCTACACGCGAACATTCTCTTGTTAGATGGGTATTTTTAAAGTTGCTTCTGTGGCCTAACAACAAGTTCATTATTTGTAGCACCTATGAACCTGATCTGATGTACAGCCTGGGCGGAAGCCATACAGCAGCTGTCTTTTTTCTCGAATTGCCATTGGAGAACGATTTTCTTATCTTCCTCATGCCTAAGAGCAAACAATCTCCAATCATGCGGCTTCGCCCTATTTGATCTGGTAGGTATGTCTTCAAAGTCTGCTATGCTCTTGATCGATGTACTCCACTGTACACACGTAATGAAAATGACCTCTTGGGTACACTCTCAAAGGTTTTGAAGGGAAATGTTCCGGTAATCGAGACCCCTCGTATCATAAAATAGAGAAACTGAGCATTCGGTGATGTAATCATTGAAATAGATCTCCAAGTAGCATTGCATCTTGAAAGGTGTTATTTTGGTGACCCAATTAGATTAGCAAAGGTGTCAGGTATTCATAGGAAAATACATTTTAACTACTCTGATGTTTGCCGGGTGTTATTTGGGCTCGCCCAGCTTACTATTTTGTCTCACTTGTCGGGGAGGTCTCCGCAGCCACAAACAAATTAGTATAGAAATGAAATATACTCAGCTAAGTTTTAGAGTACAAATGCTAGACTCTGCTCAAAGGAGTAACTATTACGAGTTTTATTGACGTGAAAATTATGGCCTCTCTGTTCATAATATTGCAATAGGCTTAGAGGAAGAAAGAACCATATGTATAGGCGTCTTATTTGTAAGGCTCACCCCAGAAAAAACATTGAGATAAGCACAAAGTTTGCGACTGATTTATTCTTCTTGGCCATTCTGAATTGAACAAGTAGCAACTATGCCCACGGTCGAATCAACGGTTATCGCAACCACTATCCCGCCATACCAAAATAACAGCAACTAAACCATAACCAACTCCTAGCAACAGAACTTCCCATAAGTCATTCTGCAGCCAAACATCCTGCACTGGCAGTTTGTAAACCCAAAGTCTCTCCAGAACCCATTGTTCCAGCCATGCTTGTACTGCATGAAGATGCAGCCGCACTCGATGATGAAGTGGGCCTTTTGAAATACCAGTAATATGGCAAGGATCACACTCCGTTTACATAATTCGTCTCTGTCTTCCTCTCACCGATAGACTACTCATCATACAACAGTAGCACACTTCTTTAGCTACAACGAAGGAGCGACTAATGGAAGCTCCGAAAATAAGACACTCAAGTAACATTGCACGTTTACTGAAACAGAAAGCACATTGGCTGCTCTCATAGTATACTCAAGTCCGATGAGGCAAATGGCACGGGATGGCGCCTAAGCACCTTAGTATAGCATCATCTATACACAAGCTTTGTGTAAAAAACCCTCACTTCGAAGAAGAAATCACTTTGATGGTTGGGCTCACAACCAGCGATGTAAGTGATGGCCGTCGCAAGGTTTAGGTGGAGGTGGCTTGTGGTTGGATAATTACCTTTTTAAGCGACCAACAACCACCCGAAACCAGACGTAGAGTAACTGACCGATCATGAAGAAGCTATATAACAGGATCGTAACCCCATCTGCGTCATAATCTTCTATCACTTTTTTTTCGCACTTCACGGTGACCAAATTGTGGAGGATGCCACAAAGCTCGGTGACGTCAATAATGAACCGCCAAACGTTTATAGATCCTAAAGTCTCTCTCTCCTGCTGCTTTGCAGAACATATCGCCGCCGGCCATTACAAAGTGTAAATAATTTAGCCGTGGACCAGATAATTAACCGGTTTCAGAAGTACCAGCGGAAATATGATATATACCGCTAGACGACATTGACAAGAATTATTCCAAATCATTCCTCAGAGTCCCCTGAGCGAGCTTCTAAAACATGTACTTCTCGAGGGGCGTTCGCCACAAAGAGTATTTTGCCATGCTGATGTGTGTTCTTTGCGAAGAGTCCGCGGTGAACTCGAGAAGCCCGAATTGGGTGCCTATGAACTGTGAAGTGAAGCATTTGATTCATAAATAAATTTTCCCTCTATCTCATCCTGGAAAGCTAGCTGGCTACAAGTGTAATACGCAGGTGTGTTTATACTGTAACTAGCCTTGTCAGGAGGACTAGTTAAAATGACGGAGCTTTTTGAGAAATGACACTGAGGTGTTTGGCAGCGCGACATCTACACCTTTTTCATCTTGGTTAAAAGATTTACTTAATGTATACAGCAGTGCTGGGCTACGGGTAAGGCATTCACCATACACCTATTTGATTGGGAGGCCTCAGTACAGGAACTCTTTGCGGCGGCGCAGTATAAGATGGCGAAGTCAAACTCTTATCTACAGTTCAGTAAGTTGGTACTTCATACTTCATGGGTGACTCAACCATGGCAGTTCTGAAGAATGCGAAAAGAAAGGTGGATTGAAGGTGGACTTTGGCAAGCTGTGCTATCTGTTCGTACATATAATCAAAGTTACTATAAGATGCAATTATCGAAAGGCATGCTTGTAAAGGAACCTCTTCTTCATATTGTGATATTAATTCCAAGTAACTCCGCTGTGTGGGATATACGTAATAGTCATAACACATTTAAAAAAAGAATAGCCATCATCCCAACTCCCGTTCATGCCAGAACGCCAATCTCAGAAACAAGTAAAAGTACGCTCAACGCAAACACAATGCTAGAGATAAGCAGAAGATCTCTTCAGGATACGTCAGACAGTAATCACTTGCGACCTCTAGCCAATAGCTTCTCCGCTAACTCAGCGACAGCACCGCCCCATGACTCCCTTGCTGCGCTACCCATCTCTTGCACACGATTTCCTAGTCTGTTGAGTAGAAATTCCCGCATCTTCGGTTCATTGAATCTCTCTCCGTATACAACGGTAGCACTTGGGCATATTTCCACATCGATACTGCCATTGACACTGTGGCTAATTAGCTCGAAGATGATCTCAACCTTCGTCGCTAAGGGGACAATCATCAAGTTTGACTTGATGCGAATAGAATTATCAGAAGTTTTGGTGATAAAGGTTGGGCAATTAAGATTTAGTAGACGAATGTCGTCGACGACTGAATTCGCCTTGTTCCAAGCTACGCTGACGGCGTGTAATAGGTCCTTGAGAGGCGTCTCCGATTGGGAAAGCCCACGTATATGGTCCCGTATGTTCTGTAAAAAGAAATCCTTTTCTGCAGTCAACGGAAGAGGATTGGGCTCCCGGTTAGCGGCAATATACCACAAGTCAATACGTGAATTAACTGGTTCAGCCGCAGCGCCATTATTTGACCTAAACGACGAAGCATCAAAAACGAGTTCGATCTCCTTGCGGTATGTCATTGACATGGTGGTCCCTGAAACGCCAGTAATCGTCCAGCCATGTTCTTGCTCAAGCTTATCCACTTTAGCTGGTAAAAGTTAGTGAAAATCTATGTGTCATGGTGATAGTACGCACCCTTAAGTGCAATAATCTCATTTGAGCTCCAGCCTCTACACTCTTCTCTCACCCTCTCCGCCTCACGGATATCATCGAGGCAGGTTTGCTTTCTTGCAACACCCGCTTCAATCTCCGCTTCCTTCTCTTGCAACTGCATCCGCAGTTCGGCAATCCTTCGCTCTTTCGTTTCAATATCTGCATCCACCGCTACGAGTTGGTCCCGAGCATCCGCAAGTTCTGCTGGATCACAGTTTGCAATTTCTTCAGCTGCAGATTGTAGACTCGCTTCCTCAGCCGTAAGTCTACGATTAGCTTCAATTAATTTCGGTAAGACTGAATCCAGAAGCGATTGGTGATGGTCCAAAAGCTCTTCATCTTTTACCATGTCATCAGCAATCTTGAAAAGACCGTCGTCCAACAAGGTTCGCAAAAGCTTCATTCGCCATTCATACCACGTGCCTTTGCTTAGAAGTCTGGCATGTGTCTTGACATTCTTGAGTTGGTTATCCATGCTCATTTTGACGTCATGGGGAGCAGAAATATACTCGCGAAATAGAGGGGGGTTCTCTTCGAAGGTCGTGTTCTCAATCTCGCGAATGGTTCGTCGTCCTTCAGATATGTAGGTTTTCAATTCGCGACATTGCTGTAGTCGTTAGTAAATGAACATGCATAATATGAACATGCCATAACTTACATGCTGGAAGAGCTCAAGCATCGGAATGGTAGATGCTCCAGTAGCTACGGCATCCTCCGCAGACGGTCTGGTATGTTCTGACATTCCTCCCATCAGAGAATCTCTCTTTGGCGCAATTGTGTGCCTTCGCTTTGTTGTGGTTAACTCCATGAATCGGATACTCGTCATATTCAAAAAGTCCTGGAGCTGAATACGTTCGTCACCAAAGCTTTCTTCATCAATCTGAGGCTCTTCAATAGGCTCCTTCTCGGCCAAGGGTGCGATTTTCTCGGGGCTGGCATTTGCTTCCGCATCTTTGAAACGACCTTGACCATGAGGTGTAGTTATGCTGCCGTCCTTGGCAGGAGAGGTAGATACGGTAGGCGTGCTTATGGTGGTGCTAACATCTTGAAGACTTTTACGTGTTGCCCGTGTCAACCGACCGGTTGTAGTCTCGGCCTTTGATGGTGGAGCAGGAAGCTTGATGTTCTTCACGGGACTACCCTGATGGCCCTTCAGTCGCTTGATACCACCATCATCTTCATCCTCTTCATCCTCGTCGAGCTCTGCTGGTCGTTTGCCTAAAATCCCCTTTGCAGCACCAACATGAAGACTTTTGCGTCCCTTGAGGGACTTCTTTTTGGGAGTCATACTTTGGATCAACTCCTTCAGGTTAAGTGTAGAGTCCTTATCGTCCTGACCTTGATCAGCCTCGCGTTCGAGGATCTTGCGGCCATTTTCACGGTCTTCTTCTTGTTGTCTCTCCTTATCTACTTCCTCTTCCATCGCACGAGGGCTCTGGAATCGAACACCGCGTGCACTGCCCTCAGAGCCATTGAGGACAAATGGCCGCGCTTGGTCTCCAATTGACTGACGTCTGTCCAAGAGAGCAGCCACTCGAGGGGAACCAAGTCCTTCACGATCAAAGCCAATACCAGAAGATACCCGTCGTTGAGGTGTCAATACCACATTTGGTGTTGCCACGCCTGTATTCCTATCCTTCTGGAATAGCCGATTGGGTGTTGCAGCTTTCTTACCAAGTGTAGACTGTGGAGTTGTAGATGGAGTCGTAGATGCAGCATTTATCTCGTCCTTAAACAAGCGTTTGGGGGATGAAGTACGCATAACAACATTCTTGGACGGAGGCGTCTTGCCAGGTGTTGTTGGTCGTACCGGCTGAGGTGTAAGCTGCTTAGATGGCGTTGACGGCTTTTTGAGTGGCGTCCCTTCACTGAGCTTGGATTTGGGTGTGGTTGACTTTCGTGTATCCGCACTCCGGCGTAATGATTTGCCTCTGAATGCAGCAAGGCTCGGGCTGCCTGTCTCTGAAGCCATGGCGACAGTATGTTGTGGTGCTACGGGTTTTGGTGGTGACACTGGAGCGTCTACATGGAATGGGGAGCTCCCGAAATCAGTCTCAAGCTCCATGATTTTCTTGGCTTGAGAGCGACTTCCAGTGCTTGGCTGGGGTGGTAAAATGACACCCAGAGCAGTTGTCATGTCCATTCCCATGGTTGCATCCATTTCATCAGTAACAGGCTCTGAAATAGACGGTATGATACCTCCCATGGCCATTGTCATATCCATAGTCTCGTCTCCTGCCGTAGACTCAAGGCTCTCTCGGCTTCGTTCCTTCTGAGTAGGTGCCATAGATGATCTCTTCCTGTTTTTCTTCGAAAGGCCATTTGCTTGAGGAAGAACTCCCCCAATAACTGAGGTAAATTCCATAGTCATGTCCTCGTCATCATTGGACTCATCTTGTTCCTGTGCCTGTGGTGGCATAATTCCTCCCATTGCCATTGTCATATCCATAGTCTCATCCCCAAGAGAAGACGAGCTTCCGGAAGACCTGCGTCGCGTGCTCTGGCGGCGAGTAGATGGCATAGATTTTCGTCTTGTGCCTGGTTTATTTGGGTCCTCATTCGAGATGATTCCTCCAAAGTCACGGGTCACATCCATGGTCATTTCATCGTCTTGTTGCTCCGGATGTGATATAATACCGCCAACAGCAGTTGTCATGTCCATTGTCATCTCCTCGTCTGAGTTGTTCTCTTCCTTTGCTGGAACAACAGCCTTGAACGCTGGTGAGAAGGGATTTGCATTCTCTTGGTCCTGCTGAGATTCTAGATTCGTTACAGCTGTCTTCTTGGCCCAAGGCGCAAAAGAAGCAACAATCTCCTCGTCTTCTGACATTGGTGTATCTCCGTGCTCGTCAAAATCAATTCCTTGAGTTCCAGCTTGGCGAGCTGCTGCGTGCAATGCTTCCTCCAGTCGAGCACTTGAGCCTGTGCTAGAAGCAGACTTCACAGATGCTATTGACATGTCAGTTGTGTTGCCGTCCAAACTCATAGCTGTTCCATCATCGTCATCATTATCACTATTTGAGTCGGACCCATCATCTTCAACATCCTCTTGAACATCCCCTTCCTCGTCAGAATCGCCGCTGAACGGGCTTGAAGACAGCGCCTCGTCGGGATTGTTGAAATTCATAGGAGGTATACCGGAGCTCCTACGGCGCTTTTTCTGGTGTAGGTCGCGTTGGTGTGCAGGAGATGTTCCAACAGTATCCTCCTCTACTTGCTCAGGTGGCGTGGATGGAGGCTCAGAGGGATCCGAGCTGGGGAAGTCTGGCGCTTGAGAATGAGGTGTTCCCGGCTCTGTACCAGCCGCAGATGATGCTCTTCGTGTTGAGTTCGTTGCTGCCGAGGAAGTTGTCGAATCTTGATATTCCACCACAACATCCCAAGTATGAAGGGTCGCCTCGGGCGCGAAGGATACACGACGGTTGGCCAAAGACTTTCTTCGTGCATCTCGGCGTGATTTGATATCTTTTTCGAGCTCCTTTCTCTCTTGTTCTTCTCGTTCTCGAGCTGAAGCTTGCTGCTCCTCTTCGGTTCGTAGCGTCACTCTGGTCTCATTCACAGCTGCACTGCCCTCTACCTGAAAAGGATTGGGAAGACTTTCCCCTCCAGTAACAGTTGGTGCTGAAGGAGGATCTAAGCTAAAGTCTATCAGAAGATTCGAGTTCGGAGCAGGTGGTGTAGGTGGTATGGAGTTTGGCGGGGTCAACTTCTTCGGGCTTCTGGCAGAAATATGCGCCGGAATCTCTCTTAATTGGGGCATCGTAGGTTTCAGAATAGATCTTGGGAGAGGCTGAGGAATTGAAGCAAGCGACTTGAAGAGAATTAGCTGATGGTCTTCATTGTTCCATGGCTCAAAGATCATACCTTGCGTCGATTCCCCGAAGAATCTGTCAGAGCATCTAGTCCACCAGGACCAATGCTTTTGCTTCTTGACTTCTTTGGTTTCTCTCCAAGAGCAGGCTTCTTTCCGCTCAATACGCCCAAGTCTGTCGTCATGTTCTCCTGGTCTGTCTGCGGTATGCTGCCTATTGACTTGCGCGACTTTGGTTGACGCGTCGCAGGAAGAGTTACTTCGTCTCTAGAAGCCATATTGTTGATCAATAATGAGCTTCAAGCTCTAGATCTCGTAGGCGTAACGGCAAGTCAATTGTTCATCGATTTTTGTGCTTTTTGGTAGTGAGTTTTGAACGTGCAGCTGCATCCTTGTCACGTAAACAAAAACAAAACTGAGAAGTCGCGTTCAAGGTTCGGCTCGGTAGACATATTGTTGCCCTACATATCAGGAACCCATGTACTTATCCAGCCTTTCCTCTTTCGACTAGTCTCGCTTGCTAGCCCTTCGCACAAAGCGCAGCAATCGTAAAAAAATATCAAGCATAGCAGCGAACTTCGACAACTCCACGACTTACGACTCGACATACCGCAACCATGGCCACCGAGTTGACTGTACAATCGGAGCGCGCTTTCCAGAAGCAACCTCACATCTTCCTTAACTCCAAGAGCAAGGCCAAGTCGAGCAGAGTCGGCAAGGGTGGACGAAGATGGTACAAGGACGTTGGTTTGGGATTCCGAACACCAAAGACCGCCATTGAGGGTACCTACATCGGTATGTAGATTTCAAAATGCTGGTAGGAGGAGCCAAGAATGGAAGTCGGAGCGTTTTGGGCTAGAGAGGGGCAAAGATGCGACTTGGAGAGATGAAGTCGATTGGGCAATATGCAATGCGAAATGGATTGTTTTTGAGTGTTCTAGGATGCTGACTTTCAACCTTCTATAGACAAGAAGTGCCCATTCACTGGTCTCGTCTCCATCCGTGGCCGTATCTTGACCGGTACCGTCGTCTCTACCAAGATGCACCGAACTCTCATCATCCGCCGAGAATACCTCCACTTCATCCCAAAATATGCCCGTTACGAGAAGAGACACAAGAACCTTGCTGCGCACGTTTCGCCAGCTTTCCGTGTTGAGGAGGGTGATCAAGTTACCGTTGGACAGTGCAGACCTTTGAGCAAGACCGTACGTACATCCTAGGCGCGTTTGGATATCTGTGGGATTGGAAGCCCAAAACACAAATCTCAAATTTGAGAAGCATCATTTGAGTAAAGTACTAACAGCTCATTCCTAGGTCCGATTCAATGTTCTCCGCGTGCTTCCCCGAACTGGCAAGGCTGTCAAGTCTTTCTCCAAGTTCTAAACAAATTTTCTCTACGGGGTTTCTTGATGGTTGCACTGGGGTTTATGGGTATCGCACATCAGAGTGGACGGTTGTGATTACATGGAATTGCATGGGCTACATGGACACAGTGTGAAAATAAGTGCAGAGAATCAATGCAACAACCAATACTTTGAAGACGGTCGTTGGAATGGAGGTGATTTGTAGGTTGAAATTACGTCGAGTGAGGATTTCGAATGTCGGAGTGCACTGCTACAGTAGCCCAAGCACTTCAATATTGAATTGTGTGCCATCATTTGCCACAATGTCGTACAAGAAACCGCGAAATCCAGCATCCAGCATCTTCAAATACTGTACAACCTCGAACAGGGCTACCTAATTCCGAGGCGAAGAACCTAATAATGAAAGACAACCCTGACTGGATAGTTTTTACATACGGTGTTCGTTCCCTTTCATGCATTCCTTCTTTCTATTGTCACGTGGCACTTTACTAGCTATAATTTGAATAGGCTCAATTTGCAGAAGCATCTTAGATTAGCCTAATTGGCATCATCAACATGGACAAGTATCTATTTGAGACAGAAGCTTCTGGCCACATATTTTCACTCCACAATTCTTACTATATGAGTGCAGGATATATTTCAGTTTGCGCCAGCCACCACACAATTATGAATTTCCAGTTTTGAGCCATGGAGGGCTCTTCAAATGCTCGAGCCAGCACCAGCGCGATGAAGCTCTCCTACCTAGCTAGGCCTAGGTGTCTGTCAACAGGTATTCTTGTCATTCTCGCCGCACTTGCGGTGCTTCTACTATTACGCGCTTCATTTGGATCTTCGGGCCATGGGCCTTCCCAAGAGACGCTGGAGTCACTATTCTTAACTGAGAAGCAGTGCGCCGCGACGTTTCCGGGGCTAACTAAAGAGATTGATGAAGCTGTGGCCCGAGGTCCATTTGATCTGAAGAAATATAAAGACAATTGGCCAAGTAGTCCTATGCAAGGCAAAATAAAGAATGGAAAAGTACTCAAAAACCTCGGGCAAATGCAAGAAGAGCGAGGACAGTTGCTGATGCTTTAAATGACTAGCTGTACATAATCTCAGTTGACAAAGATGTGTCATTAGCGGCAACCCATGTATGTTGTTTAAGAGCTGTTCTTCATTACCCGTCGCATATGCAGAGTCCGGACATCTTCTGACCATCTTGTTCTAACATCTTTACCAGTACCGCAATGCAGCTCTTCACCAGCTTCACCGCGCTGTCATCACATCACCAGAGATACTCCCAAATATCACTTTCGCTCTAAACGTCAACGACTACCCTCGTTCAAATGCCTGGTCTTTTGCGAAAAGGCTCGATGCCACCGACGAACGCAACGACTGGCTCATGCCCCATTTCAGTTTCTGGTCTTGGCCACAGCCTTTCATTGGTACACTCGATGAAGCCCTCACCAAAATCAACAAGATAGAGAATGACCTGGGTTGGGAACGAAAGATTGACAAAGCTGTCTGGAGAGGCACGGTATGGTTCAATCCACCTGGTAGTGATCTCCGACCAAAACTAGTAGAGGTTGCTAGAGGACAAGATTGGGCGGATGTCGAGAGTCTTAAATGGAAGAACGCTCAGCAAACGGAGAATGGATTGAGCATCGAAGATTTTTGCAGGTACAAATATATTATCTACACCGAGGGCGTCACATACTCTGGTCGCCTGCCCTTCCATCAAGCTTGTGGTTCCGTAATCCTTACGCCACCACCAAATTATCTCCAACATACCAGTCACCTCATCCGTCCACTCTTCTCCTCTACAATTTTCGGTAGACAAGCGTCTACAAATCCAACATGGCCGCAGTCGTATAGTCCTTCCCAGGCCAATGCTATTTTTGTTGAGCCAGACTGGTCCGATCTTGAACAGACGATTTCCTATCTTCGTTCGAATCCCAAGACAGCCCGAGGCATCGCTGAGAGGCAGAGAGCTACGATGGTAGACGTGGGTTATTTATCTCCTGCTGCAGAAGTGTGTTATTGGAGGGCTTTGATAAGTGGTTGGAGTCAAGTGGCGAGAGCTGATGAAAATGACGTGGATAGCGGTGGTTGGGGAAAATGGGAAGATGAGGGCGTGGAGAAAGGGGAAGGCCTTAGATGGGAAACATTTACCTTGATTGAGAAGGCAGAGTGGGTTTGATTCCGAGTGTCCTCAACACTAAGCCCGACGTGTAATTCAATAACTAGAATCTCCAACAGCAAAAGGGATCGCAAGTCACCCACCCACAAAACTACCAAGACCAGGCTGGCGGCTAGGACAGTTAAAGAGGACATTGTGTGTTTTAGGATATCCTTAAATTTCCAAAGTTATCCAAGTACTTCATCACTATCCCAATTGGAATGTGTTTACAAACCATTTTCCCAGCCTCTAGCCATTACCAGGAGGCAATTCTTGAGTGAGCTGAGAGCTCTGGTGCTGGCCGAAACCTATCAAAATATGTATTTCAAAACCTCTTGTTGAAAAATCGCTCGTGTATGAGCCTTTGCCCAGATTCGTCATATGTCGGTCAAAGACGGGTCAGTCTGTTGATGCCAGATATGGTCACAGTTCCGTCTGGGTAGTTTGTGAGATGGCACTCTAGATATGCTTTACGTCCAACAAAAAGTACGTTAAGCACATCTTGAAGAAGCATCCAAACTCGTGCCTGACTTTCGAGGAGCTTAGCCCGTGGAAACCCAGCGATTGTCTATTTAAGAACTCCCACTCTGTGAGGTGACCATTCTGAGGCCGCACACAATGATGCACGTTTTGTTGAACGTGGGATGTGGATGACCCATAAACCACCATCTCACTGAATGGGAGTCGTCCCATGCCGCCCACTGCTCGAGTGTGTATTTGGCCCGGTTAGGAAGGAGATCTAAGAGAGTGGCAGGCTTATACTTCAGTGCCTCCAGATCCAGCCGTCTCAACTGCATCAGCTACAGCCTTAATGAAACCATATTGGTGAGCTGCTCTAGGAGTAATCAATTGCCGAGGAAAGAGTGTGGGATCTACCTAAAGTAAAACTTCGTCCCATCGTTTGCGAATCTTCTCTCTCCATTGCCGATCCTGAACAACCTCCTCTCGCAGTTAAACAACTATACTTTGGGTGTCGCGGTCAGAAACATGTCTCTTGCAGATAGTAAGTTAGACTACGGAAAAGAGGTGCGGAACTGTTGCTCACAGTTTGCACTTTCACAACGAATCTCAACTTTCGGACTAGATATGGACGTTTACTCAGTGTCTTTCTAGAACTTCTAGTGAGTCACTAAAATAGTCAGATATGCAACAAGAGGATGGCTTCCTTTACTTTCCCTATTAAATTAAGCTTGAATTCTTTAGCGTCTTTTTACACGAATCTTTCAAGTCTTATAGTAACTAATCTTCTACAACTTTAATAGTCTCCTAAAGGCTTCTAGCATGTTAGGAAAATCATATGATATGCAACAGGGCATTGTTGTTTCAAAAAGATAGGCGGTAAGCTAATCTGTTCATTGCTTTTAGAGCGATCGAGTCGCTTTAAGCAGGGGTGGGGTCAGCTAAGTCTGTTCGGTGGAAATTAAATTGAGACGGTGAGGGTGCTGGGAACGACCGAGCGGAGGGCGAAGAGGGTGTAGTTAATTCGGAGGACATTTTATAAATCAAGTTAGTCAAACGGAGTTGTGGCATATTCCATTAGCAGTTACCCACGTCATGAGTAAGAAAGACTCTAAAATATGAGGGTTAGACGCTGTTAAGCTCTTGAATATTGCGATTTTACAAAAGGGGTATTCGTTTGTAACGTTAAAATGTTGGAGGTTGTGTTCGACTTGAAGGCTAGTACAGGGTGGTTTGCAGTGGATGAGATGAAGTCTGTTGCATAGCCGACTTAATTATGAGTAGTGAGGGAGCAGAATTTCTATTAAATAAGGCTATAATTTGCAAGTTTGCATTGCAGTACTGTTGAGAAACATGATTGCGTGCGTTTCTTTCACGCGAAAGATTGAAGTTTATACCATTAGGTTTGTCGCAAGCCCTTTACACAGCGCAGTTAATACCATGTCAGCTTTGCCTTTGAAATATCGGTGGATGAAGTTTTGAGTTGTTTATTATTGCTTTCCCTAAATTGTAGCATTCAAGAGCATAAATTCAGAACAGCAGCTTTCATTTTGGCTAAGGCCATGTGAATTGCAAGCGTAGTCTGCTAGTTGGGTGAAGGAGTCGAAGGTTTAATAGACACCGATCAGGGCGAAAAGTTTCCACTTATTGCCATGGAAATATTGAATTGTAATTGTTTGTGAATCTTAGTCGATATTTATGGTTCAATTCCAAGCCTCCCCATCTCAATATATGCTGGCTATGATCACCGTATCTTTTTGAGCCCAATTTTCTCAAGCTCTGTCTCCTAAGCTGCAAATTATTATCCCAGAATGTCCACCACAGCAACATCTTTCCCTCCATCACGTCTGGCAGGTGTGGAGGCTAATTGGCTCCTTAGGATGTCTTCCGTACTACTATGCAAACCATCCTGCATCGTAGCGGCATACTTGGCTCTGCATTACAACACAATTGGCATATTCAGCAAAAATAGACACAAACCCAGAAAAGTAAACTTACTCCTCCCTCCGATCAACAAACCAAACAACCCAAGTCATCACTACCAAACCCCCAACCATAGCCGCCGAAAATGGATACCCCTTCGCAAACCTAGGCCCCTCAACAGTAGGATAAACCAACAACGGAACCCACGCATTCGTACTCGTCGCAATAGCTGTCATCAAAATAAGGGTTAAAGCCCTCTCCTCAACATTATGTCTCAGGATAACATTCGCCCATCCATACAGCACGCTTGATACAGCAACGGCTGAATAATTCGTACTGAACGCAAACCATTTCGCTGATTCTGGAACGTTCCAAATGGAGAGGATTATAAGTCCGATGAGGTTCCAGGTACAAGCAAGGGTTATGGCCGCAGGACGACCGAGGAATAAGTCAGCGGAGAAGTTGATGAAGAGGATGTAGAAGATTCCGAGAGCGGGGGCAATGGTGCTGAGATTATTGATTGCTGCTGTGTCGAAGCGATGAAGGGATTTAATCCAGAGCAAGAATGCTGCTGAGTTGGCGGATGTGTTGAAGAAGAAGATATTCCAGATGACAATTAGGTAGAACCGCCAACCCGTGAAGATTTGGCGAAGTCTGATCCAGGAGAAAGGTAAAGGGTTTAGTTGCGCTCCATGTCTTTTGAGTCGTGATCGTGCGAGATCTATTTCCTTGTCCGAGAGGAGGAGGCGATTGGGTTTTTCGGGCGTCCCTGGCCAGAGGAAGTAGCCCACGAAGGCGAGCGGCAGGGTAATAATTGATGTGATGATAAACATCCAGCGCCAACCTGCCAGTCTATTTACACCATCTAGACGGCTTGACGCGGCAGCTTGAAGAAGACCAGCCGTTAGTGTGCCCAGTGTAAGACCAACATAAAAGATCCCTCCTCTGCGCCCAATCTCATCAGACTTGTACCAACTTCCCAAAACAAAGTGCACGCCTGGAAAATACGAAGCCTGCTACTGTCAGTAAACCTCGGAATGAATTCCAAAGAGGTAATGGTACCTCAAAAATTGCAACCATGAATCTGTAAGCCATAATTTCCGAATAGCTATTTGCGCGATATTGAAGCAAGTTGAAAATGCCCCATCCTAAATCAAGACTGGGAACCAACCAATGCATTGGGGTCTTGGGGAACAGGTATGCGAAGGGCAGGAGACCTAGGACATTTCCTACGACGAAGATTGTTTGGAACTGTGCTAGTTCATTGCCGTGGAAGTTGAGGTCATCGGACATGCCGGAGACGTAGGCATTGTCTAAGATATGAAGTTAGCTACCTAGTCAATCGAAGTAGAGGTGCTATCTATATGGTTTTCTCGTTGCCCATGCATTACCACTAGGTAGTCATGACCAAACAGCCCTGGCGACCTAGCGTAATAACTTGTCTTCCATGACCCAAGGACATCCCAGAACGCCAACTCTCACAATACCCAGAAATCAAGAGCTTAAAGTGCAAGCTCTCCCTCAACACACACAAGAACACCACTTACTAATATTACTCTGATCAATATACTTCACCCAATAAAGAACAAAAGCATACGGCAAGATCAATAAATCCAACTTAAGGATAAGTTTTCGTTCCTTAGGCGTATCCTCTGGTCCATACCAATGCCACCATCTTCGAACCTCTGATCTACCCATCCTCCTCGCTACAGCAGTAGCCCAAAAATAAAAAACTCCGAACGGAATTTCCGCAGAGTAAAGACTCACAAAAGTGAGTTGTAGATGTGCGTGAGGTATGTTGTGAAGATGAGCAGGTCAGAATGGAGGGAAATCGAGTAGCATTGTGTGGTGGCTTTAATACTTAGAGTCCTACCTTTGAACTAGCGACGATACCAAAGAAGGGGAAAATCGCCATAGTGGAGAGAATACATAACATGCAGTTATTTAACCTCGTATGTAGACTCGTGCAGCTAGTAGATCCATTTCAACAGCGTATCAGCAGCAAAGCAGAGGGTGGGATACAACAACCCCTTGTGTAAGGAATGGGGAACTTTTCGCGATGTCGTCAATGTGGCTACGGATTCGTGCTTTTCGTACCGACCACACGCCGGCGTCAGCAGAAACCATCGCTATCGGGAGATACAATTTTACGAACTCAGCCGCAGACTTGTTGAATCGATGCTTAAATTTGTGATTCCATACTCCTAACGCAATGCCAAGATGAGAACCGACTAAACTCCAATATGCAAAAATCGATCGCTAAGCCGCCCCTATTAAAATACACATCAACATCGGATTATCTTATATACCTCGCAGGCATCCTCCTTTGCCTCTTTACCCTCCCCTGGTTTTCTTCAATATCGCTAGGCGGTGGGGAAGGTTCCTCCTCCACCTCCTCTTCTTCTTCCTGCTCATCATCGCTCTCAAAGTCAGGATCCAATTCTGCATCGTCTTGCCGAGCTAGGATTCCGTGTATAATCGAATCATCTGCCATGATATCGTCTTCGTCTTCGTGTGCATCGTCTTCATCATCAGGAATCTGTGGCGCAATCTTTCTTGCGTTACTGCTTCGCCCTTGGCTTCTATTGCTGTGGCCGCCCCTGATAGCCATCCTCCGGCCAGTCCTGGCACTTTCTTGCATATTATCAAGTGCTTTCTCTGCTGCCTCGGCGTCCCCTTCAGGCTTTTTTGTCTTGGGTTTCGGTGTACTTGGTTTTTTATCGAGCCCATGCATGGCAGCAAATTTCTCGCCATAATTAAACAGGAGTTCCTCCCCGAGCTTGATGTTCCTAATAGCAATGAATTTAATCCTGTGTTGTCCTCGCACCCACATGACTCTAGCATCGCAATTGCGCTCATTCTTTTGGGCATTGGCGTGGTTCATATAGCGTGTTTTGTTTGCATGGCGATCGGCGTCTATTGCCCATCGATTGTTCAGGTCAAAAAGATACGATGTATATTTCAGATCATATACGATACCCCGACGATCTGCTTCAACCCACGTTATAGTCTAAAACAATCAATGGTTAGTAAGGGCTAGACAAAGTTCGGAAGAGTATTTACCTCGCCTGCGTATTCGTCTACGTAGTCTCCTTTTCTGGCAGCTTCACCTATGTATAAACCATATCCGGCGCCTTCGAGTCCACTCTTCCCAATGAAAACTCTCTTGCCCACACCTCGTTGCAATGCGATATTCTGGCATCCGGTCGTAAAGAGCTCGTGGTTGTATTTATTTTCTGGATTGATACGTTCCATGGCACCACAGGACGAGCATTCCGGACCACACTCTCGATTCATTTGAATGCAGATGCAAGTATCTGAGTCACAGTTAGTGCCTCTTTCGTGACAAGAACACCCTGTAAATTTTCGAGGACATTCGGGGCCGCAGTCGCAGTAGAATTCGCAAAGGATATTTTCGTCAAAGCAAGGGCAGCCGCTGCGACACGGTCCGGGATGAATGCACTAGAAGGTTTAGCATACTACATAGGCAATACAGAGTGTAAAGACAGATAACTTACAGGACTTGGTTGACCCCTTTTTGCATGGTCATGTGCATCCGTCCATTGCCTCCACTTGTCCATGAGTCTTTTTGCCTTGTTGTCATACCACTTTCTGTTCTGCTCCCAGTCTGGGCCATTACGAAACAATGGGACTCGTTCATCGAGCAGAGGTTTTCGAGGCCCGGTAGCTTGTAATAGCTGCGAGACTTGCCAGCAAGGACGTTTCAATGCGAATGAGACAATGCATGGTCTCTTGCTCTTATTCTCATAAGCTGTAACAGTATTGCTTACGACGATGGACTCAAGGAAGTTTATCTCGGCTTCCGACCAACCAAGGCTCTGATTGTGAGATAATCCTGCAGGATTCATGTCGGAGTGCTTTCTTTTCAAGTAGCAGTCATCAGAACAAGCTCCTGGTTCTGAGCTAAGGGCAGTTCCTTTTCGTATATGGCTCAGAACTCGCTTATCGTGGTTTTGAACTGTACGGTGGTAGTGCATGTAGAGCCCCTGGTGCTGTTGACTCTCTTTTGGTTCACCATTTTCATTTTCACCATCGGAAACATCAACATAGTCTCCATGAACTTGGCAATGCATCGTATTACAGATCAGACAACACATATCTGTGTATGTATCGACAATATTACTGGATGCATTGGCCTGGGGCATCTGGGCCTTGTGGGCTACTGTGGATGCAAGAATATCCTTGATGCGCTCCTTTGGAAGGACTACATCTTGTAAGCCCGAGGTAAATACTGCTTGCCAGGCTTGATCAATTTTCTCGATAGCCAGAACCGCTGTCCGATTCGGCATTCCTAGAGCGGTGGAAAGAGATTTCCTTGCCTGTATCCCTAGCTGTAATTCATCTCCATATTGATCGAAGATATAGGAAGTTAGTGCTCGTAAGTCGCAAGGGTCGCCAAGGCTTCGCAACAGTGTAGAGACACTTATTTGTCTCTGAAGTCGTTTTTCAGACTCTCGACTAGATCTCGACGCCATCTGTTTATTATGTGTTCTCATATCTTGCTCCAGTTTTTTTGCAATGGCTTCGGTTTTCTTGTCATCGTCGAAGACAGGGAGGTATGTTAACTTGTCATCATCCCCTTCAAGAATATTGCGCCTTACGGCCGTGTGGTGAGTATATTTTGGAACCCGTTCGACATTTCCGGATGTTCGTTTCGCAAGCAAGATTCCAGTGATCTTCTTGGTGGTTTTCTTATAAGACTGTCCAACATGAGTTTTTTACACTAGTAGTAACGGGGTGGTTGACTTACAAAGGTTAGTGCATTAACCTGAAGAATTCCATTTGGTACTTCTTCTCCTGGCAATGACTGGACTGACTTCATCGATGTAAAGGGAGAAACAATATCCCTGAATTTGTCGGTGGGGTCCCGAATAGAAGAGCGAGCACGCCACAAGGCTATTCTACAATTTTTAGAGTGTTCCTGGCGACGCTGCTTCTCGTATTGTATCAACCACTCTTGTATATCTTCGATTTCAGTCGCTAGATGTAGTGATTTGTCATATGGTCTCATGAGATCCAAATTCTTTGCTGGTATTGGTTCAGGTGACGATGGCTCAGAAGAAACACTGTGGCGAGCTATCCCCTCAAGCGGCGTTAGATCATGAGGATGGTCGCGACGAGCCTCAAGCTGTCTACAGCTTGTGTGCATTGTTATGGGCGAATCTGGTGGAGAGGATGTGCTAGGTATCTGCTCTCTTGGGTGAGATGGCTTTGTTAAAACTCGAACTTGTGGTGCTTCTCCTGGTCTTCCATGACCAGACGGATGAATTGGCTGGGCCTCCAGAAGTGGAGCTTCTGCTGGCTTTTCATGAGCAGGAGCCATTTTCTTTGACTGAAGATCGTTAGACCTGGATAACAATTGAACGGTGACTTGAGTTGATTTCTGGTTTGAATTACTCCGAGGTATCGAGCTGATTGAAATTGCTGAATGACCTCCACGCCCCAGGTTTTCCAACGATGGCAACTCTTTATCTTCGGAAGAAGTCGGAGAAGACACATTTCTATGCCCAGAGGATCTTTCAGTAGATACATCCTTCGACTTCGGCCGAGGGGCAGCAGACGCCGAAGAGGGGCAACCAGATGGTTTTGGAGTAGAAGCTAACAGGTTCTTTGGTTGAGTTGGGTTTTTGTTGATCTGTAGATTTCGCGAACCAGATGGTAGTGCAGGAGATGGCTCTGACGGCTTTGGTTGTGACAAAGAACGTGCCGATACCTCAGAAGTCTTCGGTGTGGGCTGCCCTAAGCCCCCATACTTGCTTTTTAATTCGTTCTGCCGTGAACCTGAAGGCAATGCAGTACGCCTTGTTAAAGCTGGAGATGTGGTTGTTTTTGTAGGGCCCTTGAGGACGCGAAGATTGTTGGCATCTACAGAGCGTCCGTGAGAGCTTGGCCTTGCAGTGGACCGTGAGGGCTGCTCATCTCCATCATTGCTTTGCGTCAGGTCTACAACCTCGCGGTCACTACTGGAAGTTATAAATTGCCGGGGAAAGCTGCGCCTGCGCTTTGTAGCAAGCCGCTGCTCTCCATCTTCCTCGGAGTCGTCGTTAGTAAGATCGACAACAGAACGAGTCATATTGATCGATGTAGAGCCTCAGCAGGCACTGGGAGACGTGATAATCATAGGAAGTCTTGAAATTTGAGAAGCCAAATTAAGTTGAGAATTATTAGATGAAAGCGAAGGAAAGGTCGTTGATGAGAAAGGGGTGTCCTATCACGTGATCGTAAAAGAGCCTTCTGAGCTTGGGCGATGGCTAAGAGGACAATAATGGTGAAAACGACACAAAATGATTGCCAAACCAGATTGTCGAAAGTATTGGTGGCGAGGTTGAAGGGTAATGTAGGCAGGGTTTGAAAGGTTGACGTTGCGGCAGTGGGAGGGCGGCGCGTCTTAGATAGAGGCAGAATATGGCAGAATTTCTTTGCCTCCCTCATCAGTAAATATGTGCTATCATGGATTTATATATACTGACTACTAACAAGGTTATTAGCTGTGTGTTTTCATATCGGAAAAGACTGTTAGGCGGCACCAAATGCACGTTGGCAAATGTCATAGTTTATGAGAGGAGTTTTGACGCGCTTTGCTCATTTGGCGCTTCTGCATCTCGATGCGCTCGTCTAAGGTAGCAATACTTGATACCTCAGGCCTCAAAACTAGCGCATCACGGGATATCTCATAGTAACAGATAGGTAGGTAGTCCGTAGGCTTAACTTGCTACCTACCTATTATTTCCTGAGAGTTCACAGTGCAGGACACAAGCAGTTAAAGCTGAAAAGTGGCGCTCAACTGCAGGCTGCCTTGACTCCTTTGCAATCTGATAAAAGACAACGCAACAATTCAGAATTGACAACGTCTATGACGTACTTACCGTAGGGACACTCGGATTCATGGTTCCAACGTGGCTTGTGTAGCACAACAGAACTACATACAGTCCTCGTACTGCTCAATAGACACTCGTGCAGTGTGTCGTCTGAAAGACGAGAAGGACATGAAGAAAAGTCGAGGAAAAGATGCCATGTCAGTTTTTCTGAAGTAGCATCCCAAGGGTCCTAGCAATGCAAGGAACAAGGCGCGCAAGACCAAGTAACCCTGCGGGAATCATTACTGGACTGGTAATATGGCGTAGAATATGTCGAAGGGTGCTTTGTGCTGTGATCGAGAAGAGTCTTCGATGCTGCTGTCTGCGGCATCTACGTCATTTGGATGGCGATCATTGATTGTGAGGCAAGGTCCCTCGGACAACCCAACGAACCCTCCACCACTGCCTCCTTCGGTGCGACGGCCTGCCTCTGCTCCTTTGTCTACTGCCCCCATTCCGACTGCCCCTTTACAAATACCTGCCTGTCCCTTCGCAATATCAAGCTTCGTTTTGAATCACGACCGAGCACAACAGCCGATTCCATCCACTGCACAGTGAATCTGCTCCACTCCGATCAACCCACACACGTCCCCAAACACCAAGACCCCTCTCTCTGATCAACACAACCTTCCCCTCATTACAGACAAGAATATCATCACGATGCATCGCACGTATTCAATGAGACAGTCGCGGGCTCCTACAGTAAGCAGAACCCATGCGCTCGCTCTTGTCGCTTTCTTTTGTCGCTTTTTGCTTACCCATATCTCTAGGCCTCGCAACTCCAGGTACCTACCTCATCGCGGACCTCCCATCAACACGCAGACCTAATTCGTAGCAGAACCCCCCTCCACCAACCTCGAGCACCAAGTCTGGACGGCTTTTTGGCAAGGGCGGACTTGGTCAGTACACCTTTCATACCTCCAAACAATGAGCGGTCTACACAGGAGCCGCGTCATCGATCTTGATACTTCGAATTGCCAAGGTGGCAGCAGATGACAATAGATGTGCGCAAGGTTGAAGGAAACACACAACGTCGTCATACAAGTGCTTGACGATAGACGTTAATGCGCTGAGTGGATCTGCCAACTGAGTCCTGGATTTTATCTTATTCTCTCGAATAAGCTCCTGTCCAGTCTAGTGGTCGATATCTTTCTTAACTTCATTTCAACCCCAGACGTACTGACTTCCACCTCAAGGTCATGCTTTCCGTAAAGAGACTGCCGGCCGATTTGGCCCAGATCTTGCAAAGAAGCTCTCCCAGCTTGTGAAGATGGAAAAGAATGTCATGCGCAGCATGGAGCTTGTTGGGAGAGAACGCATGGAAGTTGCCGTAGGTTTGAACTCCGACGAATTCGGCCACAGCTTACTGACATTACAATAGCAACAACTCTCAATTTGGGGTGAGGCATGCGACGAGGATGTCTCTGATGTTACCGATAAGCTTGGCGTCTTGCTCTACGAAATCGGTGAGCTTGAGGACCAATATGTGGACCGTTATGATCAATACCGTGTCACCATCAAGAGCATCAGAAATATTGAGGCATCCGTTCAGCCCAGCCGCGATCGTAAGCTAAATATCCTTCCACAGAAGGTGTCGGAATGTTGCTAACAATCTTCCAGGTAAGCAGAAGATTACCGACCAAATCGCTCAGCTTAAATACAAGGAGCCCAACTCGCCCAGGATTGTAGTCCTCGAACAAGAGCTTGTCCGTGCAGAAGCCGAATCTCTTGTCGCAGAAGCTCAGCTTTCCAACATCACTCGCGAGAAGCTAAAGGCAGCATACACATACCAGTTCGATGCGCTTCGAGAGCATTGTGAGAAGCTGGCCATTATCGCAGGCTATGGAAAACATCTTCTGGAGCTTGTCGATGATACACCTGTCACGCCTGGTGAGACCCGTGCCGCCTACGATGGCTACGAGGCTTCCAAGGCAATCATCCAGGACTGTGAGGATGCGCTCACCAACTGGGTCGACGCCAACGCTGCTGTGTCTTCCAAGCTCTCCACTCGTGCTCGCACTCTCTCTCAAAGAAGACGCAATAATGTCCAACGAAACGCAGAGGGACATGATCTTTCCGGTCAAGATGCACCATTGAATGACCGTGAATCAGGCCTCTGGGTTCCAGCGAGCGCACACAAAGGCGACGAGTACGATGATGACGAGGATGACGAGGAGGAGATTGGTGCCCACTCCATCCAGGATAGCGAAGTCAATGGTGAGACCCGGGGCCGCCAAGAAGCTGTGGTCGCATGATTTTGACAATTTCGAGGAAAACTTGAGTTTACAGGTGTTGAGGGTCAATCATTGAGGCCGTGGATATTCCCTTGCTGCGCAATTCTTGCCCTCGCTGGTATTTTGGTTGCAAAATGGTTGACGTGGGTGGTAATAAGTAATTCTCCATTTGGTAAAGGAGCGGAAATCAGGGGATGAAGTAAACGATTTCCTTGTATTTCTATGCGTAGCTTGATGATCAATGAAGTTTCTTAACGTCATTCTTTGCGTTCGGATCTTTGTGAAGCCTTTAAGCCTCCATTTCCACTGCCACGTATCAGACTTTACAACCATCAGTCGTCTCCTGGCATTTCGGCTTCTACTCTGTCGCATTTTGCGCATCCTGAGCACCGCAAATTCAATATATCGGCGGATGCTGGTATGGAGTGGACAGGGTCCATCCCCAGCGACCCTTCAAGGCTTTCCCCCTCCCTATCACTACGGGCAAAACTTCTTTCTCTGCTCTCCCCTCAATATCACCGCCCTAGGTCCACAATCATTGTCATCTTATCCCGTCATATCTATACCTCACTTTCCTCTCATCTGACTAGCAAACTCCTCCACCTCAATCTTCGTGATATATTCGCCAGGCACAACTACAAGACCCAGGTATCTCGATGACATCTCTTTTGTTATCTTGTCGGCTGCTTCCTTTTCAAACTCGTCTGATTTCGGGGGTGGTGGGAAGCGGTATTCGAAGGTATGGGAGAGGATTATGTTGCGATCCTTTTGCTGCGTTAGGTTTTGTTTGGTGGGGTTAGGTGAAGGAGGGAGACGGGGTAGGTACGGAATCTGTGCACTTGAATTGACCTAGGAACATGCGAGTGTCGGTTGTGTGGATGCGGAGGTTTTTGTTCAGCAGGCTGCTGAGGTAGTCTTCTGCTTGGGCTTTCTGCATTTTGGCACTGAAGGTTTGTTGCGCTGAGGGAAGTTTGCTGTGGACTCTGACGTTTGACAAGCTTTCAGTGGCATATGTCAACATGACATTGCCAGTCTTTGAGAAGCTTCCGATTTAAGCGAGATACTTAACCCCTCCCGTCGGTCTTATCGTTCTGCACGTGATTTCGTGGGAAGCTTGAGTTCAACCTTCGTCATCGATCGCGAAGTCCAGGCAACAGACAGCAGACTGAATAATCTCAACAATACGTTCGGTGGAAGGAGTACATCATGATTGCCAGTTATCTTGCAGATGATTACTTTCTTGCAATACTTGCTCAGCCTTGAGCTCGATTGTTGACGCCTTGTCACTAATTCAGAACACCTCCGAAATACGTAGCATTCCTTGAGCAGTCCATCACAATGGGAGTCACTGGCCTCTGGCCCATCCTGCATCCATGCGCCCGACCAATTAAACTAGAAACCCTGAATCGAAAACGCCTCGCAGTCGATGCCTCGATCTGGATCTACCAATTCCTCAAGGCCGTCCGCGACAAAGAAGGCAATGCGCTGCGCAATTCCCATGTGGTCGGGTTCTTCCGACGTATATGCAAACTCCTATTCTTCGGAATAAAACCAGTCTTTGTCTTTGATGGAGGAGCGCCAATTTTGAAGAGGCAGACGGTGTTAGGGCGGAAAAAGAGAAGAGAGGGGAGGAGGGAAGATGCTGTTAGAACTGCGGGAAAACTTCTGGCTGTGCAGATGCAGAGGAGGGGCGAAGAGGAGGAAGAGCGGAGGAAGAGACAGAAGGAAGTTGGCGGACGAGTTGCAGAGGTGGAGGAGGAAGAGCCCTTGCCTGCGGACCAGAATTTAGTGTACGTTGATGAGATTGGCATGTCAGCCCAGGAACGCCAGCAGACGCGAAAGTTTACGAAAAAGGACGCATACCATCTTCCTGACCTCACAAATGGTATCGAGGGCATGGGCCAACCTAATGATCCTCGGATTATGAGTGCTGAGGAGTTGGAGGAATATGCAAGGCAGTTCAATAACGGAGAGGATGTCAATCTGTACGATTTCAGTAAGATCGATTTCAATGGCGAGTTCTTTATCAGTCTGCCCGCGGGTGATCGGTATAATATTCTGAATGCAGCAAGGTTGAGGAGTCGTCTTAGAATGGGTCTTTCAAAGGAACAGCTTGAAGAAATGTTTCCAGATCGCATGGCCTTCAGTCGATTTCAGATTGAACGTGTTAGGGAGAGGAACGAATTGACGCAACGACTCATGAATCTGAATGGCATGAATGACGACAAGATACTTAGTGGAGGTGGAAGGATTGCAGGGGAGAGGGGAAGGGAATATGTGTTGGTGAAGAATGATGGCGTTGAAGGTGGCTGGGCACTAGGTGTTGTCAGCACAGATAAGACGGTCGGAGAGAGGAATAATGCGATTGATGTCGATGCTATGCATCAGAAGGTCAAGGAGAACGAAGAGGAAGAGTCAGAAGAAGATTTTGAGGATGTACCAGTTGAAGGATTGAATAGACTACCAAAACTGAGGGAAAACTCGGCGCAGAACATGTCATATGGCGAATTTCAAGCACAAGAAATCGCAAAGCACAGACGACAGTTTTATTCTTCTCGGGACGAAGCAGGTCCCTCGAAGAGACCTAGAATAGCTTCAGAGGAATCCGACTCTCTTTTCGTAGACTCAGACATGCCAGTTTCCTCTCTCCCAGTGTACGATTCCGAAGAGGAGCACCTCAACAGAGCTATTGCCCTATCATTACGAAAAGAAGATGAGCCTACACCAGCCGTTGAGTTAGAGGAAGACGACCACCTCAATCGCGCCATCGCACTCTCACTACAAAAGAACCATTATCAGGAATCCGAGCCAGAAGAAGACCAAGGATTTGAGGATATCATGATGCCAGAGTATGAACAACGAGCTGTTGAAGCACCAAAACCTATCACGAAGAGCAACGGCAAAATGGTTGCTCATGTTGTCAACAATAGAGCTAATGCTGCGGTGCCTAAAAGAAAGGCTACCACGGCTTTTATCGACGAAGACAGCGATAGTGATATGGACATGCAATCTGCTCTTGCAGCGGCGAGGAAACAGAAAGCTCCTGCTACTAAGCGAATCCGGCCGGCTCCTGTAGTGACAAATTCGAAGAATCCTTTTGATGGACCTTTGCCATTTGAGAAGTTAAATTTCAAGAGCTCAATCTTCGGCAAGAAGAAGGCCGCGCCAGCTGATAAATCTATTGAAGAGACTGAGGAATTGAACTATGATGAAGCTGGTGGATTTGAGAGGGAAGTGGAAGATGAGGCTTCTAAGCCACTGCCACCTTGGCTGGTTGGCAGTGGTGATATCAGATCCCAAGTAGAAGAGCAACGGAGAAGGGATCTGGAAACCAACGCAGCGGATAGAGAAAGAGCACTGGAGGAAGAAAGGATTTTTCAACGAGACCATGGGGTCATTGATATTGAATCTAGTGAGGATGAGGGAAGCGATGTCGAGATTGTGGATGCTCCTGTGCCAAAGTTGGTTGCAGTCCCTGAACCGCGAAGCGAAGTCGGAAAGTTGGGCGAGCTCGCAGAGGAAATTCGTGCAAATCCTCCCCAGTCCGAGCTACCCCAAGACAGGCAACCCTCTCTTAGCCCAGTTCAAGTTGAGCCAGAGATACAAGCAACAACCAATCGAGCTCAGGAGGAACAGGTTGATTGGTCTGAGAGCGACTACGGTGATGCTGTTACGAAACCAGAGAAGTCCTTCGATGTGCCTAAAACAGGACCGGAAGACTTCGATGACATGTATGATGCATCCCCTCCTAGGTCGCCTAGAATAACTGTGAACAAATCAGCATCTCCTATTTATGAAGCGGTTGAAGGTGCTCAGAATAGAAAAGGGCCTGAGGCAGGCACAAAAAGTCCATCGGCAACATTCGAGGCTGTTGAGATGGCTGAATCTACAGCTGCCTTGCCGTCAAATACTAGGTCACAAGCTGCTCCCCGGTTGCCAGTAGACGAATCTTTTCATCGTCAACAAGCGGAATTAATAGCCGATATTGACTCGGATGAGTTCAGTGACCCTGGAGACGAAGAACTCATGGCTCAGCTGGCTACAGAGGCTGAAGAACACGCACGTTTTGCAAGTACACTAAATCATAAGTCTGAACGCGAAAATCAAGAAGCCTACGAAAGGGAGCTTAAGCAGTTGCGTTCGCAGCAGAAGAAAGACCGTAGAGATGCAGACGAAGTGTCTCACATCATGATAACAGAATGTCAAGCACTCCTTCGTCTCTTCGGTATTCCTTATATTACAGCACCCATGGAAGCCGAAGCTCAGTGTGCTGAGCTTGTGAACCTTGGACTTGTTGATGGCATTGTCACAGACGACTCGGATATCTTCCTTTTCGGTGGCACACGTGTCTACAAGAACATGTTTAACAGCAACAAATTCGTTGAATGTTATCTCTCTTCTGACCTAGAGAAAGAACTTTCTCTTTCCCGCGACCAGTTAATCTCTATTGCTCACCTCCTTGGATCTGATTACACTGAAGGTCTTGCAGGCGTTGGTCCTGTCACAGCCCTCGAAATCATCTCCGAATTCCCTACCTCAGGTGGCCTTGAAGAATTCAGAGAGTGGTGGACCGCTACCCAAAGCTCATCTAAACCTCTCCTAGCAGACGTGGGCTCCACCTTTCGCAAGAAGTTCCGTCGCTCGCAAGCCACCAAACTCTTCCTGCCAACAGCATTCCCTTCACCTGCAGTAACAGAAGCCTACCTAAAGCCTGAGGTCGACTCCACACCAGAGCCTTTCCAATGGGGCATCCCTGACCTCGACCGCTTACGCGACTTTCTGATGGCTACCATCGGCTGGAGTCAAGAACGTACAGACGAGGTTCTAGTCCCAGTCATTCGGGATATGAACCGTCGCGAGACAGAGGGGACGCAGAGTAATATCACTCGTTTCTTCGAGGGTGGTGTTGGAATTGGCGCTCAGGGCATTGAAAGGGAGAGGGATGTGGGGAGTAAGAGGATGAAAGATGCAGTTAGGAAGTTGAAGGCTAAGAAGAATAAACCCTCAGCACTCAGTACTACATTTGCAGATCAGGCAAAAGAATGGGCAAAGAAGAACGACCTTAGCTTTACCGAAAGAGAACAGGAGAAAGTTAGGAAAGCACGAGGCAAGGGAAAGGGGAAGGGAAAAGCTGCACAGAAGAGACTCGCTGAAGAAGTCGCTGATGAGGAAGAGGATGGGGATGTCGAGGCTAATGATGAGAGTGCTTCCGCTAGTATAGCCGAAAGCTCAAATGGTGCAGGTAAAGGCAATGGGAACGGCAAAGGAAGAGGCAAGGTGAAGGGTCAAGCGAAGCAGAAAAGTACAACTTAAGTTGCCTTTTCAGTATGGAAGACTAAATCTTCAACAATAATCATTCTATAATATAACTCGTGAAGATATTGTAAACTTATACTTGTAGTATACATCTTAGAAGGCCTTACTGCACTCTTCAACACCCAGTGCCAGTCTTAGACCCTTACATAGATACTTGAACCCGACAGTAGTTTTACAACACAACAAGTCTATCCACCCCTGCCAAAGCCAAAGTAAGAAGCCACCAACACCACAGCATCAATACCATAAAAGAACTCCCCATGTTTCTCATTCCCGGCCAGGTATCCTGGTACCTCAATCTGATCAGTCCAAATGTACATACAATACTGTACACCTCAGTAAAAGCAAACCACACCTCATACATCAAAGAAAGCACGACGGGAACAAATAAGCAGATAACACACACTCATAGGGTACGCAAGGAATGAAGGGAATGCTCCGGGGTCCCGTTTGTGAGCATGTGGCCTGCAAGGATGGGATTGATGGAAGGAGTTAAGGTATTTGTTAGGAAAATACCTCGTATGAGGGGAGTAAGATAGTTGATGTAAGGGTTTTACCATGTATGCCCAACACGTCCACCTTTTTTATTTTCTCTTCTTCTTTTTGTACGGAAGTACTTTTTAGAGAGGGAGGGAGGGGTGGGGGGTAGATAAATTGTTTGGGATTGAGGAGTGGTGGCTTCTTTTCTGTAGTTTATACCCGGCCTGTCTACCGTAGATTATATATATAAGGTATAGAGATTGTAGGTGGTGGGGATTGGTGATTGTTATAGACTACCTAGGTACTAGGACTTATATAGAGTAAGTATAAAGGTAGTAAGAGGATATAGAAAATAGAATAGAGAGGTTTATCGAGGGAAGTAGATATAAGAAGTAGGAGGAGGTCGAATAGTGCTATTAAGTTAAATATATACTACCTACCGATCTTATCTTAGGTAAGCTTATCTAGTTCTACTACCGGTAATAGGTAGGTAGTTTACTTGTATATATTAAGGTATTAGTCTTTTGGAACTCTTCTCTTTTCTTCTCTCTACTTACTTAACTCTATACTTACCTTCTATACTTGTCTTACCTTCTTTCTCTCTCTCTCTTCTCTCTAGCCTCTCTTTTATTTCACACTTATATATACTCTACACCTATCTATCCTTCTTACTAGACAGACTTTCTACTACTACTAGGGGATTAGTTTCCTGCTGATTTCCAGCGGATTTCCTGGAACTTTTAGTTATGTCCTAGTACTTTCCCCCAGCGGATTTTCTGGGGTTTTTTCTCGACTCTAACTAGTGGGGATTTTAGTAGTGAGCGTGTTTAGTTCTGTGCTCTGCTTACTTTGCTTAAGGTTGAGTTGAGGTTCGGAGGGGGAGATCAGACTTGTTCGATTGTTTCATGTCATGTTGGCATGGGATTACATGGGACTGCATCTGCATAGAATGATCGACGATGACGTGTGAGGAGTCGAATGACTGAGCACTTGTTGCTTGGTGCTGGTATTCTTATTCCCACCTCGGAATATGTACTGCAAGTCACAGTATTTTGGTACACCATCGAACACGACGATTAAAATGTCATCTATATATATATCTATATGCGTTTACTCACATCTATACAAGACTCGGTCATAACCAACCTCGTTATACAACTTCCCCGCAGACTAAGGCAGCCTCAAATCCCTCCCGCGATCCCTGCCCTCGCCCTCGTCCTCAACAAAGACATGATTCTCTAACCTCTTGGTCGCCCTCGCCGCCCACGCGTCTACATAGTTCGTCCACAAAAACGCGACGTAGTAAACGCACATAAACCAAATGGGGACGAGTACGAATCTCCATGGCACGCTCACGATGTGAAGGGGTTCCGGAGGGATGATGTCGCCGTTTTCATTACGGGTTTCTGTGTTGGGAGGGATGCTGTTGCCATAGAGCATACGGACGAGTACCACACGGAGCATGGTTCCGTGGGTCAGGTACACGGCAAAGGAGTTGCGGCCGAGCCACAGGAAGAACCGGTTTGAGAGGATATCTCTCGCCAAAGGACTTAATTGCAAACCAACAGCGATAACGTCAAGCCCAATTGATGTGTACATCCAGGCAATTGAACCGTCGCCGTAAGGAAGGTTCTGGGGCATGATGTATTGGCGCAGAGTGAGCATTGGACGGGACCAGGAAGCCCATTCAGGATGGTCGCTGGGAAAGGAGCAGATGAAGAGACCAAAGGGGATGAGGATGCAGGGCAGGATGGTGGTCATCCAGCGGCGTCTGGCGATATGGGACTGGATTTCGGGATCTTGGGAGATGTCGCACAGGAGCATGCCAAAGAAGAACTGCATGCCAAAGTTGGCTGTCAACACGTTAGTAAGTGGCTCGTGAGTTGGCGAGGTGTCGCGTAGGAGTTCAGAGCGAGACTTACGTTCTCCACAGCAGTAGTAATACACGGTCATTAGAGAAGCTGTCATCATGCGATACCTGGTCTGCATGAAAGCCGCAGCCGAGAGTGCTACATAGACCAGAAAGGCGCCCTTGACCAAGGGAAGCAAGGTCCACTGATGATCATCATACTCATTCTTGCCCGCAATCCACGTATTTATCAGATTCCACCACAAACTAACAATACTGTCGACAAAATCCTTGCGATCAGGACTACTCCAACCCAACCATACCGAGTCGGAATGCTTCGCAATCTCAAAAGCACCCAGTTGCGCCAACAACCACGCAACTATTGTGACGATGGCGGTCGGGAGGAAGAGACGTGGGAAACGACGGAATGCTGATTTGGCTACCGTCGACAGCGCCCCTGTCTGGTTGCCTTCGCGTATCTGGCGGATGGGTTTGAGGGCGCAGACGTAGCCCGTCACGAAGGAGAAGATCACGACGCCGATGCGGCCTTGTGGCGGGATGCGGACGAAGGGCAGCTGGAGGAATCGAATGGGAGCCGTTTCGTCGTCGCGGGTTGAGAAGAGGGCGGGATCAAAGGCGCGGGAGAGATGTGTGAGGATGACCATGAAGGAGGCGACGCCTCGTAAGCCCTAGAAACCGAAGCATTGTCAGATACACGATGCATTAAGCAACATCTCGGGAATGCCATTGGGAAGTGTAGCCATTCCACCGTCGACCGTGCATTGTGTGTTGGTGGTGATGGTGGTGGTCAGGTCGAAGAGAGACGGAGATGGCTAGAGGGAAGAAGGCTGGGCGACCTACATCGATCCATTTAACCTTTTGGGGTCCAGGCTGGAATGGCGTATCCGTCGTTCTGCTGGGCGTCTTCTCCATCGTGCCCAATTGGCCGCCAAAAGCTCGCCAACCAAGTTCTCTGTTCCTCTGCTGCTCCAAGACAAGGGGAAGTATGGACAAGGCGGATTCTTGATTCACGCTCTGTTGTGTAGTGTAGTAGCGGTAGCGGTAGCGGTAGTGGTAGCAGTAGCAGGAGCAACAACAGCAGCAACAACAGCAGCAACAACAGCAGCAATAACAGCAGTGAGCGACAGACAGGTGAACAGTGGATGCAAGAAAGAACGGAAGAAAAGAGAGAGGACGGTCTAAGTGGAAGAAGACCCGGCAGTCAGTCAGTCAGTCAATCAATAAATAGAAGGCAACATGCGATCCTATTATACTTTCTCCCAATGAAGATAAATAGCCTCCGTCAGTGACTTGGCAGCAGAAATCACCGAATGAAAGAATGCATCAACGATGGAGAGGTCCCTGTCCCTGCATGCGAAGCTTGACTGCGGAGAGACGTACTTCACCTAGGTACGTATGCTTGCTTGCGATGTTGGTTCCTCCACAACCCTGTGTAATGAAGGCGTGTCTGCATCCCGCGATATCTCAAAGGGCAGCGGTCGAGGAAAAGGGGCCATTGCCAAGGGCAGGCCAAGATGAAGCGTGGTCCAGCCAAGAGAATGCAACGATCCAACAATCAATCCCACGGTTGCTTTGCTACATTGGTCGGTACAGTATGTGCCTGTACGCTTCTGTCCGGTACATAGTGGGATGTCAAGGATGCGCACCGGACGCGTTACTACGACTCTACAGGACGGTTCAATCTAGTTACTTGTCATCTAGGTGACAATTAATCCTAGTGACTTCTGCACTTCAAGGACCCCGAAAAACAAGGACATGCGCACGTCGCTTGTGATAAGTCGTCCTAGGCACGAAAGGACCGAGGAACGTATCGACCACATAAGTGAGCTTGAAGCTATAATTAACTCCATCGAGATATAATTCAAGAGGGTTGCATCATGTTGATAACCCGAGTCAATCAACCACCGCATGACGTCGATGCTGAGCATCCAAGCATCGGGGACAACTTGCCCCTTTAAGATGGCTCGCATCTATCGTCGTCGCCTACTTGAAGCCGACGCACCCCAGCATCTCCATCCAGTACGAGTGGTCATCTTACCCATGCGCGAAAGATGGGAAGGGATCGGCTCGCGAGAGAACAACGTCGGTCGTCGGTCCCATTGCTCCGTTCGTGGACTCCTTGTACTCCTGTGCGAATGCGGTACTGTATGTACAGTATGGCAATGGCATCATGGTGCTCTTGGCTCATTACAGCATTGGGTGCGTCTGCGTGTTTCTGTCCGAACGATGTGTCTCCTGTCTTCGATCTACAGTCTCCTGTCGCTCGGTACCGTACGAAGTAGCATTCGCCGCCTCGCCAAGCTGCCAATCTCAATGGCAACCATCACCACACCATTCAGAAAAGAGAAAAGAGACAAGAGAAGCTCGGAGACCGGGCGCGCTATTTCGCATCTGGAGTTCGGGACTGATGGGCGGCTCGATGACACTGTGCTGTAATTGAATGGAGATTGGCAGGCTCCAGAGATCTAAAAACAATTGTTCGGACGGAACGTTCGGATGAGCGCTCAGGGTTCCCATGCTCTGCCATGACTTGACAGCTGTGCAAGGACTGTACCGCCATCATAGGAGGCCCTGATAAGGATCCCCCCACGTGCTTTGATCTTACTTCTCCACGACACCCGAGATGAAGAGTACTCGACCTCCTCCTGACTCTCACTCCCAGAGGAATTTGTTCCCTCGCAGGTGCGGAAAGTCCTTCATATCAATGACCCGTTCAAGCGTTGATATATGATAGTATCCTACATTTCCTCAATTCATGCAGTGCAATGCAGTCTGCCGCAGTGCCGCAAATTCAGACGATACCTTTGTTGGTAGAGAGGCAGACGATACGGAGTATTGGTCTTGGCCTTGCAAGAAGTAGAGGATCAGCGAGGAAGCCATGCGATCCAGGTAGCAATGTAGCATATACGAGTACATGAAGCTGCAAGGCGGCAGTGGCTCCGTCGACGGTTGACTTGGCATGGAGTCCGTGTGAGTACGACACGTTATATCTTCAGAGAGTTGACAAACATGTGGGAGTGTAGAAGAATGGCGCACATTCAACTGTGGCTTATGCGGCAGCTGAGACATAATGTCTGGAGCGACCTTTGCGATCGATCTCATGGTTGTTCGGAGTGCTGCAGAAAGACACGATAATAGCCTACCGCTGTAATACACGAGACTACTTGGGGGAGAAACTTGGAAAGCGCACATGTTTCCGTCGAGCTCTGTGGTAGGCTAATCTAAAAAGAATCGCTATATTTCTAGTACCAACAGGCACGATACGATATGATTAGTAAATACGACTCTTTTCTGCAGCAAACTTCCCGAGACTTGCATATACTGCATGTAGCGTGAACCTAAGGCAATTAAGGTATACGCAATAGACAAGGTCTTTTTCAACGCGAGCAAGCTCTTGTCAAGTATGGGAGGATCGGATGTTGAAAGAATTTGTTTGCTCGTTCGTACCCGAAGGATTGCGAATTTAGGAAGCCGTGGAGCAGATGCTTGCAAGGAGCATACTTTACACTTGGTGTATCTCTCTCTCCCGTGGAGGCTGCAACAGCACTTACGATGACCCTGAGACAGTGAAATACTGCCAATCAATTCGACTTGAACTAGTGCTATGCACTCTCCTCGTCAGGAATATATAGACTGACTAGCCACAAGGTATCTAGATGAGATGGTCACAAATGAAGCAAGCAGCGACTACGTCATTATAGTCATCCTTATTCTCGACATGCAGCTCAAGAGGCAGTCGGCCAACTATTCTCTGCCACCGTTTGAAACTTGTATGCACCTATCGTGTGTCGCAGGCACCTATTTACTCTATTGCATCATAACCGTTGAAAAAGCGCACTCGGTCTCCCTAACACGCTTTATGTGACCTCTGGTATAATCCAATGGCTTTCTTCGTGTATAATCGAGTGGATATATAGCCTAACAAATGAGTGCAGTCGTTTACAGATAGAGTTCAAGGCTTGTGACAGTATTATTGGTGGCGAGTCTCTTACGATGTTCACTAGTCTACACGTAGGTATTAATTAGCATGCGTGACAGATCTAGTTGTAAGGAAAGAAAGAGGTTCGAATAGCACCTCCTTTTTTAGCATCTCCACTTCTGTAGCTTTTCAACACAATCTCTACTACCCTGTACGATCTCTAGCTGAGCATCTAACGAGAAGGTGTCGCTGAAAGAGAAAAAGGTGGACAGGGCAACTTGTATATTTTAATTGCTCACTCGGCACTTACGATCTCTAATATTACATATCTTATATTTGCTTCTTCGGAGGTATCTCCTCTCTGCATGTGCAGGTATCGAGGTGGAGACACCCAACTGTCTCATTCATTCTTCTGAACTCGGCGCTTAGTAGACGACTGCTGTGTGTACAGTACTTTCACATGCTAAAAGCCTCTGTTAACAATAGCTTTAAACTCGAAGCAGATAGAGTTAGAGTAGGTAGGAGTGACTTAACAATGTAAGAATAAGGGGGTTTAAACTTAATCGGCGGCTATCCTAAATTTAGAACTACCTGTATTGTATCGTTTAAACGTTAGAAACCCCTTTAAATTCCTCTCTGAAAACAAACGAGTACAGCGTAAACTTCCAATAGCAAGTGCCGAACATTTCATTAGACCAGATATTTTTATCCATGTAAAGACAGAAGACGCTCAATGAGGGTGCATGCCACTCTACAGTCAGTTGTGGTCATTAGGCCAGCAGTCTGGCGCCTGTGGCCTGTACTAGTACTCGTATAGAGTACCTTGTTATCTTGAATTCAAACGGTCAACTATAAAGTAGAATACGCTATCGAAGTCTCTTTCTTATCCTTTTCAGTGTCGCCAGAATAAGTACTCTAAACAGATACTCCCGTTAATCTAACTTGTTTGTTCGTGTCTAAACGCACTATAGAGTACCCAATAGTTTGTTAAAACTCCGAGGAGACCGAAATCTTCGTTGTCCTTTAACCTACTTTACTACGAATTACTATCTTTCTTCTCTACAATATAAACGCTGTAGTATAAGCGCTAAGGCACACCTAACTTAATAGAGAGTCTTGACCTCGCTTACCTATCTGTATATAAGACTCTTCGGCCACCTACCTCGACCTGTATCCCTTTTGTTATATATCAAGTAACATATATTATTTCATGGCCTGTCAACCATTTATAGTTACAATTGGTAGTAGAAGGTATTACATTGCGTCTAAAGTCTTTAGATCTTTGTTAACATACTCAGGACTTAAACACTATCTCTCGCACTCTACTCGTCGATCTGGAAATCTTTTAAGACCTCTTACAACTACACTGCCGTCGACAATACAATCACAACCCAGGATATCTAAGACCGTTAATACAATAGCTAAACAAAGAGTACGCGTAGAATCAAGATCCACCTCCCGAGTTATATAGCGTTGGCGTCGACGAGCCGCAGGCCCGTAGAGACAATTAAAAATAGCGACCTGCTACCACCGACTTTATATGTGCCACAGCGAGCACCTATAGTATGAACCAATAGTAAGCATGTTCAGAACTGGTCCCCTGAACATTTTTCGTAAGGCCTCTACTAAACATTATATTTAGTAGCATCCATGGCATCACCTTCTAACAACAATACTACATACGATAAAAGACACGCAAGCGAACTGAGAACGAAGAAAGCGCATCGAAAAAGCAGAGACTTAGTTTGTCGTAGGGTACGGCCTAGGATAAAAGCGCTAGACCTATAGCCTTAGCCTCTATCTAGGATAGAAAGTTAGTTAGGGATTAAACAGGCACATTTGACACTGGGCAAGTGTCTCTAAGTCTAGGCAATTGCTACTCACAATATGTTCATTAGGTATATTAGCTAAACTTGAATTATAAACATCCCTCACCTAATACATAGGGAATAACTTTAGTAAAATACTCAATCATTTTCCTAACTTTACTTAAAAGGTAGATGTTAACTAGAAGTTAGATACATTAGGTGTCTTAGGTAGATATACTAACATTATAGTAAACTTTATCTACCGTCTTATCTAATGTGATCTATAGGTTGTTATAAGACTCGCCTAGCTTACCTAACCCTAGCCTACACATTAATATAAGAGTATGTCCTCTATCCTCCTTTCTATTAATTCATGATCTGTTATTTAACTTATTTATTAAGTAATAGACTTCTATGTTTATAGGCTATAGGCTTCTCTCTAGTATATATATTACTAGAGTTCTATCTTTTATAGTCTTTAGTATTGTTACTATTACTATCTTCTGTTTGTGTTCCTTACTCCTTAGATATAGTCTAAAAGCTGTTAGAAATAGAGTAACTTATACTAGCTTAAGAGGATATATATACCACGCCAAGATGTTCGGCGGCATCTGCGCCGGTAGCGCAGATATTTTGTCTGGATTTCAGACTCGAAATATCTTCTTTGGGTTCTCGGATAATCCAGTAGCTTAGTACCAGCTGTTTAGGAGGGAGACATAGGAATAGTAGAGGGAACGCGTAGGTTCTATTCGAAACAGGTTCTAGAGCACGCACTTGATTAGCAGAGCATACGCAGACGTTGGAAGGAAAGGGTAATCTCTTACGATGGCTACACGGTAGTTGATACTGTCGGACAGGTTGGTGGTAGAGCGATTATAAGGGCGTGCTGTAGGGTATCTCGATAAGCGAAGTTTAGAAGTGGCACCGTGATAGTTGACACCTCTTCAATGAGGGTTGCACGAGCCTGAGGTGAGATTGGAAGTCTTGAGCTCTATAACGATAGTCAAGGGGATTCCCTTTCTTCTTCTTCTTATAAATGCTACGAGGACCACACATATCTCTCTGCTGTTCCCAGATTGAACTTGCGGAAAAGAGATAGAATAAGCTTGACGATGGCAGAAGCTTGGTTGACCAGGTTGCAGGTTGCCAAGGAAGCTTCGCGCCGTCCCTCATCGCATGTCTTGACTTCTCCTAATTCTACAGCGTCGTGCCTGACGTGTCTAGTAAAGCATGCAGTAACAATAATCCTAACAACATCAACAAGGCAAAACTCAGGATACAGAAGACGCAGACTGTCCTCGACCCTATGCACGGGGTGTACAGAGTACCTACAGGAGGTATACGGAGTACGGTGCGGCGAGGCTTTCTCTTGGCACCCTCGATCTCTCGCGGCCTCTTTTTGTTTTGGGGGCCGGCCAGCTGGAGAAAGTAGGTCTGCCTCAGCCTCGTTCGTTCTTTGCTTCTCCCGTCCATCTCGGCGAGAGATGAGGCATGAGAGATGAGCGTTGAAAGATGTCGTGCATTCTGTTATAGCCTGCTCTGCTTTTTTGTTCTCTGCAACTGCTGCGAAGTATAGCACAATCCACGACCACCGTCTGCGAGACGGCATATCCTGGCAACATATCTTGTGGGACGCACAGTACCAGTACTGACCACCAGCCGCAATACCATTTGAAATCTGCAAGCCTTCGCAATGGCCGCGCCGTCTTGGTTCCCGTATGTAGCAGAATACCCTTCACCTAACGGCAAGCATCGAAATGGAAAACTGACGTCTGAGAACCCTTCAGGATTGGGAAGAATGATCAAGGAGGTGAGTTGCCCGCGCCTCAAGCCCAGGTTTTGCATTGTGCTAACGGTCACATAGGATGGAGACTCGATATAGTGTCCCTGCTCGCCGTCATTGGCGAGTCGTCGATGGAAGAACACGCCCAGGCCCTGACTTCCTCGTGGACATGCATTCTCCCTAGAATTATACCTGCCCCGCAAGCCTTGCTGAAGCCGAATCGCCCCTCTCGAATGCCACAATTAAATGCCGTCGTAGTTGGAGTACACAGTGGAACGAAGGTCGAAACCCTGAATTACTTCCCAAACATCATACACAACATTGAAGAACTGCCTGCATACTCCTTTCAGGTCTGGGAAATCAAACACAAGAACCAAACACGGATACTTGAAGTACCAATGGACGCCCCTGATCCTGAAAATGGTCCTGGTCTTTCAAAACCCAACCCAGGATTGATACGCCGAGCAACCAAGAACCTTACTGGTTTAAGCGGCAAGAGCAACATATCAGGGCAGCCCGATGAGAAGCCTAGAGAAAAGCCTCATGTCCCGGCAAGCTTGTATTCCCCTCTGAACATTCTTGCGGTCTTATCTTGCGCCTTGACAGCTGGGCTCATTGTGTGGGCCGCACGGGAAAAGGATGGCACGGCCATTTTAGCTCTTTCAACCATATCTCTAGTCTCGTCGATGGTTGGTTATGCGTCCTGGTGGCAGCCCTCTCTGATGACGAGGACTGCCGCTGTCCCCGTTCCTCAAGGCGACGTTGTGATCAGGACACGGGAAGGTGCATTCATAGTGAGTATTTTCCATTCGGCGCAGGATCATGGCGCGACATATTCTGGATTATAGCCCTGACTTGCACTCGTCTTCATATCTTGGCAACTTCTATACTTATTTTAGATGAAACAATACTAACTCATGAAACGTCCAGGTTGTCAAGTGCAACGAATATGTGGCTAGAGAACTGTACACCGGGAGTGAGGAGTGCAAATACGTCGTCAAACACAAGTCCATTTATCGTGGTCTAGTCGGAATGGGAACATTTTTGCTCATGGTGAGCGTGGTGCTACTTGGTAAGTCAGCAGAAAAAGAATTCGAATATCTCAAAACAGCTACTGAAACAATTAGGCAATTGCAATTGGACGATGCAAGCTGCCATCGGCTCTTCTTACATTCTCTTGAATGGAGCCTATTGGCTAACCTCGCTGTTCGAAAAGAGGCGTTTCTGGGACCTCAAGCATTATGACTATAAACCGACAACAAAAAAGTGTGCCCAAAATGCGCACGGAGAGCAGGCTTCATACACACGTACTTTGTGGTATGCAATCCGAGAGACGAAGAAAACTTCTTGGGTCATCAACAGCGGCGCTGCTCCATTGACAAAAAAATGGGATGCGTGGCTTAAAGAGGCCGAGGACGCTGCCAAAGAAGGCCTTGAAGACTGGGAAGCCGTGAAAAGGAAGAATGCCATTATAGGAACGCAGACAGATACCCCGCAGCAGGGTCGCCGCCAAAGCCATGCTCCAGCTAGTCACACTGTGCCTGGTAATCACCAACAAGAGTTGCCTCTGAATGATCAAGAAACGGAGAACCAGGCGACGCAACAAGCTCCTGCACTAACCATTCCTCTTGAACCCACGAAGTGACCTATGAGATCTTAACACCATCTTCAACTGTATATAAAGCCTGATTAGGCAACCTCGACTACCCAGTGGGAATTTTCAGTTTCGATTGTCCTATCATCTACGACGCGATAATAACCATGTATTTTACATTCTTTGGTCTTTACTTTAGCGATTGCATTACACGGAAAGGAATCTGGCTTCTGGTCTCTAAACATGGACAGTTGGACTGTAAAGAAAATAAATGCGCATCTGGCATGGGTAATGGAAGGAAATAATGGCTTATGAGGGATGAATCTCCACGCAAATTTAATTTCATTTCTGCTACATATGCTGAAAGATTGAAAGTTTGACTTCGATGGCATGACGTATGGTTCTCTTGCTGAGTGAGACGTCGCTTAATTAGTTTAGTCGTTCGATCTTTTAAGAAAGAAAGGACAACCAACAGAGCTGCACCAGAGAACCTTAATATGGCAAGACGCCCTAAGATAGAGACTGTGCCCTGCTACAGATCAAAATAACGTACGTGTGTTTCCCATACAGAAATCGCATACATCTTAAACCCTATCACCGAAGGTAGATAGATGACAGGTCACAGGTGTATGCAAAATTTGAGTTACCTGCAGCCCGGAAAACCTATCACAACCTTAGGTTCGCAGCTTCGTTATAGAACTATAATCTATTAGGAGACTGGGAGAGAGGGGGGCTGGGTTGATTCGTGTCGTAGTTGGTTGGGTTTAGAGGATACTGAAAGTAAAAAGAAGGGGAGGGAGTAGGGGTTTCTTTGCTTTTTTCGAAAGATGTTAACTAATAATAAGGTTGGCGTTAGAGTATCTATTGCTAGTGTTGTTACTAGTTAGGTAGTTCAGTAATTAAAACTGTTTAGTGCTTGTACAGAGTAGATTACTTGATTAGCAATTATTAGCACTTAGGCTACCTAAGGTTAGATAGGGCAATTAACTCGTGCCTGGTATCCTACGTACTGTACTGTAGAGGGAAATAAGCCTTGTCTATAGGCAGGTGTCTAATCTAAGCCTACGTCTCTAAAACTAGCAAAAGCACGCACGGCAACACAACAGTTTACAAAGTCTACCCAAATGAAATCTTTCTTCAATGTGCGAATCTCCAAGCAGAGTCCCACGCTTGCTACATAAAATTGTAGCTTTACTTTTACTAGCTTGCAGCCTTAGTTACCTCAATCCCAGCTAAAATGAACGCTGGGCGTTCTCTTTCGCCCCAGAAAAAGTCCCAAATCATCGCATCTAGCGGAATCTCGCCACAAAGTCACCAAAATATCTCTCAGGCGTAGTATCTTCCGCAGATTACTCCTCAGACCACCTTTCTCTTGGCGTGCCTGCTTCTCGTAGTACCGGACAGTGTGCTCTTCTAGTTCCGCTCGAAGGCATTTCACTTTCAGCCGAAAATGCACCTTCCATACTAAGGTCTTCTCCAGGAGACGGTAAAGGTGATGGTAGCGGTGTGATGGCTGGAAGATTGCCATATGAATCCCATTGTCCGAAAGCTTCGGGCTCAGGACCAACTGTTTGGCGTCTAATATTCTCTCCAAAAGATGATGACGGCATCAAAGATACAGGAGTGTTGTAGATATTCCCTTCTGCCGGCCTGTACGCTGGCATCACTTCTGTGTCTCCTGGTTCAGAGTGAAGTATCTCGCAAGTTTGAATTGGCGGGAGTGCAATTACGGGCTCCGCCCAATGCTGGGCTGGTGGAAATGTCACGTTTGGATCGACGTCTCGGGCTGCGGATCCCGTGCGTCGTATTTTGTATCTGTCTACAAGGCTTGGTTGTTGAGATGTTGGTACGGGCTCGGTCAGACACTGTGGTGGTTCGGTTTCTTGGGTTGAGTTTGCTATCCAATGTGGAGGGTAGTCTCGACATGTGGTCGCCATTTGTCGGATTTTCATTATTTCACCTAAGCTTGATCCCTGGGATGCCGGTACGGGCGTATGATTGGGGTTTGAGCGAGTGCTAGTGTTCGTGTGTGGTGCTGGGTGCTGTTGCTGTTCCGTGGAAAGGTTGTCATTTAGGTTGCTGTTCAGAGTTGTTGGTGGACTTGATGGCACAGAGTTAAGGCGTCCATGTCGAAGATGATAATATGAAGAGGGATTTATAGTGGCACAATCAGAGGGTCGAACTGCTCCTTGATCGTGGAATCTGCCTTTGAAGCTTGGTCGTTGGCCTTCAGGTTCAGGGAGTTTACGCTTGAGCTGGGAGCGGTTGTTGGTGTATGGTGGTGGCACTGGTGGGATTTGCTGGTGTTCTGTGGCTAGGATGTTCTGTGAAGTTGATGGTGCATATGTTGATGGAACATGCGGAACCCAATTGAACGGGTCGACGCTTGGATGGATTATATTTCTCCGGTTTGGTTGTCTGGATGCTTGTCCCGGTGTACGATTGAGTTGCGAGGCAATGCTAGTGCGTGATGGTGGATCTTGTTGCTGTTCAGTAGTTAGGTTGGTAATCTGGTTGTCCTTCGAAGTTAAAAGTGCATATGATGATACACTGGGTTGTTCTTCTGTTGCTATGTCTTGTGATGGCTCTGGACTTGAGGTTGTTTCTGCAAAATCCGGCTGGTGTCTCGCCGCCTGTGTTGACTCTGGGATACGACATCGCCTAACTTCTAGTCCAGGCGATCCTCCCAAGGTTTTCATAGTTCCGACTGCATTTATCCAAGCTCTGCCTGACAATGCTGGTGTTTCACTTATTGGTGGTGCCATGCTTGCATGGAACCTTCCTCCCGTTGGAACAACCCTTTGTGGTTCAGGTGTTAGCCAACCAATTGCTGCTGAATTAGCTGCATCAGCTGCACGAACAATTCTGCTCCATTCAGTCTCGGTTGATGTTCGACTCATTGGCGACACCGTGCTTGATTGGGATGTTCCTCCCATTGGAATACCTTGCAGTTGCTGACTTGTAGTATCATCACTTGAAGATATACTCGATGCAGTAATGAACGGACCTTTCCATACTAGTGCTCGGGGTTGGGTTGCACTTAGTGTTCTACCTGCGAAAATTTCCTGCCGAGGGCTTTGCACAGTAGAAGCAGTACTACGTTGATCCTGTCCAAAGAGTCCTTCCACATCGAAGTTTTGATTAATTATGGCGGCGATTGCATTTGCATGAAGTTGACGATACAAGCTTGATCGTCGTCGCGCAGCGTCTGAATATTCAGGCATTGGTTCATTGGATCTCCTTCGTTCTGTCTCTCGAAATTCTCTATCCACTCGCTGCAATTCCGCTTCTCGAGGTTGCTCAAGATTATTATCTGCCTGTGCCGGAGCCTCACCGTGATAATCAACCGAGCGGTACATTGGAAATGTCGTAGAATTTGCAGTTGAATTAACTGGTCCATGCGGAGGAAGGTCATCATCAATGCCAGCTCTCGTCTGAGTTATCCGACGTGTAAGCATCGGTCTTGAAGTTGTCCTCTGATATCCCTCAATGGAGTCATCAGAATCATAGTAAAGTTGCCAGGGTACGGCATGCGAGTGTTGCGTGATTACCTCTGTCGAGAATTTGCCCTCGGCGGTAAAGCTGTGATGCAGTTCCTCGGCCAGTCTTCTGCAGATGGGACATGTCGTCCTGCCGTATAGCGAGTGTCGAAACCATTTTTTGAGACATTCGTAGTCAAAAATGTGACCGCACGGACGAGCTTGAACGGGGTTGGTGAAATCTTCGTAGCAAATTGGGCATTCTTTGTCTGGATCCTCGTATGGGTAGTCTGGTGGCATGATTCCTGTTTTTATGACTGGCTCCTCTTTCTTGTGCTCTCTACTTGAGCCTTCTCCGGCCAGGTTGTGATGGAGAGGTGTGCGGCCGGATGCGACATCGTCTCCGCTGCGTGAGTCCGACATTTGGTGCTCAATACGCCGCGAATCAATCAAAGACGCAAGGAGTCGATGATCGCACCTTGAAATTGATGAAATATTCTGGAGAAGATGAGTAGTCATAGACCAGGCATTCAGCATAGATCAGGCATTCAATCTAGTCCCGCCAGATTCAAATAGGACGCATATTGTCTTTGCACCTTGTGGACCTACATGACAAGTTTCTTCCAAGATTTCCCGTGCTGCTTTATGCGTGGGATAAGTCTCGAAGTTTCTGATGTAGTATGCCAAAGTCGATGTTTCCTTGCTTATGAGTCATGTCCGTCAGATTCAATAATAGGAACTGAAAAGAGGGACGACTAGCGGTCTTCTAGCTTTGGCTACCTTGGGATTATCTGGTTCGTTAGTTCCATTCATTGCCCAGGTAGGCGTTGGAGTCTTCTTTTCACATCATAACGTACAAAGTTTGCACCTCACTACGTCACAATCAGTGCGCTTTGTAGTTGGCACAAGTGCTGGAAAACATGACTCCAATTACTCGAACGATCGCAGTATCCAAAGGACCTCGGTTCTCAGTATCGCAACTCCAGCCAACACGACAAACACGAGAAGTCTCTGGTGTGCTCAACATAAATTATCGATACAGAGAAAATCGGTGTTGCGACGACGTCGCGTCACAAGGGAAGTCACTTCTCTAGAATGAACTAAAGGGGGGACTAGCGTGATGCTAAGCGGACGCCAGGGTTTTAGCGAGGAACCTCGTGCTGATATTTTCTACCTTAGGTGCCTATATCCCATTTATTTAAAACTTAGCTGGCCTGGACGAACCACACTTCCTGTATATTGCTGCCATATAAATATATATCGTCAGCTGTGGCGCATATGCTGCTTAACCCACTGTCTTGATTCACAGGTCTTCTGTTTTTCTTGCTCCATTATGTCTTGTCAACATGACTTTCAATGCTTCAGCACCTCATTTGTTCCAAATCAACCTGACGCGCTCAAAGATTTCATGTCCTGGGAAATCAAAGCAATCCATCCAATGAGCATCTAAACCCGGGTGGCGTAATACAAACTTTGGAGTGGCTTAGAATACTAAACTAGGTTCTGTCATGAAGGGCGGGTTTAGTTTCCTAATTCGGGAATTCTGGTTGCGAGATTGTTGATTGGGGGCAAGGTGTACGAATATTGGAGGGGAAATTAGATTTTGAAAGTTGCAATCAGTTTTCCCCTAGAAAACCACGGGGAACTTAATGCTCATTTGGTTTACTCTTATGCCCAACACGGCGCGTGATTGGCTCTAATCTAGGGAGCAATGAGGATAATTCTAGATCCATGCCAGGTATTTATTTTGCTCAATACAAATAGTAGTCGCTGACATACGAAGCACGACCTATTGGTCTACGGCTTTTTCAAACTTTAGAAATAGCTGATTCGAGACCGGCCCTGTTGTGTAACCATCGCTCTGCTCAATGCCCTCATCGTTCACGATATGCGACGTAAAGTTGCTATACACAGCTGCAATAACTAGTTTTATTTCTGTTGCTTAATCAGTAGAAATCCCCCACATATTTGGAATGAAAGGCGACGTGGTACATACCATGCATAGCGAAGTTGCTTCCTACACACATCCTGCCTCCACTAGAGAAAGCCCAGAACCATCTATCTCTACCTTTCCTCTGCTCTTCAGTCATTTCATTTTCTGCATCCAACCATCGCTTATGATCCCATTTCTCAGGATCAGGATAGACAGTTGCGTTGCGATGGACGCTGTGTGCTTGTGCACCGACACGAACGCCACCAGGGATTTGGTATCCTCCTAGATTGCAAAAGGGATATGGGGTCATGCGGGGCTGATTTCCGGGTATTGCTGCATGGAGACGGAGGGTTTCCATTACAACAGCATGGAGAATTGGCAGCGAATCAAGATCCTTCGAAGATGGAATATTTTTTTCTGGGTTGGGGAGCGCCATGTTTGGAGATAGGGCGAGGAGTTCCGCACGTAGAGCCTTTTGGAGTGGTAGTTTTCGCGATAGTTGCCAAGAAAGATATGTCAGTGTGATGCCTGAAGTTTCGTGGCCTGCTGCTAGATGATCAATCATCTCGCTTGCAACACTCAGCTCGGGATACTTGAGCGTTTCTTCTGCGAGCACTGATTCTGTGCCTTTTGAAGACTTCTCTTTCTCGATTCCGGAGACTAAAGTACTGAAGACCACGGGCTCATTTGCTTGATCTGAGTCAGCCGCAGAACTTTTGATTGAAGCTTCCGTAGCGTCGCAGCGTTCTTTACACCAAGCTTCGAGTTCATTGTTTGCGTCATCAACCCAACTTGGAACAAGACGAATGTGGAATCCCTTGAGAAAAGTAGTGAGCTTTGGAAGTTCTTGCGAGAAGAATGTGTATCGCTTCCGTATATGGTAGAGTGAGAGCCAATGCTTCCGGTAAGCTTCATCTTGGAGGAAGTTGCTGGCGTTCTTGGTCCCGAAAAGGTAAGCAGTTATTCCATCCATGGTTGTTGCGTTCCATAGATCATGAACGTCGACACCCTCAGATTGAGATTTCGAAGTCAATGAAGTAATGATTGGAAGAAGGCGGTCGTAAAGAATGACCTGTGATTGCCGGACGATAGCAGGAGAGTTGTGAATGTAAGATTTGGAATAGCTACAGGTCAAAAACTCGGAATTAGTTTACTTGTTATAGATAGCTCGAGATTGCCTCAAACATAGTTCACGAGCAATGTGTAAAGCCGGGTTGGGGGATGATGCTCTGAAAAACGTGGCCGACATACGTGTTTGAAATCATACGCTTCCTCGCTGAATGTTGACGAGAATGCCAACTGGAGAACATGCAAGGCACTCTGATACCTAGTTAGCATAAGAAAGTGGATGATATCAGAAGAGTGACTTGCCCGTAATTGTCAAATATTGAGTACCACTGACCCTTCTCCATACCTCCAGCATAAACGGATCTCAAGTCTCCAAGGTCATTAACGCTGAGCTCATTCGGAGCAACACGAATGACTGGGCCGAACTTGAGATGGGCAGCATGGAGGGTTCGATTTTCTCGACATTGGAACCTGGTCCACAGTATCCAGAGAGGAGAGATAGAAGCGCTCCAGTGGGCATTTGGTACCTTTGATAGCGATGAGATGAATGACGGGTAGATGATGAACTTGTAGATGGAGAGGATCGAAAGAACCGCAAAGGCAAGGAGAGGAAGGCCAAGAGACAACATTGTGTTTTGAACGAAGAAGAAAGCCCTTTTAGAAGTTGAGCTTGATGAATCTTCAATGGACGGTCTTGAGGATCTTGTCTAGGTTTGCAGGATTGCAAGAATCCAGGTGGAAATAATATTAGACAAGGGACCCCGCGCCACTTCCTATCTTGACCGGCACTTGAATAGAGGCAACTACACCACGAAAATGTCTTTTTTCGCCAGCAATGACTTCAAATGTTGGTCTCCAACATTGGCGCAAGAGCGTATTGGCAATACTGCTCTGTATAAATGGCGGTAAGAGTGGGAGATAAGACAACGAGATTTCTCCGGGGGGCCGCCAATTAATCACGTGATTGTGCGCTCCACGGCACCTGATCTTCGCTTACTGACCTATCGCCGGACCAACTTCGTCCTCCGGAGGCTCTGCGAGGCTATAGGAGCTGTAACATAAGTTAAAAAGCTTAGAAATGAGTGCTATTAGCTACATTATCTAAAGTATATCTAGCCTTGTATAGTGTTGAACAGTGAAGCGTGCTACACAAAATAGTCATGTGATCAATCACGTGGTCTTGATTGAGCCCAGCATTACTAACTTTATCTTTATAGTTAGAGTCTAGAATATATATTAAAACAAAGGGTTACCAATAGCTTAATTACTCACTTTATTTCTGTAAGCTATATTCAAATAGCTTATCAGTACAAAGTAAACATAGCTTAAATAACTAAAAGTCTAAAATTAAGCGATGGTATCAGAGTTAGTAGTTACCTTCTCCCTTCTATATTCCCTATAGCTTAGTTAAAGACGCTTCCTCTAGTTCCGTCTTTCGCTTTCGGGTTTTTGAACCATATTGGCAGGCCAGATATATCTCCTAACTTACGACTTAGGCTGCTGATACGGGTGAAGAAGACTATTCAGAAGAAGTCATAGAGTTAGTTATCTCCGAGGAATACCGATTTAGCAGTACTGTAGGTAAATAGACTTATCGAAGTTTAAGGGCAAAGGATACGGCCTAGAACTGCTTCGTATGCTAGCAACGTTATCTTCCACGGTAGCATAGTATCTCTCCAGGTAGCCTAGGAAGTGGCCGCAATCCGTATACCGGTTCAGGTTCTCTAGGATCGCCTCCTTCACCCTCCAAATCTGTACATAATCAATATCTTTATGCTGAAAGTACGTCTTCTCAATGGACATGGCGGACGAGGATCGTGCGTTTTATTTTGGAATTCTTCGTTTTCTAGGACTGATTGGCATCAAGAAGTACGGTATATATGTGCTTTCGAGCGGCAGCTATATCATCGAAGGTATCGCCAACTTCGAAGGACTCTTTCGGAACGCGTGGTTAATACGGCTCTTCTGTAACTGGCGGCGATGGTAGGTAATTAGTGTTCGGAAAGGTGTTTTGGTTATGACGAAAAATGTATATATTCAGGCACTAGATCACCATAGTCAGTATATATAGAGTTAGGTACTACGATATCCTAGTTCTTATAAAGTAGAATATTTTTATATTTGTTTAACTCGGAACAGCAGGTAGAAGAAGATAACTTGTAGGTTTCGGGGGGTTTCTTCTAGCACTTTCTATAGTAAATATTCTACTGTATCTGCATCTGACGCGGGACCTAGTGAGTGGAAGACGCACATCACATCCTAAGTTGTATCTCTCAGAGACATGACCCTCTCTTGCTCCATCTGAATCTGCTGCATCTTCCTCTCCTGAATACCTAGAGGATTGCGCCTGAACGTGCCAAAGGTCACCAAGACACAAGCTGCAGCCACACCAGCAGATACCTGAAGCGACCTTGCGAAAGCGTCTGAGTATACTTGCTTAACTGCATGGAGCTGCGTAGTGGTCATTGAAGAAGCTGAAGCCTGCAGATTAGCTAGTTCGGAAGGGGTTACGAGACCTGCCAGTTCACGCTGTTGGATGACTCCTAGCATTGCTGTCGAGCCTGCAATGCC